>OX104119.1:33825203-35025203 GCA_944474755.1 Limnoperna fortunei
ATCAAAAGCTCTACGAAACACTCCATTGGGTTGAAGTTGTATGATGACTCCTTATAGGAGTCATTGCCCTTTAATTGTCAAAATTGATTATTTTTGACATTTTTGCCTCAAAATCTTGAAAATTATTAGAACTAGAGAAAAAGTTAGCATTGCTTAATTGTTCTGCTCTATGAGGGCTACAAAAATGATTATAGGGTCAAGATTGTCTGATAAACCGTTTAAGAATTATTCTCCTTGAACATTTTTTTAATCAATTTTACTTGATTTTAAAAAAATCTTCTCCTCTTAAACCAATGAAAGGACTGCTTTGAAACATTGCACACATCATCTTTAGGATGTCCTCTACCAAAATTGTGCAAATCATGACACCTGACTACCTACATAGCTACGTTGGATTAAAATAGAAAAAATGAAAAAGTGGGGGGGGGGGGGGGGGGGGTCGAGAGAGTTTTCGACTGATAGTTAAAAAAAGTATAACAGGTACAGCAAATTTGAAGTGAACCTCCCTTCTCCCTCTAACCATCAAAAGATCCTCCTTATAGGAGTTATTTCCCTTAAAAGGTCAAAATTAATGATTTTTGCAGAAGTGTTGGGCAATTCCTTATAGCAAAGAAAAGCTGGATAAAAAAGGGTTGTACGGTTTCAGGTTCAGGTGAGCGATACAGGCTCCAGGGAGTCTCTAGTTTAATTACTTCTCTTCACTTCTCTGCATTTCTCTGCACTTCTCTGCGTTTAGTATGACCGATTACAAGTGTTTGCCACCATGGGGCCTCAGTCGACGAGTGGTTAAAGTAGTTATTTTTTTCACTACTGATCAAGTTCGTATAAAAAGGTTTGGGTTCGAGTCTCCAATCATTGGTTTGCCAGTCTTCCTTTTGAGGTGGGCTAAAAGCTCTACAGAGCTTATGTTTTCTATTTGTTGTAAATTCCGACTTTAAATAAAACTTTATTTAATTAATATTAGTTCTTGACACCAAGATATATTTGCAAAATTGATGAAAGTGTTGTTAACTCCCAAACAAAGAAGCAAACACAACATTCAATACTCTTAATATATAGTAAAAGTTGGTGCATTTTGGAGGAAGTTTTTCTTGACAAAATGCTAACAGTGTATGGTTGAGCTGGAGCTGCTTTTGTAAATCTGAAAAATTATATTTTGAAATAAACAATTATTTCCTCAAAATATTCAGTGTTTTGAAATGCAGTGTTTTTTTTTTCATTATGATGGGGTGATTTTCCATAGTAAGTTGGCCATTTTGTTTCTAAAAGAATCTAAAATTGTTTTCAAACCTTGGCTGCTTTTGTGATGTACAATGGTATTAGGACAAACCTCTAGTCTTTTCCAGCAACTACTGCAATCGACAAAGCCTGAAGGGTTTTATAAACATAAAATACACTGCACCTAACTTATAATTTAGGTCAAAATGTACGATGGAAAATCGCCCTATCAAAATGAAAAAATAGTTGCATTTCAACTCTCAACTTAGAATCCAAATATGACTTTCAATTATTTCAGGCTAATAGAACATTTATAATTGATTATGACAATGACAGATTTTTGATGGATGGACAACCATTCCGATATATTTCTGGGAGTATTCACTACAGCAGGATACCTGCATATTACTGGAAGGACAGACTACAGAAAATGAAAGCAGCAGGATTAAATGCCATACAGTTGTATGTATTGGTAGTCAGAACTATATTTCAGAAATGTCTTTTGGGGTTAAACATGTTTAATTATTGAGAACTAACAGCATTATGGATTTGGTACACAATTTAAAATCAGCATTCTAGTATACTGAAATAATGTTTGACATGATACAATTAATTATAGGTCACTATCAGGATGTATCAGCCGTTAAAAAGTATTATTACATGAATATAATTTTGCGTGTTTTTGATTGGTTTAAAAACAACTTTTGGGTCACGATAAATTGCAACAGTACTAAAATTACATAAAATGTTTGTACACTGCACGATTCCGCTGCATAGTAGTCAAGCGGAATACGATATCGACCTGGTTTTTATGTTTTAGCCAATCAGAATAGCCGTCTTAACAAATTCATTTGTCCAATCAAATCGATTGTATTAATTGTACATCATGCGTGACAACAACAAATGGGAGAAACGTCAGCTCTGCGATATGTTGATTCATTTATACTTTTCTAAATATTTGCAACTGTAATTTCAGGATTACCAGCAAATTGATATCAGAATGCAGTATTAAATAAAAATATTAAGGGTAACAACAATTACAAAATGTAAGCAGGGGCTCCAGTAGAAAAAACATCCTCTGTTTTTCTGATCAAGTGAGATGGTGGTTTTATTCATGTAATAAAACAATTAATCACTTTGATATATGGTCGCTATCAGGATTGATCAGCCCTCAAAAATGTATATTCTCTGGCTGATAAATCCTGATAGCGACCTATATCAAAGTCATTAATTGTATAATATTCACAGAGCTGATAGGCAAGTTGAATATACATTTTTGAGGGCTGATAAATTCTGATAGTGACTGTATATCAAAGTCATTAATTGTGCAATTGTTTTATTAAAATGAATAAAATCACCATCTTCTTTAATCAGAAAAAAACATACGATGCTACTACACAATTGTACTTTTTTATCTTTTAGAGAAAAACCAGTCAGGTCAATATTGGATTCCGGTTGACCACTATGCATCAGAATCGTACAGCAATTGATGCAATTTTAGTACTGTTCCGATTTATCATGACCCAAAAGTTGCTTTAAGACCAAGTCCAATCAAAAACTTGCAAATACTATTCAAGTAATAAAAACCATTATCCCCAGTAAGGGGTTCTGAGTCAATGTTTGCTTACCTAACATGTTCTGGTCTCAAATTCCACTGACTTTGGAAGATGGATATGAGCTGTAATATAAAAAGTAAATGTGAGCCTCAAAATTAACAGCTGGTACATTTTTGTTTTATGTCTGTAGGTATTTGTAATGGTTTGTTTTCCAAAAGGAAACATCTGAATATTCTTTCAACAAGTGTCATTCAATCTAGCAGAATCAATCAGGAAAAATTAGTTTTGTTCTATGACATACATGGTGTATATAGAAAAGAAATACAGCAATGTCCCAATTCAATTAATCAGTAAACATGAAAAAAACACACACAAAGAATCTATAGAAGGGTCTGTTATTTTCATATACCTACAAAACATATAAATAAAACACAAGACAAATAATCAACTACAGAAGTTATGAAATAACTCAAGGAAAACATAAAAAGGGGAAATAATTCAACAAATGCATACTGGTACTCACAAGGGAGATAAAAGGTCAGACGATTAGGCATCTAAAACCTTAATATTTATAAGTAAACCAATAATAAAAGATGGAGATTATATGGAACACTGTAAAGGATTAAATATATAATAATCAATAATAGACAGTAGAATTTACCATTTGAAGACATAAATGGTGTGCAATAATTCTGACATAAATTTTCCTGCCCACTTTTCACATAAATGATGTGTTTAAATTTTTGTTGTTGACATAAATAGGTCGTTACTGTTGTAATTTAGGGGTCTTGGTGGCCGCATGGTTAAGGTAGTTTGTCTACTATTGATCACGTGGTCTGTCAACCCTGAGATTGCGGGTTCGATTTTCACTGCGGGCAGGGTGTACTTGACTCCAATCTTAATTGACAAGGATTGCCAGTTTTCATAGAGCAGGTTTTCTCCGGCTTCCTCCCCCAATATAAACTGGAGGCCATGATATAGCTGAAAAATTGCTGAAAATGGTGTTAAACAATATTCAAACAAACAAACAAACAAACTTGTAATTTTGAGATAAATGGTATGTCCTACTTTTCACATAAATGGTAAGTTTTAATTCTGACATAAGTTTGTTTTCTGATCCTTATATGAAGTTTGTTCTAGTTCTGAAGCATATTTTATACTTGCAGTTATATTCCTTGGAATTTTCATCAGATGGAGGAGAATGTATACGACTTTGAAGGCGACAAAGATGTTGTCAGTTTCATTCAGCAGGCACAAGAAATTGGATTGTATGTTGTACTTAGGGCAGGACCTTATGTATGTGGAGAATGGGATTTTGTAAGTACAGTAAATATATAGTTAGACTGATCGCATGGAACAAAAAAAAATAGATTGTGAAATTGTACAGGATAATTTATAAAAAGTCTGGAAAAACAAGTACAGAAATAGATAATAGAAATGTAATAGAAAGGAGCATATAAAGTCCTGGCTTAGAACAGTCACATTAAACATTATGTAGCAGGTTAGAACCAGTTTAATGTTCCTAACTCTCAACCTTTATTGTTATGCACTAGCTGCACAGACATATAAAACCATATTACCAGTACACTGGTACAATACAGAACAAAGTCATCCATGGATTACTATGTTTGTATGGAGAGCAATAAATATCCTGATTTATTTTTGGTTTGTTTACTGAAGAAATTCATGAACAGTGTAATACAATTAAAATTAAATTATCCATATTTTTAGAAGAAAGATTTCTTTTTCAGGGTGGCTTCCCACCTTTTATACTGGCTAAAAATCCAAACACAGTGTTCCGTACTATGGATCCCAGTAAGTTGTTATTTTGCCTGTTTCAATTGGGACAGTTTAAAATTTAATTATTTGTTAAAATTATGAAATTGATTCTAGTTCGAAGTATTTTGATGACTGGGAATATATATTCAGTATTGTTCATTTCACTGTTAAATAAAATGAGGTACTTTTTATGCCCCCGAGAGACATGTCGGGGAGCATTAAGTTTTACTCATGTCCGTCCATCAGTCCATACGTACGTACATCCGAATGAATTTCCGTCAAGCTTTTCTCAGAAACTGTACATGAGAACAATTTGAAATTTGGCAGGGTTGTTCAGTATCACAAGTTGTACATCCTAAGCGACTTTCAGACCTGTTGGACAACTACTTCCTGTTTGGGACTTCATTTGTACGTAAATACGTCCGTCGGTATGTACGATTTTCTGTCAAGCTTTTCTCAGAAAAACTGTACATGATAACAATTTGAAATTTGGCAGGGTGGTTCAGTATCACAAGTTGTATGTCCTAAGCAAATTTCAGACCTGTTGGACAACGACTTCCTGTTTGGGACGTCATTTAGCAGGGGCATCTGTGTCCCATGGACACATTTTTTGATTTTTTTTTAATTTACAATGGTTGCCAGTTTTCCTCCTGAAGGTCTAGGTTTATATCTGGGTACTCCAGCTCCTCCTTTCAATAAAAACTAGTAGACATGATATAGCTGAAAATTTGCTTAAAGTGTAATATTGATTAAATACAAGTTTTTGCTTGTAATAAATGTCATGTTTAGGTGACCTGAATGGTCATGTTGTCAGTTATTCCTATCACTCTGTATTCATCATCTGGATTGTCTTTCACATTTTAATCTTTCTTGAACCATCGGCAAATTTTGTGAGAATGTTCATTTGGTTGTAATTTAAAAAGTTTGAATAGAAGATGGCTGCTGCAATGGAACATTGTGTAACATAGAACCATATGGAAAATACAAACAATCAGGTTCTATTTAAAAACAAACTTCAAAGAGATTCATGCTAGTCACCACCATCCATTGTTGTTACTATCAATACTTTTTTATATTACTGGAATAAGTAAAGACACTGAGTTTTTTTTCTGAAGTAAACTAATTTTTTTTTTCCGAAAAAGTGTTGACATCATGTTATAAATTTGTATTTATTTATTTTCAGCCTATATAAAATATGTAGACCAATGGTTAGATGTAATTTACCCTAAGATGAAACCGTTATTGTATATCAACGGTGGCAATGTCCTAATGGTTCAGGTATTGTACAGCATAGAGCTTTGTTATTTGTAACTACAAATCTACATGGGCCCTGTTTCTACTATGGATTTATTTGTATGAGAAACATAGTTATCTCCCTTACTGAGAAAAAAAATGGAAAAGGGAGATAATAATAAATGAATGCTCTTTAAATTCACAAGTCCAGGTTTATGTTGAAGTTTCGTCATCATTGTTGTCCCTTGCAGCAATGCGACGGATGGACCTAGTAATGGTCTGTGTCAGTGCATCATACTTTTGTGGACGCAACTCCTCTGAAACCGCTTGATGGATTGCTTTGATATTTAGTAGGATTAATTGTTATGATGGGTAGATGTGCATACTATACCGTCATTTTGATTTGTCAAATTTTATAGGAGTTATGGGGCTTTGACTGTTTCAGCAATATAATACAATAGTAGATCTTGTGGATGCATCTGCTCTGAAAACGGTTGACAGATAACTTTGATATTTGGTTGGATTAATTGTTATGATGGGAAGATGTGTATACTCTACCGTCATTTTGATTCATCAAATTTTGTAAGAGTAATGGAACTTTAAACGTTTCAGCAATATAATACAATGGTAGACCTTGTGGATGCATCTCCTCTGAAAACGCTAAACAAATTGCTTTGATATTTTGTAGGATTAATTGCATACATTTAAATAACAGATGCATACTATACTATACCATCATTTTAATTTGTCAAATTTTGTAGGAGTTATGTGACTTTGACCATTTCAGCATAATATATAATACAATGGTAGATCTTGTAGACACATCTCCTCTAAAACCACTTGACAGATTGCTTTGATGTTTGGTTGGATTAATTGTTATGATGTATAGATGTCCATAGTCTACCACCATAAAATTTTTGATTCATTAAATTTTTTAGGAGTTATGGAACTGACAATTTCTGCAAAATAATACAATGGTAGATCTTGCGGATGCATCCCTGAAACCGTTCAATGGATTGCTTTGATTATTTATAGGATTAATTGTTGTGATGTGTAGATGTACACTACCACCATTTTTATTTGTCACATTTTTTAGGAGTTATGGGACTTTGACCTCTTTTAGCAATGTTGAACAATATTGAAAGCAAATTTTATCAAGCACTCTACTAGAATTTCACATTCTGATGAAGTTTTTTCATGTTGTTGCTTAGCTCTTTCCAAATACCTGTCAAAACAGTTATCATATGCTTATTATTTTGTCCCAAAACTAAATATATCACAAATATTTTTTTTTGGATTTTATTTTCTCATGCCTCTTAGGCAATTTGATACTGCAGTGGTGGGGGGACATTTGGCTATGTATAGCATCTTGCCCTTGTTATTTAAAATTTCATAGTATAGACTTCAAGGATCTTGGCTGACTAAATCAGAAATATAGTATCTTACAAGTGGATTATTGGATTTTTCCAATGGAGATAGTTAAATTATGGTATTCCAAGGCATAGACTTAAAAACCCATACTCTAACTATAAAAATTAGTTAATTTGCAAAATGAAATACAAATTCTTTGCACTCTAATTTTATGTACACTACTTGAATATGCAGCAAATGGAAGTTGTTTTGTTTATGTTTTGTTTATGATGTTATTATTTTAAAACCAATCAACAGATGTTAATAACATTTTTACTAGTGACGAGAACTATTTTTTCCACCTCGGTCAAGCGGTTTAGAAAAAACTTAAAAATTAGAGAAAGTTTAATCTTCATCGGAATTCTATAAATAGATACTGCCATGGTATTGTTTATTGTTTAATAATTTTTATTACATAACTGTACGAGACGAATTTCAAAACCTGTTTTAGTGACCACCTCTCTTCAGCATGACCTTCCTGTAATTGACATCAATGTTTATTTCCCTTTGTCATACATTTCATATTAATTATATTGGGTATAAGTGATTACATGTCTGTCTGTGTGACTCCATTTCAGGGAAGGTCATTTAAGGCAGATTTGACTTCATAATTATTGTTTTTTATCCAGATAAACAAAAATAATTTTATTTGATTTGTGGGCTGAAATTTCAGGTTATGCAAAATAACTTGCGTTGGTCACAAGACGCTTAAAATTGAAATAGTTCCATGACATCAAATATCTGAACAAGTTATACTGGTTTGCGTCCGTTTACATCATTCATAAAACACTTCACAGTTTATTAGGCATACACAGACCCAAACTAGGTTATATCATATAACCTATTGTAGACCTACGGTACAGGACAGGGCTGGCCTTCCAATGACTTCGCGTTGTGTGTTTCTTTGTATGTAGGAACACGTAACCGTTATACTGGTATACCAACACTGGCCATAATTGACTAACTCAGTTCGTTTAACAAAATGTATTATCAGCAAAGCGTCAATACAGAACAATAAAGTTAATTTAACAATAAAAGGTTGCCAAATCCAAAGTATAATTTCAACAGTTTTCGTAACAGGGTTTAAGAGCAGGCTGAAGAGGGTTGGAAATTAAGCTGCTTATATAGACCCAGTAAAAGTACGACGCAATTTCCATCACTTGCAGCCAGGTCATACGAGGTTACAGTCGCAGAGACACAATGTCTGGCTCTGAACCTGCAGTCTCGAATACACAAAAGCAATTAACTATTTTGAAAAATAAAACAATAAGAAATGTGACAAAAACATATCACTAACACTACCATAGTTGACCCAAGTTACATTGTTTGTCAATCAATTGAACCGTCGTGCAAACACCCTCACCCAATATGGTACCAACACTGATTGTACCTTACGGACCTACCACGATCGCTGGTCGACATTATTTATATTACAGATAGTTTTGGAATTAAAACTTGTCAATAAAGCTCTAATTAGATAATTTGTTCAAAATACTATCAAGCCAGAGTACAAACTTTTAACGCAATGCACTTTAAAGATAAACTTCATACAATTACAGATAAAATATGTTAAAATAGTTAAAATATAATATTTAATTAATGAATTAAATATTGAAAAATTATTTTAAAATGTTAACGACTTCCGGGTTGGAAACCCATAGTGTTACACACCTCCCATAACAAAAAGGAAATATGCAAATATTTCCTAAAGACTCTAAATATAAGTAGTAACACTATTACAATTATAAAATAGTAGACAGATCAAGCATATATGACATATAAACGAATATATTTAACATGCAAATACAAATTTTGGTAAATGCACATCTATGTACAGTACAAGTTTCTTTCCACGACGTTTCATCATCGGTTTGCACGGATATGTAACGCACACAACATCAGGTATAAAACGGAATATAGCAAATGTTAATGTTTATGTCCTCATT
Source organism: Limnoperna fortunei (assembly GCA_944474755.1). Taxonomy (NCBI): domain Eukaryota; kingdom Metazoa; phylum Mollusca; class Bivalvia; order Mytilida; family Modiolidae; genus Limnoperna; species Limnoperna fortunei. Next base: position 33,834,346 of record OX104119.1, read on the forward strand.
TCCTCACCTTTTCACAACTGAGGAACACCATAAACTTTATTGTGTTTGTCTTCTATATCACGTGTTCTATATACACAAAGCATTGTCATTGTCACAGGATTCAACTGACTATCATTATTACATGTAGAATAACTTCTTCGTATATATCGAATGTCAATATTCTGAGTTCATTCAGTGTTCGTTTATATACGTGACGGCACTGTTTATCTTCTTAACCAATTTGTAATCTCGGATAAAGTTGTTTTACAGTGAAATGTCCTTCTTCACGTTTGGCTTTCCCATTCTTTGATGACAGAGCCGAGGCAGCGTTTTGCTCATCTCGGTTGACGGGTTCATCGTCATCCAGTTTTACTGGTATCATCACCATTTGGTTAACTGCTTGAAGTTCATGTTGACAGTTTTGGTCCCCAGATATAGGAGAAGACTCCGTTTCCTCGTTCCCACTCTTGGCTAACTTTATAATTTTGAAGTGATAACAGCAAATAATTAAATTTAAAAACAACAACAGCAGTGCTCAAATTAGATTGAATATAATATAGAAGTATTCAATATAGGCTCTATCTCTGTATTTGCCTAATTAAAATATTTAGTACACAATGAATTTCCATTAACCTCCCGTTGGGTAATAAATTTATTTCATTCACATTATGAAACTTTTATAAATAATTTATTTTATTCTCCCTTATCGTTGTTTTATTTTCTTAATCTTTAAATATCAAATTTTAACCCATCTGAAAGGTTATTAAAATTTCACTCACGCTAATTTTAGCCGTATGGAAATACCTTTCAGAATCAATTATTATTTATTTTATTCCCACGCTAATTTCATTCATGTTTAACATGTTTACTACAAGGTCATCAAGTTTACTATGTGCCATAAAACGCCCGACAAAACAATAAAACTATTTGACCTTTACATACTTATAATGAGAACACTGCTGTAACTGCTGTGGCAATTACGCACCAAATTTATGCATTCGTTGACATAGTTATGTCTACACACATTTTGGAATAATTATGGAAGGATAAAACGAATTAAAAGATGTAAGTAACATTATTATTTATTGTCTCGCCTGCGACGAAAGTCGCTGGAGGCGAGACATATGTATGGGAATCCGGCGTCGGCGGCATAAACACTTGACATCTTGCTTCATATATTTGTAAGCCGAAGCCCTAGGTCCATCAAATTTGGTCCAGAGGTAGCTTATGATGAGTACTTGCCAGTCAGTCACCTGTCACCTGACCTTGACCTCAATTTCACGGTCCAGCGACTACGTTAAAGTTTTTGGGTTACGACTGTTCCTCTGTAACTACGCATGGTAGGATGACAGTATTTGGTGTATAGGTTGCTGATGACTAGTACATGACTGTCTGGTAGGTGTCACCTGACCTTGACCTCAATTTCACGGTCCAGCGACTACGTTAAAGTTTTTGGGTTACGACAGTTCCTCTGTAACTACGCATGGTAGGATGACAATATTTGGTGTATAGGTTGCTGATGACTAGTACATGACTGTCTGGTAGGTGTCACCTGACCTTGACCTCAATTTCACGGTCCAGTGACTACGTTAAAGTTTTTGGGTTACGACTGTTCCTCTGTAACTACGCATGGTAGGATGACAATATTTGGTGTATAGGTTGCTGATGACTAGTACATGACTGTCTGGTAGGTGTCACCTGACCTTGACCTCAATTTCACAGTCCAGCGACTACGTTTAAGTTTTTGGGTTACGACAGTTCCTCTGTAACTACGCATGGTAGGATGACAATATTTGGTGTATAGGTTGCTGATGACTAGTACATGACTGTCTGGTAGGTGTCACCTGACCTTGACCTCAATTTCACGGTCCAGCGACTACGTTAAAGTTTTTGGGTTACGACAGTTCCTCTGTAACCACGCATGGTAGGATGACAATATTTGGTATATAGGTTGCTGATGACTAGTACATGACTGTCTGGTAGGTGTCACCTGACCTTGACCTCAATTTCACAGTCCAGTGACTACGTTTAAGTTTTTGGGTTACGACAGTTACTCTGTTACCACGCATGGTAGGATGACAATATTTGGTATATAGGTTGCTGATTACTAGTACATGACTGTCTGGTAGGTGTCACCTGACCTTGACCTCAATTTCACGGTCAAGCGACTATGTTAAAGTTTTTTGGGTATGCATGTTAGGATGACAATATTTGTTATATAAGTTGCTGATGACTAGTACATGACTGTCTGGTAGGTGTCACCTGACCTTGACCTCAATTTCACAGTCCAGCGACTACGTTAAAGTTTTTGTATTAGGACAGTTCCTCTGTAACTATGCATGGTATGGTGACAATATTTGGTATACAGGCAGCTGCTGATATTTAATGCTATTTACGTAATGCTTATGACGAAATTTATTTTCGTTACTGATGCTGAATGCAGGCGAGACATTTTTCTGTGTCCACACTTGTATTTTGTTTGAAATTGTGTTATAATGTTACACAAAAAATGACTACATTAATTTTGCAATTGTTGCCAATAATACTTTTAAACTATCGTTACTATTATTTTGTTCGTCAATGAAGCCTTTCTTTTTATTTCTGTTCGGTGATACAAGAGCAGTATTAACTAGCATTTCATCGGAATCAGAATTTTCATTTAATTCATTTGTTAACTTTTCTTTTGGTTCTTTACTTGTTTCTTTAATTTCTTGGGCCTTTTGTCTTAACCTTTTCTTTAATTCAAACAAGGGTATGTCTTCTTCAGAAGACCAGTCGTCTCTTTCTTTTTTATAATGTTTAGTGATTCGAGACAGAGGAATATTGTCATCTGAGGACTCGTCTAATGAATCCTGTTCTTCAGATGATTCTTGAGGAACAACATAAGTAGTTTTTCTTAAAGGGCGAGCTAATTTCTCCTTCGGGAGATCCCATTCAGGAACATTTGCTGGTCTTATGTGTCTAGCATGTGCCTTGGTAGACTCACCTGTTAATTGATTCTTAATAATAAAACTGACTGGTGACCTTTGTTCTACTATCCTGTAATAAGGTGTCCACTTGCTATCTAATTTACCTGTTCTGCGATGGTTTTTTAAGGTAAACGGCATCACCTACCTTCAAATCAACTTCTTGACTATCCTTATTTGCATATTTATTTTGCCTTTTCTTTGCTTGTTTCAAATGCTTACGAACCAAAGCAAAAGATCTATGCTGTTCTTGTAATGCAATCTTTTGAAATTCCTCACCTGTATATTTCCTCTTTGGTTTCAAAATATTGTCTAAAGGAAGGACTGGATCCCGATTGTACAAGAGATAAAATGGCGAAAAACCTGTGGATTCATTAACATGAAACCTGTACGCTGCTAATGTTTGATTGAGGAAAATATCCCAAGACGATGTGTCTTGCTTTATTTTCTTAGAAATAATATCATACATTGTCTTGTGAAACCTTTCAACCTTTCCATTTCCCTGGGGGCTGTAATATGAAGTAGTAACATGGTGAATATTAAGTGTCTCAAGAGTTTCTTTTACTGCCTTATTAACTTGTTCGCTTCCGTTGTCAGATAATATTTGCAATGGCGAACTATGTACAGGAAAAATTTCATCAATAAGTAATTGAACGATGTTTTCTGCCGATTTATCAGGTACAGCGAATGCTTCCGGCCAACCTGAGTACAAGTCAACGAAAGAGACAATATATTTATTACCAGACAATGTTACAGGGTAAGGACCAGATAGGTCAAGTCCTATTTTAGCAAAAGGGTATGGAGGTACTAGTATATCAGTCTCTTGTAGTGGTGGTTTCAATTTTCGTGCACTTTTGGTTTGACATGTAATGCATTTTTCTATGTATTCATTGAGCTCTTTATACATGTTGGGAAAATAGTACTTCATTCTCATAGTGTCATATGTCTTGTCAAGCACCATGTGACCTAAGTGATCATGATATTGTTTGATCACAACAGGTTTAAGCGTTTCAGGTACATACAGTCTTAACATGGGATCAGCGTCTGCATTTGACAAGAAATAAATAATGTCATCAAGAATAATAAATTTCTGATTCTCGGTTTTTGTTGCAGTTCCCCCTTTTAATCTTAGCTTTAGTTCATGTATAACCTTATTTTCGTCTTGTTCTTTACTTAGATTTATTTCTTCAGGTAAATTTAACTCTGGTTTACAAAGGTCATCGTAAGTGTCAATATCGCAGCTTGCAAATTTTCTGGGATTAAATAGATTTTAGCTCAACGTACTTATTTCAAAGGTTCTTTCATCTATGTCTACGTTTTCGTCAGAGGTCCCTTCGTCCAACTCCTTATTACTTTCCACATTCGGAATTCTAGACAATAAGTCTGCACAGGAGTTTGCTGTCCCTGCAATGTACTCGACTTTGCAGTTATAACCAGCAATTCCGAGGGCCCATAACTGGATTTTCTTGTTCTGCATCAGAGCGTCTAAAATATATTTCAGAGGCTTATGATCAGTTTTAATAACAAACTCTGCATTATGCAAGTAGTGATCTAACTTTTGTAATGCATAATGTATTGCAAAAGCCTCTTTTTCAATCGTTGACCATTTGACCTGCGATTTACTCAACTTATGAGATAGAAAATAAATTGGTTTTTCTTCTGTTTCGACTGTCTGAGTTAAACAAGCTCCTATACATGTGTCACTGGCGTCAGTATAAAGGACGTACGGCTTGTTTGGGTCAGGATAGGACAACAATGGAACTACTGTTAAGCTATTCTTAAGAAAATCAAAAGCACTTTGACAAGCATCATTCCATTTGAACCGTGCATGTTTCTTGTCAACAAAATCAGTGGTTCCGCTATTTTTGAAAAGTTAGGGATAAATCGCCTGTAATAACTACACATTCCCATAAATCTTCTAACCTCCCTGACATTTTTGGGACTTGGTAATGTCTTAATTGCTTCTACTTTCTTAGGATCGGGTTTAATTCCGTCTTGATTAATAACAAATCCAAGATATTCAGTCTCACTTTGAAAGAAACTACATTTCTTTAATTTCTCTTTTAGGCCATGTTGCCTAAGTCTGTCAAAAACCTCTTGAATATGAATTAAATGTTCCTTATAAGTTTTTGAAAAAATTATAATATCATCAAGATACGCTGTTGCAAAGTTACACCCTTCTAAAACAATATTTGCCAGTTCCTGAAAAATACTTGGTGCGGCTCTTATTCCGAATGGCATAACGTTAAAGTGGAACAACCCCTTGTGACAGGCGAACGCTGTCTTTTCCTTATCTTTCTCATCAATCAATACCTGCCAATAACCGGACTTTAGATCGATCTTTCCAAAGAATTTTGAATTCCCTAACAAAGATAAAATATCATCAATCAGAGGAAGCGGAAAAGAAATTGGTTTTAGGATTTTGTTCAATGGGCGAAAGTCTACACAAATTCTCTTTGTTCCGTCCTTTTTGTCAACTACCACAAGACCAAAACTGTAGGGACTACGCGACCTTTCAATAATCTTTGCTGATAACATTTCATCTATTGCATCATCTACAATTTTACGTTTATTTAACGGAATTCTGTATGGTCTTCTTTTGATTGGGGGATGATCACCCGTGTCTATTGTAAGTTTAACAGTATCAGTATGACCCAATTCAGAATCTTTCTTAGCAAACACATCTTGATTTGTACTTAATAACCTATCTATGTCTGCCTTATATTCTTCAGGCACACTAGTATCTGATAAAAACTCACTTTTTATCTTCTATAGTAATTTCATTTACACTTTTAACATCGTGACGTTTCAATTTCTCACCTTTTCCGATAACTGTGCCTCTCTTCAATCTAAAACATCTGTTAGTATGATTTATTACCATGACTGGTATTCGTCTAGGATTTCTTACCTTTGTAACTGACCTACATAAAATTACGCCTGGTTCTGCACTTAAATAACTATTTTCAAGGTCAGATATTTCTAATGCATCTAACTCATCAAGGTTGAAGCCTTTGTTTAATTTTACTGTACAAATTGTAGTAGTTTGGGGTTTCAATAATGTTTTCTTAGTTAATCTTAGAATTGAAGAAATATGAATATCCTCCTCTAGCCTAATATATGTTTTATTAATTCGTAAGTAACCAAGATCAAAATATTATCGAATTCCATTTTGTTTCAACCAATCAAATCCTAAAATTAAATTTCTGTTTATGCCATCGACAATAAAAAAATTTATGTTTTAACAATAAATTCCCCATTTTAAAGGAAATATCAGCACAACCCAGTACTGATAATGTTTTTCCTGAAACACCCTGAATTAAAGGACGCAAACGTGTCACTTTAGGTTTATCTTTCAAATTGTCAAATATTTTTCTGTGAATTAAAGATATTTCTGCTCCTGTATCAACCAATGCCCGAAATCGTTGTTTGCCAATTTGTAAAATACAAGAATTTGGTTTACCTGCCAAAGAAATTTTAAACTTTTTAAAATTAAATTTTTCATTATTTCTCTCTCCGACGGCTTCATTTCGAAGAGAATTCCTTAGTTTCCCTGCCAGACATCAGACTTCACTGATTCACGATTGGGACATTCATTTTTCCAGTGACCTTTTTCACCACACCCCCAACACACACTTTCTGCATTTTTATCGGTTTTGAGAGGAGTTTTATGTGTATCATGATTTGTACGCCCAAAACGTGGTTGTTGGGGTACTTCAATTTTATGTATAGGTTTAACTTTACAATCATTTCCCCAATGACCTATTCTTTTACATTTATAGCAACTTTTTGGTCTGAAATGATCGCACTCCATAGGAGATTCATCGCTAGGAGGAGTTTTCAGATTATGATTTTTATTATACTTTTTGGGCTCAATTTCCTGTCGTAGAGAAAAACATTTCCTAATGTTTTGTTCATGGGCGGCAATTTGTACGGCCTCATCAAAAGTTTGTGGGTCTTCTCTTAAAATTTTCATTTTTAAATAGTCATGAAATAACCCATCTAAAAATATGTTTATCATTTGTTGTTCTACAACTGGCCTATCGCCTGGTTGAGGGTAAGCATCTTCGGCAACATTTAATAATCGTTCAGCGTACAATTGAACACTTTTGTTTGGTCTCTGTTTAGTTTTTCTTAAAACAGAAAATGCCTGATGTGGGTCAGTTATATCCACGAATCTAGTTGTGAGGTTTCTTTTTAGTATATCCCAACTGGGATTTTCTCTTTTATTTTCTTGTTCTGTTAAATACCTTCTCACAAAGTCCGCTACAGGTCCCGAGCAACTTTGATATGCGACCCTGGGGACATCCTTATCATTTAAATTAGTTAATTTTGCATATTTTTCTATGCTTTTCACCCATTCCTTAAACTGTTTTGGATCCCCTTCAAAAGTAGAAGTCGTTAACATTTTAAAATAATTTTTCAATAAAAAAAATGAAAAATTATTTTAAAATGTTAACGACTTCCGGGTTGGAAACCCATAGTGTTACACAATGCTGAAGTTTGAAATATTCCTTAAGTACATGATATGTCAATTGTTTCACAAACACATTTTTTTTATTACTGCTCGACATCAAAACTGTTTTTGGTTTTTCAGATTGAAAATGAATACGGCAGTTATTTTGGGTTTTGTGATTATGACTATATGAGATATTTGCGGAGTAAGGCCAAAACACTTTTGGGTGAAAATGTTCTATTAATTACCACAGATGGTAACCATGTCAAACCAGAATTAACCTGTGGAACTATAGAAGGGGTATATGCCACGGTAGATTTTAGGCCGACTTGTAAGTGTGGCAATTATTACTCACAATGCATGTAGTTTTGCTTTAATGAATGCATTTGATTCACATGACAACTTTCTCCAGACTAAATTGTGTTTTATTAATTCCCAACTTAAATACATCTTGCCAAATATTTGTTTTACACACAGCCAACTAAACCCCGTGAAGTAGGGGAAGGTAGTTGTAAACTACATCTCTCATGAAATCTTCCTTCTCTACCAATACACAGTGAACTAGGCACAGAGTGGACAAATGTTCTATCAATCCAAAGTGAAGTATGCACAGGGTGGACAAATCTTCTATCCAGAGTGGATTAGGCACAGGGTGGGCAAATCTTCTATCAATCCACAGTGAAGTATGCACAGGGTGGACAAATCTATCCAGAGTGGATTAGGCACAGGGTGGACAAATCTATCAATCCACAGTGGAGTATGCACAGAGTGGAAAATTGTCTATCAATCCACAGTGGAGTATGCAAAGAGTGGAAAATTGTCTATCAATCCACAGTGAAGTATGCACAGGGTGGAAAAATCTATCCAGAATGGAATAGGCACAGGGTGGACAAATCTTCTATAAATCCACAGTGAAGTATGCACAGGGTGGACAAATCTTCCATAAATCCAAAGTGAAGTATGCACAGGGTGAACAAATCTTCTATCAATCCACATAGAGTATGCATAGGGTGGACAAATCTTCTATCCTGAGTGGATTAGGCATAGGGTGGACTTCAATCCACAGTGGAGTAATCACAGGGTGGACACCAATCCACAGCAGAGTAGGCAAAAAATAAATCTATCCTAGTAATACATTAACAGGGTAGACATTTATGTTCACTATTTATACAAATAAACAAATAGTGGACATTGGTGGGCTGACATAGATAAACAAAGTGTGGACATTGGTGGGCTGACATAGATAAACAAAGTGTGGACATTGGTGGGCTGATATAGATAAACAAATAGTGGACATTGGTGGGCTGACCTAGATAAACAAATGGTGGAAATTGGTGGTCTGCCCTAGATAAACAAATAGTGTACTTTGGTGGGCTGAGCTAGATAAACAAATGGTGGAAATTGGTGGTCTGACCTAGATAAACAAACAGTGTACTTTGGTGGGCTGAGCTAGATAAACAAATGGTGGAAATTGGTGGTCTGACCTAGATAAACAAATAGTGTACTTTGGTGGGCTGAGCTAGATAAACAAATGGTGGAAATTGGTGGTCTGACCTAGATAAACAAATAGTGTACTTTGGTGGGCTGACATAGATAAACAAAGTGTGGACATTGATGGGCTGACATAGATAAACAAAGTGTTGACATTGATGGGCTGACATAGATAAACAAATAGTGGACATTGGTTGGCTGACATAGATAAACAAAGTGTGGACATTGGTGGGCTTACATAGATAAACAAATAGTGGACATTGGTGGGCTGACCTAGATAAACAAATGGTGGAAATTGGTGGTCTGACCTAGATAAACAAATAGTGTACTTTGGTGGGCTGACATAGATAAACAAAGTGTGGACATTGATGGGCTGACATAGATAAACAAATTTTGGACATTGGTGGGCTGACATAGATAAACAAAGTGTGGACATTGGTGGGCTGACATAGATAAACAAATAGTGGACATTGGTGGGCTGACCTAGATAAACAAATGGTGGAAATTGGTGGTCTGACCTAGATAAACAAATAGTGTACTTTGGTGGGCTGAGCTAGATAAACAAATGGTGGAAATAGGTGGTCTGACCTAGATAAACAAATAGTGTACTTTGGTGGGCTGAGCTAGATAAACAAATGGTAGAAATTGGTGGTCTGACCTAGATAAACAAATAGTGTACTTTGGTGGGCTGAGCTAGATAAACAAATGGTGGAAATTGGTGGTCTGACCTAGATAAACAAATAGTGTACTTTGGTGGGCTGTGCTAGATAAAGAAAGATTGGACATTGGTTTGCTGACCTAGATAAACAAACAGTGAACATTGGTGGGTTGGCAGACCTGTGGTGTATTGGTCTTTGGTGAGCTGACCCAGATAAACAATAAGTGGACTTTGCTGGGCTGACCTGTTGTGTATTGGACCTTGTGGGCTGTGTATTGTATTTTTTCCACGTAAAAGTTTATTTTTCCCTATCTTTCTATCTTGCCTATTAGGTAGAACCAAATATAATGAAAGATGATTAATTTTATATAAATTCAACAGATGTAGAGTTTCCTCCTTTCCAGTAAATGTGTTTTATGCATATATCACACTGGGGTTGCACACTTTTGTTGGCAATCATATATGGACATTTCTCAACTATCTGGGGCACCAGTCTCTGAGGTGTTAAGGTAGTTATTAGTCATCTACTGTTGGTCACGTACCTGTCAATACATAGGTTCAAACCTTCTCTGGGTACTCAGGCTTCCTCCTCCAATAAAAACTGGATTCCATAATATAGCTGTAAAACTGCTGAAAAGTGGCATTAAACATCATTCAAACAAGCAAATCAAACCTTATTGGTGTTTTATCAGTTTCAACATTTAGGATTGTCAGTTTTCCTTTTAAAGGTTGGGTGTTCTGAAAGATATAGCTGAAAAACTGGACATCTATATATACCTGAAAAACTGGACATCTTTATATAGCTGAAAAACTGGACATCTTTACATAGCTGAAAAATTGGTCGTCTTGATACAAATAAAAAAACGGAAGTCTTGATATAGCTGAAATACTGGACATCTTTATATAGCTGAAAAATGGGATTTCTTGATATTGCTGAAAAATGGGATTTCTTGATGTTGCTGAAAAACTGGATATCTTGATATAGATGAAAAGCTGGATGTCTTGATATAGCTGAAAAACTGGATGTCTTGATATAGCTGAAAACCTGGACGCCATGGTATAGCTGTAAAGTTGCTGAAAAGTGGCATAAGACCTTAGAAGAAGTAAACAAACAACTATCTAAAATGGCTTTGTATAGATTATTTGCATGTGTTGTGGACATTTGGCTAATCTTTGTATTTAATCATGGAAATTTTGTTTCATATGCATTATTATTTGACAAATAACGCTGAAGTTCCTCTAAGTCTCCTTAATACAATATAGCATGTGGCTGTTTATTATATACAATATGTGTTTGGAGAAGGAGGCACATGGAATCAAATGTATTCATATGTTAATTGTTAACATTTAATGTACTACAGTATTTAACCAATAACAAACTGTATGTTTCTCTTTGTACAGCTATTCTTTATGTCACTACAAGGCATAGGATGCAAAAGAGATAGATATGTCACTGCAGTATTGAATTATGCTGGTTATTCTTCAGTTTTATTGGACAAACTTCACACTGAAATATGAAAGATTTATAATTTTTAACATTGTATTCATCTGAAGATAACAACTAGAAACATGCAGTTTGTAGACTTAGTATATTACACAAGAAAAAAAGGTTGTTTTCTGCCAGCTCACTCATTAGGACAACATATATAAACATTTCAACAACATTTAAGTGGGATAAAAGGGTTTTATTTCACAGAACCATTAATTTATCTGGTTTTGTTATGTCAACATTTTAAAGGGTAGACGATATAAAGTTGTCAAATTTCAAGTCATTTCACAGTATTTTGGATGGGAATAACGTACCGTGACTGTAATTTCTTTTTTTTAATGAAGAAATGAGCAACCTTGTTTTCTTATTTTTAGTATTATTAGATTAGGTTATTACATGTTGTTTGTTTAGACCAAGGTACATATTAGATATAAGAATCTGTCTATTTATTTGACCTCCCCAAATATATCACTTTTCATATGCTTTCAGATTGAAAATGAATATGGGAGTTATTTTGCTTGCGATTTTGATTATATTCGATATCTTCGTGATAAAGCCCTGGCCCATCTTGGTGACGAGGTTATACTTATAACTACTGACGGGAGTGGTGCTGGTTATCTAAAATGTGGCACACTAGAGGGCGTTTACTCTACGGTCGATTTTGGTCCAACTAGTAAGTGACTTTGAAAGAATATATAATTATTTCTCATGACAAAGAATGAAACATTTAAATTTAGGGTCTTTTTTAACAATTTTACAGGTCAAGATTTATATATTAACAAATGCATTTCCCATTTTTAGCCTTTTGAGAAAATGTCATCTACAGATTGATTTACAATCCAGAAATAAAGATAATTGGTTTTTTTTTATTTTGTTTAATGCTACATTCCATTATATACTGGACGCCAATTTATCATTAAGTAAACCTCTGAAGCATTTATCAACCTTTCATAACTTAAGTCTCCAAATATAGTGTACATATTTCCATGGCGTTGAAATAAGCACACATATATGTCACATAACTTGGTTTTTGTTTACTACAAATGATTGATATTAAGTGTATAACTTACCTTATAGTCAGTACATTGTACCTTAATGCATAAAGGAATTTATGTATCTTTGGGGAATTAACAGTTATTTAAAAAATTGAGTTTTCTCCTTTAGGCATGAATGTTAAATACAATCTGACATTTTCACTTTGTCATATATAATCTTAGCTATTCCTGGATTTGACTTTTTCCTAGACATGACAATGAGTAACTTTACTGGCTTATAATAAGTGGCTGGCATTGATAACTGGTCGGAGCACCCAAGGTTTTTTGGGGTTACTCATTTTGTTGGTTTTTGTTTTGCAATGTATATGTTTGTCTATCTTGAGATTTGTAATTGTCCATTTACTTTCTGCTCATGTTGTTTGGTTGATTTCCGTACTGTTCTTTTAAGTTGTTATGGTATTGTTTTTAGAGTTTTTGTTTAGTCTTAATTTGTTAATTATACTTTTGTTTCTTGTACGGTAATTTAATTTTTATACCCCGCTACAAAACCCGCATGGTATTATGTTATACTCTCCGTATGGCTATGAGTGTTAATCTATCCCACTGTCATGTCATCCATCCGTCTGTCTGTCTGTCTGTCCATCCCTCAGTTGTGTCAACAGATTTTGTTTAAACTTTGCTCAGCTGTTAACTACAGTACCTATAGAATTCAAATCAAGTTCAATTTTTAGCACAATCCAATTCATAGTTTTTTGGTCAACAGTTTACAGTTTCCAAATCAAATTATTAAAATCTTGCTAACATGAAAATAACTTGTGCTTATTAATATTTAGCAAATATGTAAATACCTTGAGCTTATCAAAGTTTGCAGAGATTTTCCGTGTAACTTGTTATTAGTTAAATTTTGCAGACATCATAAGATATGACAGCACAACAACAACAACAAATTGCTTATTTGGCAATCACTGCATGCACAGGGGCAGTGTAATTATAATAATAACAGCAATAAAAAAAATAAAATATACAAATTAAGGTTGATTATCAATGATCAGTAATAGTAAAGATAAAACAGAACAAATGACAGTTTGACTGACCCATCTTTAGTTATACTCCTGGGTGGCACAACAGCAGCTTATGACTTCAGTCTAATTCACAATATCGTAAACAAATAGTACTTGGTGTAAACAAACCTTTCAACTGTATACATGTTGTATAAAGTACTATAAAAATGTATGTAATATATATTTAAACATCTATCCTATAAAGTGAAGTATAGTGAACAATTAAATCATATAGACTTAGTGTTATTGTCTAAAATATAATATATAATTATTTATTCAACATTTCATATCTTTTGGCAAACAATTTATCAGTTAATTTACATGTGGTATAAGTAAAATGTAAGTTTAACTGTCAACAAGAATAAAAAACCATAGAACAGAGCAAAAATACGACTGAGACAAAGACACACAATATAAAGAAGAAAGCAAAAAGTATAACAAAAACTACAAATAACTAACACAAAACCTAATAATAAACATGAGTACACTCAGGTGCTTCTAAGGAGGAAGCAGTGATTGTCCCTAATTACCTGTACTTAATAAAATTTTGCCAAGTTGAAAAAAAAATATTTGTGACTATACGGGATTTTATAGTTCTAAAAAAAAATATACAGAACAGTTGACCACTTGGTTTCTGAATAAATATGAAATTTACATAGCATAAACTTTTAAAACAATATTTTATTTTATAGATGATCCAAAACAGGCCTTTCAGCCACAAAGAGACTGGGAACCCAAAGGTCCTCTGGTATGTAATGTATACTGTTATGTGGCTGTCAGAGAGAGTTTTAAACAATTCATCCCTCATACATACATGTATTTATACACCGCTTATGAAGAGTAACCAGTTCATCCACCCATTGCAACAAATCCTGGGTCCAAATTTGAGTAATTATAAAAGTTGGCATGTTACCAGATCAACATCCAAGTAAATGGAATCAGTTACTAAACTGGATTATTGGCTTTAATGGGATTTTTTTTTCCTGAGTTTTGGCCATGGTCAATAAATAAAGTCCCCAGTTCATACTTTTACTCAACTCCTTTCAAAAGTATAAGATTTGTTAAATATCTGATTCAGTGTAAAAAAAATTTTTTTATATATCTTAAATTTACAACATATTAATTTTGTCTGTTTTATTTCTAGGTCAATTCAGAGTTTTACACTGGCTGGTTAGACCACTGGGGTTTCAAACATAGTACTACAGATCTTGATCTTGTAGCTAAAAGTCTTGATTTGCTGTTGGCTTATGGAGCTAATATTAATATGTAAATATTACCTACATTTTTAATGCATTAAGTAAATTGAATAAGTTACATACTATTAAAATAGTATTCCATAGTCCCATGGATCAATAATTTGAAAACAAGTTTAAACTAAAAATCTTGTTCAAAATTGGAATGGTCACATAATTCAAAGTTAACACATAAAATAACGTTCACTGTTATCTTCAGTGCCTTGAGTGACCATATAGAGAAAAAGCGCAGATGACTCTTAAGAGATTTGGTAACTTGTTCTATGCAAAAAGTATATGTGAACAGGTCACAGTTTTCGATGTTTTTTATTTGATAGGTACATGTTTGAAGGTGGTACCAATTTTGGTTACTGGAATGGTGAGTAATTTACTGAATGGGGAAGTCATTTAGAGAAAACATTATTTTGTTTTGAATTTTGCAGAATATTTGTATCTAGTATTATTTTGATAAATAATTTATAAACCTTCCTGTAAGGAGCCTGTAAGTGAATTTTCCAAAAACAATGAGTTCAGAACAAATATATTTTAGAATTGAACACGATTTTCAATGGATTTATCGGTATATCAACAAGACCAACTTACTCAGAAACAAATAAAATTCCGAAGGACTTTTATGATATGTTTGTGAGTGAGTTTTTCTTGTTGATATACTGTTTAAGTTTGTGAGTGAGATGGTCTTGTTGATTTTCTGATAAATCCAAACATTGAAAACGGTGTTCAATTCTTATAAATCTTTAAAATTGCAACAAGAAATAATTTTCCTATTAAGGTTTTCTCAATTCCATGTTTCTTGTACATTTCGGTATCAGGGATCATCTACCTAACGTCTGAATATTTTGTTGATTTTAACGTAACAAATGTTATTAAAAAACCATCTTTTGATTTAAATAAATACAACTTAAATCTTGAATTTTATTTTCTTTATCGAACAAAAGAATAGTTTTAAATTTAACAAATCATTAACGTCAATTTATCATACAAATAATTTGTAATCGCTGTCGATATACATTGGTTACGCTAAAAATAGTTCGGTCAGCATCATTTATCAAAAAATAAATTTCGTTAAAAACCTCTACCAAAAGTAATCTCGACCAATCAAATAAACATTTCTAAATATGCAAATCATATTAGAATTATTCAAAAATAATTAACGACAACCTCAACAAAATATTTTTATTTATAAAAAGACTTATATTCCTTCAATATTTCAGTAAGCTTTTATGTCTGTATCAATATATAAGTGTTTGGCAACTAATTTTTCATTGGTTTTTATTTCAGGAGCTAATTACCCGGTATTCCTACCAGTACCTACCAGTTACGACTATGATAGTCCTTTGACAGAGGCAGGGGACATAACTGATAAATATCTGGCCATAAGACAAGTTATAGCTAAGGTAAATGCCATGTTCTGTTGTCACATTTCTACATTTTGCTCCTCATAGTGCATCTAGGTGGCAGATAGGGCGTGCCTGCACGTGAGAAGGTTTCAGGTTAAATATATAGTTGAAAAATTGTAGTCTTATTTTAACCTGTATTAAATGCGAATTCTCTGTGCCCACCCAGCCCTCCATACTTTCCTAGTCGCAGTCTAAATGTCCGATTCCCAAAATTGATTATCATTTGTTAATTTGTTTATGTGCTAAATATAACTGAATAACTGCTCCATGGACATAAAGCAACAATGCAATCAATCAATCAATCAATCAATCTGTGTGGAGGGAATGATGTATACACCATTGAAACTAAAAATAAAAATAGTACATGTACACTCATTATTTGAAATCTTCATTTTCTTAAAAATATACCAGAAATGCAAGTGGTTATAGTAGTACGTCTTCTACAACTGATGATGTCCCTGTCAACACTGAGGTTGATGGTTCGAGCCCTACTGGAGGCATGGTATGCTGGATTAACCTTATTGACTAATACTGCCAGTTTTTCTGCAGGAGGTTGGGGGTTTTCACCAAATACTAGTTTCCTGACTTGACTTAGCCTGTATTGACAGCCAGTGACACGACGTGTGTGTTGTTACAGGCAGGAACTGCTTACTATCTGGAACACCTAGTTCACTCTAATTTTCTTAAGAGTTCATGTTGATGGTTTATTTTCTCTATGTGTTGTTTTATTCTGTTTGTTGTTATGTGTCCCATGGTTTTGAATAAGTGTTTTTGGACTAAGAGATTAATTGCACCTTTGGTATTTCTTCACTTCTTCCTTGCCTACTTCAACCTGTTTATTAGAAATTTGTGTTATTTCCTTTTCATGTGTGCTAACTAATACTGCTTGTCACAGCATACTGGCCTTGATACAAAACATAACAGGCAGTTCATTACCGGACATGTGTGACTAATGTGTAAGAATCTAACAACTATTATATCATGGTACTGACATGAACAACACAAACTAACGGAATGTTCAAAAATGTTAAAGCAAGATGAAATAAAACACAATCCAAAATCCTCCTCCAAGGGAAATGAACAAAACGTAAAATATTACAAATTTTCCTAGAAATACTGCATTCTTGCCCTCATGACCCTTGCATGATACGTCTGCTTGAATATGGACCCCTACAAAGACTTCTTGTTTCAATGGTTTTGACATGCAATATTCACTGCCTTCCGTTAATAATTAACATTTAAAATAATCTACACAAAACTTTCTTCAAATTTTACAAACATCATCAGCAAGTGACATACCTAAATTCCTGTTCATTGACCACCAGAAATAGAACGAATAACCCTCGACAATTTTTTTGGATAATCAGACAAATCACAAAGCTAGAATATGATTATCACAGCAGTAAAATTCGGCATACACAAGAACCAACAAACTCATGACATACAGCAATTTTAATCGCAAATGCAATTTCTAAATAAATGATGTGTGAATCATATCTCGCCTCGCCACTGCAAAGTACTGAAAATAAAAAATAACACAGCACCAAACAGTTACAATAAATGATAACGATATAAAATACACAATGTAGTAAATAATAAAAGTAAAACTGACAAATCAATGGGAAAATCAGTCATAAATGTGAAATAATATGATTTGCATCAAAGGGCATGACATTTAAACACAAAATTTGACAGCCAAAATGATTCTTACGAGTAAAATGATAGATTCTCATAGAAAAACTATTACATAAAAAATTTTAAATGGCTTATTCTTTAGAGGTAAAAGATGTCCATTCAAAACTATCCATTCCAGTTGAATGACATTGGCACACTGTTTTCAAAAGATCACTTTGACAAAATAGTTCCTTTGAAATAGTTTTGAATAACAGATTGAGTTTGATTTTTTTTTTCAAACTTTTGCACGGATTTCACAAAGATATATTCTTGGTTATAAATTACCATTAAACAAAATATAAGGCAATTGGTTTTGATAGAGGCTATCTCACGGTGATATCTTAGGTTCACTCAACGGGCTCACCTGATAAACATCATGAGAAAGCCACTGCAAAAAACCAATTGCCTTATATTTATATATGCCACTAAAGCTGAAAAATTGCTGAATGTAGCATAAAACCACATTCAACCAACAATCTTAAATGAATTTCTCTGCATAATTTTCCTATCTTTATTTCATATTATATATATTTGTTATTATTTTTCAGTATGTAAAAGATCCACCGGTGCCTATTCCACCAAACACACCCAAAGTTGCTTATGGAAACATCACAATGAAATTGGTAAAATGGCTTAATTAATAATACACTGTGTGTTCCACGACAACATACAGTAAAACTTCGGTAGCACGAACTCGGATGGCTCGAACACCACCGTTTCTCGAACTGTTTTTAAAGTCCCGCCATTTATTTCTGTATAATTTTGTGCAAAAAATCCCGGTTTTTCGAACACCGATTTTTCGCAAACTCGAACTCATTTATAGGTCCCTTTGATAGTAAACTCATGTAAGTCACCATCAATAACTCGAACTAAAATTATAAGCATCAGTGCGAAGCAATTATAACTTCAGGTAGAAAGGACGTGGATAACAGAAGCCATAACAATTAATACAGGTTTGTCAATTAAAAAAATAATAGATAATAATTATGTCATGACTGGTGATTAGTTTGAACAGGCAAATAGGCATTAATTGTTTCTTTAATAGCAAATATGAAATGTACCCGGAAATGTACCAAGCGGATTATTAAATCAACGAAAATATTCCAATTAAAAATCATTTACAACTTTTGTTGACAACTGTGGTTAAATTAATATTAAAAACCAAATATTAAAGCTAAAATAATTTATGAAAAATGTGTCGGCAATAAATATTGTGGAAATTATTTACTTAATTTAACTGCCATGAATATACCGAGTACAAACGGGTTTTTGCGCAATAACGGAAGTAATAGTAAGCGATGTAGAAATTTCAAATTTCACAAACTATTACACCTAAAATAACTTTATTCGTGTCAAAATTCATGAAATAAACATCTACATACATTCAAAACGAATTTTAGTTCCCCAAAACAACCATACCGTGTGTAGGAAAATTAACGAGCAACTTATAAAAAAAATCGGTCACGGTACGGAACAGATACATTTCCGGAGGTTGTCCAACTTCGGTGGCTCGAACAACCGATAACTCGAACTATTTTTGGTGACCCCAGCGAGTTCGAGTTATCGAAGTTCTACTGTATTTGTGTCTTTCTGTATGTTAGGGCATTGTCTGTCTGTAGACAAGACGTTCGTAAGATGTTATCATTTGATACTACAGTAATAAAAAGACTTTATAATGTTGATTTTATTTCCAGGATTGTAATTATCAATTGAGCCGCTTGTGGCAAGATAGATAATGAGATCGAGGAAATAAGACAAACAGCAATCTGTTTATCGCTGTTTTGTAACATTGTGACATCCTTAGAAACTGACGATAAGATATCAATATCAATATAGTAGAGTGATATAGGATTTTCACAGCTTGCATGATCAAAGAAAAATTGCAAAAATGGCCATAAATGTGGATACAGAATAGAACTTGTTTGCATTGGGTAGAAAAATGCTGTTTTTTTATGATATTGAAGACTTTAACATAAATTTAAATGGACTTTTGTATTGTAGGCTGGTACGGTTATTGATTTACTTGATAAATTAAGGAAACCAAGTCAGAAACCAGTCCAGTCAACTTATCCAATCTATATGCAGTTATTTGGACAGGTATGGATATGTATGGTAATATATGAAAATGTACTCAAATTTATTGAAAGTTACCAAGTATTACTTCATAAATCTTCATGAACTTTCATTATAAATTATCTCCCTTTGTCAGAATTCCAACTTTGATTTCTTTTGTGTTAAAAAGTGTATTAGTGTCTTTAATATTGTGTGTAACCTTTCTAAAAAAGTTTGTCTTTCAGGTAATTTATATATACATGTACCTTATTCCAGTAGTTTTACACTATCATCCTACAAAAGGTCACAGGGGACTGCTCTGTCCTCCCCCCTTTTTAAAGAGGGATACCATGATCAAGCTGAAAATTGTGTACAACATTGAAAAAACAACTAATCATAACATCTATTATTTTGCTTGTTCTGTATGTAATATTATGAACCATGTGTATATAGGGATGCACATTAATTAACATAAGTTTGTAAGCATAAAATGAAAATACAAATGTAATATATTTCAAGTTAAATAAATTTAAATTGATGTATTTAATGTCTTTACTCTTTGCTCCTTATATTGAATAAAAAACAGTTCACATTTTTGTTACCTCCTCAAATAAAACAAGCTAACAATTGTGTGGTAATATGTTATCTCTTGTATTCATGTAACTTTGTATGATGAACTTTATGAGGGCCTCAGGGATGATTAGTTTTTAACTAACTGAGTTTCCCTCTTTAAATAAAGCATGTATTATTATTATTATTAGTAACATTATATTTCTAGTACCAAGGATATGCCCTGTATAGACACATGTTCAAAAAAGATTACCTGACAGTACAGAATCTGACTGTGGTTGGCATCAGAGACAGAGGATATGTTATGATTGATCAAGTTAGTATTTCTTTTTTGCAGATTAATTTTTTGTCCAATCTGTGCATTTTAGGTGTGTTATGTTTTAAGACAGAAAACAATTTATTTTTGTTGTTGTTTGATTTACTATGTCATCAATACCAACCATATGTTGAATAAAGGATGTCATTTTCATGAATGCCAGTTTTATGGATGTCAGTTTCATTATTAGAAGACTTTAAACATCTTTTATAGATTGTAAGGTATTTAATACAGGAACAAAATTACACACTTCTCATTTGGCTTTTAAAGATACATGTATTTTTAAAGAAATGAAAATAAAAAAAAAAATTGGCATTCAATGGCAACAGACTCTAATGTTTGAAACTCAATAAAACCTGAGGTGTAAAATCTAGAAAAAACCAAAAAACATCATGTTGTCATAGAAACAAAAAAAGCTAATTAATCTGATAATGAAAGTGTTCAATTATGAACCATAGCGTGTGTGTGTGTGTGCGATAATTTAATTCAATATAAGTTGACATAAGAGAGGGAGAGAGGAAAGACAGGTTTTCTAAAATTCATTGAATATAGAAAATTCTGTGAATAAATAAGCATCTGACAGGAACATTACATGGATTTAGCAATGCTAATGAAAACAAAGCATCATTTCCAGGGGGGGAGGTAGGTTGCCCCATACTAAACCAATTATATAGAATATATATGGATATAATGTTTCTAAGGATTTAGCTACTTTTTAAATTTTCCAACAAATAAAAAATATATTTTTTTAATTTAGCCTGCAGTCATTATATTTGCTTTTGTATTAAGATATACAAATTAATTGTTTATCTTTATATTGTCACTTATACATAGAGAACAATACAGTTTTCCATATTAGCCCTGGTAACATTACAAGACCCATATAAGCCGGAGACAAATATGGCAGTCTTGTGATGATCAGGGATAATACCAGGGCAAAAGTTCATGCATTATTCTTTTGATCATATACTTTAAGTCACTTAAAATGTCAACAGATGAAAAAGGAAGTACTGAAGTGCTTTAGCACAGTGGCTGAATACAGGTACATGTACCCTGTTCTGAGAGAATGAATTCGGATACTATCTTACTTCAGGTCATATTACATACATTATATATGTCATATTTAAGAAAAGTTATTTCCAATGTATTCCAGGTTCCCATAGGTATCTTAATCAGAGAGAGAGATCAGAACTTAACATTGAGTATTACTGCTAAGAAAGGTCAATTATTAGATATACTGGTAGAAAACCAAGGTCATATTAATTTTGGTTCACAGATCAACAATAACACAAAGGTATGTACATGGTATTTATTCAGTTCTTTATTCTGAATGCTTTGTAAGTTATATATTGTCATCACTGCCATTGGCACATATTCATCCATGACTGCCACTGGCATATATTCATCCATGACTGTCACTGGCAATTATTCATCCATGACTGCCACTGGCACATATTCATCCATGACTGCCACTGGCAATTACCCATCTATCAGTTAACTTTTTACATTTTTATCTCATCCTATGGAACTATTTGGTCACTTTGAAATAAATTTTGACTATTTTTGCTCAGCAATAATAACATTAATATTTCTTATTCTAAGAAATTTTTAAATTCTTCTCATTTGCAATTACAAGGCAAAATGGATTGTAACTTTGCATTATTAAAGAATTTAGATCCTTTATAAACATTCTTTTTTTTACCCCTCTCACCATAAGAGGTAGGTGTATACTGTTTAAGCTCTGTGTGTTTGTGAGCTAGTTAATGTGTGTATGACCATTTTTCGTCACATTTTTCCCAGCAATGATAAATGATATAATTGTCAGTAGTTTTGTATGATCATCACATATTGTGGGATTTATTTTCAGACCTCTCCAACTCCTACTTCCTGTTTACTGACCATAACCATTGTCTGTTTACATTTTCCATCACATTTTTCTCAGCAATTATAAATGAAACAATACATGCATGTTAGCTTCATTATAAGACCTGTATATAGACAGATAAGCATCTGTGTTCATTATTGTTAACATAATAAGAGGTGAAATTATTGGGGTGGGCAGAGTAAACCACCTGGTTTGTAGTGATCATTATATTCATTTCATAGATCATTTATAGACTGAATATCCAAGTTTGTATAAGTATAATTATTTGAATTTTATAGGGAATAATACAGAATGTAACATTAGGATCCACAATCTTAACAGACTGGACAATATATCCCGTGTCTCCAGAGTTATATGTACCTGGTACAGGTCCAGCATCACCAAGGTGAATATTAATTTTATCTTGTTGGAAAACAATTTTGATTTAGTATATGACATAGTACATTTTTTATTTTTAACTGGAGAATTATTAGAGGCTCAAGTATCCAGTCATTCAAGATAAACTTCTGTAAATTAATAAACCAGTTTGTGCAAAACTATGATAACTAGATTTTCAATCTTGATAAAGTTGATTAGTAATATTATCTCAGCCTTAAGCATTTCATAATTGGAAATAATAATAAATGGCTGGTCCAGAATTGCCAGTTTTATCACATTAGTGGAACCAGTTGCCTAGCCTCAACGATTATCTCCCCTGATGGAATTGTTCTGGTTTTGTTTTTACAGTTTGCCACTTTTTAGCAAGGATGGACGATTCATGACTCCATCTATATATGTAGGACAGATGCCTTCACTTACAGACCCGCAGGACACCTATTTAGATCCAACAGGTTGGTCGAAGGTAAGGTCACTTAATGATTTCCTAATTAGATAATAACTATTTTGTCCCACATTAAACTGTCTTAAATATATTCTGGCTACAAGGAAGTTTTAGATAAAAATAGTCATTGTGACATTTTGCAAGTTAAATGAATGGTACCACTTGTTTAAAAATAATATTTTATTGAATACTTTAATATAAAAATCCTGTTTATATAGATCTATTTTACAAATACTAAAATAATACTTACTGTATATGGAATGATATACAAATATTACATAGCACCAAGGAATATAGGGATTGTATTTATCTTGAAACATTGACTATTTCTGGATGGGGCAGCACAAGGCAATAGTGCAGTGCTGACAGACAAATTAAATCCTTATATCCAAAGGTTCTGTTTAATAATTGTTTATTCTAATATGACGTTCTTTAAAGGCTTTGAGACCACAACTGTGGTAAAAAAATGATTTATCTATGAGCAACACGCGCTGAGAAGGGCATGTTTTAAATGGCTGTTCTAATTACAAAACTGTAACTCCCACCGGAAAGCTATTGCATATGACGTATAAATCTTATAAATAGCGACACGCGCTATAATTATCCGTTGCAGTATATTGTGTGTTACATTGACGGAACAGCCAGTTTATGGCGGAAATGATGTTTTCTATAGGTACGAAAATATTATAAATGTACTCTAATTGTCTTATTAGAATAGAAATAATTCACGGAGGCTGTGATTTATCATTGTTTTACCACGGGATGACCATTTATGTCGTTATTTTATCCCTCGCTATCGCTCGGGATCAAATAATACGACATAAATGGTCACCCCCGTGGTAAAACAATGATAAACCACAGCCTCCGTGAATTATTTCTTAATTATACTCAACAAATTTTAAAACAAGATAATTAAGATATGATAGTATTTAGAAGTCAAGTGATCCCGAGTTTCATTTGTATAGAAACCATGTGAAACGTAATCAGTAAAACCTGTCCATTTTACTATAGACCGATAGACAAATTGGTTGAAAATCTTAGAAATAGAATTTGTATTGTCATATATAGAAACAAGTATAATAAGTATAATAATATGTAATTTATCAATTAGAAAATTATAATTTAATTTTTTTTCAGGGTCAGGCAATAATCAGAAATAATAATATGTACAACTTAGGACGATACTGGCCAATAGCTGGACCACAGATTAGATTGTATGTTCCCAAACCATATTTAGCATCAAACACTATAAACAATGTGCTTATGTTCGAACTGGAAATGGCACCATGTAAATCACAGACTAGTTGTGTTATTGACTTTAAAGACCAGCCTTTAATCAATGCCACTGCTCATGGACCTTTTCATAAATATGACTCGCATGAAATAGGACTCGGTTATGATTGGCATAGATTCCATTAATCTGTGATGTTGTATAAATTAAGTAAACACTTTCGGCCACAGGGACTTAAATGTTTGTAGTATCTTTAACGTTAGTATTTGATGGGAGACAGGTCATGATAATTTTACTGCAAGGGAACTGTACTATTTATAATTCTCTGTCATTATTTAAGTTTATGTAGTTGGTATCCGTCCACAATTTACAATTACCCATACACCAATATCATTTACTGCTATTTCTGCCTACTGTTAGAAAGTGAACTTTATAGGGAATATAGGGTCAAGGTTAGTGGACACCATCAGATGGAAATGTTTATTACACTGATGCACTACTGAATAGTTTCTATTCAATTTACTGCTAGTATTGTGACTTAATATGAAATTTAGATGAATGTAAATTTGTTGATGTGAATTTCACCCGAAATATGGAATTTTATTTTATTCTATTTCTTTTACAGTTGTTTGCCAAATAAAAGGTAATAAACAATTGTTGTACATGCATTTTAAATGTTAAATTGCAATAAATAGTAAAATTTACTAAATACATTCATTCCTATGCAGTTTTCATTTCAATCAGTGAATTGTGATTATTTATTATTTAACATTAATAATAAGTGTTAAACCTGCCACATCTGGGAAGAAATATATCGGTGATAGTAGCATTGATGTAGTCTAGCATGAAGATTAGTTTAGACTAGATATCCTCGGGCTAGTTTAGGTATTTGTTAAAAAAAAACTTGTTAAATTTTTGTATGGTTAGCCATTGTGTTCAGGGTTTTTTTTCAATATATACACCAGTAATATCTATTTTTTGACAGAATATTAACCAATGTTACCTGTGTAGTAATAGTAGTTTCACATCTTTGTAAGAAAATTACGATTTTTATTATTTGCTTTATAATTGAAAATGTGACATTGAATGGTTGTCTCTGTGTGAAGGTGTAATGGTTATATTTTTGAAATGTTTTTAATCAACAGTTAAAGAGAAAATGTATACTTTTATAAATAAAATTATCTCAACTCTATAAAGATTTATTATTTATGTACACCTGACAATTTACAGTGATATATGTTGACATCATGGATAAGCTGGTCTGTAAAGAGTGACTGCCTTGGTTTGTGCTAATATGTCTCACAAACAACTCTGACAATTACATTACAACTGTTTGTCACTTGTCTTTAATGTAAAATACTGAAACCCAAAGTGTGTAACACATAAATAGAAAACTATATCATCAATTTTGTGCATTCGGGTATTGCCCATAATGGTTGGTACTTCATACTAAACTGTGCTCGATTTCTTACTGATTTACTAAGTATTGCCAGTGTTTCTGCCGATGGTGATGGTTGGGGAAGTTCCGGGGTACTCCATCTTCCTCTCTCAATACAACTGCACCTCAAACTATAGCTCAAGAATTGTTGTTTATCTTATATATATATATATATATATATATATATATATATATATATATATATATATATATATATATATATATATATATATATATATATTACTTTTTAAGTAGAGCGATGCTCCTAGACTACGACAAAAAAGCGTAATGCTTATATGCCGCCATGGTGTAGAAACGCAATGCTTAAATACCGACATCCGATATGACATAGAACCAAGCATGTATTCAACCAGGTTATTTTTAGACTTACTGGTCTGAGAGGCTGAGACAAGTGAACAATATCAGTAACTACTAGCTTCGTGAATTAAACTCGTTAAACTCCCAAACTTTACTTATAGGTATCGTTCTATGTCCCTACTTACTTCAACAGCAGTTCTGCCTCTGCCATTTTTCCCGTTCAGAACAACAACGATTGAGTTGGTTGGGGGAGTTTTTTACGACTTACCCTTGGTCGGACTGTTACATATAATATAAGATACGAATGGTAAACTGCTTCACTACTGTTATTACTGT
Source organism: Limnoperna fortunei (assembly GCA_944474755.1). Taxonomy (NCBI): domain Eukaryota; kingdom Metazoa; phylum Mollusca; class Bivalvia; order Mytilida; family Modiolidae; genus Limnoperna; species Limnoperna fortunei. The sequence goes on from OX104119.1 coordinate 33,860,728, forward strand.
TACCTAACCTGCATTTTAAAACATCTATTAACAATAAATAAATCATCACAATACGATTTCTGTTTCACGTTCTCGCTACTTTCTCTAAAATATTTGCATATTTATTAACTTGCTACCTTTTAAATAAACTTTCATACCATTTCCATTTATTATCGCTACATATTATCTGGATATTTTTATTTCTTTTTGTTGACTTGACTAATGATCTTTTTTCTACTTTTAAAATTAGTATTTTCTTACCGTTTGGATTTTTACTTTTTAACGACTAGCATTACTGATTTAACACAATTAAGTTATTGAAATGCGTAAATTTTGCTAAAATTTATTTCTGTATTTTCATTCATGCGGTACCTTAATTTATAACCCAGTTTTATATTTTCGTAAAGTGTTTATCAAACAACAATGTAGGGGCAAATTGATGATGATAACATTTCTCTTTCTATAAATTGGGACTCAATATCCTTTTATCATGCTCTATTGTCATTAAGAAAATTATTTCTGTTTACTTTATTTTCATATAAGCTCAAGACAAATACAAATCACAAACAAAGAAAAAACATGGAGTTAATATTCAACACAATCTTACAGTACAAGTTCAAAAACACGTGGTATTGATTTTACAAGCTATCTAAATATAACTGTCAGGTAAAAAAATTGTCGTGGATCACTTACCATAATAATAAACACGAATTCTGGCCTTAGTTTAATTTAGGACATGTATAAAAATAACAAAGAAAAATAGTATTTCGGCGATTAAGTCGAAATGTTACGTCACGGTTTATTTAAATTCTGATTAGTTGGTATTTTCGTTATTACAAAGACATCTTGCAACATCTCTTTACACATGATGCAATAAATTCACAAATTCAAAATGGCGACTTGTAATAAGAATTTCATCGCCATTTTATTGTATGTTATTTGCCAGTGTTTTCTGACCTTTCAGGTATGACAACCTTTTAGAAGAACATTTATGCGAATTGTAATTACACTTTAAGCTACAGTGAGGGATAAGTACCTGAAGCTGTTGTGATTGAGTTAGCCTTATGGTATTTTCAGCTCACTGCTATTATGTCTTCATTTTTATCTGTATATATCTTTAGATTCCTTTTTATCGAGTACCGGTCCGACTCAAACGCGCAACTCAAGTGTTGACAAGACGGTAATTAATAGTAGATGTTTAACTACCTTAACTCGGTTTCCTTGACTCCGACGCTGTTGTGCAAAAATGTAAATCTACGTTGACATTTTTAACAGACTAATGAGTTTTCGTTATAAGACGTTCAGCCAAATATCCTTTTATTAAGTCGACACAATTTCATATCGACCAAAGTATATCACCTACGATGCAGTCCCGAGTCGATATAGAATTTGTTCGCGGTTTTATTCAAAGGATATATCCGTATTTTCCTACTTAAAATGTAAGACTTAGAATAAAGCATGTATAATAACACCAGAAACATTGTTTACTGTACACTGAACACAAAATATATACATCATACATCAAATTTTACACTAAACAATTTCTTTCAACACAAAAAGTCTCTGTTTGCTAGTTTTCACAAGGTCATAGAAATATTTTCATGTTTATTTCTTGTTTCCACCAAATGTCTGGCAAGTTTTTCAAAAATATGCTATATGCGACTATGTGGGTCGATTTCTCGATCTCGCCCCACAGGCAAAGAGTCGCACTTCGGTCCTGACAAGAATTTTATTGACTTCTCAGTAATAGCCATTGTCTCAATTTACTACGGTAAAATTTAAAGATGCTGTGAAGAAGTTATAAGGTTTTCTATTCTATAGGTGTAAATGCCCATAACCGGATTTGGTATTACGTTTTTGAATTTGGGGAATAAAATCTCTATATAACTTAATCATTTAGATTTTAAATATTTGTTGGTTTTGAGCGCCACTGAAGAGTCATGATGAGACGAAATGCGCATCTGTAATAGTAAATTTTATTACTTAATGACATTTTATTTTCAATACATTTTTATGTCCTCTATTTTCAGGCTAATAGAACATTTATTATTGATTATGACAATGACAGATTTTTGATGGATGGACAGCCGTTCCGATATATTTCTGGAAGTATTCACTACAGCAGGATACCTGCATATTACTGGAAGGACAGATTACAGAAAATGAAAGCAGCAGGATTAAATGCCATACAGTTGTATGTATTGGTAGTCAGAACTATATTTCAGAAATGTCATTTTGGGGTTAAAGACATTTAATCATTCAGAACTGTCAGCGATATCAAATTAAAAATGTTGTTGATAGTAGACATTGATGCCTATATGTAATAAAAATCAAATCAGCATCAAAACCACCGAAAATGTCTTTGATGTGTATTACATCAAATAACCTCTTCTGAGAGATTTGACAACTGTAACGTCCAGTTTGCTATAAAGGTCAATCGAGGCAATAGGCTAAGTTAACCATCTTAGCGACCTATACGAAGGTTCTATTGCATGACAAGTGAACTTATTTAATTATTTCAATTCTATTCTTCTTAAGTACCAGTTCCCAAATGGACATGTCACTCCACTCGGACACATTAGTCGGACTCCTAGTTTGCCTCTTAAATTCCTCTGAAGTAGCATTCTTTACTTAAATTCTTATAGTATCTAGCAGGACGTACTTGTTTACTTACTGTATATTTATATCAGTTATACTGTACTTTACAACCATCGTGGAATATTAAGTAAGAAAATAATTACAATCATAACGTAAAAAATGTATATTGTATTTAAAATGTAGCCATAAATATAAATGATTGCATTTTGATATAATTAATTTCATACATTTTTTACAAAACATGTTATTATTGGTTAACTGACAGTCTTATATTCTACAGTTATATTCCTTGGAATTTCCATCAGATGGAGGAGAATGAATATGACTTTAAAGGAGACAAAGATGTTGTCGCTTTCATTCAACAGGCACAGGAAATCGGTTTGTATGTTATACTGAGGACAGGACCTTATATATGCGGAGAGTGGGATTTTGTAAGTAAAATGTTATTTTATACTGAAGACGGTACACAATATATCTAAAGTTTATCATAATGACAATCACTCACAGAAATTACATACTGTTAAGAAAATCACAAAAACAAATAACATTAAAAGTATATACAAATTGTAAGAGCACTATGTAAACCCAAAACAAATAAAATCATAATACATCATGTTCGGGCCTTTAACGTGGGTCGTACTATAGTTTACCCAAATGTCAGTTTGATAATAAATTCTGTTAGTAATTTCACAGTTTTGAGTTATTACCGGTACTAAAAAAGTATTATTATTAAATATTTCTTGCTATACATATTCTATTACACGATTTACTTTTATGCACTATGTGCAGTGTTACAGCAAACTATGGCTGTCGACAAAGACTTTTTTCATTTCACTTAAAAGTTATAAGTTTAAAAGACGTAGTTAATAAAACTTTGTTTTTTTTTTACTGGTCGCCCTGAATATGTATCATTTATGTATATTAATAAGCATTTCTTTACCTTAACAGGGTGGCTTCCCACCTTTTATACTTGCTAAGAATCCAAACACAGTGTTCCGTACTATGGATCCCAGTAAGTGTTGAAATATAGATTTCCTCTTCACTTAATCACCACCCTTTACCATCAGCTGGTAATAATATTTTATGTGTGTCAAATTATTACAGCTGTATTAGTCAAATTATTTTGAAAATTTCTGAAAGCAAATTAAGAAGTTTTTAAAGTATTTAATGAAGTCTTACATGATTATTTTTTCGGACAGTATTGAAGCAAAACCTGTAGCTTGTAGTTGCTATCATGCGCCTACTCTAAGACTTTCGAAATCTTCAAACGGTCAGTCGTTCGCACTCTACAAACACGTTACGCATGTGGGTATAGCCTTTACAAATTCCCAAGTTCCCAGTTTATAATATGAGAATATGCGTAAATCTAAGCGTATTGTGTTAAAATATTGTAACGCCGCGTCTCGGGTGCTAGAGTCAATCACCAGAGAATACTGCGATACATCAAAAGTCGGGATTACAATTATACGGGAAGTAAGGTTTTCTATAGGTTGTTGGGTGTGGCGAGTTTTATACTTCACCAACCGAACACGCTATAGGATACAGGGATTTAAAATAGAATAATTTCAATCCAAGTTCAATATTTTATTAAATTATAAATAGGGAAATCCGGAGAGAATGGCTGGAACGGCGCTGGTCTGGACATCTACTAGATCGGCTATTTCAGGTCTAACGTGTTTATTTGTTTTAAAGGGAATACAACAATCCCTGACGTACTCAAAATAAAGAGATAATTTAATATGTATAAGCTAAAACAAGCCTATTTCTCAACATCGACATAACTAACGTTACTTGTACACTAAAATTAGATAATGACGCTCATCTTTACTACTTTAGTTTCTTATCATCATTTGCACAAGCGAATTGCACCTAAACATTTGCACCAAACAAATTACACCTTAGAATTGCACCAAACAAATTACACCTATGAATTGCACCAGACAAATTACACCTATGAATTGCACCAGACAAATTGCACCCGAATTTGCACCAAACAAATTGCACCTATATGAATTTGCACCAGACAAATTGCACCTCGAGAAACTCTACAAGTTCTGTAATTATCTAATGTTTAAGTAAAACGGTGTAAATAATTCAATAGAATTAATTATTACTAACTTTTGCCACTTCCGACATTTGATCCGACATGGTGAAAATTGATTCAAGTATATTTGAAGTTTGAATTTTTGCCGCTCTGTACACTTATTGAAATGTCAATGACGCAATTGGCATTTCCGGGACGAACCGCTACTTATATTCAGCAATTGACCAATCACAAAATAGCTAACAAGAACTTTCTTATTATTAGCCAATCAGATTTGACGGTTTATCAAAACGTCGGCTAACATTTGTCCTTGCCAATTGTAAACAATAACAGTTTGACTGAAATAAAATGTTTTCCAGTCTATTTTCGATTATAACAAACATGCACCACTGCATAAAACATATAAACACAATCGCGGTGACATAAGAATTATTACAATTATTTCAAAGGATTACTTTTACGTAGGTATATAGAAATAGATCTACGTTTGTGAACAAGTTTGTTCAACTTTTCCGGACCTAAACATTCAAACCATGTCTAATTTGTTTTTACACACCTTTTCATAATAAAAAGGAACTATGTATTGAATTATAATGCATCTTGTCCGGTTGATATAACAACAAAAACTCTTATTAGCAACTTCTTCAGAACCATATTATGCAAACGGGACAATAACCATCTCGGACACAAATACCGAAATATGACATTTTACACTACCAAATAACGACTACCAACAATGTTTTGTAACAAATTAAGGGACAGTTTCATTACAACTAATCCATTCATTAACACCAATAATAGTGGCTCCTCAATTCAACTCTACCAAATTAAAAGAAAAAGGGGGGGGCGGCATTACATTGCCCCCTACCTACAAGATTTGGTCCCCAAATTGGAGAGTTAGTGGCGAATCATTATAATAGGAAACAACAGTATGATAAAACAATTTTTTAATATTTTCTCCATCTTCTCTGAAAATCAATCCTAAGTAAGTTCACAGTGTTCTCAGTACTTTGAATTCTAATCCATAATCTGCAGTATCGATATACCTTATAGACACATCTTATTGCATTCTGCCTTGAAATGCAATATATATAAAAAAAAAAACAAATGTAACAACAATATGCACAACTATCCACAGTTCATATTTTGTTTCAGCACAAATACATATGATTTCACATCTTTCAACACACATTAAGTCGACATGCACATAGGTCAGCGAGTCTCTCCTCCACTACTGCCTTCAGCCCAAATAGTTTATAAAATTTCGCCTCAAGTGCTATCTCATTTAAGTAGTGATGTTCTCTTGGAAGATACCTTTTCTCTATTAAACAGTTGTTTCTCAAATAATTTAGAATAATCTTGAAGTGTGCTGGATCTCTATCAAAAGTATATACATTTTTACACGGTCGGAAAGCACTGTTATTGTTGAGCATTAAGGCAAAAACGGATGAGGGATCTGCTCTTAAGGTGTTTTTGCTGGTTTCGAACCGAACACCTCCGATATTCAGTACTACCATATTCTCCTGGCAATCCTGCAGATATTTAAGGTACGTATCCACTTCATCAGACATTGTCTGCGATTTTGCTACAACTATTGACGTATCCATGGTCTTGTTAGTAGAGGTAGATGAGGATGAAGAAGAGGAAGAGGAATCATCATCTGAATTGATATCAGTGCCATCTGGTTGTTCGGATCGGAATTCCTTGAATTCTTCTTCGCTAACATGGAGTTGTAGTTCCGAGGTCTCTGGTGGCTTATGACTAGTCTCAAACGTTACACTCAAAAGTTCAGATGACAAATCTTGCAGCACTGACTTTATCTTCTCTAACTTCTCTGCTCTAGATTCTAACTTTGGCTTCTTTTTCTGGGGCTCATGCTCATTCAATGGTTTGTTTTCTTTATTCTCGCTAACTTCCCGCATCTTAACCGTTTCTTTTCTTCTACACTCTATCAATTTTCTAGCGTCGTCTTTGTCTTTTTCGGTCATTAAAGTATGACTTATGGTGCTGCTCTTGGTGGATCTGTTTGTTAAGTAGTTCCTCCTTGGATTTATAGGCACCTCCTTTCCCTCAGTATCTAGGTGTTTCATTTTCTTCCATACCTCATTGCGTTTAAATGCCTCCATCTCTTGTTCTGCTTTTTCTCCCCTGACTCCACTATTATTATCGAAACAAATCATCTGATGACTTTCCACCTTGCATCCATGTTGTATGTTCTGGCGAGGGAACAGCTTCTTGCATACTGGACACTTGTACCCGAAAGGGCTGTGTCGTTCCATAATGTGCCTTTCTGCGCACCATCTTTTATCGAACTCTAGGTCATCACAAATTAGACAGACCCACTTATTCTGCAAAAGTAAATAATAGAACCAATCATAAGTACCATCATAAAAACAAACACACTAATATTTTAACGTTACATGTTGAAAAGTGTGCGAAGATTAACTGACTACAACTCTAAATTATGTAACCAATTATTTCAAAATCACGAGTTTAAGTCTTCCATACAACATTCAAATCGTAACTAGAATAAAACATTCATTCATAACATTAAAAATCGTATCATATAGATGATATCAAAATGGCTCGGCCAAAATCATTTCTTTAGCCATATGCTAAAATGTCCAATACATTTATAAGATCGAACCAACAGTAGCTGCTATATAAACACAAAGCAACAACATCTGAGAATTGGTGCACCTGACTGAAATACTATATATGTATGAACAGTAAACTTAATTCAATGAAAACCACGTGGGCTTATTCTCGCCCTCGTACAACTTCAATTTATCATGATGAACCACTTTTGCTGTACCCTTTGGGCTCAACTTTATACGATAAAGCACATCGTTTAACTTGCTGACCACTATATAGGGACCATGCCAAGGCCTTTGTAATTTGGGGTTCTGGCCGACTTTTCGTTTATATTGGTAATACCAAACAGGATCTCCAATATCAAATTTATTCTGTTTAATTTTATGATCATAGACCTTTTTCATGGCATCGCTGGTCAGTTTAAGTTTTTGTCTAGCGAATTCATGAACTTTTTCCAATGTTTGGGCCAGAGCTTCAACATAGTCAATTTTATTTTGTGGTATACAACTTTCAGTTTCAGGTTTACCATATACAAGATCAACGGGTAAATTGACATTCCGCCCAAACATCATTTGGTTAGGGGTCACTCCAGTGCTTTCATGGACAGAAGACCTATAGGCCATCATAACAAGAGGGATAAACTGATCCCAATCTTTTTGATGCTTTGATATAAAAGAAGCCAACATATTTAGAATGGTTCGCATATATCGTTCTACCATTCCATCAGATTGGGGTCTCATAACTGTTGTTCGAGTCTTGTCAATTTCCAACAATTTGCACATTTCCTGAAAAAGTATAGATTCAAAATTTGCTCCTTGGTCGGTATGCAATTGCATAGGAACCCCAAACAACGAAACAAAATTATTTACAAAAGCTCGTGCTACGGTGTCAGCTTCCTGGTTCTGTATCGGTATGGCATGTACAAACTTAGTGAAATAGTCACCAATTACTAGAAGGTATTTGTTACCACTTTCTGTGGTAGTTAAAGGACCAAGAATATCTAATGCGACTCTTTCAAGACAAGCACCTACTTGATATTGACGCATTGGAGCTTTCGGTTTACATACAGGAGATTTTCTGCTTGCGCAAACGTCACATTTGCGGCACCAATTTTCCACAAATTTTCTAACTCCAAACCAAAAATAACGTTCCCTAACTTTACTAAGGGTTTTTTTTACACCTAAATGACCACCCCCACTTGCATTATTATGCAAATGTGTCAAAATAGAAACTTTTAAACTATCAGGTATAACAATTAACCAGGAAAAGTTCTCCCCATTTTCACTTTCAAACTTTTTACACATTATCCCATCTCTTATTTGAAATGAATCAAGTCGATTCCAGTAATATTTTATTTCTGGACTATATTTTGAAACCTCTGACCATTCAGGTTTAATTGCTTTTTCTAACCATTCTCTAACTATTTTTAAGTTCTTATCATGCACTTGTTCTTTCTCCACATGGCCGTAATTATCATGTTTTACATTAACAATTTTTGACTTTGTCCCCCTTTTTCCTCGCTTGGTCATAGCCCTTGTGGTAACTGTACTCACTTGAGTCTCATACTCACACTCGTTATCGGGTATTTTGCTGCTGTAAACATCGCGAGAGGTTTCTCTATTCAGTAGCTTTATACCCGAATCTGAGTTTACGCCATCAAATGAGCCAATTGTGTTACCGCTTATAATACAAGTTTCATGTTCAGTGTCCCCTAAAAAATCACCACTATACACGCACTTACTAACTGTAGCAAGTGCCCCTTTGTGTATATTATTGGATTTGTTTTCGGACTTCTCAACTGTTTGTTTGACAAAACCTATGGGTGTCACATGGACTGACTTCACTGAAGCTACTCGATCTGAATTGTCAGTCGAAACATTAACTTCAGATCCTCCAGAGCAACTTAATAAAGTCTCTTTCCGAGAACAGTGCGAACAGTTGTCAGGACACGGGCGACGACTAAGACCGTCAGCGTTTGCATGTATTCGACCCGCTCTGTGTAAAATGGTAAAATCATAACAACCTAGTACTTCAAGCCATCGAGCTAGCTGACCTTCCGGTTCTTTAAAATTCAATAACCATCGAAGGGACCCGTGGTCCGTTCGAACAGACAATTTTCTAGCATACAGATAATGATGAAAATTTTTGATGGTCATAACAATAGCTAGTAGCTCTTTACGTGTTACACAGTAATTAGTTTCACATTTAGAAAAGGTCTTACTGAAGAAAGCAATTGGCTTTTCAACACCATTTTGGTTTTGTGATAAAACTCCCCCCATTCCATAGAAACTAGCGTCACAGTCGACTATAAATTCCCCTTCATTTTGAGGATAACCTAAAACAGGAGCAGATACTAACAATTCCTTCAATACATTAAATGATTTTTGACAAGAGTCATTCCAAACAAACTTTTTGCTCTTTTCGGTCAGTTGATGGAGGGGTTTAGCAATCGTGGCAAAATCTTTAACAAATCGTCGATAATACGAACAGAAACCCACAAAACTTCGGGTCTCTTTCACATTTCTAGGTACCGGCCAATCCCGGACTGCTTCAATTTTGGTATCATCAGTACTTATACCATCTTTGGTCACTTTGTGCCCCAAGAAGGTAACTTCATTTTGCGCTTAAACACATTTATCAGGATGTAAGTTTAAATTGGACTGTCTTAACCGATCACATACTTCCCGTAAATTGTTTAGATGTTCATTGAAATCTTTAGAGTAAACTATTATATCGTCAAGATATACCAAGCAAATTTTCAACGTTAAACCGGAAAATATCTTTTCTACAAGTCTCTCAAATGTGGCAGGGGCCCCACTCAGCCCGAAACATAACACCTTAAATTGCCAAAGTCCACTACCGGGTATAGCAAAAGCAGTTTTTTCACGGTCTCTTTCTTCCAGACCACATTGCCAGTAACCCGAGCGCATATCAAGGGTGGAAAACCATTTATTACCACTCAATGAGTCTAAAGTATCATCTATTCTAGGTAGAGGTTGACAATCGTTTTGACTAACAGAGTTCAGTTTTCTGAAATCGCAACAGAATCGTATCTTTTGATCTGTTTTCTTAGTAACCATAACAACTGGGGAACACCAAGCAGAGTTTGAAGGCTCGATGATGCCTCGAGCTGCCATGTCTTCAATTTCTTTCATTGCGGCCTCACGTTTAGCCAGAGGGAGCCTATAGGGCCTTTGTTTTATAGGTTTCGTATCACCGGTGTTAATTTTATGTTTAACTATCTCCGTATAACCTATATCAAACGATGACTTTGAGAAAACATCCTGGTACGAGCATAAAAAATCTTTCAATTTGTCAACTTGATGTTTATCTAAAATTTTAGAACCCTTCTCTAAAACATTAACTAGATGTTCTGGCAACCTTTCATCAGTTACACTTACACAATTTATTCGAGTGGGAGGATTTTCATTTTGAACAATGTGTTCACTATCTATTGGTTCAAAAATTCCGGCAACAGTATTTTTAAAAACTTTCACGGGTTTGTCACCAAAATTTGCAACACGTAAAGGTATAACATTTGCATTATGTCTTACTAAAGCTCTAGCAACAAGTAAGCCAGTTTTTTCAGAAAAATCTTGTTTGGTTTCGACAATACCAATTGAGTCATATTTCAAAGGACCAAAGGCTTTACCATTTATTATCATTTCACAACAAGGCGGAATCTCTACATCTTCCGCTATTGACACCCTACAACAAGACACGTCGCCTTGATTTGTAAATATCGGAACAAATTCATTTCCGATCCTCAAGCAACCTTTAGTAAAAAGTAAATCTGCTTTAAATTTATAAATAAAATCGGTGCCTAAAATAACGGCGTCTTTAATATTAGCTAGTAAAAACTCGTGCTTACACAATCGATCACCCAACTTTATTTCTAAAGGTACACTTCCAATAAATTTGGATGCTTCTCCCGTTGCAGTTAAAAGATTCATTCTGACAGGCGTAACTTGGGGTCTTTTATCTACGGGAATTGATTTAAAAATGTCATATCTTAAAATAGAAACACAAGCGCCAGAATCAACCAGCGTCGGGACTGACACTGAATTGATAGTTGACAGAACAAAACAACCATTGTCTTTACCCCAAGTTATATTTGCTATTATAGTGTTGGGTCTTTTTACTGCTGTCGAAAGTTGACCCGTGCTCTCGACATCGGTCCGTTTTCCGACTGATTAAACGTTTGCCTACTCGTTCCGAAAGGTTTATTGAAGTTTCTTCTCGGTTCGTTTCTATTGAAGTTACCATTATTTTGATTTCTACATATATTTTGAGGACCTTGATGGTACTGATTTTCATTACCCTTTTGATTTTGACAAATATTATTGGTCCTTTTCATGTAACCCATGTCATTTTTAAGAGACTTCATTCCCTCTTTTAATTCATTGATGTCTTCTTTCAGACTGCCTTCATTGTTCGCGTCGTCACGAACACAATCATTAAGCGACCTCGTGTCAGCAGTTCTTACGAATCTATCTTTTTGACGGTCAGCTAACCTTAGAGCTTCAAGTCTTACAGCAATATTTTCTGCCTCATTTATTGTCTTTGGTCCAACTTCCCTCAAGCGAAGTCTAATAACTGTTTCTGGAATTGCGTCAATAAAATAGTCTAGCGCTAAAGTATCTCTTACTAAAGCGGAAATACCAGGGTATGCTTTTCTTGTCAGCTTTTTAATAGATTGCGCCAATTCTGGCAAGGTCTCATTTTTGTGTCTAATCCTAGATTGCAATTCGGCCCTAAACACATCCGCTCTATTAACGGAACCAAACCTATTTCTGAGAACCGAAATCAGACTATCAAAATCGTGCCTTTCAGTTTCAGTCATTTCATTTAAAATAGCCCTTGCGGCCCCAGTCAAACTACTTGCTAATAAAAGTGCTTTCGATCTAGTATTCCAACCATTTAATTCAGCTAACAAATTAAATTGTGTTAAATATTCCTCTAAATCATCATTACCATCATAAATTTGGGGTTTTATCTTACAGTTTATTTCAAACCGATCGTTTGAATTTGCATTTTGAACGGCGTGACTATTATTGCAATTGTTTCCATTATCTATTGTTTGTCTCGATGGACAATCTTTTCGCTTCCTTACGGCCCGCGCAGGGGTACTCATCGCCGAAACGGAAAGTTCATTTTGAAAAGAAGCCAACATATCATGCATTTTGTGGGAGAAATCATTCATACATTTTTCCATCATTCGATTCATTTCACTTGTAATTTCAACAGCCATTCTCTCCGCCGTTTCCAATCGTTTATTACGATCATCATCTGACAATTCTATGTTAGAAGGTAGCGTTTCCTCTGGGTCATCCCGACCATTTGTTACCGGACCGAAACAAACTTCAGAATCATCCATTTCCTTTATTTAAAATTCTATTAAAATTTTGACTTCTCCAAACTAATTTTTCAAAAATTAAAAGACTCTAGAAGCAAGCAAATCCCACCGCTGCCACCATAAATGTAACGCCGCGTCTCGGGTGCTAGAGTCAATCACCAGAGAATACTGCGATACATCAAAAGTCGGGATTACAATTATACGGGAAGTAAGGTTTTCTATAGGTTGTTGGGTGTGGCGAGTTTTATACTTCACCAACCGAACACGCTATAGGATACAGGGATTTAAAATAGAATAATTTCAATCCAAGTTCAATATTTTATTAAATTATAAATAGGGAAATCCGGAGAGAATGGCTGGAACGGCGCTGGTCTGGACATCTACTAGATCGGCTATTTCAGGTCTAACGTGTTTATTTGTTTTAAAGGGAATACAACAATCCCTGACGTACTCAAAATAAAGAGATAATTTAATATGTATAAGCTAAAACAAGCCTATTTCTCAACATCGACATAACTAACGTTACTTGTACACTAAAATTAGATAATGACGCTCATCTTTACTACTTTAGTTTCTTATCATCATTTGCACAAGCGAATTGCACCTAAACATTTGCACCAAACAAATTACACCTTAGAATTGCACCAAACAAATTACACCTATGAATTGCACCAGACAAATTACACCTATGAATTGCACCAGACAAATTGCACCCGAATTTGCACCAAACAAATTGCACCTATATGAATTTGCACCAGACAAATTGCACCTCGAGAAACTCTACAAGTTCTGTAATTATCTAATGTTTAAGTAAAACGGTGTAAATAATTCAATAGAATTAATTATTACTAACTTTTGCCACTTCCGACATTTGATCCGACATGGTGAAAATTGATTCAAGTATATTTGAAGTTTGAATTTTTGCCGCTCTGTACACTTATTGAAATGTCAATGACGCAATTGGCATTTCCGGGACGAACCGCTACTTATATTCAGCAATTGACCAATCACAAAATAGCTAACAAGAACTTTCTTATTATTAGCCAATCAGATTTGACGGTTTATCAAAACGTCGGCTAACATTTGTCCTTGCCAATTGTAAACAATAACAGTTTGACTGAAATAAAATGTTTTCCAGTCTATTTTCGATTATAACAAACATGCACCACTGCATAAAACATATAAACACAATCGCGGTGACATAAGAATTATTACAATTATTTCAAAGGATTACTTTTACGTAGGTATATAGAAATAGATCTACGTTTGTGAACAAGTTTGTTCAACTTTTCCGGACCTAAACATTCAAACCATGTCTAATTTGTTTTTACACACCTTTTCATAATAAAAAGGAACTATGTATTGAATTATAATGCATCTTGTCCGGTTGATATAACAACAAAAACTCTTATTAGCAACTTCTTCAGAACCATATTATGCAAACGGGACAATAACCATCTCGGACACAAATACCGAAATATGACATTTTACACTACCAAATAACGACTACCAACAATGTTTTGTAACAAATTAAGGGACAGTTTCATTACAACTAATCCATTCATTAACACCAATAATAGTGGCTCCTCAATTCAACTCTACCAAATTAAAAGAAAAAGGGGGGGGGGGCGGCATTACAATATATTGGATCAAGTTTTAGTTTACAATTGTAATCATTTTAATTGGTCCAGGAAAAACATGTTTAGAAATTTCGAAGATGATTTCAATTTTAATTTTTTCTGTTCGCATGGTGTAGAGGAATTGTCATAACGATTTAGAATTTTGATGCTACATTTGAAAAGGTCTTCAACATCTTTCTTAATTATATAGGATGTTAAAAGTATTTTCGCTAAGCTTGAGCGCCACTGAATAGTCTTCACCAAGCGAAACGCACGTTTGGCGTAGTAATTTTATAACCTTGTTATATTTGATGACATTATTTTGATTATTTTCAACAAATCCGGAACGTGAAATATTACTCAAGCTAGTAATTTGGACTGCTTGTGATAATTATAAGAACTACTGTGAAATGACTTCCAGATGTTCAGAAGTAGGTTTCATTTTCGATATATTTAGTTATTTGATGTTAAAAATGTATTTTTATGAAAATATAGACCATAAGTTCTACGTAGCATCGTCGCTCTATCTTTCAGCTTACATAAAATATGTGGACCGGTGGTTTGATTTACTCTATCCAAAAATAAAACCCTTGTTGTACAGCAATGGCGGCAACATTCTTATGGTTCAGGTATTATATCTATGTAACTTATATTGAAAGTAATAAATACAATCTTAAATACTTATAGATTATTTACGTTTTTTGAAAAAAGATGCGTTTTCTCGTCCATATCTCATCGAAGGGCGACAGCCCTGAGATGAGATGACGAGAAAATGCATCGAGTTTCATAAAACGTAAATAATCTGTTTATCGCTGTTTTGTAACATTATGACGTCACAGTGTTTACCTAACGACGTCTTGACAGCGAGCTGAGATGGGCCTATCTCACGATAGTAGAGTGAGATGGAATAAAATCCCACACAAAGATAAAAGGAAAATACTGCAAAATAGCGATAAAATAGGTTATTTCACTCTTATAATGATCATAATGCCAATTTTAACTGAAATTCTCACTACTCAATAATTGGAACATTAATTGTTATTCTAATCCTTATTTATCTTAAAAAGTTTTGCCTTTCTTTTCATTGTGAACCAACAGACACACACATGAATGTAATGCTTATAAATTTTGCGTTGAGTATTAATAGACGCATTCAAATTGATTCTTTATTTATAAGCATTAAAGATAATAAGAATTATTATTATAAACATTATAAACGATAAAGCGTACAAAACACACTTTTTTTAGTTCTGAGAAACGCAATATTGCAATAAAAAAAGCAAACATTAACATCAAGACTTTGAAAGAAACGGCACGGATTAAATTTTGAAAACTATTTATTACCCAACAAAACCAAATATTTTTGCATTTTAAAGTATATATATTTTTCTGAATAAATTTTTTCGTGGATGTAGATTTGTTTTTGTTTGTTTGAATAGTGTTTTAACGCCACTTTCAGCAATTTTTCAGCTATTTCATGGCGTCCAGTTCTTATTGGGGGAGGAAGCCGGAGTAACCGGAAAGGTATTTAGACAATACGTTTTAAATTTTATGTATATAACGTTTGTATTCATGAATAAGATTATTAAATTATATGTCTGGTTTTCAAAATCTCATGAAAGACTTCATTTTAGGAAAAGTATACTATAACAGACTTTTTAAGGAGCAATTAACCTCCATCTCTTTAGGAGGTATAAATCCTTTCAATGTTTAAACTCTCCATATTAACCTCGCTATTGTCGTTTGGTTATAGATAGAAAATGAATATGGTAGTTACTTTGCCTGTGACTTTGACTATTTGCGTTATCTTCGTTCCAAAGCTTTGACCCTGCTTGGCGACAAAGTGGTTCTATTTACAACTGACGGTAATGATGCTTGGTATCTTAAATGTGGTACTTTGGAAGGTGTTTATTCTACTATTGATTTTGCTCCGACAGCTACATGTAAGTCTTGTTATTAATATTTTTCAGCCTCTCATCGTCTTTCCACTGTGTTCGAAGTGGGTTCTCGGTGGTAGAGTGGTTTAAATAATAAGCTAATTATCATCCCCGTGTGATCGATTCCAACCTTTATTGACAAGGAGTGCCACTTTTCATGCCAAAGTTCGGAGGTTAACAACTAGTACTGCGTCTAGCTACACCCAAAAACATAAGCTCAAAATCATAAAAAAAATATAGCAAAGATTTTCATGAAAGTGTCGTAAAACCCCATCCACACAAGCATATCTCCGAATTTTGGTATTACTTCCTACTTAAAATGCAACACACATTTATTTCTCTTACACTCCTAGAAGGTAGATTATAACATTTTTTCTGTTATCGTTATTATTATTAATTTATCACAGATTCATGTATCATTGTGATACGTATACTTAACACCGATGAAGAACCAATATCTTGTGTTTCTTTTTTTTACTTCCGGAAGCAGATATAACATGTTTGCGTAATATAATTATATATGTTATAATTATACACTCGAGGAAAACTCCACACTAAACTCTACGACAAATGTGATGACTTCATATGTCAACTTCCCTTTTATTGAAGTTATCTTATTCTCGCTACAAAAATATCGTAGTAGTATTCTATATTTATGTTATACGAATCATATATCATTTTCAATTGTAATTGCAGTGGATCCAAAACTGGCATTTCAGCCACAAAGGTACTGGGAGCCAAAAGGTCCATTGGTTTGTACAGCATACTACACAATCATTATATTATATTTGTCTGATATATTAAGTCCTCTACATGCGTCGGTTTACGTTTCAGTTTACTTTCCTGTTTGAATCTACCATAAACAAATAAAAGAAATGTGTTTTAACACAATGACCTTTTCTTAGCTGCCTCTTTTAGCTATATTGCAGAGTCGACTTTAATTGCAATAGTAATCGGAAAAACAACATATATTAGAAAAGTTGGGTTTAGTAATGCTGTGTGTCGAATGTATCTATTGTGTTACCATGCAAACAATGTATGTTATGGAGATACTAGTAAATGACAACTGAATTTAACCGTTTAGATATAAGTCGAAGCTGTTGTAAGAATATAAAATTAAAAGAAAAATGTGTGATGTTCGTATATATATTTTTTTCAAGGTCAATTCTGAGTTTTATACTGGCCAGTTAGATCACTGGGGTTTTAGTCATTATACTAAAGATCGAGATATTGTTGCCAAAGGACTTGACATGGTGCTGGAATATGGAGCTAATATCAATATGTAAGTCTTATGAAACTTTATGTCAGGCATCACACATAGTAGGTAAATACGCGTGGGCTTAATTAGGTTGTCAAAAACAACGTCATCATGGTTGTTTCAACAGACTATATATAGTTTGTATAAAACACAAAATCAGTTCGTATAAATATTTTCCTTATATATTCATAACAGTTCTGAGGTTACTGCAAAAAAAAAATTAATTTCTGTGTATTGTTTTAACATAGACACAATTTTGACTTTTAATTTAAATCGCTAGTTACACTGCCATATGATGGATTAAGGTTTTAAATTTGCATCTCCATATAGTCGAAGAATTCCCTGCCGTCTAAAGCATTTAAGATTAAGTTGCTAGGAAGGTGTTAAGTCAGAGGAATCTTTGGACTACACTCGTGCCTGCCAGTTTTTTATTTATTTTTGTAATAACTTTGGTGTATTTTATTCATTTGTGTAAACGTAACAACAAAAATTCCAGGTCAAGTCGTTCGATTCTGACGATTAACAACAATTTAAGACATCACTGTACTTATTATCCAATTCATTCCCAAGTAAAAGAGGTCACCCTCTCTTCATGGGTATTAGCTCCGTAACGGCGTATCGTTGTTACAAATAGTTTTCGCTTTCTTGATTTTTCACTAAGATATTTTGCTTTAAAGTTTCTTACAGAAGTGTCTTTCAAATCAAATTTTCCTTTAAAATGAGCTATCGTTTGAGGCATTGAATGTTGTGACGCATATTTCCCTACCTCCGCGCGATAAGCAAGTGATAAAATTTGATATTTCCCTCTTTTCATGCCATTTGACCTCGGCGTAAATACGGTATATACTTTCTCAAGTTCTTCATTACAGATGTTAGCTGTCCGTTTATCAACATTTGAAGATTCAATAAATAAATCCTGTGGTTTTGGTTAAAAAAATTATAAAATTGACTTCTACACAAATGGCGACAAATTTATTAAGAAACTCACGTGTAAAAAGTACTCACTTATAATTTAGAATGAAATGCTGGAGGGAACTTTACCTGCATTGTAAACACTTTTGATAAACATTCAAAAACTGTTGTATAACTGGAATTTTAAACAAATAACGATGTTGTTATACCAGTACGTTATTTTGGCGTGAAAAATTTTGGTGCATGCTTTATATTGGTGTGTCTTATTTTGGCGTTTTCATTTATTTCTTTTCGATTACATTGATTTCATATATATTTGTGAGATTGTTTAGTGTGAACTTATATAAACATACTTAATGAATTTACACCTATTCTTAATAATGTTGAAAATGATTACTTATTTGAATTCTTACACTTTATAACGTTAGGATTAATTTATATCAGTAAATATTTCTTTGCAACAGGTACATGTTTGAAGGTGGTACAAATTTCGGATACTGGAGTGGTGAGTATTTATAGAAGGTCATTTGGCGCCGTCAATATATATGACAATTTAACCAATAATCGTTAAGTGTTATGGCAGAATTTTTATGTAATTTAGACAATTTTGCTTTATAGCCCAGCCGCGTTGTCAATTTAGGGTACAATCAACAAAATTTGCCATTCTACAAGTAAAGAAAAGTTTTAAAATAGAACAATTTTACACCGGTAGTATTCAATTTATTTCAGGTGCTAATTACCCAGCATTTCTGCCAGTTCCAACTAGCTATGATTTTGACAGTCCTTTGACCGAGGCAGGCGACATAACTGACAAATACATTGCCATTAGACAAGTTATATCTAAAGTAATTACATAGTATCTGTATAAGTTATTATTTTGTGAACATGCACATTTACGAAATATGTACACAGCTGACAAATACCTTGTAATAGTCATGGTTTTTGTCAGAAGTCAGAAATATAATAAGTTATTAGCAAATTTTACATTATGCTAAAAGATAATTGACGAAGGCATTTATTATATATTATCGTACCTTGACAGAAGACACGTTTTCAAATGAGCAAATAACTGTACCTACAATTAATTTTAGTAATTTGCATGCAAATCGCTAACCCATATATACAACTGATGAATAAAATGTTGTTAAGCGTCCAGTATGTAGTATTTCCAATACATTAATGAAAAGTTAACAAAGAATAAAACAACGGGGAAAAGAGATGGGCCAACGGAAACAATACGTTCACTGCCACTGGGAAAAATACGGAATAATGGGTAGAGTCGGAGAATTTATACTTTTGAACAGCTGCTATTTTTTAAAATCAATAAAAGGGGACTTAATCGTGTATGGAGAGTGGCGGACTCCAAACATTTTACTTACTATGGTCTGCGGTCAGGTCTTTTGTTTTTGCATTCTAACAACACCCAACCAGATGACCCCCGCCTGCACACGCGTTAAGCTGCTCTGTGGGTCGAACCCTGTGAAGTATAAATTCAGATTTCCTACATGTTACAAATAATGGTGATCAAACCAATAGGACCTCTGCTATTGTCAAAAAATATGCATATATTACTCTTTGGGGTTGCATTATGCTTACAGTGTCTAATGTATAGTGAGGCATGATTTATCCAGTAATACCTCACTCATCCACATAAAGCAACTTTTAGCTTTATTATGGCGTCCATTTTTTGTTTGGGGGGGGGGGCGGAATACATGGAGAAAACCTTAGGTAGGAAAACTGGCAATTCTTTTAAGATGAATAGCTACCAAAACTTGAATTTACACATGGCCACTTGTTGTTTTTTACATAGTTAATTATTGTCGTGTGCTCATTGTTGTATTTTTATTTGCAGTATGTTAGAGCACCATCACTTCCTATCCCAGCAAATACACCTAAAGTGGCATATGGAAAAGTTGAAATGAAATTGGTATGAGAACCTTACATTTGATTTCATTTTTATTTGTATTTCTGAATGTTTTTGGAGTTTTTAAATGTTAAAACGATCAATGTCTAAGACACATTGTTTAATCTTATTTAATATAAAATAAGATGTAATTGTAATCTAAAGTTTTGGTTCACATGACACAATAAAAGAAGTATAAAAAGGTGCTTACGTGCTATTGTATTTTAATCTGTTATCGAAACACTGAGAAATTGCAGTGTAGTATTTGGAGTTGATAATAAGGTGACCACAGAAAGTTGATACATTTCCAGGCTGGTACAGTTATTGATTTACTGGATAGATTAAGGAAGTCTACACAGACACCGGTCCAGTCAACTTATCCAGTTTATATGGAATTATTTGGACAGGTATGAAAAAGTACACAGTTTTCCATCCAACCGGTAGAATTGTCAATTAAAGTTCCATTAGACTTTGTATGAAACGTTTTAATATTAAATAGATTGTAAAGACATATTTACACGACTTTTTAAAACAATTAAAATACAAAAGGCGTATGTTTTTGTTTCCTTTTTGCTATCAGTTACTGGGAATATGTCAAATTCATTTATGGCTATGTCCAAATATATCTTTTCTTTACTATTTAATGTATATGTTTTGATAACATTTACCGCTTCGTTGAGTATAATATATATTGTGTAACAGTTTGTAATATTATTATGATAAATACGTATCAGCATCTCTTTTAAAACTGATTTAATGCGTTTATTACCATCTCTAGTACCAAGGATATGCATTGTACAGACATGTTTTCAAACAAGATTACATGACAGTACAAAATCTGACCGTAGTTGGCATCAGAGACAGAGGATGCGTTATGATTGATAAGGTAGATATATTCTTACATTAAACAGTACTTTCTGAACGTGAAATAAATCAGGAACATGGATTTTTTATTTTATGTACACAAATATGGTAATTTATTTAAAGATTGTTATAATTGTAACATTATTATTAAATGTCATATTATGTTTTGTTTGTGGTTTCCCACTGTTAACAATTCTTTGCTTTATCGTTTATTGTTATTGAGGGATGAATCCGAAGTACAAGGTGAAAACCCAGAACTTTGACAGGAAATTTGGCAATCCATATAAATTAATCTTGTTGGTAAGCACACCTCTCCCAAAGCAAGGCTCGAACTGACAACTTGAGTGTTGACAGGCTATTATATAAAATTAGTGTTCTAAAGGTGTACTTATGTAACCAGTGTTTTCTATGTATATAGTAATGCCTTCAGAAATACCTATTTCAATCTGTTAGTAAATAAATGGATATTACTTACTGAATAGTAAATAAATTAATTCAGATGTAATTGATAAATTTAAGCTTAATTATTGGAGACATGCTTAATCTGACTATCACTTGAATTCACCCTTTATTACTTATAGTTTACAAATGCAGAGCATAAATAACATGAAAAGTACAGTAAACCAGTAGATATAGTGGTATATTCAATGGAACAAAATCCAAGTACGAAATAATAAATGTTAATCTAAAGAAAAGTCACGAACACAAACGCAACAAACACTGTTTATACAATATCTAAAGCCAATTTTAAAAGAATCGATTGTAGGTTCCCATTGGTATCCTGATACGGGAGAGAATGCAGAACTTAACTTTAAATGTAACTGCTAAGAAAGGTCAATTGTTGGATATACTGGTCGAAAATCAAGGTCGTATTAATTATGGTCCAGGTATCAACCATAACACAAAGGTAGGTATTATTGGCATTTAGTTTGCTACGAAGATAATTTGAAAAACAGCCAGTACATTAAATTTTGGCGGCACCTTTACTAATCGTAATTTTATGAACAGTTTACTTAAAAGAAAATAAAGCATAAAAAACCACAGCAACTGATCTAATTGTACTAATACGTTAACTCCAACAAGATGTGTCATTGATATCAGAAAAACATCATCCTAAACAGCAGATTCCATACAGCTATCATTATAGACTGCAGATTCCATACAACTGTCGTCCTAGACAGCAGATCCCATACAAATATCATCCTAGACAGCAGATCCCATACAACTATCATCCTAGACAGCAGATCCCATACAACTATCAACCTAGACGACAGATCCCATACAACTATCATCCTAGACGGCAAATCCCATACAACTATCATCCTAGACGGCAGATCCCTTACAACTATCAGCATAGACGACAGATCCAATACAACTATCATTCTAAACAGCAGATCCAATACAACTATCATCCTAGACGGCAGATCCCATACAACTATCATCCTAGACGACAGATCCCATACAACTATCAGCATAGACGACAGATCCAATACAACTATCATTCTAAACAGCAGATCCAATACAACTATCATCCTAGACGGCAGATCCCATACAACTATCATCCTAGACGACAGATCCCATACAACTATCAGCATAGACGGCAGATCCCATACAACTATCATCCTAGATGGCAGATTCCATACAACTATCAGCCTAGATGGCAGATCTCATACAACTATCAGACTAGATGGCAGATCTCATACAGCTATCATCCTAGACGGCAGATCCCATAAAACTCATTTCAGTTCTTATCTTGAATTATATAAGAACTGACAATGTTTACCTAATCACGGCATATATAAAAAAGCAAATGTTTATCCGAGTTTCAGAAACATTGCAAATTAATTTTAGCTGTTCATTATACTGTTCTACCCTTGTAGTAGTGAAAGTGTCTGCACTTGAACCAAGCAATTACTCTGTCTGTCACGTTTTTTTCTTGCGAATTTGTATTCCTTTTGTGGTAAACCCGAAATACACTGAAATATTCTGGGTTAATTTACAAATCAATCAAGCAACTTTCCCCCTATTCGTAGTGCTAAAGATGACCTATCAAGATTTATTAGACAACTGGTAGTTGGATTTAAAATATATTTTATTTAAATTTTCATACTTAAGTAATTTAGAAGTTGTTTAATATGATTTTAATTATTGTTTAGTTGTCACGATTTTTGTTTACTTGTCTTAATCAGTAAACGCATGACCAGTTTTGAATCTAGATATTTTTTGTAAAACATTCCCCAAATTAATTGTATTTTCCAGGGAATAATACAAAATGTAACATTAGGCTCCACAATCCTAACAGACTGGACAATATATCCTGTGTCTCCAGAGTTATACGTACCTGGTACAGGTCCAGCATCACCAAGGTGAATATTTTTGCAAATTTTGATGACAAAATTCTATTCTTGAATGCAATAGTAGTGTTTTTAAATACAAATTTTGAAATATGGTCGGCAGGACTCTTCTTAAAGTTGGGTTTAGTTGCTTATAACATAACACTTTTGGATAACAATGAAATTTTTTTATAATTATTTAATCAAACAGAAACAGAGAATGAAAAACCAACAACATCAGATATGGAAACCGTTAAGAAATGGAAACTCATTAGATTTGTCTACTTATTGTGGAACGATTAAGAACATATTCTTGACCAAAATCCATGGCCTGATTTCATTACTTAAATTTCTCTAGGTTAGCCCGCTTCGGCATCAACACTTTTGTGTTGAAGAATACATCAAAGCTATGAAATTGTCCGTGTAAATTTCAAAATTGTCAAAACCCTAAGGTTCTTCCAACCTATTATATAGGTTGATCTTAGTCATAATTTGGTTTCCAGTTCGGCATATTTTGGTTTTACTGTTATATGCTCTTCATATTCATATAGTGTTTGACATTTTCAATCTTTTTTTGGTAGAGCGCCTCAGGTGAGTCTTGAATAGACGAAACGCGCGTCAGTCGTAGAACAATTTATTGCCTGGAACTTTGTGGTATTTCTTATGGTTAGCGCTGCTGGTAGAGTTTTAACGCAGTGAGTTTTAATTCCCGAAGGTTAGATCGCTAAGGTTCTTCCTACCCCAGGCATAGGTTGATCCTTAGTCATAATTTGGTTTCATTTCCAGCATATTTTGGTTTTACTGTTCTATGCTCTTCATACTCATATAGTGTTTGGCATTATCTATCATTTGGGTATAGCGCCTCTAATGAGTCTTGACTAGACGAAACGCGCATCAGGCGTAGCAACGTTATTGCCTGGAACTTTGTTGTATTTTTTATTTATTCACTCTGTCACCCGTGAGTTGATTCATAAAGAAGGAACATAATGGATTCAACTGCCGGTTATTTTACGGTATTTACTTTAATAAGTTTCATGAAAACTGATATTAAGCAAACCAATAAATTCTTAAGATATCCTCAAATATCGAAGAGGTTACTATACTATATATACATTACAGCTAATGGGTATCCATTCTTTTAGCTCACCATTGTTGAGTAAAGATGGACGATTTATGACACCATCTATATATGTAGGACAGATGCCTTTACTCGCAGATCCACAGGATACATATTTAGATCCAACTGGTTGGTCGAAGGTAAATAGACTTTATAATGCAATTTACAGAGTTAATGTTACTGTAATTATTTATGAGGAAATCATACCTGGTTACTACCAGAGGAAGACAAAGTGAATCGGTCACACATTAGAAAGCAAGTATGTCTGTTACCCCAATTGACCATGGAAAATTTTGAAATGCTTTGACCATCTCCATTGTGTATGTTTGTTGTATTGTCACAAAATAGTTGTGCATTGTGAATACTCTATTTATTTTATAAGATGGAAGAAGGATAGGTACAATTGATACCAAGCCATAATTCGTTGTAAGGATTAATCTTTTTTCATTCGTGAAAGGCATGAGATTTCGGTGACAGATATATATCTACAACAAATCCTTGTCAAATATATATGTATCTACTCCCATATTTATGGCTAAACGAAAACTCATTCACTAAGTAAGAAAATTGTTGTAACTTATCATTGTTGTACGTGTTGTAAGAACAAAAACTAATTTAATCAAGAGAACAAATATATAATACATTTACAACCCTTTTCTGCACGCATGAAGCAAATACTAGAGTAAATGCAACAATTTCAAACCGTTGAAGAAGCCATTACTTATGTTAAATTATGTTTTCAAAATCAACAATGAGTTACTAGTTTTTAACCATGTATGACTATGATTAAGATAACAATTTACAAATAATTGTATGTCTGATATTAATATATATTTGATATAATATATATAATATTTTTCAGGGACAGGCAATAATTAGAAATAACCATATGTTCAACCTAGGACGATACTGGCCGATAGCTGGACCACAGATTAGATTATTTGTTCCCAAACCGTATTTATCATCAAACACTATAAACAATGTGCTTATGTTCGAACTGGAAATGGCACCGTGTAAAACGTCGTCTGGTTGTTTTATTGATTTTAAAGACCAACCTCTGATTAATGGAACTGCCCATGGGCCCAATAAATACGACTTTCGTAATGTAGGACACGAGTTTGCTCTGCGAGGATTCCATTAACCTTTGACATTCCATAGATACACTGGTATTATGACTCTTGTCATCACAATGTATGCTAGTACTGGAAATATAGAAGCCAGATATTTAAACATCATCCAAGATGTTGAATCGCATGGCGGAAAATGATAAATAAACATTCATTAAATAGCAAAACTGTTAGTTTCATATATATCAAATGTTAGATTGACGTATAGCTTCCTAAAATGGAACAATGCACTTTAATGCCGGTATTGCCCTTATAATTGGTGCTTCGGTGAAAAACGGGATCTTATTTGATTGATTATTTT
The DNA here is from genome assembly GCA_944474755.1 of Limnoperna fortunei. Lineage (NCBI taxonomy): Eukaryota > Metazoa > Mollusca > Bivalvia > Mytilida > Modiolidae > Limnoperna > Limnoperna fortunei. Next base: position 33,886,671 of record OX104119.1, read on the forward strand.
TTGTTATTAGATTATTTTAATCTGTATTTTGCAATTCTTATTAACAATGTTGAAATTAAAACATAGAAGTGTATTTTAGGTGGTAAAATAATAATTATTGGAACGTTTGGGAAATATTACGTTGTGGTTACATGACTGCTTTAAAATGAAACTGTTACAAATGTTCTCTACGAAGAACATAAATCTATATGCTAGTCCTGTGCCGTCAGACTCGGTATGCTAGTTCTGTGCCACCAGACTCGTTATGCTAGTCCTGTGCCACTAGACGCGGTATGCTATTTCTTTACCGCCAGACTCGTTATGCTAGTCCTGTGCCACTAGACGCGGTATGCTATTTCTTTACCGCCAGACTCGTTATGCTAGTCCTGTGCCACTAGACGCGGTATCCTATTTCTTTACCGCCAGACTCGTTATGCTAGTCCTGTGCCACTAGACGCGGTATGCTATTTCTTTACCGCCAGACTCGTTATGCTAGTCCTGTGCCACTAGACGCGGTATGCTATTTCTTTACCGCCAGACTCGTTATGCTAGTTCTGTCACCAGACTCGTTATGCTAGTCCTGTGCCACTAGACTCGTTATGCTAGTTCTGTGCCGTCAGAATCGGTATGCTAGTCCTGTGCCACCAGACTCGTTATGCTAGTTCTGTGCCACCAGACTCGTTATGCTAGTTCTGTGCCACCAGACTCGTTATGCTAGTTCTGTGCCACCAGACTCGTTATGCTAGTCCTGTGCCACTAGACTCGTTATGCTAGTTCTGTGCCACCAGACTCGTTATGTTTTTTCTGTGCCACCAGACTCGTTATGCTGGTTCTGTGCCACCAGACTCGTTATTCTAGTTCTGTACCACCAGACTCGTTATGCATGCTAGTCCTGTGCCACCAGACTCGGTATGCTAGTTCTGTGCCACCAGACTCGTTATGCTAGTTCTGTGCCACCAGACTCGTTATGCTAGTTCTGTGCCACCAGACTCGGTTATGCTAGTTCTGTGCCACCAGATTCGTTATGCTAGTTCTGTTCCAGCGTCTATTCTGTGCAGAAGACGGATCCATACCATTTACAACGGAAAATGTTGCTTGTATAAAAAGCCAACTTATGGGTGGCCTACTGACATTTTGACCCAAATAATCTCACTAAATTATACTGGATTTTTTTTTCAAATTAAGCTGGAAACTATAGTTTCAAGCCTTTCATGTTTTCGAACGAAAAGATCCCTGACAATCATAAGCAAATTTACATTTCTTTGGCATTTTATCCAACGCACGTGGTTTACTTGGTAATTGGGTTTAACGCTCCTTTAGTCATTTCTCAGCTAAATCTTGACGTCCAGTTTTTATTGGGAAAAAAAACCGGCGTACCCAGCGATAACTCTCTACCCTCGGTATGAAAATTACCAGTCCTTGTCATGTTCCAATAGAAAAAGTGTTGCCCCTCCCCCCCCCCCATGTACATCAATAGCCAAAATATGAATACTTGCATGGAATTGATCTTCAAAATAAAGTAATATAAAACAAATTTACTTAAATTGAGAATTGAAACAAATGGTCATTTCCCACTTGTCTGGAGAACTGTTAAACTTCAGACATATTATGTATATGTTGACACTATACTTGAACTAAGAAATTCGATAAATTCCATCCATATCATTCCATATCCATATAGATATAACATCATTTAATATGGAAGAAACCGTGTATCGAAAACCATAAAAGATAAGAAGTATCAATCAAAGCTACCAAAAGCTCAATAATAATCCCAGGCAGTACTAACAATGTAGTTATAGAGTTTATAGGAATTCCTTGAAGGTCAGAGTCGAATTTTACAATAACTAAACCACTTTAGCAAGTTTGTAATTAGGTACTTGAATTGTTTTCTTTTGACTGCATCTCGTGATCTTACGATCTTATTTATATCAGATCAATGCCGTTTTACGTTTACGTTTTAATGAGAAGGTAGGAATGTCGGTAAATACGTTTAATGATATGTTTCAGTTCAAGTTCGTATCCATATAACCAGTCATTAATTTCATAATTAGAGCAGCGCCACTTTGTGGCGTACGCCCTATAGTAATTAGTCTTTACGTTTTTGGGTCCGTCCGAAACTAATCGTGTCCGCGCTGTAACTTTTATCAACTTTTGAAGCAGGTTTTATATTTGGTATGCGGCTAAATAATATCAAGGCGATGTGTCGCATAGTGTGGTTGATCACCTTTGACCTTGAACTTTGAAATCAGGATCACATTATTGCTTTCTGAATGATGTCCGGGCTGTAACTTTTATTTTTTTAGGTAGTCTATGGATATTTGGTATGTGGGTAGATAATATCAAGGCGTTGTGTCGCATACTTTGGTTGATGACCTTGTCCTTGAACTTTGACCTCAAGGTCACGTTATTGCTTTCTGAATGACAAATTTATGTCTGTAACTTTTTATCTCTTGAGGTAGGTACCCTAGTTGATGACCTTTGACCTTAAGGTCGCGGGGCCCACAGAAATGGATACCATCTCACTGATATCTAGTTTCCTCTAATTATGCTAGTAAATTTTATAACTTTTTTACCGTCAGTTTTTTAATCAAGCACGGATACTCTTAGTTTAATCAAGACCTTTATTATTAATCCTGTTTTCTTCAAATTTCATAAATCTTTCAAGCATTGTAGTTTGGTCTTATAAGTTGTGCTAAATTTAGTTTCTTATGATCTTTAATGTTGTTAAAAATGACTCATTACATATTCAACAAAGAGAAAGTAACAAGAAAACAATTAAATAGCCTAATAACACACAAAAACTAATTAAATTAGCTTACAAAAATAACAAAAAATGTAACATCACATATCTAATAAATCAAACAAGAGTTCAAAATTGGTTACAAAGAATTGTTATATTTAAATAGACTTTGAAACAGAATAAACAAAAAATGATGTTAGTTCAATGCACTAATTTTTTAGATGTAAGTGACTGTAAATTTGGCAGAAACCAAATTACTCTTTGTTTTGTAGTCGGGTTTGTACAGACAAGCTTTGTATCTCAAAAGTCCTGAAAAATATCAGGTATTTAATTATATCAGTTTGCCTTTGAGATTATTGTATTTAAATTATGTAAAAATAAATAAGTCAGGTAACATGAACCAGAAAAGTTTGAAAATGTATGTGACATAAACATCAACAATATGACTTGTAAACAAACATGGAATGTAAAAAGATAAACTAATGAAAACAAGTGTACACAACAGCATTCACAATATTATGTTAATTTTGTTTAATTTAAATTAATTTACCCAAAATTAATACCAATTATTCTTATCAAATGCATACATTGATTCTCTTTTTGATTGTACTGTTCATTTTATTGGTATCTTGTAGACAAAGAAAAAGTTTATTTGTTTTTTTATAGATAAAATTAATCATCCATAAAGTCTAACTGTCATCATTAACATTGTTATAAATACAGTAGAAGTACACAGTAGAAGCAGGGAATTCTTGTAAGTGATTCAATTATTTCATAACTTCTTATAAACAATACTGCATTAAAACTGATTACAGTAAATAATGATATAACTAAACAGGTAGAAAAAATTACCTTCAGTTGTCCACAGTGTTTTATCTTGTGCTTTAACATATTGAACTGAATAGATTGTTTGTACCAACAAATTGAAAGACTAATAGCATCACCTGAATGTTTTAAATAAAGCTCATATTACGCCTAGCTTTAAAAGAAATCTACTCAGCCTCAAATATATTCTCATGACTATGAAATATTATGCTAGGATAGTTCTCTATATTTTACCCAAATCAGTTTATAGTTTATCAGTATTTAAGAGATAGACTAGATTGAAAATGTGATTTATCCTATTCAATAATTTAAAGTCTTAATTGTAAGGGATACTTAAAGGATTCCACATGATACCTACTAGTACCCTCCATTCAGTATTGTGACAACCCAGCCATCCCCTCCCCCATCAAAATGTCATTCCCTATATGCCACTAGGGGATAAATTGGGCAGCTCTGCTAGTTAGTCCCTTAAAACTGTGGCTGTACACAGTATCATTATGTGGAAGACATTGTACAGGATGCACCATTATATCTTAAGATATAGAACCCTATGTATTAACCATTCCTCACATTTGCAATTATCATAGACAGTAAGAAGAAACGAAACATTTTGAAAGAGGATCCAATTAGGAAATCTTAAACTATATTTATATTGGCACAGGAAATTACATTAACATGGGTTCCTTTAATAAACTATATCCTGTTGTAGCAGCCATCTTGGAATTTTGGATGAACAACAGTGTTAGAAACCTACTTGGGCAGGACTGACTTGACTTGGAGAGTATCTAATGTCTACTACCGTTGGTTGGATGGTCCTTGCAGTCTCGAAAGGACCAGGCAATTCAAGTTCAATTTTTACTAGTGTCACAGTTTTAAAGAAAATGTTTACACAATGTTACCTATACCAAACTATGATCTTATATATGTTAGGGAACAGATCTTGTTTATCCAGGCTCTATTTTATCAACATACAACAGCAATGTATAAATAAAATGTAAAGTTATAAAACTGATTTCCAATATAAATCTTGATACCCTAATTCAAACCACTTTTGAATTGAATTTTCAACAATTACAAAAATGAAGATAATAAGATGGGAAAAAGAGTTTGGGAACTTAACTTATATAGTCTAAGGGCTATTCCAGAAAAAAATGTCTTCTATGGGCAGAACATACTTAAGGGGTACCAGCAATAGATTTAAATTAAAATTTAACCCCCACCGACAATTTTCCTTTATCAAATTAGGTTTGATTTTTTTTTACACCCTACCCAACAAATTTCAATATGCAATTTTACCCCTCCACCTTCACATTATTTAATCGAGGGTGTTTTGGCCCAGGGGTATATATTTCTCTGGAATAGCCCTAATCAAATATTCTAATTGGTAAAGAATCTATATATCTATATATCAAAAAAGTCTATATGTGCTCCAGATACAAACGTATCAGCCTCTAAAAGTTGAACAAGTTTTTCTATACTAGTGTCACATTTCAAAACTTTCCCTTCGTCGAATATTGCTGAAAATAAAGAAGAAAAAATATTTTAATGCAAATATTAGTAGATGTGTTACACCAGCAGTGTATTTTATGTTTCCAAATTGTTAATAGATCAGTTGTGTTCAATAATTGATGACCTTTAGAGCATTAAACAGCCTTTTGATATACTAGTAACATAGGCCAAATTTTACTGCCATTATAATCCGAAGTTAGTTTTGTGATTTATCGGATTAATAAAGGCGAGGGTACCATTATTCGTTTTAGTAACATATCAAATATCTGGTTTTGAATATGGTAATTGGTCACAACTACTAATATTTGTATACGTAGACTTCACTGCGATTGATTTTCGTGAATGTTGTGTTCACTTCATTTTGATTTTTTTTTTGTGCTATGAGAAGTACATGTAACTTAGCAAACATAGAAGATTTAGTGTTTATCATTGTCCAGTTTTGTCAAACAGAAGTGCAAATAAATTGTCTGTATATAGAAAGGGTTTACAACAGTTCTTGCAAGGTATTAACAATGTTGCTATATTCTGACAAATAATTTTTTATACACAATAACAAATTTTTTTCATGGTGAGGGAGTAATGAAGGATATCATTAGCTAGTTATTGAATTCTATTAATGTATTTATATCTATATTTAAGTTTTAAGTTATATATATATATATATATACAAGTTAATTTAAGTTCAAATGTTTACACTGATGATCCTTTGATATGATCCAGGTTAACAATGTGATTACATGTACCTCATTTTGGTTGAATGGACCAAAGAACTTACAAGACAAAGCAGAGGTCCTTTCATCTAATTTATACATGTATAGGCAGTTCCCTTAAACTAAGTCCTGTGGTGACTACAATTTTCAATATCCAATTTGCAAAAAAAACTCATTAAATTTGAAGAGAACTATCAAAATAAAATCCTCACATATTATGGCTTTCATTAGAATGAATAATTGTATCCTCGTTTTTTTTTTTGGGGGGGGGGGGGGGGGGGCGAGGAATCCGGCAAATTACAAAACTAACTGCGGATTATAACGGCAGTAAAATTTGGCCTAGGCTTTAATCCATTTGCAGTTTCTAAGGAGCAGGAATGTGATTATATTTTTTCGAAGGAAGTCCTGCAGTTGTGACACTTTAGAATTTCCATCCTCACCAGTCAGGGTTTCTGTATCCATGTAACCCTGACAAACTAAGCTAGGAAATTCCCGGGCTAGAAGATTTTTCAAATGACGTCAAACCTTCAAAATATCAACCTATGAAATCGCTTGAAAGAAACAATTGTTTGGCAGCAGTCACTCTTACTCATTCTTGAGTGGGAAGAAAATGTAACGCAACTAATAAATAATGCGGTAATAACAAATTATTAACACTACTGTACAAAATACACTGATTTTCACATGGTCTATGCAACACATCCGTTTGATTTATGTACAATCGACATTGGGATATCCCATAACCAAGTCTTGTATGAAAGCCAACTTTTGATTGGCTACATTAGCTATGTTTGTCAGGGTTTTGTGGACACTGATGATGATGATGTGGACAGAGAAACCCTGACTTGTGAGGATATATAATTTCTGATTGGCACAAAACACATAGGACCATCCAATATACATAGCTGAAAGTTTGGTTTTAATTGATTAAACAGTTTCATAGGTGAAACATTCTTAAACATTTTTCCAATAGGTTTAAGCAGGAACATATAAATCAGTTAGTTATATTAGTCCCAGGTTTAAGTGTTAACTAAATCCTGTAGAGGCAGCCATCCAATGAATATTGTGATCATTTTTGTTTAAAATTGTGATACTATTTTAACATTTTCCAAAATGATTTGTTTTAAATTGTTAAATTAGTGGCAGCCACCAGCTTTCCAGAAAAAAACCAACTTTGTAGAGGACCTTTCACAATTCACAAACAAGAAGATAAAGACTGAAATGTAAAGAAATTGACAAATTATTCATAATCAGATCGAGTCTGGTGGATTAAATAGAGAAATGTTTAACAGAATATATTCTTTAAGATTGAGACACAAGTGACCTACTTTGCTACATTACATTTTTATGCACTTACCCTGAAACAACTGTTTGACTTCAGGGTCAGATGAATTTTCTCTGCATTCTCTTTGCATATCAGTTTCACATGGTCCAGGAGCATAATTTAAAATTCTAACACTAGGTTCCTCTAATGCTATCACCTTAAAGAACATGTCTCTTGCTGCTTTTCCTGAAAAAGGAGAGATGTGTTATAGATATTTCAGCTTTGGCCAACTTACTTATACTATCCTTTTCACTTTTTTAAGTCCTCAAATTATTCATAAATTCATTTATAAAATTATTTTGAAGGAATCTTGTGAACACCAATAATTATTGCTTGAAACAAACATACAAAACTGAATATATGGTTGACCCTAGTGTGGGTGCTTGTAGATTTGACAACTGTCGAGTCATGCTAAAAGAAAGGGAAATTATTACAGTGGATTCCACTTAATTGCCTATCTCTCTTCATCGTATAAGACTCCAAAACACCAAGACAATAATACTTTTGGTGATCTTTCTCAATTATAACTGTTCAGCTTGGGTAGTTATTATTTTTTTTAATTAAATATTCTAAGCTAATTATTTGAAGGTTTATCGACAATTATAATTAGAAATATATATAAAAATAAATACTTAATGAAGACATACATTGTAAATCTACAGCCATTCCAGTATAAACCTCGTTGATTGTTCGATATTGATTAGATAAAAGGGAATAGGTAATCTAAATCTATTACCTAAATTCCAATGTCTGAACATAGCTTTGAAATTTAAAAAGATATTTCAGTGCATTGTTTCTTCACTCAAAGTGAATACACATTTTATTTACACAGAGATTTAACTGGGCTTTTATTGTATGCCACTGTTAATATTTTGTCCCTTAAGTGAAATGACATCAGTACACTTTCAACACAATATTTTATTCTGTTTTATTATGTGCATTAATAAAATAAATATTCTTAAAATTCACATACAAAGATGGCAACATTTAAAAAAAACTTGAATCTAATCAAGGTTGTTTATTGTGGTTTAGGATGTCCTTGGTCTGGGATGTCTGCATACCCTTTGTGTGATTACTTTCTTGTAGGTTATCATGGTGTTATCAATCAAAGAGCTAAATTAATAGAAACTAACAGACATCTCTGTCTATAATTTAGTATTGGAGAAAATATTTGTTGTAAGATATATAAAGTAACATTTTTTTTTCTCCATTATTTATTTGTTGTAACTCTGTCAGACTGGAAGTTTCTCTTAATAATAATATAATAATACATTTTTATTAAAGTCGGTATGTAAGTTACAACAAAATGATAAACACAAGTTCCGAAGAGCTTTTGATCGACATAAACAAATACATAAATCAGCATATAAGCATACAAAAACATTACAGTTAGTTCAAGCTAGACAGTAAAAAAAAATTTAAGAAGCCTGGTAAGCAGATACAAGATATAGGTTATCAAAGCACTAAAAATCACAAAAGTCTTAAATTATCCGGTTGCAAATCCAAGTGCCGTAATAAATATGGAATGGTTTATAATTTGTTAGAAAAAAGTTTTAGGTCTGTGTTAAAAAATGTAGGAGTTGATTACACCAAATAGGAACCGTCTTTTGCAAATGTATGAAAAACACTTAGTTCCCATGTCTGGAAAATAAGGAAATAAATCCTGGAACAATTCCATAATAGCAGGTGCATAACTTCACTACTTTTTCAATCTTTTTGTGAAGTTTCAGAGATCTGGGTTGAAAACTGTAGCAGGAGTTGATTATACAAAATAGGTATCCTATTTTCCCCATCCCTCTGCCCGCCCATGCTCCCGTGCAAATTCATATACTATAACCTGGGCTTGCACCTCATGCAACCAAGCCAAAAATTATACAAGCATAAGAGTAAAAGTACATACATAAAAATTCAGTAAACAAATATGAGTAATAGGTAAGCTAAGCACTAAAACAATGTTAGGCATGAAAACAAAAGCTATGCACTAAAACAAAAAGCAATGTCCTAAAACTAGAAAGCTGAGAATCAAAATGAAAGCTGAAGCTGAAAATAACACAAATTTGAGTTATTTGATGTAGTATGCAATGCCTTCCAGAGAACACATCAAGTGGTTATTTACATACTAACCTGTGCAATACAGTGAGAGTGATTTATATGGTTCAATCGCTGTCAAAGATGAAATGTTGACTACAAATTTTAAAGGAAATTGTTCATGTGTAAAGAAACTCAAAAATGATGAGTTTAATAAAATTACTCCTGTCAGGTTAATAGCAAAATATGTGTTCAACTCGGAAACATTTTTCAAGTCTCTAGTCAATTTGCTGTTGTCACCAAGAGACCCTGCATTGTGTATAATGACAGCCTGGTCATAGTCGCCTTTCGATAAATTATTTTCAGAAAAAATGGTGTCAAAAACATTTTTTATTTTATTTTCGTCTAGATCTCCTTGGTCGAATTGTTGCGCAACTACTTTCATTTTTGGACTTATAGAAATGACCTCCGATTTCACTGCTGTTAAAGCTTCCATATCTCGTGACAGTAAAATAAAAACGGATTGCTTGTTCGATTTTTTAGCAAAGTTAATTGTTATACTCTTCCCTAGACCTCTACTTGCTCCGGTTATGATATAAACTGACTTTCTCTGGAAAAGACTCATCTTCTCTCTCCAGTTGTTGTCATACAAAAATTACCTCCCTTTAAAATTTTAAATCAACTAAAGTCTGTTTCTAATTTTTAGAAGTAACGCAACGAGTGCACAGTGCTCTCTTGAAGGTCCGCTTTAACCGTTCTCATTATCAGCCACAATTCAAAGTCCTCATTACCTCTAATTGCAAAATAAATAATGAAGAGAAATGGAAAAAGCCAATGATTTTTTTTTGTTTATCAATACACAAGACACAGAATAAAAATTAGAAAATATTTTCCCAAATAAATTTTGTTATCTGACTTTAGCGTGTTACATGCGGTACGAAAATGTATTGTATAAATTATAGAAGATAAGCCCATAACCCTAGAAGATAATAAATATATTGCTGCAATATTAATGGGCCTTTCAAAAGCAATCATAATCTTCTTCTAAAACTTGAAAACTATGGTTTATCTTACATTACTTACATTATATAATGAATACAATTATGTTAAAATGAAACTTTTGTTCATTTATTAGGATTGTGATTTTGTTTCTTTCTTTGATTAAATTGTAATTGATTCTGCCTCTAACGGGCACCTTTAATTGGTAAATAAAAATCTGTTCTGTTCTGTTCTGTTCTGCTCCTTAAGGAAGACTCAGAAACTTTTTATTACTTTTTTGAAACCATATAGACAGCTGTTTCAACAATTAGTAATTGGATGAAGTTAGAAATTGTCTGGTGTAAATACAGATATTTTTAAATCTCATAGTACAAGATCAGCAAGCACTTCAGCAGCCTTAAAAACGGGGCTTTGTGTAGAAAAGATTTTAAGGGCAGCAGGCGTGGCAGCAGGCTGGACAAATGAGTCAACATTTAGAAAATTTTACAATAAACCTGTGATGGTTGATGAAAGTTTTAGTTTACATGTTTTGCAAGGGTCGAACAAATAGACACTGTTATCAAACTTCTATTGTTGATCATAGGTTATGTTATGACTTTATCTGTATCATGTAGTATTGGTTAGTTTATGTTGTAAAATGTTATGATGTTTAGGTAAAATAAATGTAAATATTTGAAGTTATTCTTTTATATATTTAGTCATTACAATGTATGCATTACGTGTAATATTGGATGGGTTGATGAATTCTGTTGCTCCAGGGACAGTCTATACTAACTTAGTATACTTAGTACAGACTGTCCCTGGTTGCTCCAAGTGAAATTGTCTCTGAAATCTCATGGGAACTCTTATCAGCAAAACTGATTAAATAAAATTGTAAAATTAAATGAGTATTAAAGTTTAAGACGAAATTCGATTAAAATTTTATTTAATCAGTTTTTGCTGAGAGTTCACATGCCCGCCACTGTAATTTTTCTTTATAGACCCGCCCAATGACAAAGTGATATAATTCAATTTCACCTGGATTGCTCTTTAGTGACCTCTAGAGCTGCGCACGCATCTCATGTGAACGCTCAGCAAAAACTGATTAAATAAAACTTTAATCAAATTTCGTCTTAAATTTTAAGACTCATTTAGTTTGACAATTAATATGCAGTAATTTGACACCAGGGCCGTTATATCACGTCGTGGTAATTCCCTGTACAGTGATTTAGAGTTAAACTTAGCATTTGTCATTGAAGAAGACTAAATGATTTATTTATTATTTATTCCACGTGATATTTTGTATTTCGGGGGATTGACTGATTTTTTTGCGGATTTACTTTTGCGGACTGCACAGTTACTAAAAATAGAACACAAAATTCCAAAATTTGGGTGACGTTTCGCAATCAGTCAATCATATTTTACATCCAGCCTTTCAATCGTCTTATGGAACAACAATAAACAATGTACAGTGCTTTTATCACAACAGGTTTGCATCCTTTAAGCATGTAATAGACTTTTTATTTTTTTTTATATAATATTTTCATTTGTTATGTGACAAATTAAAATACAACAAATTTATCAATAATTATTATAAAAAATACAGCCTTTCTCTATGTCAATACAAGTTATATATGTCGACCTCGAGTTGTATATCAACCTCGGACTACGTCCTCGGTCGATATACATCTCTCAGTCGATATAAACTTTATTGACGAAGAGAAAGGCTGTATTTGTAACACATTTTGCACGATATAAACCGATATACAATATTTCTATATGTCCCCATTTTGCAGATGTAAGACCTCGACGATAGGTAAGATTGCGTAAACGCTCCTAATCATGTGGGGTACTGGAGTAGGCCAACGCTACATCGGAATAGCCCGGCCTAGTAGGACCTATGCTGTCGAGTTTTTCGACCAGGTATCCCGGAGGCCGGGCTTCGATAAAATCACCATGGTGGATCATCATCATCATCATCATCATCATCATCATCATCATCATCATCATCATCATCATCATCATCATCATCATCATCATCATCATCATCATCATCATCATCATCATCATCATCATCATCATCATCATCATCATCATCATCATCATCATCATCATCTGTAATTCCCACGAACACTATTCTCTGTCTATATACTACTAGGAAGCAGCGCTCTTAAACGAGTACAATAGCTTCTGAAATTACACTGCATAATACAAGGATTATTGTACATTTTGTTAACCGTACAGAGTAGCATCCCAGATTGCCGATTCCCAAATTGCCGAATCCCATATTGCCAAGTCCAGTTAGCCGATTCCCAAATCGCCGACAATGAAAAAAGTTAAACTATATGTTATTAATGATAATGAAAAAAAAATGTGTCGGAGAAGTTGTTAATATATCGATTTCATGAAGATCTTTGTATTGTTTCGTATTGACGTAATTATTTAATTAATATAAAAATACACATTAGATAGACCTATATTTTTTATTTCGTTAATTAATTTGCCACCAAGCACTAGATTTATAACAAAGTATCTAATATATCATCATCTAAAGTTGGTGCATTGTCAGCGTCGAATAAGTGCCACTCTCATTGGTATCGTCGGATTATCGGCAGCTCTTTGACAAAGCGGTATTTTACACAGCATGTCCAGTTACTCGTGGAACTCCGAACATCAGCTTGTGTTGCGGAAAATTAATCAATTTTTGTTTTTACTATCGGTAACCAAATTTAGTTGTTATGTTGCCGAACAATTAAAAAAAATTTTCTAATAAGTTGTAAGTAATTCCTTAAATAAATCAAAGTGCAGACTGCACCGAAGGAAAGATTGCTTCGCAATTATGAAATGAGATTCCTGCCTCATGTTTGACAGGCAATAAAACAAACCAATGTAAAATAAATCAGGTAAATTTAGAAACATATTAGATATAATTTTAAAAGACTAGAAAAAAAACTTAGCAATCCTCGGAATTGATAGCCCCAACTCCCCTTTGTCTTGAATGGCAATGTCCAGGGCTTTGCTGTTGGAAACTCCAAAAATCGTTTTGCTCAAACTGTAAATAATCAGGTGCACAATTCCACCATATGACAAAGGATTCTGCAAAAGTTTCATCAAATCCCACTCAGTGGTGCAAGTAGTTGTGGATAAGAGATAGAATCAAAGAATGGCAAGTCGATGTTTGCTATGGAAAATCCTAAATATCATTCCAATCAAAATTTAAAATATCAGGTGTACAAAAGCAATATGTGACAAAGAGTCCATCAAAATCCATTCAGTGCCACAATACAATTGAAGATGCTTCTATCATAAATTTTATAAATATATTAATAAATAAGACAAAATTGCTGCTGCCCATTTCAGACATAAAAATTGCACCTGTTATATGGTTGGAATATAACTTGCATCAAATACATGTACATATATGTAAATGTCTCCCTATAAATGTAAGTGATGGCATAAGCTTCTAAAATATTCAAATCTAAAATAATTTATTTCTGTAATACCCCAGGGCTTCAGTTGCCGAGTGGTTAAGGTAGCATTCATCTACTATTGATCGAATGCCTGTCAGCACTTGTTTGAATCTTATTGCTGCAAGGGTGTGCTCAACTTCAATCTTGATTGACAATTATTAAAAGACTCCTACAATCTGGCTTCCTCCTACAGTCTGACTTTCTCCTTCAATAAAAACAGGACGCCCAAATATAGTTGAAAAATTGCTGAAAGTGGTATTAAACAATTACAACACAGGGATCTGTGCATGACGATTTACATGTGCTTTCGAATGATACTGGGTCGATTTGGTTATTTCGAGTCCCATACACTATAACAAGATCGACCCAGTATTATTCAAAAGCGCATGTAAATCAATTTCTATAAATCCCCCGGATTCAAACAACGACTGTATGAGGCAACATATATCTTTATAATCAGAATGCATGTCAACTAGTTTGTTTTAAATTTAAACAGCGTGTTAATAGCTTATTCTAAAAGACACAATCAAATGGAGTGCTTTTCTGCTTACAGTTTTAAAAATTAATATTCAATATGCGATATTGTAACTTTTTATTACAAAAATCCAAATAAAAAAATTTCCACTGTACATATTCCATACTATGCTTATTGTTTACATGTTCTTGACTTTTGCTACGCAATCTGACACTTTTTGTTTTCAACAAGTGTCTTACGATGTTTGCAAAAGCTAGATCGCCAGCTTTCGTGACGTTCTATGGCATTCGCGCCTAAACCGCAAACGACATTACCCCAAGGTTTTCAAATGGACAATAATCGCTTGCTCCAAGTTACACCCATTCTAATTTTGGTCAAAATTAACCTTGGAAAATCGCTCTATCAAATTAAAAAACAGCATTTCAAAACGCTGAACAAATGTTAACAAATAATTGCTGATTTCAATTTGCACATTTTTGGATCTACATAAGGAACATAAGATCGACCATACGCGCTAAGAGGTTTTATTTGTCACTCAAAAAACTTCTGCTAAAACACACTGACTTGATCACATCTTATTTTTGTTTTAAGGAACACACAAAATGAAGAAAAAAATATATCGTTTTGCCTTTCGTTTAATTAGATACTTAAAGCATAAAAATGCAACATCGTCTGAAACGATGGCAATTTCGTGAGGTAAACATGCACGAAAAATTGGTACGTTTTTTGGCTTGTTACGATGGGTGGTGACCAATTTCGACTCGAGTAACGAGAAATATTAATGGTTCAGCATGAATTACCAATTATAAAAATTAATCAACATGACCGGAAACAAATTGTGTCAGCTTTTACTATGGAATAATGTAGTGACATGGTGAGTGCAATTGATCACCGATGTCTTGTGTCACAAACTCACGCCGCTCTGCAAATCTGTACATCGACAAAGCACACACTTTTGTGTTGCATTTCATTTTATTAAACACGTAAAAAATAGAATGCAAAACCGAATGAAACGACGACCATACGATCCCACAAAATAATCATTAAATTACTTCAATCATAATCACGTCGTCAAATATTATTAGACTGGTGTCACTATCACTACTATATTTGTCGGTTCAGTGAACAGCTATCGCGAGGATTGCCAAATATCGCGTTGATTTCCGAAACCAAAAAGTGTAACGAGTCTGTATCTCGCGAATGAACATGGAATATTAGTTTAAATCGTAATATTAGTTATCAATTATACAGTAAATGAGACATAATACGAAAGGACATGTATAGTAAAGTTGTTCAAGATAAATGTGGTGCACCGATTCATGTTATTGATAGATTCCTCAAATGTGACCTATATTTTACGAGCGTAAGGTTTGATTACACGCCGGTCGCAGTAGTTTCTATGTATTAGAGTGTTAGCAAGGGGAAAGTTTGCTACGCAACCTTCCCAAAAATATTTGGGCATAAATTTTTTGTATTCGGCAATTTGGAAATCGGCAAAATGGACTCGGCAATTTGGGAGTCGGCAATTTGGGATTCGGCAATCAGGCATATGTAATCTACCGGACATTGTCTAGAAATATTAAAACCTATCGCGAATTGAAAAGTCCAGCAATGTTAAGTGCCCTAACATTAAAATTTGCTCAAGATAATATTTATTTTGCTATCTATTGTACAGTAGTAGAGTAACGGAGGTTCAATAACGGGTCTCTTATTCAGAAATAGACTATAATTGAGTGATCTCCCTCTATGATATATTGATGAATCATGGGTAAAACGCGAAATTTGAATGGGGATGTGAAGGAAGAAAACACCAAAATACACAGACATGCACAGAAGAAAAGGAAGATGTTTCGCGATTTTATTAGGTACAATATAAATTCAAATTATACAACATTATTATCGTAGATTTTAAACAGTTGTAGAGTAGTACCCCAGTGTTAGAAGGGAAAATACAGTCGTGACAATCTATATAAAAAACGTAAACACAAGAAAAATTATGGGCTACGCATGTTCTTTCTTCTTCTTAAATCACTAAGAACCCTCAATTATTAAAGTTTCTATATCGATGCCTACTCTTTTAATTATACACAATTTCAAAACTAATATATTGATCTTCTTGTTCCATGTCGTGAACATGCACGCGATATTACTGTCGGTAATGACTGACCCGCACATTTAACCATAGTTTAGTGGCCGGTAACTGACAAGCCTGTTAATGCCCAACCTGATAGTGCTGCAATTACGGTAAACACTCTGCAACAAGTATAAAAATTTGTTGTGAAATTGTTTTGTTAACTTCAATGTGTATATCAGTCATGTTTTCCACCAAAACAGTTCCACCAGGTCCATTCAACCATATCATATATGCTGAAAACAAAAATTGTCAAAAATATTGAATAAATGCCTACTGGGCTCCCAAATTATCCTTAGAATTATTTGCATTATATAATATGAAATTAATCATCATTACTATTTATTTTTTATGGTATTCAATATTGTAGTAATGCCTAAAGTTGTTTAATAAAACAACAATAAACTTACAGGGTAAAATTCAATATTGACTTTAATTTAATTACTTTTGTCAATTTAGTTTATTTACACCTTTAAATTGGAGATCAAACAGCATGTTGGCATGCTTTGTACTACACCTGTTCTCACCTGTACAGGTATTAGCCTAATCAGACAGGATGTCACCTGCTGTTGATTTCAAGTTATTAAATATTAAAAAAGTGTGATTTACTGATTTTGACAATTTAGTAGGTAGGGTTTAGATCATATTTTTATGATGCCTTTTGATGGATTGGCAGTAAATTTGTGAATTTATATCTATGCCAGCAGGTTATTTTATGGTTTTCATTTAAGTGTCAACTTATTTCAACTGAAGATCAAGGCATTTAGTATCTAAACGTTCAAAGAAGATAATTCTCACATTGTTGGTAAGAATATAAATTATATTGAAAATTTTGGAGTAAATCAAACATGTCAGTAGGTGTCTTTTGTTGTTTCTCACTTATTTTGGTTTTCTTGTTTGTATCCTATTTCGGAAATTAAGGTTTTGTAATATATGAAGTATGTTAAACAAGTGAAATAGTTTATGATTATTTAATTTGTTCTTAATATTTTCTTAAAATTAAACCATACAAGGTACATGTCACTCGACACTGACTTGTAGATCTAATGTTTTACCAAAGCTGATATAAGTGATCAAATCCTTTCTACCAAGGAGTCCCAATGGATTATATGTTTATCATTGACTTCAAATTATTTCAAGGTTTGTCTTAAAAACTTAGGGCTGTTTTATCTAGATATTCAATATTGAATTGCAGTTTTGTTAGTTTTAAAATCTACTATTGTCTCTACATTCATTGTTTAACAGAGGAAGCAGAGCGTTAGAAACCTGTGTTAACGGTATCAAATACACAGTATGACAGTGTGACTTTTTACCTAAACTTACCCAAACATACCCTAACACACATTAAAACATTTTTTTTTTTTGCATTTCTTTTATGTTTAAACATTTTATATACTATATTGATGGAAAATGTTATAAAAGTATAGTTAAGATGACAATTTTCCCTTTTAAAATCGATATTAAGAAGCCCCTTATGATGCTGTAAAATTGTATACCCAAAATTTTTTCTGAGATCTTCCAACAGAACCCAGTGACTATGGGATTTCGAAAAGGTCAATATAGTCAGTGAGGAAGACGGACAAAATCCCCCAGGACAAATCCCTTCCATGTGATTTGGCATTGGAGGACAAAATCCCCCCTGAAAATTTTTCAAGGCAGACGAAATCCGCCCGAATTGGATTATTGTAATATCTATAAGTATTGTGCATCTTGTTTTATTTTTTTTACTTGGTACTTGAAAATGATGAATGAGACAAAGATTAAAACATAGTTATTATTTTTTTCACTGAAATGCATCCAGTCGATATGGTTTGTGTTGTACAACATGTGTTAATAAAGAAACCGCGCCATTTGATCCCTTTCATTATTATTTACCGAAAAAAATTCAAGTTATTGAACTAAATTATACCATTATTTTACTAAATTTTAACTTAAAGCCATACCCATTTCAATTTTCTATAAGATATAGAGAATGTTTTGCTCAAGTAAACGATATTCGTTTGATCATAAACATATTAATTAACAAGCCACTAAATAAGCACTGCAAATGAGACAAACAATTATTATTATTAAGTAATTAAAATCTGGGGTTTTTTTTAGTAAAATATAAGGTCATTTTTTAAGGTTTATCTGTATATGTACAGTGTGAACATTTAAATAACATGCATTTTAAAAAATCGTATTCGGGAGGGATTTTGTCCGCCTTGAAAATTTTACAGGGAGGATTTTGTCCGCCTTGTAAATTTAACGAGGGGGATTTTGTCTGCCTATGCTAAATTTTGTCCTACACTCAGTCAGTGATATTGAAAAGTCTAGCTTTAATATACAGATAAAATAAAAAATAATGATAGGCCACAGAGGCTTTATTCTGTTATAGTTTTGGACCTTTAAAGTTTTTTAATATGAGGGTAGAATTTGATATTAGAAGGGTTTTCATGTACAGAAGCAATGGCATTAAAAGCTTCCTTATATTAACTGCTTCAATTCCAACATGGAGTTAACAAATGTCAGTTAATTTCTACATGCAATGAAATAAAATTGATTATTTAAAATATGATGTTTACTACTCTAGTAAATAACTTGGTTGAAATATGATTCTAGAATAAACATAGTCCATTAAGACTTGCTGCATCTAGCGCTAGTTGCATTACATACATGCATTAAGGAAACGAAAGACTATCAGGTTTTCTTTGTTTATTTTTAAAGCTTCAAGCAAATAAGCTATGGTGTTTCAATTATGTTGTTGTGTTTATGTAATTTGGGGGAACATGTTGTAGCTTTGTTGTCAATGTTCTGTCCAATCAGTGTTTGTCCATGCTGGGTTGTAATAGCACTGGAAACGAGCACCTAATTACCATGTCATTGTATTAAAGTTTCAATGGAGAACACTGTCCATAATGCAATTATCTGGCACATGGCTTTATTTGTTTTTTGACGGATTTTCAAATAGGGTAGCTAAGCAAAAGTGACCATTCTAACAGTTGCATGTTATGTGCAACACACAGGTTGCCATAACAGGAATACAGTGTAACATTTTTGCAAATCTTAATTTTGCAATTTAAGGATGGATTTTCAAATAATGTACAAGTATAAATTAACTATAATGACATGAATACAATGTGTGGCAAGCAACCGTTGGGCCACTATCTTAGAGGTCAACTACTAGTATAAGGTCAAAATACAGAAGTGAAGCAGATTCATGTCAAGCCCATTATGCCCCACTCCATCCTTAATGGTGGTGGAGGATGTTTAACTGGGTACTCTGAAATCCTGAAAAAAAAGAAGTAAGAATAATAAAAAGTGTCATTTAACCTCTTTTAACCAAAACACTCTTGTGGAAGCATTTTCAAGCCTTTATTTCTTGAAAATGTAGAATCTGAACTTTATTTTAAATTAAGTACCGTAATGGCACAGTTATACTTAAATCCTTTCAACGGTTCAGGTTACTACCTTGAATGCATTAAGGTTAAGGCCACAATTGGGGTGTTCATTAAATGTGAATCAGAGCCTGGCCCTTAAACTTGTTTATTTCTGTTTATTAACTTAAAATCAGAGTGCTCACTGTACTGGTAGAAACATTGTTTTGCATGTCCTAAAGAAGAAGCCTTCTTCTTGTTTGATTAAAATCTAAGTAAAAATATTTCTCTTCCATATGGTGCAATGGAAGAACAAAATGAAGCAAAATAATTCAGGAAAATGAAGAAAGACAAAAAAAAATAATCACAAATGGACAATCCCAACTCCCCTATGTCAAAAAATTTCCATGTTTTTGCTATGAAAAACTCCAAATATCATTCTTGTCAAAATATAAAAAATCTGTTGCACAACTGTACCATGTGACAAGGATTCTCTGGAAGTTTTAACAAGTTCATTTCAATGGTGTAAGTGCAGTTGTGGATAATAGATATGTATTCTCTTTGTCAAAGAAAAGCCCACGTTTTGCTATGGGGAAACCCCTTATATTTTAAGTAAAAAAAAAGATCCAAGGCATAACTGAATTCTTATTTATTGGTCTGTAGACTTTGTTAAATATTTGATACTAGTAGTTTGAAACCATTAAAACACAAATCCTATGAAAAAAGTTTGCACATTCTGTAAACAAGGTTTTGTAATTCGTTTATGATGTCCTCATCAAAATTCCATTTCAGTAACAAACCTAATAAATTCTTGAATCAATTCAAAGGTTATTAGTAAAAGGTTACAAGTAAATAAGCAGCAAAGACTTCAGAAATTACTGAAAACTTGCAACAGCAAACGTTTACAAAAAATATGCATACACATAAGTCATAAGGAAGGTTAAGATAAAATATTACAAAAAATATATGGAGATTAAATAGTAATATAAGATATCTCCTTAAATGTTTTTCTAAAAATTTTGATAACAGTATGAGACTGGTTTGAAATCAGAATAAACACACCATTTCATGTTAATATCACTATATGATGACTTGTCTTTATGCCATTTATGTTTTTTCATACCATGTGTTACTATAGTGACAAGTATGTTCCCACTGTTGTTTTGTCTTCCTGCAAGGCTCCAGAACTTAACAACCCAAGTCAGTGATAAAAAAATTTGGCAAGCTCTTTTTCATTCTTAATATTTGAATTTTAAATGAATTATTCTAATAGATCTTAATTAGATTTAATTTTGTTTCCCTTGAATTAAAAAAAAATGATAGTTAATTTAACATTTAAAAAAATATTGTTCGCTTGTTTATAATAAGTGGAGAAAGTTTGCTGCAGTCTAAGCAGTTAATGGCAATACTAATCTTTTGATAAAACATGTAAACAAAGTACTTCAAACAAATAAGGACACATGAAAATTTATTGGTTATAATAAATCAGTAAACAACAATTTTAAAGCAATTTATGATGTAAATTACAGGGTGAATGTCCATTACCATCATGGATTTGTTGTTAAGTTGTGAAATCGATTATGTAACAGAAATCACCCCCAGGTTTGTTGTTTTTACCTGCCTGGTTGATCAATAATGATTAAAGCATGCACTTTACTTTCAGGAAATTCAGCAAAAAATATGAAGTGATGTTCAATACTACTACATTAAACGCTTGTTTGTTTTCAAATGCCAACTTGTCCTGAAAAAAAGCCAAACTGCTATAGAAAATATTGACATTAAATGAGATGTTTACAATTTGGTTATGTTTTAGTACTGTGCATTCCGAGTTAAACCCTAGCACTCAGCAAAAAATAAAATAAAAAAAACAAACACAATTTAAAACCAAAAAAAACAAAAACATGTGTTTGTTGTCAGGTTCTGTATTGTCCATATAGTATCAGTTTGGTTTTATTGGGCATGTTTTGCCCGGAGAGGTTCATATTTGCACCAATATAAAATAAAATTATTGGTTCAGTAGAAAATTTTTATACCCCCCACAAACTTGTTTGGGGTTGGGGTATATAGGAATCACCCTGTCTGTCTGTCCACATCCATTGTAAGTGCAACTCTTCCTAAACCGCTTGATGAAATTTAATGAAACTTAGCATAAAGGAAGTACATTATATGTAGATGTGCATGAAGGCTTTTTATTGACCTTGATTATCATTAAGGGCAGATAATTGGACTTGAAAGCGAAG
Organism: Limnoperna fortunei; assembly: GCA_944474755.1. Classification (NCBI taxonomy): domain Eukaryota; kingdom Metazoa; phylum Mollusca; class Bivalvia; order Mytilida; family Modiolidae; genus Limnoperna; species Limnoperna fortunei. The sequence continues at coordinate 33,908,439 of OX104119.1, forward strand.
TGGGGGTGTCACCTTGTGAGCATGCTAACAGTCCACACTTTTTCTTTCATGAAGGTAATTTTGAATTCATTTGCAAATTCTTACAAAACACTTAATTCTGTATTAATATGAGTAAATAATTTTTCTTTTAACTGTTGAATTTCTTAATAGTAGCAGAATTATAAATTAGACTGGAATTAGAATTTTCAATGCAGTAGGTGGTGAATAGTATTGCTATTTAAAGGCCGTCCTTCTACAGTCCTGTTTTCCAAATTGTACCGAGGTAAAATTCCAAGACATATTTTAATTATGGACCTTTTCATCCTTAAGTTTCTTGTAAGGAAAAATGCTAAGACAATAGTGAGGTAACTAAAGTTCAAACTAGTCTCATAAGTTCACAAGAGATGTAATACATAAAATTCATTCATTTATCATTTGCAGCATTATAAATCAAATTCACCAATGGTCAAAAGATAAAACAATTTTTTCATGTCAGGTAAAATTAAATTGTATTTAATTTAATAATTTAAACTAAGGGCAATAAAAAATCATACAAACAAAAATGCCCCCCCCCCCCCCTTTTCAGTATTGGTCCCAGTGACCAATAGCAGAAAGGGGGAGTACATGAAATATTAAATGATAATTAGATCGATAAAAACTTATCTGGGAGAGAAACGTCCAGCTATATTTTGGGGCAGTTGGGCCTATACCACATACATTGTATTGCTGAAGACCAAGATGGAAATCGCCTGTAGAGCCTAAATTATATTTTTAAAAGTAAATTGATGATGTCCAACCATAATAATACTAACAGCAGTGTTGTTACAGAGGTGTATTTTCTACTATTGGAGATAATCCTGCAATGATGTCACTATTGCACTCTAGTACTTTATTTCTGGTAACTCTATAATGCTGTTTTGATGTTATTGATATTCTAATTGACGTCATCATTGTGTTGGTGTTTGTAAATAAACACATTTTTTATGACAGTAAATATTGACATCGTATTGATGATATGTTAATGAAATATTAATAGTAATTCTGTAAAGCTTATCTAGTACAAATGTTCTCAAAACTGAAGTGGTGACAACCCAGGATATCATGTCAACCTAGTTGGTAGATGTTACCATGTGCTTATTTATATGCCAAATGTTCTCAGATAGTGTCACCTTCTCTTGTCTTGGCTTCATCATTTAGCCTGCTGATGATTAAAGTAATATTTTCTACAGTGTAAATACTTTTCAGTATTTAATTTTGGTACCAAGGAACAATAAATATTTATTTGTTTTCTCTGTATATTATCTATCCACCTTTTTCAGACGATGTCATTTGTGGTCCAGCATGTTTGTTATTTTATTTTGAAAGTTTTTTCTTGTGTTTACATTATTTATATTAAAGTATTCTTCTTATAATAATAACCGCCATATTTCTTTATAATATTCAGCAATAGTTGTTTTGCTATCAATATTTTATTTAAATTTAGGGGTTGATTTTTAATTAAAAGCTTCATTTGTTTCTGCAGCATACAACAAGCAAAAATAATTCCAATTAATTAAAATAAATTGCTACAAACATACATGTAGACACTTTCCCACACTTCTCAAATCTTGTTAATTTCTTTCATAACACTTGACAAATTTGTTATTGTTAGCTTGGGCTTAATTTAGTGAAAAGTAATGCTTAATGGGCTTACACTACAAGTACCTGTGGTGTTAATCACCTAATGACATAATTACCTGGTAATAGAAATCAACATCAAGGTAATATAATTTTGTTTATTTTATTAAATTGGAGTTTTAGGACTCCAAGCTGTCAAACTTCATTGTTGAGATATTGTAGATATTTACTAAGTACAAATCACCATTGGCAGACAGGAGTACTTTTTATCTGCAGAAATTGGTATGTTTTCTTACTTTGTAGACAGTATAAAAGTGTTTATCAACCAAACCAGACAAATTTAATTCATTTTGAGAAAGTAAAATTAAAGAATTTAAAGGAAATAGTTTGAATTGTCAAAGAAAGGGTTACTTTTGTTCTATACAACAGACTGTTGATAATATACCTGAAGGGGATCTTCTATTCACATACATAAATGACAAAGTCTTTCTTTAAAGATAAAATCAGGTGAGAAACTCATTTGTTTGACTGAAATAAACATTAATTAAGAATAGTTCATAAAATGGTTAAAAAGATTGGAATCTGAAATATTTAATTATGATTATACATGTTTTATCTTGATTATAATTTAATAATCTCTAAAAATGTCTCTTTTGATGAGTTTGATAAAATTTTGCTATAATTAAAATTTTTGTTAGTATTTTTGTTCATTCTTTTATTTAAAACTGAAGAAAGATGACAAAAATGGTGAGTTTAAATCTTTTAAATACCAAATTAGATGTTTCTAAATTATTATTTTTTTAAATTAACATGAAATAATTATTAATCATTAAACCAACTCTAAAAATTGAGTCACCTGTCAGGTACAGGGTTTGAGATGTACTTGTCACCAAGTATTATAAAAATGTCAGTGTTGCACCTGAATTTCATTTCACGTGAAATATACATGTACGTCATATACTACTTGACAATGCAGACTAGAGTCCAGTATTTGAAAAGTGAAAAGTAACATTCATTATATACTTAATAGGTATCTGTTGTTCAAATTTTATTATTATATAAGTATAAGTAATAATAATAAATATTTTATTTTGTAATTTCAACCATTACTAGGTTAGATTGTGAACATAATTTTAAAAGAAATTTGGTAATGTACTTAGTATTTTTAGAAGTTTCCTATGTCATAGCTGTTGTTCTAATAGCAATAAACACATGGTCAATAATTCCAATTTGAAGCCATATACAAATGGCGACACATTTATGTTATATCACAGGAAACCCCTCTATTGGATTTGATAATGAACAAAAATGTTTATTTTGTTCAAAGCAATAATCCTCTTATGTGATTGACAATAAGGATGTATAGCCCCAGGTTCTTTACATGGCTTTTGTCATCTGTGCTTCATGTTAATGTTTGTCCTTCTGTTTGAAAGTAGGGGCCTCATATGGTGAAAATATAGTACAATATAAATTATAAAATCAGCTGTTTTTATAACATTTGAACAATGAATTTTAGTTCAAAAATTTAAAATATATATGTTTGTATGAAAGTAACACCAATTCTTTGTAGTTCAGTGTTTATCAAAGTTAAAAGAAGATATCCCTGCTGGGAACCCCTTAAAAGTGCCCAAATTATCTAAATTGATTAGATAGCAATCAGTAAATAGCCATGTGATTTGTAAAGATCTTGTTTTTCTAGCTTTTTACTAGACATACTGGTCATGGCATTTTTGGGAAAATGATTTGAAAAATAACACACAAGAAGAATCATAAGAAATGTATACCTGGATTGAGGTTTTTTGTGGAAATTTCTGATGGATTCTTATATTTAATGCTTCAAAAAAGGAAATACATTTTGTTGTTTTGTTTTGACCAGGTACAGCTGTGAATATCAAAGACAAATGTATTGTTTAAATTGGTGAACTTTTTTCTCTTTACAGAAGAATCGAAACAGAGGAAGACGACGAAGTGTTTGTAGATGAAGAGAGAGGTGAAAGGAAGATGAAGAAAGCGTCCAAACTTCGCACAGTTTTGTTGATTCCAGGTTTCCGAAAAAATAAGAAGACCCATATCAATGTTTCAGAGAATGAAGTTCTTCGTGATGAGATGACCCCTTTCAATGTTGTTGATGTAGACTCAGCTTCATTTTTATTTAAGAGTAGTGATAATAGTCATTTAGTTTTAACTGATTCAGTTAGGACAAGTATTTCTAGTTTGGATACTCTGGTTAGTGTTGACAGTGGTATCTCATCTACTGGTAGCTTGAGTAGTATTGAAAGTATCAGTTCTGTGGATGAAATGAAGGGTAAAGATCCAGAATCATGCGGCCGTGCTCCCATAGCCTCACCAGAGGATGATCTATTAACGGAAGACAATAATGTTCCCTGTATAGAAAAGTTGGATTCCGATGAACATAATAATTCTGCAGCCTCATTTTGTACTTTAAGTGACAATTCTTCATGTAGTTGTGACTCGTGTGCTTCAGACTCGGAAAGTGAAGCTGGTCTGCAAGAAACAACCTTTCAGAGCGATTCTGATTCAGACTTGGATTCAGGTTCTCGTCATAGGCAGCATTCAGAATCAGATACAGATTCAGAATCAGATGATGATCAGTCATTCTTTATGCCAACAAAGTGTTCAAACTCTTCGGCCGTTTCTGCAAAAACTGTTAATAGTGATAATTCAAAACTTAATCCATTAAAGAAGCTGAGTAGAAGCAATAGTCGATTGAACTTGTCATTAAAAAAACTTGTTCGTAGTGGAAGTAAATTGGACTTGTCTTTAAAGAAAATTATGAAAAGTGGTAGAAAATCTAATAAAAAGAAGGCAGGTAAAAGCGAGAGTGAAGTAAAAGTTCCTGAGTTACAATCTTCACCTAAGAGAGTTATGCCAAAGCGACCACCTGTTAATGGACAGAATGTGTCAATTCTGCAAAAAGAAAATAAAAGTAGCTTACATTCATCGACACCTATGGTAAACTCTTCTATTAGTTCTTTAAAGGATATCAGTGCTCTATCTTCCATTAACTCGTGTGATGTTACACTAGAAAATTCATGGTCATGCGACAGTCTCTTGAGGACTCGCTCTGACAGTGTCAATAGTGGGAGTACACGTGGCCGTAGTGGTATTACATTAGGGAACAGTATTAAATCCATTAAGCTTCAGAGGAGTAAAAGTGACTGTTCAACAAAATCACATTCATTCCGTAAACCATCTCTTAATTCCTCTCAGCCTTTAGATGAACGTCGCACACAACGACAGCAACTAAATAACAGCCCTGCACTGCAAGTCCGATCACGTAGCATTTTTCAAGACAATTGTGATATTGACATTGATACATGTAAAAGTCCAATGGAAGTCAGACAAGCTATGGAGAAGACTGCTTTCTGGATTGAAAACAATGATTATGATAAAACACCAGATGTTTCCTCCACCGAGTCCCTCTTGCAAACAAGTCGTGATGTTACAGAGTCAGATTTGTGTAACCAGATCATTGGTATTTACTTTGGTGAAGAGGACAGCGATTCATCTTTGTCATCATCCTGCTTGGACAGCTCCATGGAAACCTTAGCCATTTCTGATGAAAATACAGTGCCTGCAACATCAACACCATTAGAAACCAACTTAGATGATTTCACAATGGCAACATTTGTTCCAGCTCCTTATCAGATGGCAGAGGCTAAAACCAGAAAAATATCTAAAGGTATGTTAATTTTACAGAACAAATGCTGATGTATTTTTCAACCGAAAAAGATTGATTCTAAAGGAAAAAAATTTGTTGAAATTTACTTGTAATAGCTTTTTTGAAAATACATGTACATTTCTTCAAGATTGATTCTGTCATGTATGAATAATATTTTACCAGCAATACTAGAAAACAATGGCACTAATGCTGTTAATTAACATGGTAATGGATTTAATTAAAAATTGTGGCATTGAAACAGTTGAAGTATTCTCTCTGAGGATTATTGCATTGATAATCTGGCATTTCAAATCAATATTAATTTATCCTTCCAATACCATGCAATGCAATTACCTTTTCTTGCTGTTTTCTGTATTTTCTGGAAAATTCTAGTAACGGTAAAAAATATTCTATAAAAGTACAATTTTCTCATGGGTCTCTTGATAGTTATTGAAATTATAATATTGATTTATTTACATCAAATAGCAGTGAATTCAGGTGAACCGTCTAGAATTTGTTAGCATATATGATTACTATCGATGCCTATATAAAGTGGAAACTGCAACTTAAAGATCAATAGGTTGATTGCATGTTTCAATTGTATGTTTTGATGTAGACATTATTAATGGCGACACATAGGTTATTATTTAAAAGACAAGTACTGTCTTTAAAAAGACAAGGTAGGCTTTAAATATTTTTCCAGGATTTGTAAAAGATAGCTGTTATTACTTTGGAGTATTTTGTCTAACCTGCTAATGTTTGTTTTACTTTCAGCTGAACCAGTTTCTGAGAGGCAGGTGAAGACAGAAAGTGTAAAGAAATGTGAAAAGGAAGTTCTCAAAGAACATAACAACAATTCTGTAAATAAGGTAAAGACATTTTATGACATTTATTAAAAGTAGAGACAGGGGCTTTGTGACAGTGATCTAGGTAGTTAGCCATCTACTTATGATCACCAGTGTGTAAAAACTGAGGTTCTGAGTTCAAGTCCAAATTTGGGAAAGCTAGGACTTCAAGCTTAATTGATAAGTGTTGCCAGTTTTCCTGCTGAATTTTGGGGGTTTATAAAAACGTCCCCTGTCTTCCTCCCCAATAAAAATAATGACATCATTTACATGAAGCAAAAAAATCTTTTATAGAAATGATGTAAAACAATTAAAATACCCACAAAAGTGAAGACCAATATTTTTCATAATATTGGTAAAATCTATTTGCCTACTGTGGGTAGGAAGATTGTGTTCTTACTTTGTTTAAAATATACTTTTATGCATTTTCAGGTGAATATTCAATAACTGAAAGCTTTTTGGAAAATTTATATAGTGTTCAAAGAAAAAAATCAGGCTAAATTAAGGATAATGTTTTTCACATACACCACATTAAATATCTGAAATTTATTTACTTTGTTTATTTCAGTGTCAAAAGTTACCATGTACTGCACCTGCTTCAGAACTTCCCTGTCAAAAAAGAAAACCAAAAATGCTGGTAAGTCTTCTGGTAGATAAGGTAAATATAAGGCTGTTTTTCCAAATGTACTTCTCACTGTATAGTACATGTCATATTTTGGTAATGATTGAAATAATTTCAGAACAACTGATATGTCAAATATATCAAATAGAAAATTAGGTTCATTCCTTAATGTGCAGTATATTGCAATAAATTGTCCACCATGTGATTTTTCTCTTTTTATAGAGTGAAGAAGAAATTGACACCATAACTAAGATCCACACTATATGTAATGGTCAGAGGACTGTCCAGTATCTAGATCTCAATGATATACCGGTCAACTTTAAACACTATCCTCGTAAGTAGTTTTCATGGTTTTAGTTTTTTTAAAGGTTTATTTATTAAATATTAAATCGCTGTTTATTTATTAAATATTTAATTGTTTGGTTAATGTTTGTTTTGCATATGTTGTTTTTGAAAACAAGTGCATTTAAAAGATAACGTGAGAAATGATATGTTTTGGTGCGTACAATTTAAAAAGAATTTAAATTATCAACAGTTTGTTGATCAATATATTTACTTACATAAGGTAACATTTTATTTTATATGATCAAACAATACAACAATTTTTTATTGTTTTTTCAGCCCCCAAAAGAGCAAGTAAAGTTGTGTGGAACAATGATCTTTGTTGCGATGAAGCAATTCATCATACCCCACCCAGAGTAAGGTTACCAGTCCAAACAAAACCCATACTTCAACAAGTAAGTTTTCTATGATAGATGAAGTCAGCTAATCAGTGAAAGCATAAAGGATACAATATAATTAAATATTGAAAAATATAAATTCATAAAAACAATACAAAATTACTGTTAACTTGATTTATTCAGAGAAAACTATTTAATATTGGGGAAGGGCCTCATTGGCCGAGTGGATAATGATCATATGGTCTGTCAATTGCAAGTTCAAGACTCACTGTGTGGGCTGGGTTCATTCAATTCTGATCTGAATCAACAAGGTTTTCCAGATTTCCTATGGAAGGTTGTGGAATTTCTCCTTTATTAGAAAAAATTGGATGCCGTGATATTGCTGAAAGTGGCGTTAGAAAACATACAAACAAGCAATAATATTGGAGTTGAAAGATTATCTGAAAAAAAACCAAAAAAATACTGCTGAAGTTGGAGGCAAAGTATAGTTTATACATAGTCTATTTCTCCTTTTTATTAAAGTATGTTAATTACTCTATAATTTGTTAATTTTTTTACAGAAGCCCAAAGATTTTACCTATCCTTATCAAGAGGACCAACCTTCTCCTATTGTCATTACCAAGGTTCGACGAAGCAAATCAATGCCACGGAAATCTAGAGAGTGGCCATGGTAACAGAAAAAGACATGTATACGAAAACTCAGGGAAGAAAATGTGTTCAGACAATGCTGTTTCTGTTCATAGTAGTGTTCAGTACATTTACAATTTACATGTAGCTGTTTGTTTGTGAACGTTCTTTTTTAGAAAATTGTTTTATGTGGTGTGAGTTATTGTTACAAGATTTGAAAGTGTTGTGTTTTGAACGTTGAGTTGTGTGTGTTGTGCAAAATTGAGGGATGTTTTTTTTTAGCAGAACGATACCTTTTGTTACATATCCAGTGCTTTATGTTTTATTGCAAAACATATCTTGTTTTTTTATTTATTCTTTGTCATAACAGTTTCATATCAATTGTACAAATTTATACACCATCTTGGGAAATCTTTTGTATAAATAACATTCTTATTTATTGGATAAATAAAAAAAGATAACAAATTGTCTTTTGACTTTCTGTTCTTTTTTTTCAAACAAACACGAAGACATGCATAGAATAAGTTTTAAACTTTGGCTTGTCTTATTTCTTTTTTATTTGAGTTTTATTAATCAAAGTAAATCATAAAAAAGATTTTAAAAATAATACTAAAATATTTTGCCTTTGTTCGTCTGTATTTCATTATCTGGGGACTTAACTGCAGACAATAATTTTTTTATATTAATTTTATTTTCATTAGGAAAGAATTTTTTATCTATCTTCATACTTTCTGACCAGTTTTTTATTGACAATCTTACAATAGGATGTTTTCTATGTGTTGTACTTGAATTAACATACATAAAGTGAATACATCTATTGTAGTGTTATGGATGTGTTCGATCTGGGGATTTATACATTACAATTCTAGCATTGTGTGATAAAGATTGTGAAAAGGTGCATATAGATTCTCAAAAACATCCTGAGAATGCACTAAATTATTTAAATAAATAATGTTATATTAAGATTTATCTTTCTCTTTTACATTTACATTTTTTTTTTCATTCAAGTAATTAATCCAAAATTACATGTGACTGAAAATAATCCTTATAATTTAAAATACATCAATGTATTTTTACATAAGCGTGAATATTTTCTAGTTGTTAATAGAAAAGGCTTTATATAAACAATATCTTTGTTCAGAAACAAAAGATTTTGGTATGTGAATGTTTGAAGTTCACTGATGTGAAGTGAAATAAATTTTTTATATTTTCCATTTGACATAAAAAGGTTATATTTTTATATAAATTTTTGTATGTGTCAATGTTGCCATTAGAAAGAACCTACTTTTTGATTATAAAAAAATCATATTGTGTCCCAGGAAAATATATCGTAGATCTAAATCTGGTGAGAAAATGGATATACTTTATTTATTACGCTAGTATACAACTCAACACCTGTGAACTTTTGGAAACAATTTCAGTTATTTGATACTCCTAAACTGCATTTATTGTTTGCATCTATGTAAAATTGTTAAAGTAGACCAAAAAACTTGAAGAAAATAGAATATAATTGAGCATAAAGGACAGTAGACTTGTCATGCATATAAATATGAAATAATGCAATTATGGGAGGTAATTGAAACATTTATCTCCCCCTGCAATTTTTTTGTTTCTGTTTTCTGAGAACCATGAAGGATGTCACAAATTTTTATTTGTGATACTGCAATCAGAGTAATTAAAATGTATTAATACTTGTTACCTGAATACTTCAAAATTAAATTGGGAAATGAATTTATATTTTTTACTTTGAGATTAAATTGGCAAAATGTATCATCATTTTATAAATGATTTAATGATACTCGATATTTTACACATTTATATTATGTTTAGCTTAGTTTTAATTTGCTTTATTTTAGAGTTGTGCAATACACCGTAAGGCATTACAAAACTAGTCCTGTTTATTTTTGTTTATTTTCAACTTTTGTTTGTCTCCCCTTTCCCTTTTTACCTTTCATTTTTACTTACACTTCATTTTATCTTTTATACCGATATACACAGTTTTTTTTTCTTTTCTATCTTTACTTTCCATAACTTTCTTTTAAGACTTGATGTACACAAATTAATATTTTCCTCTATTAACAGATTAAGGTTTTGTGTATTATGCACCAGCCACAAGACATTTAAATATAAATATTAATGGCATTTTTTTATGCATTACAACTCTAGATTGGAGGAAAAAATCTATATATTTTTGACATTGTTTTCAAATAAATGTTGGAAATAGTTTATTGTTTCCAATAAATGTTGTTAAAGAATTGTTTTTTTATACCTTTTATAAAAATAAACAACAATGATGTGTCCATGTATCTTTAATAAACACAGTAACACTCTGTTTATTTCACTTTATGGCATTAAATTAGTACATTTTTATCATGCAATAAGCTAAAACCAATTTAGCATCAGATATGTTTATCCGTAAGATATTATTAGTTGCTCATTGCAAATAATTAATAAAACCTGTTTGAAATAAATTAAGTACTGAAAAATTCATTTGTAATATATATGGTCCATACATTTTTTAATGGAACATATGTATGAATTCTACAAGCATTACACATCAAGGCTGTATTAAATAAATCAATTTGAAAAGAAATAATAGTTTTTTTTACACAGAAGTTCAGAACTTGGTAACAGAACTTTGTAATTTTGTTACATTACAGAAATTGATCTGAATATGTTTAGGCCTGTACTTCAATTTCTAGAAAAATTAAAAGTGACATGAACATTATTAACTTCTTGTCATTTTTATGAGCAGAAAATGATTATTGCAGTGAAATCAAATGTATTGTATACATTAGTGCTATGTACATTTCAGAACAAATTTAGAATACTTTATGGTATTCATCATTAAAATAATTCTATGGTTGCCAATGCTGTACCTTACAGGTATCACATGGTCAATCATGTTACAGTTACTTCCCCTTATATTTATTATCCTCCACTAGTCAGTTTGTAAACAACGATTTGTAAATAAATGAATTCAGTCAGGTAATTGACTTTTGAAATTATATCATGAAAATACTGTAGATGGAAGAATTATTGTTCTCCTGTTTTACTCCTTGACGAATTTGCCTTGGTGGTCTAACCAAAGACAATGTATATAAAGAATGTACAGCTACAAAGCCAAATATGCTATTTTGTGTGATCATTCTGTCCAGGAGAGCTGCCATTGAGTCACAGTATGGTGTTCTTATATGGGTTGACATTTTTGGCCCTACCCCCATATCCCCCCCCCCTCATCATATTACAAAATTCTGTGTACACTATATGCATTTTGTTGCACAACTAGTAGAATAAAACTTTTCCCTATCTATGCAGGGTGCAAACATGGTATCACACTAAAGTGCTGCTATAAAATTTTACATTTCTAGTTGACTTTTTGCCGCCCCCACATTCCCTTATATGACACAATGCACTATGTTGTTAATGTATCGCCTGTCAAATTATTGGACGTTTAAATGAAACCTATATTACTTTACAGCAGTGAAGTATGGTTTATGGAAAATTATTTTACTGCATACAGATCATTAAATAAGTCTAATGGTACCATTTGTGATGTTATTATCTCTAGTGGACAAGTTTTGGATTGAAAAAATTATCATCAATAGAAATTGGGACGATACTCTTTTATTAAAATACAATTAATGATTTACTACTCGCGTATACATTTTAGAAAATGTTAATCCTTTTTAGCTCACCTGGACTAAAGGTCCTGGTGAGCTTTTGCCATCACTTGGCATCGTCGTCTGTCGTTCGTTGTAAACTTTTTCAAAAATCTTCTCTGAAACCACTGGGCTAATTTTTTTCAAACTTGGCCACAATCATCCTTAGGGTTCCTAGTTTCAATTTTGTACCCAGGGTGTTGATCAACAAAGATGGCTGTTGTTACAAAACATAGAACATGTGTGACAAAAATAGTAATAGCTATAGAGAATACCGTTAATTCAAATTCATCAGCACATTAAGGTCTACAATAGTTGCTATTAGTGTGAAGTTGTGTATTGGTTTGTTGTAGGAGTTATTGCCTTTATTGACGATTTTTTACAAAATTTTTGGTATTTACAATATAACTTGAAAACTATAAGAGGTAGAATGAAACTGTAAATGGCAAAAATGATCAGCAATACAAGCCTTACAATTCACTTTATTGGTCTGAAATTGTCAGATGACTCCTTATTTGAGTTATTGCCCTTAAATGACAATTTTTATATGAAATTTTCCCTATTTGTCCCGTAACCTTAAAAACTAGAACAGCTAGAGTAAAACTGCAAATTGCAAAAATGATCAGCAATACAAGCCCTACAATTCACTGTGTTAGTCTGAAATTGTCAGATGACTCTTTAAAGGGAGTTATTGCCCTTAAATGGCAATAGTTTATGAAGTTTTCCGTTTGTGTCCTGTATAAACTTGAAAACTAAAGCAGCTAGATTAAAACTGTAAATTGCACAAATGATCAGCAATAAAGGCCCTACAATTCACTTGATTGGTTTGAAATTGTCAAACAACTCCTTATATTAGTAATTGCTCATAAATGGCAATTTTTTATGACATTTTCCGTTTTTGTCCTGTTACTTTAAAACTGTAACAGCTAGAATGAAATTGTTAATAGCAAAAATGATCAGCAATACAAGCCAATTCACCTGTTAAGTCTGAAATTGTCAGATGACTCATAATAAGAGTTATTGCAATTTTGTATTAAATTTTCCGTTTTTGTCCGGTAACTTAAAAACCATAACAGCTCAAGTAAAATTATACATAGCAAAAATAATCAGCAATAAAAGTCCTACAATTCACTTAGTTGGTCTGAAATTGTCAGATGACTCCTTTTATGGGTTATTGCCCTTAAATGTCAATTTTTTAAGGAAATTTTCCATTTTGTCCTGTAACTTGAATACTATAGCAGCTAGATTGAAACTGTAAAATGCACATATGATCAGCAATACCTTATTTCAGATGTTATTCTAAAAAACTACATTTTAAAAAGATTTAAATTGTCAAGAAGTTTCAATGGCTGTTTTATCACTGCAATAATTTTCGACAATATTCAAATGATGCACCCTGCCTGATCAGTAAAGCTGGTCTTTAAGATACAAAATGATGCATCCTGTCCGTGATCAGTAAAGTGTGTCTTTAAGACACAAATGATGCCCATTGCCTGATCAGTACAGCGTGTTTAAGACACAAATGATGCCCATTGCCTGATCAGTAAAGCGTGTCTAAGACACAAATGATGCCACTTTTAAAAATTAATTTCTATGCAACATGTTTTACAACATTCAAATAAGATTGAGCTTATATGTACATCTATTACTTTGGTTTTACTGCCAGGGTGTTGGCCCCTTAGCCTTTGGCCCTGCACACTCCATTTATGTGTTCAAACAGGGACATTATATACTAGTACCAACATTATAGTGTATATATGTAGTATCCTTTGTTAACATACCTACAAAGTACAAGCTTCAAAGATGCGCAAGAAAGACGGTGTCGTATAATTGGAAAAAACATGGATTTTAATCTGCAAACTCACCAAATCCAACTATCTCTAATTTTAAGAAATTCACGTGAAGAAATTATTGAAAAGCTGAATCCGCGCGATCTTTGGTCCTTCACACTGTTGTGTACAAATATGCTACTAAATATATACGCTGTACTAACTCTAAAATGAAGGATAAGATGGCCAGACAAAACTACTTATTCGTGGCCTTCAACCCCTTTATTAACCAGAAATATCGCTAAACTTTAATAATTTTTCACACTGAAAGTTCTTTGGGCCGGTACGCTCCATTATGGGTACAAACATCTTACAAAATATAAAAGGTTGTAGCCCTAAAACTTAGCTAGACACGCCATGCTTCCCAAATCGGACGGACGGCGACGGCGCGACGGACAGATGGACAAGTGTAGATGACACCCTCCCCCCGGGACTTTTCGTCCAGGGGCCATAAAAGTGATAAAAAATTTCCCCAATCACGAACACACCGATCAACCGACTTGTATCATTTTGGCGAGAAGTAGTATGAAACGATGAAAAAAGATATAAACATGTTAGAAGCGATTAAAACGTAGGTCAGTTTTTCCAATTTTTTTATGTTTTAAATTTACTGTAGCGAATAAAATATATGAAAACACGATTTAGCATAGATTTTGCAATAGATATATTCAGTCCTTGAATCTCTTGCTTTTATTTTTGTCCAACTTATCTTATAAATTAAACGAAAAATGCATATATAGTTATTTAAATGCTAACATGACCTTTTATGATATAATTTTATTTCAAATCGGTCGTTTAAATATAAAGAATATTAATTTAGCTTTTGCTTGGTGCCAAAAATGTATCTTTAACATAATGCATTAACAATATTAATTTGATTTTAATTGCACTGTCAGAGAAATTACGATACGATGTAAATCAGTTCAATGATATGATTAAAACAAGAAATATGACTTTGTATAAGCTATTAAATTATGCTAACCGATTGAATAAATATGCACTTTAAAAGTTCGTAACGTAATAATATATGTATTTTTTTTATTTTCTTGTCAATATCAAGCATGAAGAGAAGGATGGGGAAAATTTATTTTGATTACTGTGCATAAAATATGAAATGAACAAATTGCGACACACAATAACATTTGCAGAAAAGCTTTAGAACTAAACTTTGTATTTGTATGCAACTCTTATTTTATTATCTATACCAAACGAAGATAAATGAGTGACATATTGTTTTTGTCTGATAATTTACATCTTCTTTTTTTCTTTTCTTCTCATTTAAGGTTGATAGTTTTAGCCAAATTTATTTGACACTGCAAATCGCATACTAATACACGTTTAGGATATGTAAGATAGCTTTATCTAGTGCTACATTCCACTTTTCATTTTTAGGAGGTTTATATTGGGTTTTTGGTAAAAGAGGCAAAAGAAGGCTGACATATTGTTGTGTGTCCGTCCGTGCATCCTCACAAGTCAGGATTTCTGTGTCCACATGTTCGTGGACACATGTGGACACAGAATTCCTGACTTGTGAGGATGCCGTCCGTGCAGCCATTACAAATCTTGTCCGGGATATAACTTTTTATCCTTTAAGGTAGGCTTTTTGATATTTGGCATGTGGGCACTTATCGATGTGTCGCATGCCATAGGGGTTTAAAATTTAAAATTTGACCCCAAGGTCACATCATTGCCTTTTGAGTGACTGCTTCGTGTCCGAGATATTTAACTTCGAAATTTGACCCCCCCCCCCCCCAGGATAACACCAATGCCTTTTTAGTCATTGCTTCGCGCCCGGTTATAACTTTTAAAATAATTGTTTGACTGTGTGTTTGCTTGTATGAATGGTTTTTAATGCCTTTCAGCAATTTATCAGCTGTATGATGTCTTTTGTCTTTATTGAGAGTGAAAGCCTGAGTACCCAGAGAAGACCCCGACGTTCGGTGAAATAGGCTAACTTTTTCATATTTGCCACGTGGGTAGATAATTACTAGACAATGGGTCTCCTATCATGGTTGTGGACCTTAGACTTTGAACTTTGACAAGTCCATTCGCATTTTGTTTTGATTGACGTTTTAATATGAAATATCCAACCTACGACGACTTATTCCTGCCAAACAACAAAAAGAAAAAAAAATATATATTTTTTTTGAACGGTTTATCAAATCGTTTGTACGGTTTATTAATCCGTTTGTACGGTTTATTAAATCGTTTGTACGGTTTATTAAATCGTTTGTATGGTTTATTAATCCGTTTGTACTATTTATTAATCCGTTTGTACGGTTTATCAAATCGTTTGTATTTTTGCATTTTTTGTTAAAATTTGTGATTCCTGTACCTTTGGAACATATTTTCAGATAAAAAATGAAAAAAGTAATTAAAACGATTGAATATGTTGATGGACAAATATATGCTAAATAATTTGTTACTACAATATATTTTATACAGTGAGTTTTTACGTAGCGATTTGAAAAAAGTCACCTGTATACGTATAGGTCTTAACTTGTTTATATCTTTTTTCATCGTGTCATACTTAAAAATATGTTGATGCTTTATTTCCACTCGCCCTGCGCGGGAATATTGTGTTACAAGCTATTGATCTTATAACAGGTTGTAGTACTCGATTGAGTGTTGGGTACCGGAATTTGATCAGATCCTCTCCGATGTTCATTTATAATTGTACGTAACAGGTGAAATTTACAAATGTAGAATCATACGAAAATGGTAAAAGAAATAAAATTTGACAAATACATGAGGGGCACACCCATGTTTAAATATCGAAACCGAATATACTACGGAGCTGCCTTTGTCATGTTTTGTTCTTTCTCTTTTGCAGCGTAAGTTTTTTGTTTTTAACAAGAGTATCTTGAAGAGATGCATTTGACCACATGACATGGCAGAGGGCAAAGCCCAAGCCAAAGGACTGGATGTGTATTTGCGCCTTTATTGGCTTAAGATAAGATTGACAACCTGCAAATGAGAACCAGTACATGTTGTATTGTTGAAACATGTGCGTGTCATTTATCTTGGTCACCCACTTTTTCTTCTTGACCTGAGGCTAAGCTGAAGTCTAAAGCACACCAAATTACAGATGTACACTGATAATAATATGAATGTAGGCGCAGCCTAAATGCGAGCATGGCACATTGTTTATGTCGTTACTTCAGAGCCCCCTAACAGTGCCTCTACGTTTCATTGATGATGTGACGTCTTATCTAATGTGTTGGTGACGTCACAAAACTCCATTTCAAATACAGCCTTTCAGATTGAAAAAAATTTGTCTGGCATTTTTTAGTAATTTAAAAAATAAACACTTTAATTTTATCCATGTCAAAATGATTTTTGTCTACTTTTATATTATATATTTTTTCGTTCGTCAACAATATTTTGTTCGGATAGCTCAGCTACCATCTGAAACGGATTTGTTCATATGGATCGCGTGATTTTTTTACACACACGCATGTAACAGTATAGCTCGCATCTGCGATGCTCGCTAAAAATACAGATGTCATATTAATATTATGTATTGACCTAAATCTGAAAAAATTTCTGGTTTAAGCATGGCCAATCACAAAGGAATTTTAACATAGTTGTTTTAAACGAGAATCAAGTTCTACTATACAAAATTGGTAAAGAATAAGGGTTAAGGGATATTTCTGTGATGTAATTATATATTAAATATAACTTGTTTATTTGTTAATTGTTTATTTACTACCTAATGCTCACATTTGATGAAATGTGAAAATAAACTGCCAATAAAACACAAACACAATAAGCCAAGAAAATTGTAAATTTAGATTGTGCTTTTCGTAAGAAAATTAGATTTTAAACCAGGTATATGTTTTTATAATAAAAGAAAGTCTCAACGATATGGATTTTTTTTAAGTAAAGATTTTTATTTTAACAATTTTAATGTAAAAACCAAAAAACAGAAGTTTTGAAATTGTATTTAACAATATACAATGTAATAAAAAAATATTTGGTAACGTTAATTAAATAAATGTCAAAGATTTTATATTGTTTACTGATAAACATATGATAAAAATGACAAATTTAGTTATTACATTAATTGTTTTAAAAACATATACAGGGCTCACCACACTGGGCGAAGTGGGCGACAAAGTCGCCCTACTAGTACCTGAAGTCGCCTTAAGGCGCCTCAAAAGCGAAGTCGAAGTCGCCCTGTCATTTCCCTTAAGTCGCCCGATGGTTCACATAAGATACTTGTTAATCTGGTCCAAATACTTCACCCGGACTACCAATTTATCAGTTAATGTGTAATTCCAATAAAAAACGGCAAACAATATGGGTATTTAACATATTTTCAAACGATTTTCGTCTCTCAAATGTATTACGCGCCATTTGTTTATTTACCGGATGTGACTAATTACCGGAAGTGAACAACGAAGAAAAGTAATGTACAACGGCCCATAATGAAAAATCGTAATTTTTTTGATGAACAAACACTTTTAATTGGTGTCAAACTTCAGTTCTTTCAAAGAGTATTGTACTTTAACAATACCTTTTATGGCTACAAGTACTGAAGTAGATAGAAAAATAGTCCCTATATCTGGTGTTTTTTTCATTGATTAATGATAAAGGTTATGTACTGTTTGATAGTGCATACCATGAATAATAATGAAAAAGAAAGAAACAAAAATGAATTTATGTGTGTTATGGTTTTAAACACAAGAGAAATAATCCTGGAAATTGCTGTAAATAATGAAAAATATATGTTAACAACCGCGAAATTTATTATTTTTACGGTCCCCCTGACTTCTCCCTATTGTCTCCTGAAGTCTCCCTATCAGGGCCTGACTTCTCCCTGTTTGGCTGCCAGGGAGAAGTCACTTCTCCCTACTTTTTTAGAGTGTGGTGACCCCTGATATAGCTTTTCTTTCTACATATTCTTTCTGTTCATTTTAAATTCTGCAAAATATATTTTGTCCTACACAATGTGAACTATAACATGAAATTTCATTTGGGGAAAACAATGCCGTTTGGAATACATATAATTGCAGACAAGTACAAGCCTATGTTTGTTTTGTTTTTGTTTGTATGATGTTTAACGCCACTTTCAGCAATTTTTCAGCTATATCATGGCGTCCCCAGGGTACCCAGAGAAAACCCCCGACCTTCAGTAGGAAAACTGGCAATCCTTGTCAATTAAGATTGGAGTCGAGTACACCCTGCCCACAGTGAGACTCGAACCCGTAACCTCAGTGTTGACAGACCACGTGATCAATAGTAGATGAACTACCTTGACCATTCAGCCACTGAGACCCCCCAAACCTATTTTAAACAATTTTAACTACAGTCAACACAATGCAATGGAAATTGTAATGTGTCAATATATTTTTCTTCCAGTTTTTCTACCACAGGTCAGGGGTTTTCTCCAGCATGTCCAGGTACTCCCGCTTCCTCCCCCAATAAAAACTGGACACCACTGAAAAATAGCTTAAAGACACAGACATAACTGCCAATATTACCCCTCCATTTAACTGTGCATGTATCTGCTACACTAATGGGGGGGGGGGAGGGGTTAATACCTAAGAAAGGTACACAATAATAAAATAAATTTTAATTAAAATTAATAATAAAATTAGAAATAAATGATTTTTGTTTTCTCCGCAGCATGACATCCTTATTTTGCCATATGAAAATAATAAAAAAAACAACTAAGGAATCATTTTTTATTTGCAGTTACTGGAGTGAAAGACATCCACTTAAAACAAAGATTCTTGATCCTGAATGGGATAAATTGAGGAAAAGTAGAGAGCAAGAAATTATGCAATTGAGAGTTGATGCCATTGAAACAGAAGAGCGACTTATGAAAAATAAAGAGATATAAATGAAAACCAGATATGACATTTTTAATGTGATCAAAGTTGGGTGTTTTTTTTTTATTGTCGCAATGAAGCATTGTGCTTAAGAAGACATATTGCATTATGCATAGGAATCATGGACTATATCATTGTGAACAATTTCATTATTTATATTTGTTAAAAATGGATTAAAGATAAAAAAATGTAATAAATCTTGAAGTGGAAGCTTTTTTTCTTGAAATCTTTGAAAACTGATAATAATCTGATAATGAGCTCATCAGATCAAAATAGTAGGTCCCAGAAATCAAAGCTTTCTTTACAGAAGAAAATTAAAGTTGATCTAACTTCCAGCGATTTAAATGAGACATGTGAATTTAGATCTGTAGAGAAAATGAAAAAATTTGTCAGTGCTGTTGAAATATCAAAAAAGAGTTCCAGAACAAGCAGAAGAGGAAAATCGGCCAAGCAAGCCATTGACACTGAAGATAAAAGTTCTAAGATAGATAAAAGGACAAAATTTAGTAAAATAATAAATTTGAAATCATCAGATACTGCAAATCATGAACACGTAAAAATCTCAAATGGAAACCCCACTACTGAAATGACTGGAGTAACCAACAGTGGGAATGTTAAGAGTGAATGTTTTTCACTGGATGATGTTCAGAAGGATGATAAAGTTCAGGAACTTGATATTATAGAAATAAACTATGATGAAGAGGATTCTAAAGGCACATGTATGGCATGTGGAAAAGAATACGGGTCAGAAGAAATGACAACACATCTACAGAAGTGCTTGAAGACAAAATTCCAGAGGAGAGTTAATTCAGGTAATCATGGTAATACAATATTTGTATTCTCATGGATTTGGACTTTGGAGTCAAAATTTTTAGTTGTCGTTTGACTTAGCACTAAACAATTTTGTTGTATAGCTTGGGGTTATAGAAGCAACTTCAGAAAGATCATTAATAGTTTACATGTATAAGATCCCCTTTCAAACACATACACACACCTGGATAAAACGCATGATCTCTTGTCGGACACGCACACACACACACCAGATAAAACCCATGATCTCTTGTCAAACACACACACACACCAGATAAAACCCATGATCTCTTTTCGAACATGCACAAAGCAGATGAAAATCATCATCTCTTGTCGAACACGCACACATGTGCACACACCAGATAAAACCTATGATCTCTTGACGAACGCATACACACCAGATAAAACCCATGATCTCTTGACGAACGCATACACACCAGATAAAACCTATGATCTCTTGACGAACGCATACACACCAGATAAAACCTATGATCTCTTGACGAACGCATACACACCAGATAAAACCCATGATCTCTTGACGAACGCATACACACCAGATAAAACCTATGATCTCTTGACGAACGCATACACACCAGATAAAACCCATGATCTCTTGACGAACGCATACACACCAGATAAAACCTATGATCTCTTGACGAACGCATACACACCAGATAAAACCTATGATCTCTTGTCGAACGCATACACACCAGATAAAACCTATGATCTCTTGACGAACGCATACACACCAGATAAAACTCACAATCCCCTGTCAAACAAACACTCAGAAATATAACTCGTGATCTGTACCTTATAGAGATCTCACAGAATACCAAAAACTCACAACCTCCATCACAATGTAGAAGGCAAACTTAAGATCTGGCACAAATCCAGGAACATTAAAATATGCTATAATGGCAGTGGCGGTTCCAGAGTGGGGCGGAGTGGAAGTTAGCTGCCCCCCCTTAAAAATGGGAAAAGAAAGAGAAAGTAATCGAAGAAAGGAGGAAAGACAAATCAAAGAGTAAAGAAAGAGCGAACGAGACTCAGAGTG
The DNA here is from genome assembly GCA_944474755.1 of Limnoperna fortunei. NCBI lineage: Eukaryota > Metazoa > Mollusca > Bivalvia > Mytilida > Modiolidae > Limnoperna > Limnoperna fortunei. The sequence goes on from OX104119.1 coordinate 33,929,683, forward strand.
TGATAAAAATGTTAAAATTTATAGTCCTCAACACCCTCTCAATTGTTTAATCTCACCAACTTCTGGGGGCTTTGCCCCTACTCCCACACCGGGGTGCTGTGGTCCCCCAACCCCTTGCCTGAATTTCGTCGCACCTGGTAAGATTTTCTGGATCCAACCCTGAGTGGGGTGACACCTTCTTGTCTAGACTGTTGTGTGCTAGAAGTAAATGTACATAGTACATATGTTAAGCTAATAAAAATACTTATCCTGAATATAGCTGAAGTATTGCTCACTGGAAATTTACTAAATATTCAATCGTTCAGTCTAAAACAATAACTTATGCATTTCTTGTTCTTGTCAGAATTTAATTGCTGCCTTGGAGCGGAAGTTGTATTGTGATGACAGCTGTACAGTTAATCATTGTTCATAATCCTTCACTGTGTGGGATATATTTCAGCTTTACAGATACACATGTATTTCCCATGTGATGTCTTGTAAATGTGTTGTTATCTGTGATTAAAATTTAGTTTTGTGTACAAACTGTTTATATAATGAAAATAGATTACAATACAAGATAAAGATGGCAAACAATAAACAAACAAAAATAAAAAACTGAGTTCATGGAACTTGGTAAGTCCTGGGGGCGCTGGAAGGGTATGGATCTCCTGCTCTTTGTGTAGCACTAGTCGTATCACCCCGCTCAAAATACAGTAATTATTCATATCTGGTGGTTGTCATATTCAAGAAGGAGGGAAAGTGATAACTATAAACAGAACATTGTAATGCAGATTTTTTGTAACATCAACTAATTATGATGGCAGCAATTAAAGTTTCTAAATGATGGCTTCAATCTTACCACTATAAAAGGCATTCAAAAGTAAAAATTCACGTCTTGTTTACAGATAATGGTAAATTGTCTGATGAAGAAGAGCAGTCACAGGACAAGAAAACAAATAGAAAAGATTGTGTAGAGAAGGAAGTAAAAACAGGTGATGTCGACTTGAAAGAAGAAATAAAGACAGAGGGTGTAGAGGAGAGTTTCTTCTGTCAGATTTGTCAGAAAGATTTATCACACATGAATTCTCAAAGACGTACTCAGCATCTAAATAGATGCATGGATAAGGTATGTGAATATAAACAATTTTAATGTTGTTTTCATGACAATTTCCAGCTGTATCATGGGACACATTTCCAAATCTAAGCTGGAGTAACTGATGTTAACCTCTGACCTTCGACTTGGTGTGTGAGAATCATAATGAAGCTTGGTAACTCTGAAACTGACACAAAAATAAACAAATGGAAAGTTGAAGTACCGTTTTGAATTGATTTCATGTCACATTGTTTTTGCTTCAAATTTATCAAGATTTAAATACTTTGATTTACCTGATGGCTATAATTATTATTGCTCAATAAATGTTGTATATATACCACACATTTTAGCTAACCTGACCCGAAAGGTCATGTGAGCTATTGCCATTACTTGTAACATAACTTAATCAATAGAATTTGAAATGTAAATGGCATTAATTTTAGTCTTAAACTTTAACATTTAAGATTATTCTTTTAGCAATTGAGGCACCAGGTCAGTGAATATTAGATTGCCTCTTTTCAAGATTACATCCCTATACAGGGTTCTCGTTAAGACGCGTATACGCGTCCTGGACGCGTCAAAGTTGTGTAGGACGCGCCATTTCTAGATTCCGTGCATCCTCGGGACGCATCGCAGTCAAATCATTTGCGTCCCTAAAATCAACAGCACGTCATTTACCTAAAGCATACCAATGACACTTTTACAACCGGATGTAATTCTATTTTTAGCTGTGATGCACAGCAGGTGAAATATATTTGATCTCTGACAGTGACCGATGACCGATAATAAGTGGCTGAATTAACAAAATCTAAACAATCTTAACATGATTTAAATATTTTTTAAAGAAATTTATTATGTATTTAAAAAAAACAAACAAGTTTTTATTAACCATAATGATAATATCTTTCTTGTACATCGCGTCGAAAGTAAACAAACACGTTTTCGATGTTCGTGGTTTTTAAACGGTAATTAAGTGAAACACCTGGCTTGCAACTTGATTTAAAAAGTTCTCTATTTGAATAATAAATTAATTATTTCCATTAACTATTAGTGACTAGCTAGAGCTTGGAATCTTTGCGGGTTTACCTAACCTATAATTTAATACAAAATATTTGCAGCAGAAAGATCGTTACATCGATGTTTTTAAAATGTGACTATTTGCAGCAGAAAGATCGTTTTCGATGTTTTTAAAATGTGACTAAGTGAAACACTTGGCTTGTGACCTGATTGCAATGATTAAAAAATATTATTGTAATGATTAAATGTCGAATGAACTTTTGTTATTTCAAATGAGGTTAAGCAGAAATATTGTCAAGTTTTGGATTGGTAAATTTAAACAAAATTTATAAAATTTATTGAAAAACTTGATAACTACTTAGTGCTTTGAAATTTATGTATTATACAATTAGTCAAATTTTTTAAACTGAGGTGTTGCCTCTTATCACACTGAACCCATATTTTCTCCCAGATGAAGCCATGCAGACTTCAAATAACCAACAGAAATAAATGGTGTTAATTCATAATTCCCTTCCATAAACATGATAAAATGATACTAAAATCTTGGGAAACATGTAGATTAAGCTGTCATGTAGTAATGCATGGGTTTCAACAGGGATTTTAGTATCAAATAAAACATGAAGATGTTCATAATGTTACAAATCAAAACTTAATGTATTACTCATGGTAACGTCATGCAGTACCGGTAGTTTGGTTCGAGTCAACTTTATGGACTCACCAAGACAGATTGGGACTCATCATTCCAAAAAGTGATGAGTCCCAGGACTCGCCATAAAAAAATCCTAGTGAGAACCCTGCCTATATCTGTATTACATGGATACACGTAACTTTCATTTTTTTTCTCTGAATGTACATTTATGTAAGTTATAAGTTTAAAGACATATGTCAGATAAATATTTAAAATTTTAGGACGAAGAAGACAGAAAAGAAAAGAAAATGGAGAAAAAAGCACTTGAAGATGCCAAAAAATCAGTGTTAGGTTGTCCCATGTGTGGGAGACCATGTAAAACTGAAAATGTATGTTGTTGGATTAGGTCATTGATAAGAAGAAATTGTGGCTGGCAGTTTCTTGACTGACCATAAGTTCTACCAAGTTCTACCTTTTCCAATACGCCGTTTTCAAGATAGGTAGTTAGATGTATCTTATCACGTGATTTACGGTATCACGTGATTTTATTTAGGGCACTTTCCTTTACGCACCGACTTTTAACATCGTGTGAAAGGCATAAACGGAATAAAACTTGACTACCTTTCCATAAATTTATTTTTAGTGTTGGCTATGCACCCTGGCACAACACAGCAAGGGTTTCGTTTTGCATCCTCTTTCTTACGTCGTCCCATTTCGTAACAAACGTTGCCGGTGTAAACTAAAAGTGCCCTAAATTTTTTATGACGTCACGTGATCAACATTACAATTTCCACCTCCTTTAACGAGAGCGATTATATCTTGAAAACGACGTATTATTTTAATATCGTCTGCAATTTACTGAATTAATTTTCATGATTTACTACTAAAATGTACTCTATAATTAAGAAGAAGAAAAGAACAATTATCTTCCTCCCTACCTACTTATCAGGTTGTCAGTGGGAAACAGCTAACACAATTTTTTGTAAGATGTCATTTTTGGTCAATAACTATTCATGTTAGACGTTAGATATTGAGTTAATATGCTCATCCACAATCTCCAAGGCAGCTGCCTTTAGTTTCTGACCGGTGTTTGAATGCATTTTTTAGCTCACCTGACCTTCAAGGTGAGGTATTGTCATCACTTTGCCTCTGTAATTGTTGTCGTTTTCAGCGTTGACATCTGTAAACTTTTAATATTTTAATCTTCTCTGAAATGAGACTAAACTTGGTCAGAATGTTAATTGGATAGACCATTACAAAGTTTGTGTTTTTTATTAAAATTGGAAAACTTATATGGTCACCTCTGCAGAACTTAGTTTAACATAGGACCTTATCGGAAAATCTGTTAAAAAGGCTTCTTCTTTGAAACCGGTTAACCAAATTTAAATTAAACTTACTAGCAATATTGTTTAAATGGTCCTCCTTAAAGTTTATATTGAAAATTATAGGACTTAGTTTAACACTTGGGAAATGCTATCTTCATAGCATTTGATTAGCGATCCAGGCTCTTAAGGACATATCCTACTATTTGATCTTCATACGATATTTTCTTAATATTTTGTCTTAACTTTCCTTATGAAAAAAAATCTTTAAGTAAAGCTAACAAAAATTAGTGGTCACCGACGGTATTCAAAAGTTATGACGTCATATGTATCATCTGTTTTAGGGTACTAGGATTATGTGTTATTTCAGTTATATTTTTCCCATAGTTTCCTGTTAGAATCAACTTAAATTGTTTGGAAGGCTTTTGTCATGTAGAAAAGAACTATGCCATAATCTATTTAAAAATAGAGCATAAATGTGGAATTAATACGTTCCTGCCATTTCTGTTATGCACTCGAAATACACAAAATCGCAGATCACAAAAAATTGACCTATGATAATAAAACTATATTTTCACAGAAGATAGATGATAACTTACCCTCCAAATTGAATAAATAAAAAAATATGGTCACCGAATCAGGGGAAAAAATATTTGAGAAAAATAAGTAAATGCCAGAATTGGCGGGAAGGAACATGCACGTTTTTCTTCGTATAAACTGCAATATCTTTTCTGGATTTGGTGTGCAGAATACAATCACCAAAGTACAATAGTTCTTTTTGTGTATGTTTGCTATGGTCGCCGGAGTTTACACATTGATAATTTCCTAAAACTCAGTGTTTAATCCTATACTATTGTTTCTGCGCATTTTGATTTGAGGGAGTCGCCGGAGTTTACACATTGATAATTTCCTAAAACCCAGTATTTAATCCTTATAATTCTGTAAAATAATCGTTGCGATTTTTAAAAGAGCAAAAACAGCTACAGAACCCCATCTAGACCTCAAAACGTACCTAGGCCGGAAAGCGTAGGGATATGCAAAACATAGTACCAAAGGAGTCGCGGTTCTGTAGATATTGATAGGAAAAAAACAAAATGAAACACTAAATTGTTTATATATTATATTTTATTAGAAATCCTTGTCGATTTAATTGGAAATCATTGGGGCAGAGAAAACATTGCCCCCCTCTCCCTGACAATACGCTAGGAGGACGCCATCTTGTTTACATTGGATACTGAAAGTAGTCCGCTGAGAGGAAATAGCGATATATAAATTATCTGAGAAGACGCAGTTTAAGTGTTTTTATCCAATCAAAGCACTTAATGTAAATAAATTACAGCATGAATTGAATTATTAGGATATAACTTTAAGAGCCTCTGGTTGTTAGGACTGTTCCAAAAATGTTTCTATGTGGATACTCAAGGAACCTCTATGTATTCCTTCACCATCTACAGAATTTGTTACCATCAGCTTCCTCAACACTGGCATTGTGAGTTCTAGTCTGACTATGGATAAGGTTTGCTAGGCTTTAACCTTACTTGGTAAGGTGAGTTGGAGCCTGACATTGGGTATGGTAGGCTCTAACCTTACTTGGTAAGGATTGCCTGTTTTCCTGGGTAGGATGTTCCTCTAGATGCCATTTAATAGCTGAAAAATTGTTGAAAATGGCATAAAAACTCATTCAGGTGAACAAACTATTAGCACCAGAATTTGTTTCTACAATAGAGTGCATACAGGTACAAAAATAATACATTCCATATATTTTTCTGAAAGTCTTTAAATAAAACTATCAAAACTATTCAGAAAATGCATACAGATGAAGAACACAGTTGGCTGGGTATGTCATTAGAATGACATGTAAAAAGTTATATTTTGAATATTTAGGCAAGGAAAGTACATGTAAAGAAATGTGCACAGAAACTGAGTGTGTCGACAGAACAGATGTTAAAATTGATGAAGGATCAGGAAGAGGAACATCAAATGTTGATTGCTGCCGGAGTGCTGCCTACGTCTGCTTTAAAGTAGGTTTTACTGTGAAAATATTTTTTTTAAGTTGATAGACTAATTGACAAGCAAACATGTTATTTGTATTTTAAGTTGGTTTTTAAGAATAATTTTATGGATACCATATCTGCCTGTGTATAATAAACATTGAACAGTCCCTTTCAGTATCCATTAAAGTCGGTGTAAATTATTTTCACAAAACCGGTCACCTCTACAAACTGGACGCCAGCCATTTTTCCTGATTAAGTTTTGCTTTAATTAACTAAGAAAATTTCACCCAACTTTACTGGCCAGTTATACAATTTACCTGTTATAAATCACCTACAAAACAGGAAATATGAAGTCATACATCAACGTGTTCACCTGTGGAGGCCTTTATTAGTGTACAGTGATATGAAGTCATACATCAACGTGTTCACCTGTGGAGGCCTTTACTAGTTTACAGTGATATGAAGTCATACATCAACGTGTTCACCTGTGGAGGCCTTTACTAGTTTACAGTGATATGAAGTCATACATCAACGTGTTCACCTGCCTTTATTAGTGTACAGTGATATGAAGTCATACATCAACGTGTTCACCTGTGGTGGCCTTTATTAGTGTACAGTGATATGAAGTCATACATCAACGTGTTCACCTGTGGTGGCCTTTATTAGTGTACAGTGATATGAAGTCATACATCAACGTGTTCACGTGTGGAGGTCTTAATTACTGTACAGTGTACCTGTAAGCATGATGACCATTAAACAGTAATTTATGACATTTAAAGGTTATCTTTGTACAATTATGGATTGAAACACAAAAAAATGGGTTCTAATTCATTAAGTGGCATTAAATATTATTGTTTATTAAATATAATTCTTTGATCTATCGGTAGAGTATTTTTGTATAAGTGGACATTTTTCAACAGCATTGAAATTGAAGTAATTTAATATCATACCAACGAAACACATAATGAAATAAAAGTCCTATTTTTTTTAAATGAGTGTCAAAAATTATCACTTACTAGTAGTTATAAAGTAAAGTTGATTAACGACCATGAATAAAGTTGATTAACGACCATGAACAAAGTTGATTAACGACCATGAATAAAGTTGATTAACGACCATGACTGCTGTTCTAACACTATCACAAAGACAGATTGCTGAAAAGTATAATGTAAGCAAAACTACTCTAGGTGACATAATTTGTAAGAAAGACACTACATTTCACTAACTACCTTAACCACTTGGCCAAAGAGGTTTAGAGAAGTTTCATTGTAATTAAAGATCATTGGATCTACCAAATTTGTTTTATTCATCATGAAGAAACATATTTGGAACAGCCCTAACATTATGAATATTTCCAGTTTTTTAATTGTTTTCGTCTGACCAATTGCATTTAATCGTCAACTTAGGATGTAAAACAAAAAAATCATACCAATGTTTGTTTATACAGTCGTACATGTACATGTATGTATTCTTCATCAAGAATGGTATAAGCAAACTGTCATTATTTTACTTTTAGTAAATTTTATAATAAAGTCATTTAAATTCTGTAAAAATAACATTTTTATGTGTTGGTAATAAATATCTGAAACATATTTCTTTTTTCAGCAAATTGAAAAATAAGTCAAGTTCAAGCACTGTCTTGACAAAGACTAAAAAGGCTGTGAAAGAACCAAAAAGGTAATTATTTTACTGGGTCACTGTTAGCTGGTTACAGGGATTTATTGATGCCTTAGATGTAATCTGATACATTTGTAATTTTTATGATATACCTTGATATTGTTAATTGATATTTTTTTGATAAATTTGATAAGTGTAAACCCTGTCACATGACATGCTGTATTTGATGAGGTTCTTTGAAAACAGCTAATAGAAAAGTGATGTTGCACAGTTATATTTAGAAAACATGATATTGCACTGCTATTTTTAAATTTCCATCAAAACTATCAAAACAGTAAACAAAAGAAATTAAATACTGTCGATATGAAAAATATCAACATAAAATTACATATCTATATATCTATATACATATATATAGTAAAACAAGATAAAGTCCACAAGACGGCATTAATATGAATAAAGAATAAAATCTTCCTGCAGCTCTTCAGGCGACAATAATGTTTACAATATATATATATATATTGTATAATATATAAAACTATTACAACTACTTTTTAAAAAATGCTGTTTTAAATCTAAGCCAAATTAAGACTTTTTTCACAATAAATATTTTTTATATGAGAATTGAATGGTGGCCAAGTGGTTAAGGTAGTTAGTCATATACTGTTGATCACATGACTATCAATGCTAAAGTTGCAGGTTTTAGTCTGACTGTGTGCTTGACTCCAATCTATTGACTGTTTTCCTACGGAATGTACAGAGGTTTTTCCTGGAAATCTCTAGCTTCCTTCCCCAATAAAAACTAAAAGCTATGATATAGCTGAAAAATTGATGGAATATATTGCATAATGTTTCTTATACAAAGACTTCCTGGACAAACTGGAACATTTTATGTTGATGATGTTAATTGCAGTCAGTATGATGAGGACTTGCAGATGGCTATGGCAATATCTATGTCAGAAAACAAAGTTATAGAAAAAGTGGAGATAGTCCCAAAGAAAGGAAAGAAAAAGAAGGGGTAAGTGTGCTCTACTTCTATCTTAATTGACAAGGATTGCTAGTTTTTATTACTGAATGCGCGAGGTTTTTCTGGGTATTACAGCTTCCTTGCCAAAAAAAAACTGGACGCCACAATATAGCTCAAAGTGGCATGAAACACCATTCAAACAAACAAAACAAAATCTGTTAATTAAAGAGGAGTATGAAGTCTGAGACTGTCGATTTATCACATTTGATCAGTTTTCTGTTTTTTATTTTCTCCCAATCAATGATAAATCCATTGATCATTGAGTTTTTTTTTCACACAGTTGAAATAATTAGTGGTGAAACTGTGGAATTGTATTTTGTATTGAATTGCATTGGTATTATTTATGTATGTAAAGATTTTGTTGGGCAAGACTTTATACGTGGACAAATTTGAAGTAATTATTCATTTTTTTGGTTTTAATTGTAGTCAAGTAGAATAATAAAATACATGTATATTTACAGTGTGGGTGAACCTTCCATGTTGGTGGCACTGACTGATGATGAAAAGAAAAGAAGATTATCACAAAGAGTTTCTAATATGCTTGTTCCACAGGTAACAAAAAGTCTTCTGCAAAATATGTATCATTTGTGTGAGGAGTATAAATTTTGATAAAATGTTTTGGCCAAAATAATCCCACACTTAAATTGTTTCTTTGTTTATGTTAGGTTTAATGTCACTATCAACAATAGCAACTATTCAGCTATATCATGGTGTGGGGCTTCATATGGGGAGGAAGGCTCAGACCCAATATTTGTCAACAAAGGTTAAAGTAAGGGGCCTCGGTGGCCGAGTGGTTAAGTAGTTAGTCATCTATTATAAATCTCGTGGAATGTCGACATTGAGGTTGTGGGTTAGAGTCTAACAGAGTGTGCTTGACTCCAACTTTAATTGACAAGGATTGCCAGTTCTTCTAGTGAACTTTGGGGGGTTTTCTGTAGGTACTCTGGCTTCTTCCCCCCAAAAAACTGGAAGCCATGATATAGCTGAAAAATTGCTGAAATTGGCGTTAAACCCTATTCAAATAAAAACAAAAAAAAGGTTAAAGTCGAGCACAAAGACTCCTCATCACAATGTTGACACACTAGTGTTCAGTAGTAACTACCTGCACCAGGGTTACAGTCGAGCACAAAGACTCCTCACCTCAATGTTGACACACTAGTGTTCAGTAGTAACTACCTCGACCAGGGTAACAGTCGAGCACAAAGACTCCTCACCTCAATGTTGACACACTAGTGTTCAGTAGTAACTACCTCGACCAGGGTAACAGTCGAGCACAAAGACTCCTCACCTCAGTGTTGACACACTAGTGTTCAGTAGTAACTACCTGGACCAGGGTTACAGTCGAGCACAAAGACTCCTCACCTCAATGTTGACACACTAGTGATCCATAGTAACTACCTGGACCAGGGTTACAGTCGAGCACAAAGACTCCTCACCTCAATGTTGACACACTAGTGTTCAGTAGTAACTACCTCGACCAGGGTTAAAGTCGAGCACAAAGACTCCTCACCTCAGTGTTGACACACTAGTGTTCCATAGTAACTACCTGGACCAGGGTTAAAGTAGAGCACAAAGACTCCTCACCTCAGTGTTGACACACTAGTGATCCAAAGTAACTACCTGGACCATGGTTACAGTCGAGCATAAAGACTCCTCACCTCAGTGTTGTCACACTAGTGATCCATTGTAACTACCTGGACCAGGGTTACAGTCGAGCATAAAGACTCCTCACCTCAGTGTTGACACACTAGTGATCCATAGTAACTACCTCGACCAGGGTTACAGTCGAGCATAAAGACTCCTCACCTCAGTGTTGACACACTAGTGATCCATAGTAACTACCTCGACCAGGGTTACAGTCGAGCATAAAGACTCCTCACCTCAGTGTTGACACACTAGTGATCCATAGTAACTACCTCGACCAGGGTTACAGTCGAGCATAAAGACTCCTCACCTCAGTGTTGACACACTAGTGATCCATAGTAGCTACCTTGACCAGGGTTACAGTCGAGCATAAAGACTCCTCACCTCAGTGTTACTCACTAGTGTTCAGTAGTAACTACCTCGACCAGGGTTACAGTCGAGCACAAAGACTCCTCACCTCAGTGTTGACACACTAGTGATCCATAGTAACTACCTGGACCAGGGTTACAGTCGAGCATAAAGACTCCTCACCTCAGTGTTGACACACTAGTGATCCATAGTAACTACCTCGACCAGGGTTACAGTCGAGCTCAAAGACTCCTCACCTCAATGTTGACTCATTAGTGTTCAGTAGTATCTACCTTGACCAGGGTTACAGTCGAGCACAAAGACTCCTCACCTCAATGTTGACTCATTAGTGTTCAGTAGTAACTACCTGGACCAGGGTTACAGTCGAGCACAAAGACTCCTCACCTCAATGTAGACTCATTAGTGTTCAGTAGTATCTACCTGGACAAGGGTTAAAGTCGAGCACAGAGACTACCCCACCTCAATGTTGACTCACTAGTGTTCAGTAGTAACTACCTCAACCAGGTTAAGGTCAAGCTCAAAGACTCCTCACCTCAATGTTGACTCATTAGTGTTCAGTAGTAACTACCTGGACCAGGGTTACAGTCGAGCACAAAGACTCCTCACCTCAATGTTGACTCACTAGTGTTCAGTAGTAACTACCTCAACCAGGTTAAGGTCAAGCTCAAAGACTCCTCACCTCAATGTTGACTCATTAGTGTTCAGAAGTAACTACCCTGACCAGGGTTACAGTCGAGCACAAAGTCTCCTCACCTCAATGTTGACTCACTAGTGTTCAGTAGTATCTACCTGGACCAGGGTTAAAGTCGAGCACAGAGACTACCCCACCTCAATGTTGACTCACTAGTGTTCAGTAGTAACTACCTCAACCAGGTTAAGGTCAAGCTCAAAGACTCCTCACCTCAATGTTGACTCATTAGTGTTCAGTAGTATCTACCTGGACAAGGGTTAAAGTCGAGCACAGAGACTACCCCACCTCAATGTTGACTCACTAGTGTTCAGTAGTAACTACCTCAACCAGGTTAAGGTCAAGCTCAAAGACTCCTCACCTCAATGTTGACTCATTAGTGTTCAGTAGTAACTACCTGGACCAGGGTTACAGTCGAGCACAAAGTCTCCTCACCTCAATGTTGACTCACTAGTGTTCAGTAGTATCTACCTGGACCAGGGTTACAGTCGAGCACAAAGACTCCTCACCTCAATGTTGACTCACTAGTGTTCAGTAGTAACTACCTGGACCAGGGTTACAGTCAAGCACAAAGACTCCTCACCTCAATGTGGACTCATTAGTGTTCAGTAGTAACTACCTGGACCAGGGTTACAGTCGAGCACAAAGACTCCTCACCTCAATGTTGACTCATTAGTGTTCAGTAGTAACTACCTGGACCAGGGTTAAAGTCGAGCACAAAGACTACCCCACCTCAGTGTTGACTCACTAGTGTTCAGTAGTAACTACCTGGACCAGGGTTACAGTCGAGCACAAAGACTCCCCCAACTCAATGTTTACACACTGGTGTTCAGTAGTAACTACCTTGACCAGGTTCAAGTCGAGCACAACGACTTCTCGCCTCAATGTTTAGATTATGAGTGTCAATAGTGCTCACCCTTAAGAACACCCTTGTAATGTACAATATAATAATTTTTTGTTTCAGGAAGATGACGAAGACATTGATTTGACCCCAGAATTTGCCAGAAGTAACTTAGAAGATAAATATAGTACTGTTAACTCACTAGTAGGTCAATTATCTAATTGATTTTCTAATTTTCTAATTTTTACTTCCCACTAAGGAAAGTTTGAGACATAGAGATTTTCATTTTGTTTTTCAGTCCATATGTTTATCAGGCCCACTTAAGGTTTACATTCCTATTGAAGCTTTTTTTCTTGAAGATGGCTTCAAATCTTCATAAAACTTAGGACACAGTTACGGCATGATGAGATATGTTCACTGACAAATTTCTATGGGGCTGTGCCGTATATATTACACTGTGAAATATGGTGTGTTTTATACCAATATGTTACATGCGGGACATCAGTGTCACCAAGACACATTTTCTTGTTATTATTGAGCTTTTGAAGATTAAAAAAACATGAAAAAAACAGTATTATTTAGTTTTTAGTTCACTGAAAAGATATCCAAGTCTGCTATTATTGGTACAGAAATATTTAACTGCAGTTTTTGTCTCAAAAAAGCTGTCATTTTTAAAGTTAAGTATACAAAACATGGAATGATAAAGTCTAAATGTCTATCTGAATAATTGAAAAATCTTTACTATATTAGAACTTTTTCAGAATATTTTCAGTTATGTATTGTTTAAAACAATTCAGATTCCAAAGTTGTGGTGCACATCCAGTTTGTTGTTAGAAAACAAGGAGAATTTGAAGAAGGGTCTGTTCTATGTGGAAAGTCTGGTACCTCCCTTAGAGGTCAGCAAAGTTGTCCCTGGATCTAAGGTCAGACGCATGTCTGAAATTCCAGGAAGAGAGACGTCTTTCATTAAACCAAAGACACCATTGAAAACCACAAGAAATCAGGTAAAGTAACAGTTAATTTAACTTGAATTTTTTTTTCTAGATTTTATTTACTGATGTTCTTGGTATGCTTGATTCCATCCTTAATTGACAGGAATTGAAATTTTTCACTGTGGTATTATACAAAACAGTAATTACATCTATGCCTTTAAACATTAAGAAACTGCTTAATAAAATTTACAATATCTTTAACATCTTTAAGTCTAAATTGCTGTAAGAATTCAACCCCAGCATTCCCATGTAGCAGCTACAATATGCCTATATTAGGGTCTATCATGAAATGGGCGTGGCACTCTCCAAATACATTACACACTGGGGTTTGCAGTCTACCTTTCTCATTATAACCACCAACGAGATGATTTCCCATTTTCCCTCTGGAGACACGCTGAGCCATCTTTGATACCATTTGATTAGTATAGATAAAAATTGTTTTGAAGACGCCTTTTATGGATTAGTTGAGATGGTTACATAGAAAAGATACTATGTGTATGAGTTAATTGTGAAGAGATTTAAAAAAAAGATTCAATCTGTTTTTGAAACATCAGCTCTCAATATATAAAATTGATTGATCTACAGGTTGAAAAATATGTAATTGGTCATAGGGTCATAGGTCATAGGTTCAGGTTGTTGACAACAAACACATATACTTGTAGATTGTTTGACAACAAACACATATACTTTTAGATTCAGCAAAGTAACAGCTTATTGGAGGATATGGAGACATTAGAAGACACAATGATAGCATCTACTCAGACAGCTGTCTTACTGGCAGAATTAGCAGCAGACATCACTCAAACTTCATCAGCAGGGGATATCACTCAAGTTTCTTCTGAGACAACTATACCTCATATATCATCTGGTCCTTCAGAGTTAGACTGTAGTGGATTTTGTCCTGAACTGCCTATTGCAGTACAGGTAAAGCAATTTTTGGCAAAGTGTTAAGTGCCTTTATCAGTAATTTGTGTTATTTTTCTTTCATGTGTGCCAACTGATAACGCAAAATAAAACAGGATCTGGTTAATCCGACATGAAATTGCATCAGGATTAATACTGCAGTAAAATTCGGCCTACACAAGAACCTTTTACTCCTCACATGCATCAAATGTAATTACATTTGGAATTTCTAAATAAATCATGTGTAAATCATACCTTCCCTGGCCACTACAAAGTACTGAAAATTAAAATAACAAAGCACCAAACAGTTACAAGAAATGACATCGTTATAAAATAAAAAATATAGAAAACCATAAAAAGGTAAAACTGACACGCAATTGGAAAATCAGTCGTGGGCAACATCAATTTGATATAATATGGTTCGTCAAAGAGCAAGATATTAAAAACACAAAATTTGACAACCCATATGATTATTAAGAGTAAATTTAAAGATTCTCATACACATACTATGACATAAACAATTAAAAATGACTTGCCTTACTGAGGATCCATGAAAAAATGTCCATTCATTACGTCACATTCCTGTTGAATGACGTTGACGCTAAAAAACTTAGCACACTGTTTTTCAATTGTTTGAATGACAGATTGATTTTGATTTTTATGCCCCCGCGACGACATGTCGGGGGGCATTAAGTTTTACTCATGTCCGTCCGTCTGTCCGTCCGTCCGTACGTACCTACGTCCGAACAAATTTCTGTCAAGCTTTTCTCAGAAACCGTACATGAGAACAATTTTAAATTTGGCAGAGTGGTTCAGTATCACAAGTTGTACATCCTAAGCGAATTTCAGACCTGTCGGACAACTACTTCCTGTTTGGGACTTCATTTGTACGTAAATACGTCCGTCTGTATGTACAAATTTCCGTCAAGCTTTTCTCAGAAACCGTACATGATAACAATTTGAAATTTGGCAGGGTTGTTCAGTATCACAAGTTGTACGTCCTAAGCGACTTTCAGACCTGTCGGACAACAACTTCCTGTTTGCGACTGGGCCGATATGAAAATGTGTTAACGTGAGTATTAAAAGGTCCGTCAAGCTTTTCTCAGAAACCGTACATGAGAACAATTTGAAATTTGGCTTTGTGGTTCAGTATCACAAGTTGTATGTCCTAAGCGACTTTCAGACCTGTCGGGCAACTACTTCCTGTTGCGACTGGGTCGATATGAAAATGTGTTAGCACGAGTATGAAAATTTCAGTCAAGCTTTTCTCAGAAGCCGTACACAAGAACAATTTGAAATTTGGCAGGGTGGTTCAGTATCACAAGTTGTACGTCCTAAGCAACTTTCAGACCGGTCGGACAACTACTTCCTGTTTTCAACTGGGTCGATATGAAAATGTGTTAGCACGAGTATGAAAATTTCAGTCAAGCTTTTCTCAGAAACCATACATTAGAACAATTTGAAATTTGGCAGGGTGGTTCAGTATCACAATTTGTACGTCCTAAGCGACTTTCAGACCTGTTGGACAACTACTTCCTGTTTGGGACTTACTTGAGCGGGGGCATCCGTGTCCCATGGACACATTCTTCAATTTTTTTGTCAAAATTTTGCATGGATTTCACACAGATATATATTCTTGGTTATAAATTACTGATAAACAAAATATAAGGCAATTGGTTTTATGAAGTGGCTTTCTCACTGTGATATCTCTGGTTGCCTAAGATACAATGTGAGAAAGCCACTGCCTGAGATACACAGTGAGAAAGCCACTAACAAAAACCAATTGCCTTATATTCTGTATATATCGCAGAATTCTTTCCTCCAGAGTTGAAAAAAGTAGCACATAGTTTAACTAAATCTCAAAGGTTAGTTATGTGTTTTTCAATGTTATTTGATTTCAGCAAACAGTAAATAGATGAAGTCTTTCACATTAATAAGGACATTGAACCTGCATTTTGTTTAAACTATTGTAATTGAAATTGAATCATTGCTTACAATTTTTATTAATTTCCAGATATTTTTCTGGCAGTTTATATGTTCCTGTATATTTCTTTTGTTTTTGGGGCCTCGGTGGCCGAGTGGTTAAGGTAGTTCGTCTACTATTGATCATGTAGTCAGTCAACACTGAGATGAAATTTTATGTCTTGCGCAATGGAATGAGACAAAAGACATAAAAATTTCTGTCATGAGGAACAGATCACACGGACTTTCCCAAAAACGTATGAACGTACCTATTTCTTCCGTAAAGCAACAACTTTCGCTTTAACCTATAGACTCTTCATTGTTTTAGACTCCATTGTCTCTGGCGTCCAATCAGAACGCCGAAACAAGACCGTCAAACAAGATGCTTCCATAACAACGTTCTTGTTTCTGGCGTTTTGATTGGATCACACAGCAAATACAGATGTGTTCTTGTGAGCTCCTCATCTGTACTGGGTCAGAAATGGGCCATTTACGGAAGAAAGTCAACACTGTGATTTCGGGTTCGATTCTCACTGCAGGCAGGATGTACTCGACTCCAATCTTAATTGACAAGGATTGCCAGTTTTCCTACTGCAGGTCGAGGGTTTTTTCCGGGTACTCCGGCTTCATCCCCAAATAAAAAATTGGCGCCATTATAAAGCTGAAATATTGCTGGAAGTGGCGTAAAAACACCCATCAAACAAACAAACAGTTATATTTTTTTTGTGATAATGTTAATGAATAGTCAGTAGAACTGATCAGATGTTATTTTTAACTGTAGAGTACCTTTAATACATGTATCATGATTATTTCTGTGTATTTCTGATTTTTTTTACCAGCAGTTTCTGATATTATTTTTTATAAAATACTGTAAAAAATAGTGAACAGCACTTGATTTCTGAAATAGTTTGACTTAATTGTCTCGTAACTTCTATTGTTTTACACAAACAATGCAGGTGCTGAATTAAAGACCACCCTTACTATAAGCTTCCCAGTCACTTTTGTGAAAAAACTATTCTGGTTCTTATATTGTCCACCTTAGAGATATGCTGGACATCTCTTTAGATAACAAGTCTTAGGCTTATCAGAAATGCAAATTCAGTTATATGATGTTTACAGTACAGTTATATGATGTTTACAGTACAGTTATATGATGTTTACAGTACAGTTATATGATGTTTACAGTACAGTTATATGATGTTTACAGTACAGTTATATGATGTTTACAGTACAGTTATATGATGTTTACAGTACATTTAAAATGATTGTTAACTTTGATTTAGTTATGTTTAGAAATCCCAAATTTTGAGATTTTCTTCAATCTAATTAAAATCAAATTTTTCACTAGTCCCCCCCCCCCCCCCTTTATGCTATGGTCACTGCGTGTACAATGCAGCGACCAATACCAAAAAGGGGGTGGGGGGAACAGGTAAAAGATTTAATTTTAATTAGATTTAATTATCTTTAACAATCTATTATCAAATTTAAAAAAAACAGCACAAAACTGTCTTATTGCAATTTGTTTTTGTAGCCTTCACAGTCATCAGGTTTACTGGCAGGACTACAGAACAGTATGTTGTCAATGGTCAACAGTCCATCTCACAGTGACCTAGAGATACACACTGAAGGTGGCGATACAGTCTTCTGTCATAAAGTAATACTTAGCTGCAGATGTCCTGGATTACTGAAGGTGTGAGGATGTTTGTTTGATTTGTATTCATGTAATCTTTTATTAACAAAATTGCAGAGTATGTGATTTATTCCTGCCATTTTGTTATTCTTTGGTTTAAATTACACTATAATGAATATCTTAAACACATTTTTTTTTAAATCTTACATTGTAAAAAAAGATCTCAAAATGTCAAAGTTAATTTTTTTTAAATGAAGAGACTGTGTGCAAGATAATGAACATTTTAATTATTTGTAAAACCACAAATATAATTTTATTTGATAGGTATCATTTAAAAATACAACAGCTGCTCTTTATTGAGTGCCACAGTTAAAGTATGAAAAGAATTCACCTACTTTTAATCTTTAAAAGCATGCTTATATTTGCAAGGAGTGTGGGAATCTCCAAACTTGATATCAATGAAGTTCCTCACCAGGATTTGTATTATAACCTGATGACACCTAACCCAATAATCTCTGAAGCCTCTATAAGCTCTGTGGGTGGAGCCACCTGTCAGTCCCCAACCTAATAACCCCTGAAGCCCCTATTATCTCTGTGGGTGGAGCCACCTGTCAGTCCCCAACCCGATAACCTTTGTAGCCCCTATTACCTCTGTGGGTGGAGCCACCTGTCAGTCCCCAAAGCAATAACCTCTGAGGCCCCTATTAGCTCTTTAGGTGGAGCCACCTGTCAGTCCCCAACCCAATAACCCCTGAAGCCCCTATTATCTCTGTGGGTGGAGCCACCTGTCAGTCCCCAACCCGATAACCTTTGTAGCCCCTATTAGTTCTGTGGGTGGAGCCACCTGTCAGTCCCCAACCCAATAACCTCAGAAGCCCTTATTAGCTCTGTGGGTGGAGCCACCTGTCAGTCCCCAACCCAATAACCTCTGAAGCCCCTGTTAGTTCTGTGGGTGGAGCTATGGAAAGCCTTCCCAGTTCCAAGGACCAATGAAATAAAGAGTTACCTGTAATTGACTTTTGTAGGAGGAGGAGAATGGTCACATATCATTACCCAGTACATCATCATCAGCTGTTAAAAGTCTTATGACATATGTGTATGGTGGTAAAATATCTGTGACAGAAAGTTCCTTGATAGATGTCATAGAATTAGCTGACAGGTAAGGTTTATACTTACATACATATTCTAACATATTGTATGTTGATGATTTCTGTCTGCATGATAGTACCGTGTATCTTGTCTTTCTAGAAAAGTTAAATAACTTGTTTTAGTTGTGAGGCTAAAAAATTACCAGTTTAGGAATGCATTACATTCTGTTGCTTGAACTGATGTAAAATGAACAATTAATTGAAATTGAATTTTGTGTACAGAAATGCAAAAATACTTTATGTTCATTAATACAAGAATACACTGTCTCCAGTAATACAACACTTTATTGTATCAGCAAAACAAAAGATTTTGTATACAGTGATACAACACACTTTTTTGTATCAGCAAATAAAAAAAATTGGTGTACATTATTACAACAATACTTTGTGTACAGTAATACAACAATACTATGTGTACAGTTATACAACAACACTTTGTGTACAGTAATACAACACTGTGTACAGTAATACAACAACACTTTGTGTATAGTAATACAACAACACTTTGTGTAGTTATACAACAACACTTTGTGTACATTATTACAACAACACTTTGTGTACAGTTATACAACAATACTTTGTGTACAGTAATACAACAATACTTTGTGTAGTTATACAACAACACTTTGTGTACATTATTACAACAACACTTTGTGTACAGTTATACAACAATACTTTGTGTACAGTTATACAACAATACTTTGTGTACAGTAATACAACACTATGTACAGTAATACAACACTTTGTGTACAGTTATACAACAATACTTTGTGTACAGTTCTACAACAATACTTTGTGTACAGTAATACAATAACACTTTGTGTACAGTAATACAACAACACTATATACAGTAATACAACACTTTGTGTACAGTTATACAACAATACTTTGTGTACAGTTCTACAACAATACTTTGTGTACAGTTATACAACCATACTTTGTGTACAGTAATACAACAACACTATATACAGTAATACAGTAATACAACACTTTGTGTACAGTATTACAACAACACTATGTGTACAGTAATACAATAACACTTTGTGTACAGTAATACAAGTTGTGTACAGTAATACAACAATACTTTGTGTACAGTAATACAACAACACTTTGTGTACAGTAATACAAAAACACTTTGTGTACAGTAATACAAAAACACTTTGTGTACAGTAATGCAACAATACTTTGTGTACAGTAATACAAAAACACTTTGTGTACAGTAATACAACACTTTGTGTACAGTAATACAACAATACTTTGTGTACAGTAATACAACACTTTGTGTACAGTAATATAACACTTTGTGTACAGTAATACAACACTTTGTGTACAGTAATACAACAACACTAAACAGTTATACAACAATACTTTGTGTACAGTAATACAACAACACTTTGTGTACAGTAATACAACAACACTATATACAGTAAAACAACACTTTGTGTACAGTAATACAACAACACTTTGTGTACAGTAATACAACAACACTTTGTGTACAGTAATACAACACTTTGTGTACAGTTATATAAAAACACTTTGTGTACAGTAATACAACAACACTTTGTGTACAGTAATACAAAAACACTTTGTGTACAGTAATACAACAATACTTTGTGTACAGTAATACAACACTTTGTGTACAGTAATACAACAATACTTTGTGTACAGTGATACAACAATACTTTGTGTACAGTAATACAAAAACACTTTGTGTACAGTAATACAACAATCCTTTGTGTACAGTAATACAGCACTTTGTGTACAGTAATACAACAACACTTTGTGTACAGTAATACAACACTTTGTGTACAGTTATACAACACTGTAATACAACAACACTTTGTGTACAGTAATACAAAACTTTGTGTACAGTAATACAACAACACTTTGTGTACAGTAATACAACACTTTGTGTACAGTTATACAACAACACTTTGTGTACAGTAATACAACAATACTTTGTGTACAGTAATACAAAAACACTTTGTGTACAGTAATACAACAATACTTTGTGTACAGTAATACAACACTTTGTGTACAGTTATACAATAACACTTTGTGTACAGTAATACAACAACACTTTGTGTACAGTAATACAACAACACTTTGTGTACAGTAATACAACACTTTGTGTACAGTTATACAACAACACTTTGTGTACAGTAATACAACAATACTTTGTGTACAGTACTACAACACTTTGTGTACACTAATACAACAACACTTGTGTACATTATTACAACAATACTTTGTGTACAGTAATACAACACTTTGTGTACAGTAATACAACAATACTTTGTGTACAGTTCTACAACAATACTTTGTGTACAGTTCTACAACAATACTTTGTGTACAGTAATACAATAACACTTTGTGTACAGTAATACAACAACACTATATACAGTAATACAACACTTTGTGTACAGTTATACAACAATACTTTGTGTACAGTTCTACAACAATACTTTGTGTACGGTTATACAACCATACTTTGTGTACAGTAATACAACAACACTTTGTTTACAGTAATACAACACTTTGTGTACAGTAATACAACACTTTGTGTACAGTGATACAACAATACTTTGTGTGCAGTAATACAACAACACTATATACAGTAATACAACACTTTGTGTACAGTATTACAACAACACTATGTGTACAGTAATACAATAACACTTTGTGTACAGTAATACAAGTTGTGTACAGTAATACAACAATACTTTGTGTACAGTAATACAACAACACTTTGTGTACAGTAATACAACAATACTTTGTGTACAGTAATACAACACTTTGTGTACAGTGATACAACAATACTTTGTGTGCAGTAATACAACAACACTATATACAGTAATACAACACTTTGTGTACAGTATTACAACAACACTATGTGTACAGTAATACAATAACACTTTGTGTACAGTAATACAACAATACTTTGTGTACAGTAATACAACACTTTGTGTACCGTAATACAACAACACACTATGCACAGTAATACAACACACTATGTACAGTAATACAACAATACTTTGTGTACAGTAATACAACAATACTTTGTGTACAGTAATTCAACAACACTTTGTGTACAGTAAAACAACAATACTTTGTGCACAGTAATACAACAACACTTTGTGTACAGTAATACAACACTTTGTGTACAGTAATACAACAACACTTAGTGTACAGTAATACAAAAACACTTTGTGTACAGTAATACAACAATACTTTGTGTACATTAATACAACAATACTTTGTGTACAGTAATACAAAAACACTTTGTGTACAGTAATACAACACTTTGTGTACAGTTATACAACAACACTTTGTGTACAGTAATACAACAATACTTTGTGTACAGTAATACAACACTTTGTGTACAGTAATATAACACTTTGTGTACAGTAATACAACAACACTGTGTACAGTTATACAACAATACTTTCGTGTACAGTAATACAACAACACTTTGTGTACAGTAATACAACAACACTATATACAGTAATACAACACTTTGTGTACAGTAATACAACAACACTTTGTGTACAGTAATACAACAACACTTTGTGTACAGTTATACAAAAACACTTTGTGTACAGTAATACAACAATACTTTGTGTACAGTAATACAACAATACTTTGTGTACAGTAATACAAAAACACTTTGTGTACAGTAAAACAACACTTTGTGTACAGTAATACAACAATACTTTGTGTACAGTAATACAACACTTTGTGTACAGAAATATAACACTTTGTGTACAGTAATACAACAACACTGTGTACAGTTATACAACAATACTTTGTGTACAGTAATACAACACTTTGTGTACAGTTATACAACAACACTTTGTGTACAGTAATACAACAACACTTTGTGTACAGTAATACAAAAACACTTTGTGTACAGTAATACAACAATACTTTGTGTACAGTAATACAACACTTTGTGTACAGTAATACAACAATACTTTGTGTACAGTGATACAACAATACTTTGTGTACAGTAATACAAAAACACTTTGTGTACAGTAATACAACAATACTTTGTGTACAGTAATACAACACTTTGTGTACAGTAATACAACAACACTTTGTGTACAGTAATACAACACTTTGTGTACAGTTATACAACAACACTTTGTGTACAGTAATACAACAACACTTTGTGTACAGTAATACAACACTTTGTGTACAGTAATACAACAATACTTTGTGTACAGTAATACAACACTTTGTGTACAGTTATACAACAACACTTTGTGTACAGTAATACAACAACACTTTGTGTACAGTAATACAACAACACTTTGTGTACAGTAATACAACACTTTGTGTACAGTTATACAACAACACTTTGTGTAATGTAATACAACAATACTTTGTGTACAGTAATACAACAACACTTTGTGTACAGTAATACAACAATACTTTGTGTAGTTATACACAATAATTGTTGTAGAGTAATACACTGTTTACAGTAATACACAATAATTGTTGTAGAGTAAAACATTGTATACAGTAACACACAATAATTGTTGTAGAGTAATAAATTGTTTACAGTAACACACAATAATTGTTGTAGAGTAATACATTGAGTACAGTTATACACAATAATTGTTGTAGAGTAATACACTGTTTACAGTAATACACAATAATTGTTGTAGAGTAATACACTGTTTACAGTAATACACAATAATTGTTGTAGAGTAATACACTGTTTACAGTAATACACAATAATTGTTGTAGAGTAATACACTGTTTAGAGTAATACACAATAATTGTTGTAGAGTAATACATTGTTTACAGTAACACACAATAATTGTTGTAGAGTAATACACTGTTTACAGTAATACACAATAATTGTTGTAGAGTAATACATTGTTTACAGTAACACACAATAATTGTTGTAGAGTAATACACTGTTTACAGTAACACACAATAATTGTTGTAGAGTAATACACTGTTTACAGTAACACACAATAATTGTTGTAGAGTAATACATTGTTTACAGTAACACACAATAATTGTTGTAGAGTAATACATTGTTTACAGTAACACACAATAATTGTTGTAGAGTAATACACTGTTTACAGTAACACACAATAATTGTTGTAGAGTAATACATTGTGTACAGTAATACACAATAATTGTTGTAGAGTAATACACTGTTTACAGTAATACACAATAATTGTTGTAGAGTAATACACTGTTTACAGTAACACACAATAATTGTTGTAGAGTAATACACTGTTTACAGTAACACACAATAATTGTTGTAGAGTAATACACTGTGTACAGTAACACACAATAATTGTTGTAGAGTAATACATTGTGTACAGTAATACAACAATACTTTGTGTAGTTATACACAATAATTGTTGTAGAGTAATACGCTGTTTACAGTAACACACAATAATTGTTGTAGAGTAATACATTGTTTACAGTAACACACAATAATTGTTGTAGAGTAATACACTGTGTACAGTAATACACAATAATTGTTGTAGAGTAAAACATTGAGTACAGTAATACACAATAATTGTTGTAGAGTAATACACTGTTTACAGTAACACACAATAATTGTTGTAGAGTAATACACTGTTTACAGTAATACACAATAATTGTTGTAGAGTAATACACTGTTTACAGTAATACACAATAATTGTTGTAGAGTAATACACTGTTTACAGTAATACACAATAATTGTTGTAGAGTAATACACTGTTTACAGTTATACACAATAATTGTTGTAGAGTAATACACTGTTTACAGTAATACACAATAATTGTTGTAGAGTAATACACTGTTTACAGTAACACACAATAATTGTTGTAGAGTAATACACTGTTTACAGTAATACACAATAATTGTTGTAGAGTAATACACTGTTTACAGTAATACACAATAATTGTTGTAGAGTAATACACTGTTTACAGTAACACACAATAATTGTTGTAGAGTAATACACTGTTTACAGTAATACACAATAATTGTTGTAGAGTAATACACTGTTTACAGTAATACACAATAATTGTTGTAGAGTAATACACTGTTTACAGTAACACACAATAATTGTTGTAGAGTAATACACTGTTTACAGTAATACACAATAATTGTTGTAGAGTAATACACTGTTTACAGTAATACACAATAATTGTTGTAGAGTAATACACTGTTTACAGTAACACACAATAATTGTTGTAGAGTAATACACTGTTTACAGTAATACACAATAATTGTTGTAGAGTAATACATTGAGTACAGTAATACACAATAATTGTTGTAGAGTAATACACTGTTTACAGTAACACACAATAATTGTTGTAGAGTAATACACTGTTTACAGTAACACACAATAATTGTTGTAGAGTAATACATTGTTTACAGTAACACACAATAATTGTTGTAGAGTAATACATTGTTTACAGTAACACACAATAATTGTTGTCGAGTAAAACATTGTATACAGTAATACACAATAATTGTTGTAGAGTTATACATTGAGTACAGTAATACACAATAATTGTTGTAGAGTAATACATTGAGTACAGTAATACACAATAATTGTTGTAGAGTAATACACTGTTTACCGTAATACACAATAATTGTTGTAGAGTAATACACTGTTTACAGTAATACACAATAATTGTTGTAGAGTAATACACTGTGTACAGTAACACACAATAATTGTTGTAGAGTAATACATTGTGTACAGTAATACAACAATACTTTGTGTAGTTATACACAATAATTGTTGTAGAGTAATACACTGTTTACAGTAATACACAATAATTGTTGTAGAGTAATACACTGTTTACAGTAACACACAATAATTGTTGTAGAGTAAAACATTGTATACAGTAACACACAATAATTGTTGTAGAGTAATACATTGTTTACAGTAACACACAATAATTGTTGTAGAGTAATACATTGAGTACAGTAATACACAATAATTGTTGTAGAGTAATACATTGAGTACAGTAATACACAATAATTGTTGTAGAGTAATACACTGTTTACAGTAATACACAATAATTGTTGTAGAGTAATACACTGTTTACAGTAATACACAATAATTGTTGTAGAGTAAAACATTGTATACAGTAATACACAATAATTGTTGTAGAGTTATACATTGAGTACAGCAATACACAATAATTTGAAAAGAAAATTGAACTTTTTTAGAATTACAAATACTGTTTATATAATAACTCAGAAGAATTATGAGACAGTTACTCTTCAGGTATTGATTTCACTGATGTGACATTTGTACTGCTTTCAGATTTAATATGGTCGAATTTCTTGGAGTGTGTAAAGGTATACAGACGAAAGTGTCTTCTCTACTGAAAAGTCCAGAAAAAGTGTCCCAAAGTCAGGTTACTGTTGAAAGCTTACTTAAACAATTATGGAGTGATTCGGAGGAGGAGGAGGATGAAGATCAGGACCCAGATGTGAAGGATGATGGGATAGATGAAGATCTGGATCCAGATGTGAAGGATGATGGGATAGATGAAGATCTGGATCCAGATGTGAAGGATGATGGGATTGATGAAGATCAGGACCCAGAGATTAGGGATGATGTAATAAATGAAAATCAGGATCTAGAGGTGATGGATGATGGATCTAATAATGATCCGGTTCCAGAAGTGAGGGATGATGGGATGGACAACTTACAAGGTGAAGTATCAGAGACTGTTACAGCTATTGATTGCTTCCAAAATTCTTTCTTAGGAAGAAAAGATTCTGTTGAAAATTCAGACGTTAAAAATGGTTCTGTTACAAATAATTGTTTAGAGAAATTGAAAGGAGATAAACAAAATATTAAGCTATCAATTAAAAACTCTGTCAGACATAGCCTTAGGAAAACACACAGTGAGTCATTGATACTAGAGAATGATGAATTAGAAGTTTATAGCAATTCTAGTTCACCAGAGAAATTCAATGTTTGTCACAAGGATAAATCTCCAATTTATGATAAACAGGTAGAATTTTGTGAAAATGTCAAGGACACAGATAATGATTTTATTAATTTTAACAGTGATAGAGAATTTTCACCTGAAATACCAATTTTACCAAATGCAAAAAAAGTCTCGACTTCAAATTTTTCCAGTTTCTATCAAAAAGCTTCAGATTTGACTTCAGTTCCAGTTATGAGTCATCAAAATTATGGACCATGTATAAGTAAGGCTGTCTGTTTTAAGGAGGAAATATCAAACATAGAAAAGGACCATACATCAAGATCTGTTAGTAAAACACATGTCACAGAAGATGACTTTGATGAAATAGATTTGCCAGCTATAGAAAGTCCAAGAAAAACGAGAGATAAAAAGGATAAGGAAATGTTAATGAAACCAGAAATTAGAAACTCTCCTTTGTATGGTGATAAAGACAAAATGACTGATATTTCGCTATCATGGCAGACTCCAAAAAGTAATGGAGGCAAAACTCAAAAGCAGTATGTCAAAAGCTTATCACAGAAATTTAGTGAAGAGGTTTGCAACTTTGACGAAGAGGAACCTGCAGCATCTTTACTTGATAATAGTTGCATGCAAACTAAGAATTTAAGTTGTGAAACAAGTGAGAACAATATTCGTGATTCTCATGAAGAAAGAATTAACTCTCATGGTGAATATTTTGATTCTCATGATGATGACATTATGCATAGAAGCTTTGACAACAGTAGTGATTGTTTGATTGTTAGTGATGAAGAACTCAGTAACCATAGCAACGCTGATTCTAAAACTAACTTGAATCTTGTGCTATCAAATGCAAAGGAAGATTACATGAATGTAGAAAAATGTCATCCAGTTACTGATTACACATGTGATGCTGAACTAAACACAAGCCTAAATATTTCTGGTGGTGATCTGTTTGCCAGCCCATCTCCAAAAATTCAAATTAATACACAGGTTCAGATCAGGAATTCCTTATCACCAGCAAACAGTATTTTATGTTCAGAAAATGATGAAGACAACAATTCACATAGTCTGGGCAGTATGATTTCACCAGCTTTCAGGAAAGCAAAAAGAAAAACTTTTGAAATGGAATCTCCAAGAAAAGCTTTTCCATCACCCAAAAAATTTAGACTATGCATAGATAACTTAGGAGCTTCAAAAAGTTTGCAAAAAGATCCTAACAGAAGTTCTGAATTGAATGAAAATTTAAAATGTGATGATGATTTTGATATTTCAATTATTGGAGACAATTTGGCTGAAATATCCCAGAACAAGTCTGCAGAGTTGTCCCCCAAAGAGTCAGAATCACCAAAATTCAAATCTCGTGAAAAGAAAAAATGGAAATTTACTTCAAAGACAAACTTTGTGAAGAGCTCTGATATAACATTTTCCGGGGAAGTTGAAAATAAAAAAGATATTCCACTTAATGACCCACATATTGCTACTTCTCCTGGTTTCTATGATGATGATAAATCTGTACAAAATTCTGGTGAAAAACTGACCAATGAAAATTCAGATTACAGTAATCTCAAACCAGCAGACGACAGCTTTAATGACAGTGGGTTCAACTTAACACAGTCTGTGTACAGAAAAACTTCAGCACTGGATGAACATGAAAATAATGAAGAAACTGGTGACGAAGAAGTAAATCTTATAAATGATGAAGAATCAGAAAGAAAGGAAAGTAACATCACTATGGAATATGATATGAATGTTTCCATGGTAACAGACCAGGATGTTTGGGAAGATTTTGATGATTGTGGAGGAGCTGGTGGGTTTGATGGTGTCATGATGTGTGAAACTCCAATGAAACCAAGTTTACAGGTAAACTCATTATTTTGTAGTGATTGATTACCAAATATACCAACTGAAACAGCATGTCCAATGCTAACTATACTGCAGTATATTTTGGATTTCGTACGTGAACGTAATAACAAAATGCCGAACACCAAGGATACTGTGAACATGGTGAAAAAAGACAATCCACAAATCAATGTCTATGAACCCAGCAAATTTGAGACCAACAGCCTAAAATATAACAAGTACAGCAATGATTCATTAAGGCATTTTAAAAGAAATGGTGGGTTAAACCAGGTTTTATGGCATGCCAAACCTCCCTCTTCCATTACTGTACAAGATTCAGTATACAGTCAAACCTGTCTTAAGCGACCTTTGAAGGGAAATTGTAAAAAAGGTCACATAAGACAGGGGGTCTTTATACACAGGTCATGATGTTTGCAGACCAATCAACAAAGTCATGTTGTCAGCATGTGAAAGAGTTAATTGAAGACCTGTATTGTTTGTTTTATTAAGTAAACAATAAAATATGACATTTATTTTATGTAAATAACGCAAGTACAAAATATACAACAATAATGAGTGTTTTGATTTCCGATTGAATTAACGCAGGTCAACTTTATTCCCCATTTAGTTCTTGTATTTTTCTCTGTACCGGTTTTACTGGTTTCCTTGAGTTTTAACAATAAGCTCAATGTAGAAAGTGCAAGTCGGTTTAGAACCAGTGTACACCGGTTTCGGATTGATTATTTCCTTTTGTAAAAACAAAATTGCGTGTTTATACAATAAACACGCTGTTATGAGAAACATCATCATTTCCAATCCGAATGGCAACAAAATCGAATGTCGACATTGACGACTATTCAAATTTTACAGGGCAATAATAAAACAGTTTTTGATTGCTTCATACTTTAGTTTTCCGTTTCGAAGAACCTTGATAATTGACAACAATTCCAATGGTCTACGAATCTTCTTATCGTCAGACAGGGTTTATTTATTGCTAAATGATTTTAACAGTCTCAAGAGTCGTTTTAGACAGGTTTTCTTGGTCAAAACGAATGGAAAACACGGTCGTTAGTCACGTAAGACAGGGAGTCGTTATATAAAGGTAAAATGAATGCGAAAATGCTCGGGAGGAATAAATACGGTCGCATAACACAGGAAGTCGTTATATGGAGTTGGTCGCTAAGACAGGTTTGGCTGTATGGTACACATGGAACAGTGAACACATGTTTTTTGTACTTGCTTATTCTAAAATATTCCTTTCAATACTAGTATAGTATAAGTCAATATTTTGTCTTTTTTCCATGTTGTTATAGTATTTAAGCATTTTATTTCAGTCACCACAGACAGATGTTTATAATTCAGAAAGTAAAAAATCTACAGAGTATAAAATAGAAAAACATATTGAGGGAAATAATGGTTGTGAAACCCCAGCTGTAGAGCCAGCAGAATTTGAAAACTTGACATTTTTTGAAGGAGACAGTTTTGTTGATGTAGCCTATGAAAAACCATCAACCTCAAATCCAAGAAAGGTAAACACAAATTTTAGGAATTCATTTTCCCTGTTATTGTGTATGTGTGTGGTTTGGACTTTACTAGAAAAACTATATTGGGGATGGACTTTAATTAAGAATACAATTTTCTTATTATTCCTTAACAATTTATTACTTGATCCTAACCATCCATACAGTTTTATATAATCTGCCTTCCAGCTCCTTAATACAATTTATTTCTGGACCTCAGCTCCCCAATACAATTTATTTCTGGACTCCCCAGTTCAGTTTACTTTTTAAACCCTATCTCCCCTTTATATAGTATCTCGTTATAGTCCTTACTGTGTACTACATAATTGATAGAAGTGTTGATGTGAGATGACATCACATTTGATGTTCATCAAGACTTCTTAGATTATCACAGAGAGATATAGGTAATATTATAACGGCAATTTATCATTGAAAAACACACAAATTTATATTTCTGTTAAGACCACCATCATAATGATTGCAGTTTTGCCACCATATAGCTGACAAATTGCTGAAAGTGGCATTAAAACACCAGTCAATCAATCAATAAATCAGGTTGATTTAAGCCAGAATGAATACAAGGAGTATTTGCGATTAAGACATTAACATCTATACTAAAACATTTTCAGAATTCTTTCAAGACACCACTAATGAACAGAGAGGAGAAAGATAGATTAAAAAGAAATTGGATGGAACCATCACCATTTACTCCAATGCCAAATTTTGATGCCATGGCAACACCACAAATTAAGGTTTGTTATTATAGTATGCACCCCTTTACTTGCATTGGTTTTCTTTCTGTAATGTTGTCCATTACCAGGAATAGTTAGTAATATTTTAGTGGGTTTTAGATCTTTGTTTTCACTATGATTGGAAATATTTGTATAGTTTTTTTAAATACTACCAACCTGAAATTACAAATGTATTCAGACTAGTTTAAATTTCTCTCAGTTGTTTTAACAAAATATTAAGCATCACAAATCTGGATCTTTTTTTTCTAGTCATTACGAAATATTGATTTTTTTTTGTATAAGCAATTATCTTGTACAACTGAATTCAAAAAGAATGTTTTCTGTTAATAAATGTTAACTTATGATGAAATATGTAGAAGTGTGTCAGAATACTTCAATGAGGAATTAAAACCCAAATCATAAAGAAAATTTGTTTACATATATTTTCACAGCAACAAGTTCAAAGCTATGGTGTAAAGCCTGTTGGTAAGAAGAGAATGATCAAATTACTGAAGGAAATATACCACAAGACGCATCAGTGTAAGTAGGTCAAACTACTGAAGGAAATATATCAGAAGACGCATCAGTGTAAGTAGGTCAAATTACTGAAGAAAATATACCACAAGACGCATCAGTGTAAGTAGGTCATATTAATGAAGAAAATATACCACAAGACGCATCAGTGTAATTAGGTCATATTACTGAAGAAAATATACCACAAGACGCATCAGTGTAAGTAGGTCATATTAATGAAGAAAATATACCACAAGACGCATCAGTGTAATTAGGTCAAATTACTGAAGGAAATATACCACAAGACGCATCAGTATAATTAGGTCATATTACTGAAGAAAATATACCACAAGACGCATCAGTGTAAGTAGGTCATATTACTGAAGAAAATATACCACAAGACACATCAGTGTAAGTAGGTCATATTAATGAAGAAAATATACCACAAGACGCATCAGTGTAAGTAGGTCAAATTACTGAAGGAAATATATCACAAGACGCATCAGTGTAATTAGGTCAAATTACTGAAGGAAATATACCACAAGACGCATCAGTATAATTAGGTCAAATTACGGAAGGAAATATACCACAAGACACATCAGTGTAAGTAGGTCAGATTACTGAAGGAAATATATCTCAAGACGCATCAGTGTAATTAGGTCATATTACTGAAGGAAATGTACCACAAGATGCATTAGGTCAAATTACAGGTTCAAGCCTTACTGTGATCAGGTTGTGCTTGACTCCAACCTTAATTGACAAGGATTTCCAGTTCTTTGCTTAATATTTGTGGTTTTTATCTAGCCTGCATCGATAGTCGCTGGAGGCAAGGCATATGTATGGGAATCTGGCGTTGGCATAAACACTTGGACATTTTGCTTCCTATCTTTGTAAGCCCAAGCCCTAGGTCCATCAAATTTGGTCTAATGGTAGCTTTTGATGAGTACTTGCCAGTCAGTCACTTGTCACCTGAACTTGACTTCAATTTCAAGGTCCAGTGACTATGTTAAAGTTTTTGGGTTTCGGCAGTTCCTCTGTAACCACGCATGGTAGGATGACAATATCTGGTATATAGGTTGCTGATGAATAGTTCATGACTGTCCGGTAGGTGTCACTTGGCCTTGACCTCAATTTCACGGTCCAGCAACCAGTTTTTGTCTCGTCTGCGACGAAAGTCACTGGAGGCGAGACATATGTATCGGAATCCAGCGGCGGCGGCGGCGGCAGCGTAAACACCTGACATCTTGCTTCATATATTTGTAAGCCCAAGCCCTAGGTCCATCAAACTTGGTCCAGAGGTAGCTTATGATGAGTACTTGCCAGTCAGTCACCTGTCACCTGACCTTGACCTCAATTTCACAGTCCAGCAACCATGTTAAAGTTTTGGGGTTACGACAGTTCCTCTGTAACTACACATTGTAGGATGACAATATTTGGTGTATAGGTTGCTGATGACTAGTACATGACTATCTGGTAGGTGTCACCTGACCTTGACCTCAATTTTACGGTCCAGGGACTTCGTTAAAGTTTTTTGGTTACGACAGTTCCTCTGTAACTACACATGGTAGGATGAAAATATTTGGTGTATAGGTTGCTGATGACTAGTACATGACTGTCTGGTAGGTGTCACCTGACCTTGACCTCAATTTCATGGTCCAGCGACTACATTAAAAGTTTTTGGGTTACGACAGTTCCTCTGTAACCACACCTGGTAGGATGACAATATTTGGTATTTAGGTTGCTGATGAATTGTACATGACTGTCTGGTAGGTTCCACCTGACCTTGACCTCAATTTCACGGTCCAGCGACTAAGTTTAAGTTTTGGGTTACGGCTGTCTCCTGTAACTATGCATGGTATGGTGACAATATTTCGTATACATTCCGCTGCTGATATTTAATGCTTATGACGAAATTTATTTTTGTTACTGATGGGGAATGCAGGCGAGACATTTTTTCTGTGTCCACACTTGTTTTTCTTTTAACCTTGTTTGAGAAGGAAAGGTGTGGATTATGTTAAAGTTTTTAGGTTACGGCTGTTCCTCTGTAACCACACATGGTAGGATGACAATATTTGGTATATAGGTTGCTGATGAATAGTACATGACTGTCTGGTAGGTGTCACCTGACCTTGACTATAATTTTGCGGTCCAGCGACTACGTGAAAGTTTTTTGGGTTACGGCAGTTTTTCTGTAACCACACCAGGGGTCACCACACTCTAAAAAAGTAGGGAGAAGTGACTGGGAGAACAGGGAGAAGTCAGGCCCTGATAGGGAGACTTCAGGAGACACTAGGGAGAAGTCAGGGGGACTGTACAAATAATTAATTTCGCAGTAGTTACATACATTTTTTATTATTTACATCCATTTCCAGGATTATTTCTCTTGTGTTTTAAAACCATAACACAATAAAATTCAGTTTTTTGGGTTTTTTTTTCATTATTATTCATGGGATTCAATATCAAACAGCATATAACCTTTATCATTAATCAATGAAAAAAACACCAGATATAGGGACTATTTTTCTATCTACTTCAGTACTTGTAGCCATACAAGTTATTCACAAACAAAAATAGATCAACAAAAATATTTGTATATGTGCAGACATAAACTTCATTCATGAGTTCTTGTATCAAAATATTCCTAACAGTTTGTTATGAACATGCCATGCTTATCTGAGCAAATTTCCAAAGAAGATAGATAGAATAACATTACATTAACCCCAGAAATAATTATTCTGTTCGGCACACTTCCACTTGGACAAAGTTGTGCTGATCTAAATTGCTTCATGGGACACACATTTACAGAACTTATCATGATGTCAGTATTTACTATACATCTTTATTCTTTCAAGTGGAGCTCAAATACTTGTCAAACAAAATTGTTAAAGTACAATACTCTTTGAAAGAACTGAAGTTTGAACCAATTAAAAGTGTTTGTTTATCAAACAATTACAATTTTTCATTATGGGCGTTGTGCATTACTTTTCTTCATTGTTCACTTCAGGTAATTAGTCACATCCGGTAAATAAACAAATGGCCCGTAATACATTTGAAAGAAGTAAATCGTTTGAAAATATGTCTGGGTGAAGTATTTGAACCAGATTTACAAGTATCTAATGCGAACCATCAGGCGACTTAAGGGAAATGACAGGGTGACTTCGACTTCGCTTTTGAGGCGCCTTAGGGGACTTCAGGTCCTTCGACCAGTGTGGTGAGCCCTGCAGACATGGTAGAATGACAATATTTGGTATATTGATTGCTGATGAATAGTACATGACTGTCTGGTAGGTGTCACTTGACCTTGACCTCAATTTTATGGTCTAGTGACTAAGTTAAAGTATTTTTGGATTAGGTCAGTTTCTCTGTAACCATGCATTGTATATTTTAAATAACAATTTGATGCGGATTTGCGTAAAGCTTATGACATAATTTTGTTTTTGGTTACTGATGCAGAATGCAGGCGAGACATTTTTCTGTGTCCACACTTGTTTACTATGTACTTTGGCTGCCTCTCCCAATAAAAATTGGATGAAAAAGTGCAGAAACTTATGTAATACAAACAAACAAAATGTATTAAAATAAATTGTAGACTTTGCTTTCATTGTGCATTTTAATCATTCTGGAATTTTTTTCTAATTTAAAATAAATACATGTAACTCTATTTCAGATTTTTGATATGTTGATTGAAATATTGGTAAAAAGAAGAATTTTAAGCCTGACGGAAGCTGGCTGTGACCATACTGGGGCGGTTCCAAGTGCTCCACCCACAGAGCAGCCCAGAGCATCCCCGGGTGGTGGATAGGGGAGACCCTATCTTTGGGGGGTTTTCCGCTCATAATACGGATAGCCTGGCCGTGGACCATAGTGGGTAACGTGTTTGGAGAGTGCCACGCTCCTTGCACGATAAAGATCCCTTTTGTAGATTTCAAAAAAGAGTAGACTCATTGTAGCCACTACAAAAGGCTAAATTCTCTGACCCTACCCAGTACTTTTCCAGTGGCAGTCAAAATTTTGTTCCCTGTGTCCCATCCCACTCCTTTTTCAATTGATGTATTGTTTGTCAACTTGTTCATGTCCTGAATATTGCTGAAATACTGCTTGCCGGACATTAAGCAAACATCCAATCAATCAATCAATAAATAAATCAATCAATCAAATCTTTTGTGAATGAAATGTCTGAACTGTCAATGTAACACTACTAAGTGATATGAGGACTTACTAGAGTAGATACACAAATGTCAGTCATAAAGTTGGTTGATCTTGGAATGTTTCACTGACTTAATGACATTGTTATGTTATAGATGAAACTGACAGTGAATTTGAGGAAGAAAAGTATGATGAAATTATAGAGGTCAATAAAAAGGACAATGATGATAGTGACGAGTTAGATGAGGATTTCAATGATAGTCAGAACTCTCAGGAAAGGTTAATGCTATTTATATACAACTCATTTGACATATTAACTGTATACTGACTTTAATGTAAGGTTTAAATGCTTGTTTTAGGTTCATTTAGTTCTTCATTAGGAATTAATCTCTAGGAATGGTCTGATGTGTAGGAATTTTATCCTATATCTAAGAATGGGTGTAGAAAACTTTTCTTTATTTCTTCTTGCAAATTGACAAAACGTTGAAGTTTGTTCAAAACAATTTGTATAATTTGAGTTTAAGAATTATAAACTAGTGATTTGTCATATTATTTTGCCAAGCATCCAGACAAAATGTTGGTACACTGTACAGTATTTTTAGATTTTGTTTCCCCTGTGTAGCACTGTACACGTAAAGAGATCACTTTCCTTTTTCTTCCATAAATCACCGATTTCTGGTACAGATGACCCAGAACAGATGAGCTCACGCGCACACATCTGTACTTGCTGCGTCATCCAATTAAAACACCAGAAACAAGAACGTTGTCATGGAAGCCTAACAATGTTCTTCTATGACATTCTTGTTTCCGTCGTTCTGATTGGATGTCAGAGACAATGGAGTATAAAACAATGGAGAGTCTATAGGATATAGCAATGTGAAATTGTTGGTTTATGGAAGAAATAGGTACTTTCATGTGTTTTTGGGAAAGCCCGTGTGAACTTTCACTTGTGATAGAAATTTGTTTTCTTTTGGCTTGTTCCGCTGTGCTCCACTGGCGAAAAGACATAAAATTTCTATCACTCGTGAAAGATCAACCGGTCTTTCCCAAAAATGTATGAAAGAACCTATTAGTCTTGCTGCTTTGACGTCACAATTTGTGTAAATCCTCAATATCTCCTAAGCTACTGAAAGGAATTGAATCAAACTTTCTTATAGTGAATCTTGATGTACATTGTACTGCTGCTATTTTGTTTTTTAAGAATTTACTTTACTGAAAAAGTCATTTTCTCTTGAAAAAAAAAGAAAACAGGAGGGGGAGGGTGGATTTTCCTATCTACAACTCCTTCAAGTATTGAGAATTAAAATGTTCATGTTCTGTCAAATGCAGCAGCTACTTTTCCTGCATTGCATTAGAATACAACAAATTTATGTAATTAAAAAACATTCCATTTATTAATTGGCATCACAGATTTTGTCTTTAAATCATATACATGTAGTGTTCAGGAGACATTTTCTCACATTGTATGTGTGAATTATATTATCTGTTCTGTTTGCCATTTCACAATTAAATCATTAAATTATGGCATATATATGCCACGTTGTCCTTCCTTCATTAGGTCCTTTATAGTTTTGTTCAGAGCATAATTTCTAAACCATATTACATATTGACTTCATGCTGGGTAGGTTGGATAGATCTTTATGAGTAGGAGTACAATAATTCTTCAGTAAATGTCCGATTTCTGGTACAGATGACCCAGTACAGATGAGCTCATGCTGCGTCATCCAATCAAAACACCAGAAACAAGAACGTTGTCATGGAAGCCTAACAATGTTCTTCTATGACGTTCTTGTTTCCGTCGTTCTGATTGGATGTCAGAGACAATGGAGTATAAAACAATGGAGAGTCTATAGGATATAGCAATGTGAAATTGTTGGTTTATGGAAGAAATAGGTACTTTCATGTGTTTTTGGGAAAGCCCGTGTGAACTTTCACTTGTGATAGAAATTTGTTTTCTTTTGGCTTGTTCCGCTGTGCTCCACTGGCGAAAAGACATAAAATTTCTATCACTCGTGAAAGATCAACCGGTCTTTCCCAAAAATGTATGAAAGAACCTATTAGTCTTGCTGCTTTGATGTCACAATTTGTGTAAATCCTCAATATCTCCTAAGCTACTGAAAGGAATTGAATCAAACTTTCTTATAGTGAATCTTGATGTACATTGTACTGCTGCTATTTTGTTTTTTAAGAATTTACTTTACTGAAAAAGTCATTTTCTCTTGAAAAAAAAAAGAAAACAGGAGGGGGAGGGTGGATTTTCCTATCTACAACTCCTTCAAGTATTGAGAATTAAAATGTTCATGTTCTGTCAAATGCAGCAGCTACTTTTCCTGCATTGCATTAGAATACAACAAATTTATGTAATTAAAAAACGTTCCATTTATTAATTGGCATCACAGATTTTGTCTTTAAATCATATACATGTAGTGTTCAGGAGACATTTTCTCACATTGTATGTGTGAATTATATTATCTGTTCTGTTTGCCATTTCACAATTAAATCATTAAATTATGGCATATATATGCCACGTTGTCCTTCCTTCATTAGGTCCTTTATAGTTTTGTTCAGAGCATAATTTCTAAACCATATTACGTATTGACTTCATGCTGGGTAGGTTGGATAGATCTTTATGAGTAGGAGTACAATAATTCTTCAGTAAATGTCCGATTTCTGGTACAGATAACCCAGTACAGATGAGCTCATGCTGCGTCATCCAATCAAAACACCAGAAACAAGAACGTTGTTATGGAAGCATAACAACGTTCTTCTATGACGTTCTTGTTTCCGGCGTTCTGATTGGATGTCAGAGACAATGGAGTATAAAACAATGGAGAGTCTATAGGATATAGCAATGTGAAATTGTTGGTTTACGGAAGAAATAGGTACTTTCATGCGTTTTTGGGAAAGCCCGTGTGAACTTTCACTCGTGATAGAAATTTTTATGTCTTTTGGCTCGTCCGCTGCTCTCCACTCGCGAAAAGACATACAATTTCGATCAACTGGTCTTTCCAAAAAAG
Source organism: Limnoperna fortunei (assembly GCA_944474755.1). Taxonomy (NCBI): domain Eukaryota; kingdom Metazoa; phylum Mollusca; class Bivalvia; order Mytilida; family Modiolidae; genus Limnoperna; species Limnoperna fortunei. The sequence goes on from OX104119.1 coordinate 33,968,231, forward strand.
TATGGAAGAACCTATTGATCATTTTTCATTGTTTATATTGACCACCAATATATTTTCCACCCCTAGAGAATAATAGACTTGACTGCTCATTTATTATCAAGACTGTACTTCCATCAGTTCTACTAATATCTTGTTGAACCTTGCAGTGACCTGATAGAAGAAAGTATCTGGCAGTCAACGGAAGAAGAAAGTGAACCAGTGAAGGTAAAATTTCTTGCAAAATAAAAAAAAAATCTTGGAGAAAAATGGATTCCTAAAAATTGAAAGAAAACCATTCTAATTTGATGAAAAAGTCTGCTAAATATTGTATATACCATTTGCAGAAACCTCCATTAAAAACATTACTAACTCTGGAGTAGATTACATTATGAATATAAAACCAAATATTTTACTTTTCAACTGTGTACCAATTTGGTGGACAGCTTCACTGTCAAATTTTACTCAAATCAAATTTTTTAAATATAATTATATGACTAAAGTTTTTCCTGGGATATAATGGTATGAGTCTTTGGGTGTCTTCTGTCTGCAGAAAGCTTCAATTCCTACCTAGCAGATTTTTAGGGCCCAGCCACTTTGTGGCAGACGCCCTATAGTGATCAGTCTGTCTGTCCGTCCGTGCGTCTGTCCAAACTAATCGTGTCCGGGCTGTAACTTTTTTATCTTTTGAGGTAAGCTTTTGATATTTGGAATGTGGGTAGATAATATCAACGTGATGTGTCACTTACTGTGGTTGATAACCTTTGACCTGAAGGTCACATTATTGCTTTCTGTATGACAAATTCATGTCCAGGCTGAAACTTTTTTGTCTTTTGAGATAGGCTTATGATATTTGGAATGTGGGTATCTACTATCAAGGCAATGTGTTGCATACCATGGTTGTTGACCTTTGACCATAAGGTCACATTATTGCTTTCTAAATGACAAATTCATGTCCGGGCTGTAACTTTTTTATCTTTTGAGGTAGGCTTTTGATATTAGGATAGATAATATCAAGGCGATGTTTCGCATACCGTGGTTGATGACCTCAAGGTTAGCAGGGCCCAAGAGATGGGTACCATCTCACTGATATCTAGTTAAATTTTAATTTCAGTTATTTCATTTTTGCAATAATAAAACATGCATGTTGATACTTCTGATGCAACTTCTTTATTATTATACCCCTGCTTTGAAGCGAGGGTATACTGTTCTATCCTTGTCCCTCTGTCTGTCTGTCCATCCATAACAAAAATTTCCATCACAGTTTTCTAAGCAACTATAGCATGTAGAGGTCTGATATTTTTTATATTGCTTTATCCTGTGGTCCCATATGGTGTATAGCGATTTCATGCTCCTTGGTTATTTACTTCCTGTTTACCGAATAGTTAGATTTTTACACATAGTTGACATACATGCAAAATTTTCGTCACAGTTTTTTAGGCAACTTTTGCATGTAGAAGCCTGATATTTTGTGTATTGCTATATCCTATAGTCCCATATGGTGTTAAGCGATTATATGCTCCTTGGTCATCTACTTCCACACTTGTTAGTAATATTTTTGCATATTTGTTAATTCTTTTTGAAAGTGATTTTTTGCAGATTCAACTAAGAATTTCTTATTGTTTAATTTTTTTCAGCCAGGAGAAAAACCACTTGAAGTAAAACTAATGGACTTTATAAGAAACCAACCAGACATTCAAGTTAGAATTCTTATGTATGAGGTAAAGTAATTATTTACAACAGAAAAATGATCACTGGTGTGTCAACTCTGGGTTTGTAAGTTCGAACTGGCAAGATGTCCTTGAGTTTGTATGTTTGTTTCAGGTGCTCTATTGTTACTTTCACCTTTATTATAAAGTCTAGTGATTTGTAGAGGAAGCCATAGTAGCTTGTAAGAAACCCTGACCTTTGGCAGAAAAACTGGCAATTCTTGTTTATAGTAGCTGCTAGGAAACCCTGACCTTTGGCAGAAAAAACAGCAATTCTTGTCTATAGTAGCCAGTAAGAAACCCTGACCATTGGCAGAAAAATTGGCAATCCTTGTCAATAGTAGCTGGTAAGAAACCCTGACCTTTGTTAGAAAAACCTGGCAGTCCTTGTCTATAGTAGCTGGTAAGAAACCCTCAAAGAAAAAACTGGCAATTTTTGTCAATTAAGGTTGAAATAAAGTACACCCTGCCTGCAGTAAGGCATGAACCTGCAACCTCAGTGTTGACAGCCATGCAATCAATAGCAGATGAGATGATTAACTATCTTAACCAATAGACCACTGAGGCCCCTGGATCTGAAGGGATTGAACACAGTAATTTGAAACACTGTCAATACTTGGATTTATCATTATGCCTATACATGTATGTCATTAGACAAAAAATGTAAATGGATATAAATAGAAGGGTTTTATAATTTGATTACATTGAGTTTAATGCCACTTATCAGTTTGCCAGTAAATCCTGATGAGCTGTGTTTATTTATAGAGTATACTGACAGTATAATTAGTCTACTTATGTAACTTGTATTGCCATGAAATATGATGCAAACTGGTGATTTGTTGACAATGCTAATTCCGTAATGTTATTGACAATGATGAATACGTTTACAATGTATGTTTTCAGCCCCTGGAATTAGAAATATTAAAACAGAAAATTACTGATGCCCAAATCAAGTGTTCAATGGATAAATTAAAGGAATTCCTGGATGATAAGGTAACAATATTTACCAGATGTAAAGAGACTGTGGAATGTGGATTCCAAAAGTAATGATCCACAGTTTATGATCCATCTTGGATTTCTGGATAATCACATTGAAATACAATATATCTAACATAGGACCATTGTTGCAAATATTCAATTGATCTTTGACAAAGGTTTCTAATACAGGTAATCAGGCACAAATCCAGTAATAAGTGCTAAGAGGGTTATAGGTCCAGGACAGAGCCATGTTGTAGGGTTTCGCAAGCAGAGTCCCCCCATAAAGCCCAGGAGATTGTTGGATATGTTGAACAAGTTTGATAATCAAAAGTAATAATTTTTGGCCGGATTTCACAGAGTGGAAATCTGGGTTATAATATGGTGGATGGCTGGCGGGCGGGGAAAAAATTTTCGTAACAGTTTTCTAAGCAACATCTAATCACATTCACTTGAAATTTGGTATGCAGCATCAGCATGGCCTCCCACAACGTGGAATTCCATTTCAGGTCTGTGGCTCACCTACTTTCTGCTTAAGGAAATCCGGCCATTTCTGTCTTTGAAGTATTATATATTAAATAATCTATAGGAGTTTAAAGAAATCAATACCCACCAAGATTTTCTTATTTGCTCCATGCTGAAACACTATTACAAATTTATCTGAACACAAGAAAACGTTTGTGTGTTTCCATTAGAATAATACAGTCATACTTTTAGAGGAATTAGGCATTTAAAAACTGGTCAAACTGAAATATATAGTAACATCTACATAAGACAACAGAGAACTAACAGTAATCTGGAGTTTATTATGTGAAAAAGCTAAATTTAATATTACTTTGAAATATTCTGTAATAAAACATTTTTCATTGAAGTTGATTTATTTATTTCTAGTGTATAACATTTACAATGAAAAACATGAGAAAAAGTCCCAGGAAGAAAAGGAGAAGTCCGAAGAAAAGTAAAGGTCAAGGCAGTCCAAAAGGTCAGAAGAGTCCTAGCAAAGGGCGTGGAAGAGGAAAAAAGAACCTAAATTTGTCCTGACAGAACATAAATCTGTTCTATTTATAAACTTGAAATGTACATCTTTTGAAGTTATAAACATTCTAACGATGTTACTGGTCAGTTTAAAAATATCAAAGATTTCAAATGAATAGTTTGAGAAATTTGATGCTGGAACAAAATTAGCAAACTTTTTCATCTACTATAGTTGTTAAACCTTAAATAAAAAGAAACTTTAAACAGCTGAAATGAAATGGAAGTCAAGAAATGTTTTATGTGATATACCCATTGGTGTAAATAACTGGCATCAATTGTCTTCCATTTAAGCAATTACTGGCTTTCTGGAGCCTCTGATTTAGATTTATATTGTTTTTTGCTCCCTGAACTTGGGTAGATCCTGGCATTTCTGCAGTTATTAAGGCTTGTGACCAAATTTCATATTCCACCAATCCTCACTTTTTGTGGTATTGTACATATATTCTATATTTGTGAATATAATTATTTTTATATTTATTTTCTGTTTGGACTGTATTTTTGGTTATTGGTTATACCATTGCAATTGTCTTGCTTTGTTGTATTTGTTCCAGAAGACATTGGTATGACTGAAACTCCTTTAACAATTTACCTCAAAGAATTTATATATAATTTTTTTGTGAGTAAGTTCTGAGTTTTACTGACTGCTGTATAAAAATTATAGGAACTAGGCAGATAAAAAATCAAATTAGGTGATCAAGTTATTATAGATTTTAATATTAGTTACACACTAGTAGCCTCCCTTATGTCATCTGCAATAATACTTTAAAAAAAATATTTAAACAAATAACTGTATAATGAGTTATTATTTTTTCCCTACAAATATTGAATGTTTTAAATGTCTGTATTTACTCATTATATATATTTTTATTTATTTTTGATTTTAAAAAATTGTTGTATCATTAAATATGCTACAGTGATATACTGTACATGTATTGTATTGTCTTAATGGAATAAGTTTCTTAATAAATTGTAAATATATTATGATTTACTTGGCCTTTATGGTCTGGTCCTATGTAGGACTCTACAAAATTACACTTTTTATTGTCTCATCATTCAAGATGGCCAGTTTTGCTACCACAATTTTTTTAAATGACCAAAATTTCTTTATTCTCAGCCTAATGAAGCCATTTTAATCTATAGCTTCCAGGATCAGAAGCTAATGGTTTTTCTGAAAAATGTGTAAGTTGTGTCCTGTACAATTGGTTATTTAGAATTCAGAACCAATTAAAACTTTTTATTTTGTGGCACAATATGGCTGCCTTGATTTTGTACAAGTATACTACACCTTTAGAGCTCACATGTACACAAAGGTGCTTATGCCAGCAATTGTCCATCATCTGTTGTAAACTTTTTCAAGAATATTCTTTGAAACCACTGGCCAAATTTTTTTCAAACTCAAACCTTTGTATCAGGGGTGTTGATCAATGACAAAGCTAGCTGCTGTTACTAATAATAGAACAGACGTTAACACAGGTTTTTGGTCAATATCTCAAAAAGTGTAATAACCTAAGAAAAAATGTAACCTCAAATTGATCTGCACATTAAGCTCTACATATATTGCAATTAGTCTGGTTTTGACTTCCTGTAGGAGTTATTGCCCTTAAATTGCAATTGTTTCACACAATTTTTAGTTTTTACAATATAACTCCAAAACTGTAAGAGCCATATTGGCATTGTTAATTGCTAAAATGAATTGCCTACAAATCACATAATTTGTCAAGACCATTCAAATATGAACTTTATCCTCTTAGCAATATATACAAGTAAGGCTTATTTGGTAATATGGTTCAGATTTATTAATCTTCTCCATAAAGGTGCCTTATAGGTGATGGTGTCCTCAGTGAGCTTCCAGCTTCTCAACTAAACAATCAAAATAGTGCATTGGTCAATAAGCTGTAGACTGTATGGAAATGGAATTTTATTTATGTGTTGTTTATGGTTCCACTCAGTTGTTTAGCATCAAACAAAATGTGTATATATATTGATTTGAGTTATTGTAATGATTATATTAAATGAAATAAAAATATTTATTAATGATGATAAAATAAAATATTGAAATAATTGGGTGTTTTATGGCTGATCTGGTATTTATTGTCATTGTAGGTGCTGTCTAGTTGTGAACATTTTTATTGTTCTGATCTAAACCACTAGGCCATTCAGACCAAACCACTAGACCATTCAGACCAAACCACTAGGCCATTCAGACCAAACCACTAGGCCAGTCAGACCAAACCACTAGGCCAGTCAGACCAAACCACTATCCCATTCAGACCAAACCACTAGGCCATTCAGACCAAACCACTATCCCAGTCGGACCAAACCACTAGGCCATTCAGACCAAACCACTATCCCAGTCAGACCAAACCACTAGGCCATTCAGACCAAACCACTAGGCCATTCAGACCAAACCACTAGGTCATTCAGACCAAACCACTAGGCCATTCAGACCAAACCACTAGGCCATTCAGACCAAACCACTAGGCCATTCAGACCAAACCACTATCCCAGTCAGACCAAACCACTAGGCCATTCAGACCAAACCACTAGGCCATTCAGACCAAACCACTAGGCCAGTCAAACCAAACCACTATCCCATTCAGACCAAACCACTATCCGAGTCAGACCAAACCACTAGGCCATTCAGACCAAACCACTAGGCCATTCAGACCAAACCACTAGGCCATTCAGACCAAACCACTATCCCAGTCAGACCAAAACACTATCACAGTCAGACCAAACCACTAGGCCATTCAGACTAAACCACTAGGCCATTCAGACCAAACCACTAGGCCATTCAGACCAAACCACTAGGCCAGTCAGACCAAACCACTAGGCCAGTCAGACCAAACCACTAGGCCAGTCAGACCAAACCAATATCCCATTCAGACCAAACCACTAGGCCATTCAGACCAAACCACTAGGCCATTCAAACCAAACCACTAGGCCATTCAGACCAAACCACTAGGCCATTCAGACCAAACCACAAGGCCATTCAGACCAAACCACTAGGCCAGTCAGACCAAACCACTAGGCCATTCAGACCAAACCACTAGGCCAGTCAGACCAAAACAACAATTTAATTATAGATTCAAGAACTTTTTTTTGACCAGCTTGCACATAGCAATAGTGTAAAGTAAAGAACCTATTTTGTTGGTCAACTTGTACACTTTTCAACCCAGAGCCTCAACCTTGGTATAATGTCATATTTATTGACGGTGTTTATCTAATGTTACTGATAATTCCAGATTGCTATTTTCAACAGCAGTCTTTTATTACCGTGAGACCTTTTTTAGCTCACCTGACCTAAAGGGTCAGTGTGAGCTATTCTCATCACTTGGTGTCCGTCGTCGGCGGCGGCGGCCGTTAAACATTTCAATCTTCTACTCCACAACCGCTTGGCCAATTGGAACCAATCTTTGCAGGAATGTTTATTAGGTGGTTCGTAACAAAGTTTTAGTTTTTGGCTGCGTTCTGATTGGCAGAAATTCAAAAATCGTCATCTCATCATCGTATAAACCGCTTGGCCGATTGATTTGAAATTTTGGACTTTTATAGCCAATTGCAAATTCAATATGGCTTCCATGGCCATTAATGTGTTCTGATTGGCTGAATTTTAACATTCTTCTCATAAACCGCATGGCAGATTAATTTGAAATACTGCATAAATGTACCTAAGATGGTCCTCTACAAAGTTTGAGTTTTTTGTGGCAATCCAAAATCCAAGATGGCCACCACCTTCGAACACCCGTAGCTGGAGATTCCGGCCTGTGCTCGGAATTCCGCACTGTTTTTCTCGGAATTCCGCATTTTTGCTCAAAAAAGGCTTGGAATTTTGGACTTTTATATTTTAAAGTGCGGAATAAGCTCGGAAATTTGGACTTAGTCATTTTTTAGCATGGAAAATGCGCTGAAAATAGGACTTTAATATTTTTAGCTGGGAATTAGCTCGGAATTTTGGACTTTGACATTTTATAGCTTGGAAAATGCGCGGAAAGTTGGACTTTAATATTTTTCAGCACGGAATTAGCTCGGAATTTTGATCTTTGTCATTTTTTAGCTTGGAAAATGTGCTGAATGTTGGACTTTAATATTTTTCAGCAAGGAATTAGCTAGGAAATTTGGACTCTGTCATTTTTTTAGCATTGGACTTTAATATTTTTGCTCAATGATATGGGGATTTACAATTGCATTAAATATGTTAGAATTTCACTAGACTATTTATGGTTAAAAAATAAAATTATTATGCTGAAAATATATATACATTGGTCACCGAACAGCAATTTTTGTTTACTAAAACTTTGACAGTTACATGTTAAAATATTAGCATTCAATTTATTAATTAAATTAGTTTACATGTATAAAGCACTGAAAAACTAAAAATATTCAGAGTTTTACAAGTGCATAAATTGAAATAATTATTTGCTATCAATACAAAAACACTAAATGAAATTTGTAATCAATCATAAAATTAATTTTTAAAAATATTAATTTTTCATGTTCTATTACTGAAGTATTCTTTAAGTAAAATCTATATAATAAAGAAGTAAAATGTTTTAAAAGCAGTGGCTTGTTTTATTTCTAAAATCAATGTTTTATTACTTAAAAGAATTTTAAATGATTTTTTTTCTAAAATGCTTAATTTTTTTTTAATACAACTCAAATACGTTTTTTGATTAATCAATTTTCAAATATTGACCAATGAAAATGGAGAATCATTAGCCAATCAAAACATTTGGCACATTTTTCAAATGGATGTTGATGAGGAAAACTTGGAGTTTGTTTACATGTTTAAAACCTAAGATAAGGTATGTGTTTTGTATTAAGTTTCCTGAAATTAGTTTATAAAAATAATAAATTTTTAGAACATTACTACAAATTTTGATCCAATAATATGTCTCAGTACTTCACAAAGGAAATGTTGTCAGTAAATTTTTTAATATTGTTCATCCTGCTCATCATAACTTCCTGCTTTTTATCAATCAGCTGCTGTTCTGAATCTTTTTAAATTTTAACTTTAAAAATTTTAAAATTTTGGTAGTATTGAATTTTAAATTTTGAGTTTTGAAGTCTGGATTTTGAATTTAGAATTTTTAATTTTTAAATTTTTAAATTTTAAATTTTGAATTTTTATATTTTAAATTTTAAGTTAAAAATTTTAAATTTTGAATTTTAAGAGTTAAGTTTTTGAATTTTGAATTTTGAATTTTTAAGTTATATATTTGAATTAAGAATTTTGGAAATTTTTAATTTTAAAATTTTTTCTGTTTATTTACAATTTTTGCATGAGTTAGTATAGCTATTTTTAGAAGCTTGCTTTTGCTTTATGTGCATTTACCGTCTTATTTAATATTCTTTATGCATGTAGTGTTTTTTATATGTGTAGTGCTATATATATGTGACTTTTCCAGTTTATTATGTGCTTATGCATGAAATGCATACTTTGTGTTATGAATGTTTTATTGTGTATGAACGTCTTAGTAATGTGTATGTCTTGTTATAAACGTAATGTCGGCATAAAAGCTCATTAGAGCTTGTGTTTGTATGTTGCTTTCATCCGACTTTAAATAAAGCTTTTTGACTTTTTGACTTTTGATATAAAGTCGGCCATTTTGAAAAAAAATATCTTTCATTTTCACACTGGTTTCAAACATTTATCATTTCAATAATAAAACTAATAGATATTTAAGGTAATTGTTAAACATTTTATTTAGTATAAAAATTGTGCACATTGTCTATTTATGTTTGTATGTCCATAAAGTTCATCAATAATTACATAAAGTGTGTAATCAAATCAAGTGCATGTATTTATTTCTTTAGGCAATTTACCTATGACAACATACAAGCTAACTTAAAATGATAAAATTGTTTAATAGTTTGTGTTTCTTTTTATATGAACACATTAAAATTGCATGTGTAAAAACAGTAGATTTGTTGTGTTTGCAGATGTTTTAAACAAACTGATTTCTACTTATAGAAATTTTAAAGTTTTAATTAATATACATGTAATAGCAATATTTGTTAATTTTTCTGTAATTAAAATGAATAAAATTAAAATAAAATGAAATGTGTGTGAACATTTTTAGCATTAGAAAATCATCTATTTATTGACCTTAATAATTTTGACTGATTCATCTTTCACTCGGGAAGTATGTTATTGTTTAATTTCATTTTCTTCCAGGATAACACTATTAAGCAAAAATGGAAAATGGACATGTGAATTTGATATCAGGCTTTTATGTAAAGCAGAAGCAACAAAGAACTTGACAAGTATCCCTTGCTGTCAGAATGATGGGGACAACAAATAAAATTAATGTATTAATTTTCTATTGAGTTTTAAATATATATTATGCTAGAATGCAGTTAGTTTATAATGTATTGCTTTGTATATTTTGTTATGTGTCATGTATTTTTTCTGTATGTACTTAAAATTGTGTAGTTATTTCCTTGTTGTCATCTTGTGAATTATTTTGTAAGATTATTGAACGGAGAGAACTTCATAAGTTGTAATAACTTGTGTTCAATCCTATTGGTTATTTTTGACAATAAAATATGTTTAAACTAAACTAGTTAGTGCTTATACTTTTGAAATAAGAAATTAATGATAGAATCTTATTAACAATTGTTTTACTTTTCAGAAAACTCAGTGGCATTTGTACAGATTTAACATGCAATCCGCCACTAAAAATGGTCTAGCTCGTTTTCAATTTTTTCTTTGTATATTCATAGTTCATTGAGACCTGGTCAAAAACACCACCCGGGGCAATAGACATTCAAATTAAAAGGTGTTTATTAATGTATCGCTCAAGTTGGACTTTGGACCTTATAGTATTTTGAAGTACAAATCAGATGATTAAATGTAAATATGAACTTATGAACTTATGACCTTAATTTTACGTCATCACTCTATATCATGTCTCTGAAAGAAACTTCAAAATTAATAGCCGAGAGTCGACGGATTATAGAAACTGGAAATGATAACACTATATTGAACCTGATTCTACAAATTGTAACAAATATCGAAGCTAGCATGGTCAGAATTGAGAGTGAATTGAGAGTAATATAGATAAGAGACTTAAAGAAGTTAATGATTCCATTTTATCAGTGACCGGTCGAGTACGAAAACTTGAAATAGAAACATCCGAACTAAATAAGAGGTTTACAGAATGCGAGACAAGCTGTCAGGGTCTGAGTAATCTATTTGATCAAACAAACAGACAAATCAAGCTAAACACAACGAACATTATCAATCATGAAACAAGAATTTCAAAAGTTGAGGCCGAGAACTTGTTAAACCCACAAAAAATCAGTCCGATATCACAAACCTGACTCATCGTATTAGCGTGATCGAAAATCAGCTGAAGTCTGGAAATGTAATAGCGAGGACACAAGTAAGTGATCAAGTGACTATCCAGAAACTTGAGGAAGCCGTTGAGGATCTGCAATGCAGGTCTATGAAATACAACCTCATCTTTACAAACTTAGCCGAACAGGTAAATGAGGAAGTTGATAGAAAGTTGCGAGCCTTCATCTATGAACAACTAGGCATCGAACAATATATAGAATTTAGCAATATTCATAGATTCGGGAAAAAATCTAGCGATAGACCTCGACCAATTGTCGCAAGGTTCTTGTATCATAAGGACTTGCGTATGGTTCTAGATCAAGCAAAGTGGATGAAGAATACTCCTTGGGGTATTCATGAGCAATTCCCTAAAGCTGTTGAAGACAGACGGAAAAAACTTTATCCGGTATTCAAACAGTCTAAGCGAGACGGAAAAAATGTCGTACTAATACGCGACAAACTTTTCATAAACGGAACACAGTACATTCCACAGGATCGTGTACCCGCATTACGAGAAACTACTGACGTTGCTCCAAATGGATACCGTGACACTCTCCTTCGCACTCCCAAGGAATCAGGCAGGCCATACAAGAGACCCCGCCAATCAGACAATTCTCCTCTGAGTCAATCAGACTATGTGTACTAGGAGAGCCATAGGGGCCACCCTGCTAGGTATACAGATTGTACTTTTTATGAACCTGATTTTAAATATTGTAAATGTTTTATTTGTAGATATAATAAGTGTGTATGTGTTCATGAATTTTCTTATGTTCTTGAGTATGACTCGTGGTATTCTGATGAGTATTTTGGTTATCTTAAAGGTTCTTTAAAGAGTGAAAATGAAAATGAACATAATGAAAGCTATGAAGAATTTAGTAACAATTCCGTTAGCACTAATTTTCATATATCAGAATCTTTAGGAAGAAAAAAAAGTATTATTTTTGGAACCATGAAAAACCTAAAGATTGCCTGTCTAAATTGTTGTGGCATAAAAACCAGAATTCAATATCCAGAATTTCAGAGTTTTATTGAACAAAATGATATTGTTTGTTTTGTCGAAACTAAAACTGACGATATAGATATTATAGATCTTCCAAATTATACGTTTAAAATGAAAAATAGAAAGAAAGTTACAAATAAACGTTCAGGTGGAATAATTGTAGGCTACAGAAATTGCTTAGATAAACATATTGAATTCTTAAAAACAGAAAGTCAGTATGTTCTTTGGTTTAAAGTTAGCGAAAAATTGGTTAATACAAATGAGCCTATTATCTTTGGTGTTGTATATATACCACCGGAACATACAAGATACTCGTCTGAAGAGGCTTTTGCTGAATTAGAACGAGAATATTTATTTGTTTTAAACCAGACCAAGTACGTCTGTATCGTTGGTGATCTTAACGCTAGGACGTCAAATGAAAAGGACTTCGTAGATTTAAAGGAAAACATTCATGTTAACGAACCTTTCCTGGAATATGTTGATAATTACATTGAATTGTTACAAAATCTTGAGTGCCCACTTATTAGGAAAAGTATGGGTAAATCAAAAAACAGGTATGGAAATATTCTGTTAAATTTTTGTAAAGGTAATAGCATGTTCATTGTTAACGGAAGAATTGGGAAAGACAAATTGATAGGAAATTTTACCTGTAAAAATGTTAGTGTTGTCGATTATTGCATAAGTAGTCCTCATCTTCTTAAATTTTTTTTGGATTTTGAAATTTTAGAGTGCAGTAAGCTATTATCAGATGTGCATTCACCATTATTAATAACATTGCGGACCGAGACATCCCCTGATGAATTTAATAAAAGCGATAAAAATAATAAGGTCGAATGCGTTAAAATAAAACCTTGGAATTGTGAAAAAGTTCAAGATTTTCAGAACAGTGTTTGTGAACTAAAGATTTCTCATCTTAAAGAAAAGTTAATAGATGCTTTCGAAAACATCGCTGTCCTCGATACTGAAAAAGTTGAGTCGCTAGTAAATGATTTAGGTAATATCTTTATTGACTCGGCCACCAAAACGTTTGGCACGTATAAAGTAAGCCATTTAAAAAACAATCAAACTTCCAATAGCACAAAGACTGATAAGCATTGGTTTGATGAAGAGTGCAGGTCTGCAAGGCAAAACTTTCGTAAGAAAAAGAGAAAATTCAAATCCTATAATACTGAAACAAATCGTTTAGAAATGAATAATGCAGAAAAGGCTTACAAAAAGAAAATGAACGAAAAATACATTAACTACTGCAACCAGCTAGCGGCAGATTTAAAAACTGCGTCAAAAGAAAATACAAAAAATTTTTGGAAAATTTTAAATGGACATAAGAAGAAAAAGCAACCAAACATTGACATAAATTTATTGTTTGACTTTTTTAAAAACTTAAATATAAATGATCAAGAGCAAGATGAAAGCTTAGCATATATGATATGCCTGAAAAACTTAACGACAACATAAATGGATATATTTCTCGTGATTAAGTTTGTAGATGCATAAAGAATCTTAAAAATAATAAAGCTTGTGGTGAAGACGATATCATAAATGAATATATCAAGTATACAGCTAACCACTTTATAGATATTTATGAAAAACTTTTTAACATTATATTCGACTCCGGTATACTGCCAAATAGCTGGTTGATAGGAATAATTAAGCCTATTTACAAAAATAAGGGGGACTCTAACAATCCAAAGAACTATAGACCAATAACTATTGTCAGCTGTTTGGGAAAATTATTCACAGCCGTACTAAACACCAGACTGAACGAATTTTCAGAGCACTTTCAAATTATTAAAGAAAATCAAAGTGGCTTTCGACAAAATTATTCCACACTTGACAACATTTTTTCGATTTGTACACTATTCCAAATTTTGAAATATCAAAAGAAAAAACTTTATTGTGCTTTTATAGATTTGGAAAAGGCGTTTGACAGAGTTTGGCGCGATGGGTTATTCTATAAGCTATTACTTAATCAAATAGATGGGAAAATGTACAGAGTTATTTTTAATATGTATTCTAATATTAAATCTTGTATATCATACAATAGCCAGATAACTGATTTCTTCGCTTGTGAAATGGGTGTAAGACAAGGGGAAAATCTCTCCCCTTTCCTTTTTTCAATTTTTTCTAAATGACTTGGAAGAATTTATGCTGTCAAAAGAGGTAAATGGTGTTACAACTGTAAATGAAAATATTGAAACTGAACTTGGCATATATCTTAAACTATTTCTGTTACTATATGCCGACGATACCGCTCTAATGTCGGAGTCTGCTGAAGATCTACAGTTACAAATTAATGCCTTTGGAGAATTTTGTGACAATTGGAAAATGAAAGTAAATATTGACAAAACAAAAGTCATGGTCTTCGGCTTGGGGAAAATTAAAACAACTTTAAAATTTTTCTACAAAACGGACGAAATAGAAATAATTGACGAATTTAACTATTTGGGCGTTAACCTAACAAAAACACTAAATTTCAATATTACTAAAAAACATCTTGCAGATAAAGCGCTTAGAGCAATGTATGAAGTACTGAAATTAGGTAGACTTCACAAATTATCTGTACAAATTCATCCAGACTTATTCGACAAGATGGTAAAACCTATTTTGCTGTATGGTTGTGAAATCTGGGGATTCGGGAGGAATGATGTTCTGGAGAGAATTCATTTAAAATTTTGTAAAATACTTTTAAATCTCAAATCTACCACACCAACGTATATGGTGAATGGAGAACTTGGTAGATATTCCTTAGATATTGATATAAAAGTAGGAGTTATCTCATTCTTGGGTAGACTAATTGTAGGAAAACAGAGTAAATATTCCAATATATTGTATCGCCTTTCTAGATCAATATTTGACAGAAATGATGGTCTAAAGTGGTTGTGTTATGTCAAACAAATAATGAATGATTGTGGTTTACCAAATATATGGGAAAGTGAACTTTTCCCAAATGTATAATACCTATAAACGCTATTGTAAAACAGCGACTGACTGATCAATTCATCCAAAACTGGAATGCTTCATTAAATAATTCCCCAAAAGCACTAAACTATAAAATTTTTAAGAATAAGTTTGAATTTGAAAATTATTTTAACTTACTCAGCAAAGCTGACGCTATTAGTCTCTGTAGATTTCGAACAACAAATCATTATTTACCAATCGAATCGGGAAGATGGGGAAATGTTGAAAGAGAAAACCGCCTTTGCAATTTCTGTAATAAACTAGGCGATGAATACCATTTCATTCTTGAATGTCATCTTTTACAAATTCAGCGAAGAACTTATATCGATAACTACTATACAAAGAGACTTAGTACTTTTAAATTTTCTGAACTTATGTCTAATACAAGTCCGTCGCTGTTACGAAAATTAGTTAAATTCATTAAGATAATAAATGACAAGGTCAGTGCTCCTGGCTTTCCTTTTGCTCTGCCCTAATCTTCCTGATTGTGTATATAGTGTAAATACTGTACATGTTTTGTTTCGTTTAATTTGCTTTGTCTTTCTCTGTACCTATGTAATATTGGCTGTTTGAGAATAAAGATATATTTTCTTTTTTAGCATTGATGAGATCAACTATGATTTGCTGGCACAAAATCAGACTAAGCAAGAGACAAAATTTTGACTTAAATTAAATCTTTCACTTCCTCCCCCTTTTTCCTATGGTCGCCAAAAAGGAGGGAGCAAGTGAAAAATTTAATTTTAATTAGATTGGACATCATAGGAACCAAAATATAAGACCCCATGGAAAAAATTTCCAAGCCCCTCGGAGAAAAAATTCCACCATAACTTTCCAAGCTAAATTTCCGACACATGCATGGAAAATAATTCCGCGGTTGCTTTAAATTCCAACATAGTGCGGAGTATTCGGAATTTTCCAAGCTAATTTCCGAGCTGTTTTCCGACGTAGCACGAAATATTCAGAATTTTCCAAGCATATTTCCGAGCTATTTTCCGACATAGCACGGAGTATTCGGAAAATTCTAAGCAATTTTCCGACCTAATGCGGAGTATTCGGACAAATTCCAAGCTATTTTCCAACTAAGCATGGAGTATTCGGACTTTTCCGAGCTATTTTCCGAGCTTAGCTTGGAATTCGGTAACAAATTCCGCGCTAATGTCGGAAAATCTGTCGGAAATGTGTAAATTTTCCGACCAAATTCCCAACATAGCTCAGAAAAGTGTGTTTTTTTCAGGGTTTTTTGACGAAAATACTTGGTTTAGCGCGGAGTCCGAATACTAAGCGCTCACATTTTCCGTGCTAAAATGCGGAATCTCCAGCTACGGGCACAGCTTAACATAGGACCATATGGGAAAACCATACAAACAGCTTCTTCTCTGAAACTGTTCCACACAATTAAACCAAATAATGCAGAAGTGAATCTTAGATAGTAATCTTACTATTTTTAAGTTTTTCTAGCTGATAGAAAATTCAACATGGCTGCCAGAGCTGCAAATGCGTTATGATTGGCTTGTTTTTTCACAAACCGCTTGGCAGAAGGATATGTGATATTGTACCAATTTTGAGTCGTTTGTTTCGATCCAAAATACAAGATTGCTGCAACCATGGAACATCACTTAATATCTATGGAAAAACATAAAAATGCTTCTTCTAAAACAAACTGTCCTACAAATTGCTGCTTGGAAATTCAACACTCCAACATTCATAGAAACAGCATCTTCACATAAACTCTTTAGCATTAAATATCAAAATTTGCAAGAAAAGTCATGTCTCTTAAAAAATTTTTTGTAAGTCAGGTGAGCGATACGCACCTCTAGTTATACAACCAATATAATTGGTCTATTGATGGCATTTCTGAGGGAGATGATAGGTATGCACTCGGTACTATCTGATAGGTCGTCACTTTGTTTAATTACTGTGTTAATTTCAATTTTTGATAGAGACAAGACAACTTTATAGATTAACCTCAGACAAATGGTGTAAAAGAGGAAAAATTGCATAAATACACAAAAATACAATAGTATACATAAATATACATTTGCAGGTTCATATACACTTGGCAGATTTACAGCTACTTGGCAAGAATTTCAGTGTGGCAATTAAACAGAAGACATATTAATTTAACATATTAAAATATAATGGAATGCATCGCCAATTCATTGCCTACAGAGATCTTTTTGGATCCCGACCCATTAACCTGTTTCTACCTGTAATTTTAAGTTGGAACATCATGGTTTTGGAACTTGATAAATATCACACTGGTTAAGCCTTACCAAATATGGATCTAACTGGAATTCTTTTTTGAATTCAAAGTAAAATTCACTTCTTGTTGAATTGATTGCATTGGAAAACAAGATTTTTAAGCATTGTTCTGTCTATCTGATCATTCCATATACAGCTCGGACCAATACCATCCAGGATAGATTTAGCAAATGATATACACTTGAACCTATCTGGATGTCTCGAGTGCATAGAAAACATGATTTTATTCATGATAAACGACAATTTAGTAACATCTTTCAGAAGACTGTTCCAGTACAGAACAAATCTTTTTATTAATATTCCGGTAGATAATCTCCCTAGTCCACCATAAATCATGTAGTTTGGTTAACTAGTACTCATCTTCAGTATTTGTTTACAGAATTGTAGATGGACTTCTTAATATTATCGGTATTTTCAAAGCCCCATACTTCAGACCCTTACAGTAAGATTGGACCAACTAATGTGTCAAATATGTTTAGTTGTAGGTCACTAGGAGTGGCAATGTTTGTTATTATCTTGTAAAGAGCAAATAAAGCCTTTCGAGCATGGTCAGTCAGCTTCTTTGTGCTGGACTAAAACTACCGTTAAAATTGAAAGCACATCTCAATAAGTTTAGGGGTCTACAATATTTATCGCTTCTCCGTAAATTTAGAATACGTAAATTTAGACGTATCGTGGTCTATATTTTCTTTTACAGAAAACTACAACTTTTTAGTTTACTTATATTAACTTTAAACCTTCAGTGCTTACAATACATTCAGAGAATTTTGTATCCCGTCTGCCGTTTCGGACGGAAGTGCTGTATCATCATAATATAGTATAACAAACAACTTTAAATACAATTTTGGGGCCTCGGTAGCCGAATTTGTCTACTGGATTGCGTGCTTGAGTCTCACTGCGGGCAGGGTGTACACGACTCGATCTTAATTGACAAGGATTGCCAGTTTTCCTACCGAAGGTTGGGGGTTTTCTCCGGGTACTCCGGCTAAAACTGGACACCATGATATATATCTGAAGAATTACTGAAAGTGGCTTTTAGTAATATTCAAACAAACAAATAAAAAAATTGTAGTTCATACTGACAAAATATAGATATTTCCTCGAGAGCTTTACATTGTTTTCAGTAAACAAGCTTTCCAGATCATTTAAGAACAAGCAGAATACAAAGGGAGCTCAGTACCGAGTCGTTCACAGGTTTTAATGTTCTGACACATATAAAAAGTACTTTTTGAAGTCAATAAAAGTGCAGACCATTTTTTTTAAGAAAATAAACTTTTAGTAATGATTAAAGTACACAGATATTATCAAGTGAAATACTTTTAACGAAACCCTGCTTGCGCGTTAGAAATGATTAATCTGTTCAGGAAAATTATTAAGTCTGTTATTGATTACAGTTGAAAAGGTTTTGCTAAAACATGAATTTTATGTTATTTCACGGTACATGCTGGGGGCATTTTTAGAACCCTTATTCCTATTTCAGATATCTAAGGGCTTTTCATAGATTTTTGGTTTCTTCGTTTATATTTCCAATATCGAAGTTGAAAACTTCATCGTTTTCTGATTTTTCTTGCTAGTGTAAGTCCCTTCTGGGCGTGTAGTGGTAGTACTTCGCACCAGATTCGATCATGAGGATACACTTGTTGCGATTTAAATAATGGCTGTAATAATTAAGATGTTTTGAATAACAAAATATTTATCCAAAAGGTTAACAATTGTAAATGTATTAACATTAACAGTACAAATCAAATCGAGTAGAAACTAGTCAAAATAATGTAATTATACCAAAAATGTACTATAATAGTAGCACCTATTGACAAGGAAAAAAACAAATGAACACCTCTATTTTATAGAGTTTATAGCAATAAATCCTTATAAATATAATAAATTTCACTCATTATATAAATATGAATTCGCGTTGTGTTTCTGAAATAATCCATATATTTGAAGTATTATGAATAGATTATATCTGATTGGATTATAGAGTGGACATTCCATGAAAAAGTGGTATGCATGGATAGACGGATAAACAGGTGGCATCGTGTCTTAGGTTACAACGAAAAGGATCAAAATTAAATGCACTAAAATTGTGTCGCAGTCTTGTATGAAGTATATTCATTTTCCTAGTTCCAGTGTGAAACCATTTAGGCATAGAATTTGTCTTTCCTGTAAGTGCTCTTTTAAATTGTGAAAACGTAAGAATATTTCGTAAATCAATGTTCTGTTTATTCCAAATTCTAACTGTCGACGAAAAAAAAGAATTCCTAGTTTTTGTGAATCTATATCGAGGAATACAGCTGAAGTTATCATTATTTCTGAGGGAATAGTGTGATATTTCTGAAAGTTTCGGTAGTAAAATGTCGGTTAGGTATGAGGACAATTTTTATTTTATAACAATATACATCAAACATAGGCATCGTCCATTTTCTCTGTCTATCAACTTCTCCCACCCTGTTTGTAAATATAGTGATTCGCGACTTGCATAACATACTATTCTGGTTGCTTCTAACTGTATTTTTTTCGAGTTTTTCTGAAGGTTCATTCCCGCACCATTCCAGAACTCACAACTATACTCCATGATTGGTCTAACGAATGTTAGATCGATATATCTTGCTAAGAGAAACACGCTTTAGTATATGAGCCGTCTCATGAGAAAGGTACAAAAACTTCGCGACGTTGTTATCGAGAAAACGGCTTCGGAATGAACGTTATGATTTTAGCGTTGTTCAGTTGCGAGATGTTTTTTCAGACGACGGTATCATCGTGAAAAACTTGACAATGGGGTAATACGGATTTTTGTTAAACTCAACAGACTACATATGTAACTATCCCTTAATGCCCTTTACTACAAATGGGCACCTGTTTCAGAAAAATTTTTACCCCCTATACTCTAATTTTACCTCTTTCCAGTGGCGGATCCAGGGGGGGGGGGCGTAAGGGGCGTACGGCCTACTCCTTTAAAAAAAGTAAAGGAAAAAAAGAGAACAGGGAGGGTAACAACCAGCGCCAAATGCAAAAATGTAATCCCCGCTCGTCCTCGTCATAAATTAATGCATTAACTTACTAATTCGTTTATTATGTTTGTTCGATGGTGTTAACGCCACTTTCAGCAATTTTTCAGCTATATCATGGCGTCCAGTTTTTATTGGGGGAGGAAGCCGGAGTGCCCGGAGAAAACCCCCGACCTGCGGTAGGAAAACTGGCAATCCTTTTCAATTAAGATTGGAGTCGAGTACACCCTGCCTGAAGTGAGAATCGAACCCGCAATCTCAGTGTTGACAGACCACGTGATCAATAGAAGACGAACTACCTTGACCACTCGGCCACCGAGGCCCCCCGTTTTTTTATGATATCTGTGACTGTTGTATACTGTACCAAATAAAGGTTACTGAACACTATAAAAACCTTGTGTTAAATAAATTTTTTTTGATGGTGGAAAATTGCGAGTATTCAGGATTTTGCACCATATTTTCGCTTCTTCTACTCTGTATTAATCTCCTTTAGATAGGAGCACCTCCATTACACCGGAGTACAGTGGATTTCGGTCATAAATGATTCGATCAAACATTGAATTTTTTTGGTGCTAATTTAGATAATTAAGTATTAATTATGTTCTATAATTATATATGTACAGCATACATTTAAATAGTGTTTGTTGTAATATATTTACAGGTATTTCATAGATCCAGGATAAACATCTGCAACAAATATTAATCTTAAAGTAAAATATATACAGCTTGTTTGCACTAAAATGGATAAATAGGAAAAGAAGATCAATCAATACATTTGCTAAAATAGTATTTAAACCAGGACTATATATATATATATATATATATATATATATATATATATATATATATATATATATATATATATATATATATATATATATATATATATATATATAAAACTTAAAATTTCCTTCGTTAAAATCTAAAACCTTTCTAAATGGGCGATATCATTCATACGGAACATATGAGTGTCAATATAAAAATTATGATTTGGTAAAATCTAAAATTGGTGCAAATTAGTTATAAAATCTAAAATGGAGTGTATTAACTTGCAGTCCTGTATTTTCTATGATTAAAAGTCTCTCAGGACTGTGGGAGCATGTGTGGTGTATGCTTGTATGATATTATACATGTATTTGTTGTGCGATTTAAAAGAGAAAAAAAAAGCTTCTGGAAGCCTTAGACCCCTTGCCGTAAATGAGCCTCTGTGAGGCGCGGGAGGACCACTTCGTAGCCCTCCTTTTTCCGATATCCCCGTTTTACGGCCCCCTTCGAAAATCCTGTATCCGCCCCTGGTTTCAGAAAAAATGTACCCCTTATACTCTAATTTATATTACAGTATACTGTAGGGGGTAAAAAAATTTCTGAAACATATAAATAAACTTTAATTTATATTAGAGTATAGGGGGTTGATTTTTTTCTGAAACAAGTGCCTGTGCACACTCGCGTTTTGTTAAATATTTGATTCATTATTGATCTTTATTTGCACTGGTAACTTTATTTTCGTTTCTTACCATGAAGACATAAACCTGCCGTGTTTAGGACGTTAATTCTAATAATAGATAGTTATGTGCACGAAGTCGACCCTTCCCGATCATTCCATTAAAGTACATTTTGACCCAATTAATTTGGTAGCACTAGTGCGAACACGTCAAGAATTATTTGTGAAAGTTAAGATGTTTTTTCGGATTTATTTATTCAAATATAGTTGTTTTTTTCGGATTTATTTATGCATTTATAGGTAAGTTTATTGAATTATTTTCCAAGTATAGGCTAATTTATGTGTGGCATTTTTAAAGAAATGCACATTAAAAAAAAGCAATTAAGTAAAAAAATAAGACGGACACTACTCTAATTTTGTTAAAAACCACATTGTGTCACATGCGTATCAATTGCGAATCAGTATTGAAATCCTGCCGTTGCAGTTAGTCGCCCTAAAGAAGTAGTGCGGTGCGCTCGAATAAGTTACCACAAGAAATATTTAAACTAAAAAGAATGAATTAAATACAAATAAAAGCTTATAAACAAATTCTCATTTAATTTGCTTCATTAGTCATTTAAATGAAAAATCTGGTGAGTGAGAGCTCTTATACTCCATACCTTTGTGAAGATATTACTCAAAACATCTTCAGATTCATTATATAAACTTTGATGAGGGTGGGATGAAAAGGGGGGATAAGGTTAAGATTCACAAAAAAAAAAATAAAATAGGGAATATCACAGGTAATAGAAAATAGAAATGTATGCACAATTGTACTAATAAATATAAGTTCATTGGTTCTACCGAACAAATGAGAGGCTTTCCACTTATTGCAAAAATGACCTTCACCTTGACTTTGGTTATATGGAAATTGAATCTTCTTTTCAAAATAAACAAATGAAAGAAAACCCATTCATATATCTTTCGAAATAAAAAATGTTGTAAAATAGGACGTTAATTGAGATTAATGACCTTGACTACCAAGTGTTTGATATTTGCATATTTAATGCTTTAAAAACAAATCATTTATTAGTATTTACCATTTTATATACACGAAAAAGCAGAATTTCCAAAAAATAGGATTTTACCTTGACTTCTTACAATGTGACCTTGACCTTGCTGAGGGTAAAAAAAGGACCAACAGTGAAGATCCTATGTCAATATATCTTAAAGTTATGAAGATATGACTATTTATCATAACTAAAATTTACAAGATGACCTTGACCTTTGACCTTGTATCTGTTTCAAGGTCAAGGGTCATAATGGTCTTTGGTGAAAACCCCATGCCTCTACTATCAATAGTTAATAAGTTATCAATAAATATCAATGGTTAAAAAAAAACACACACACACAGATGTACCGTACGCATATGATCGTCAACAATGATGCAATTTTGACAGTTTAATTCAAAAGAATGTTACTTTCGATTGTAAAAGGGAAACGGTTTTTGTTCTGTGAAATACAGTAATCGTACGTACGAATAAATAGAATTACAGTCATTTCGTACCATAACCAAATCGTACCATTGCCATTTCATACCCAAAATTACCATTTCGAACTGCAGGCAGGGTGTACTCGACTTCAATCTTAATTGACAAGGATTGCCAGTTTTCCTACCGCAGGTCGGGGGTTCTCTCCGGGTACTCCGGCTTCCTCCCCCAATAAAAACTGGACGCCATGAAATAGCTAAAAAATTGCTGAAAGTGGCGTTAAAATAACCTTTCAAAGAAAGAAAAGAAAACCATTTCGTACCATCGAAATGCCATATCATACCATAACTTATTGCCATTTCGTATCATATGTAAAATAATTGTGTCATTATGTTGTTATACCTATATTATGTTGTGACGAAATGATGTTAATAAATTTTTATTTTTATTTACCACTTTGGTCTTAAGAGCAATATTATGCTGAAATTGCATACAGGGTTTCGCTTATACACTTCCCCATATGGTTTGTTTGTTTTGTTTGTTTGATGGTGTTTAATGCCACTTTCAGCAATTTTTCAGCTATATCATGGTGTCCAGTTTTTATTGGGGGAGGAATCCGGAGTACCAGCAGAAAACCCCCGATCTGCGGTAGGAAAACTGGCAATCCTTGTCAATAAAGATTGTCCCCATATGGTACAAAATTATATTACACTTTCCCATATGGTACGAAAATGTCTTAATAAACTTCCCCATATGGTATGAAATGGTTATGGTACGAAATGGTTTTAATTATGGTACGATTTGGTTATGGTACGAAATGACTGGTTACCAGATGACACTCGATCGCGTGCATTTTATAGCCATTTTAAAATAAATGCAAGTCAAAACATTGTGTGTTACAGTTAGAACAACTCACGAAGACACAACTTAGATTTAAATTTCAAGGATTAATCAATGCACAACAATTCAACTGATGAAATTTAGGGGGTCAGATTGATTTCTACTGTAGCAACAATTTAAGGACATAGAGCTGAACTATTTGGTGTCCTTAGTATTTTGCCATTCTCTGTGGTCTAGGATGAAATCTGCACACTACATTCTTATGGGGTATTTTGCCATTCTCTGTGGTCTAGGATGAAATCTGCACACTACATTCTTATGGGGTATTTTGCCATTCTCTGTGGTCTAGGATGAAATCTGCACACTACATTCTTATGGGGTCCCCTTAGAAACCCCCCTTTTTGCAGGCTGGCAGAATTGCGGGGTTAACCATGAAATTCCCCATGTTTTCCCCATGCCTGGCACACAATATCATTGTGAGATGTTGCAAGCTAAAAAATACATAGCGAATCGAAAGGTACAAAAATTCACATGTCGCTGTACTGAAACACAGGTGACCTTTGACCTTGTGACCTTGGGCAAGGTCATGGTGAAAGTTGACATTTTACCTATTACAAGTTATTGTCTATCTTTTACCGTTTCAAGGGAATAGCCATGGCGAGACAATGTAAAACAACTTTTCAAGGCATGTCTTTCCTACCGCAGGTAAGGGGTTTTCTCCGGGTACTCCGGCTTCCTCCCCCAATAAAAACTGGAGGCCATGATAAAGCTGAAATATTGCTCAAAGTGGCATAAACACCATCAAACAACCAAACAAACAAACGGCATGTCTTAATTTACTCGTAATTGTTAATAGATTATTTTAGGAAGAAAATCATTTCAATATCTTTGAAAATAGCAAAGGTAAAAAAACTAGTATGTGAACTTGACCCATGCAAGTTTTCAAGGTCAAAGGGCATGAGGGTCAATGGTGAAGACCCCATGCCTCTATCATTAATAGTTAATGAGTTACATGTGAAAAACCAATAAGTTACATGTATAATGGGAGATAACTTCTATAAGATGACTTCAAATCCTTTTCCTGTAAATGTGACAAAGTTGCTCCTTTAAAAGATCAACATTTTGCACTCTTTAGTTTCTCTTTATCATTAAAAGTTAATGAGTTACATGTGAAAAGACAATAAATTACATATATAATGGGAGATAACTCCTATAGGATGACTTTAAATCCTTTTCCTGTAAATGTGACAAAAGTTGCTCCTTTAAAAGATCAAGATTTACACTCTTTAGTTTCCCTTATCATTAATAGTTAATGAGTTACATGTGAAAAACCAATAAGTTATATATATAATGGGAGATAACTCCTATAAGATGACTTCAAATCCTTTTCCTGTAAATGTGACAAAGTTGCTACTTTAAGTGGTCAACATTTTGCACTCTTTGGTTTCCCTGTATTATTAATAATAAATGAGTTACAAGTGAAAAACCAATAAATTACATATATAATGGGAGATAACTCCTATAACATGACTTCAAATCCCTTTCCTGTAAATGTGACAAGGTTGCTCCGTCAAGAGATAAACATTTTGCACTCTTTGGTTTCCATCCATCATTAATAGTTAATGAGTTACATGTGAAAAAGCAATAAGTTACATATATAATGGGAGATAACTCCTATAAAATGAAGTCAAATTACTTCACTCTAAATGTGACAAAGTTGCGTCTTAATAAGACGAACATTTTACTCTCAATAAGTGTTTATTTATCTTTACCGTTTCAAAAGAGTAGCGCACACAAGCAAATGTCAAAATTTAGAAGGTGACCTTTACCTTTGACCTTGTGTTTATTTTCAAGGTCAAAGGTCAAGATGATCTATGGTGAAGACCCCAGGCCTCTATCTCTTTTAGTTGTTGAGATTTGTTTGAATATCACTTACTACTTTTATTTAAAGGGAGATAACTCCTATAAGATGTCGTCAGAACCTTTCAATCAATGTAACCCAAAGTTGCGCAAGGATATAGGACACATTTTGGTAAAGGTTTGGTATTGCTATCTTTTTTGGTTTAGGAAGAGTAACAGGAAGAAGCTTTTTAGTAAAAGGGGAGATAACTCCTTAAAGGAAAAGGGTGCGGTCATTCAGGGTGAACTGCGAAAGCGCAATGGGTAACCGACATCATAGATAAAATATCAAAGCGACAAAGGGAATGGGCTTTGTACAATACTCTTAAACCCCCCCTTTTTGAAAAAAATGTCAATAAAAGTAAAAAAACCATCAGCCAATTCAGTTAATAACTTATCTTAATTCGTTTTGTTCCGATTCTATAAGTCAATGCTTTTCAATATTAAAATTTCATTTAGTAATAAATCCACTGTCTATGCTACAGTTTTGTCACAGCCAAAAAAAGGGGGGGGGGGGTCAAGATCTTTTCTGTTAATGTGTTTTGGGCATTTTTACACGTCTGTAAACTGTTAATTCATTTTATTGACCACATTTTTAAATGTAATGGAGTCGTCCTATGAAGGGAGGAATATACCTGTTTCCATACAAGTTACCATGGAAACACTGATTAATGTATGCATTTTCTCATTATACTAGTATTGCCTTCCAATCAGATTCTGCTGTTTTCTGTTTTTTTGTAATTTTTGAACTCAATGTTTTCTGTTTTCTCATGTAAATTGCTGTTATCTGTTATCATTATTTAAATAAAATTTAATGTTATCTGTTTTCGGAAAAATAAAACATAGTTAACATATTAATGGATCCCCCCCTTTTCAGTCAAAGTTCATATACAGAAATGTTTTCATATGCACCAATTTTTGTCTCGCCTGCGACGAAAGTCGCTGGAGGCAAGACATATGTATGGGAATCCGGCGGCAGCTTCGGCGACGACGGCGACGTAAACACTTGACATCTTGCTTCATATCTTTGTAAGCCCAAGCCCTAGGTCCATCAAATTTGGTCCAGAGGTAGCTGATGATGAGTACTTGCCAGTCAGTCACCTGTCACCTGACCTTGACCTCAATTTCACGGTCCAGCGACTACGTTAAAGTTTTTGGGTTACGACAGTTCCTCTGTAACTACGCATGGTAGGATGACAATATTTGGTGTATAGGTTGCTGATGACTAGTACATGACTGTCTGGTAGGTGTCACCTGACCTTGACCTCAATTTCATGGTCCAGCGACTACGTTTAAGTTTTTGGGTTACGACAGTTCCTCTGTAACTACGCATGGTAGGATGACAATATTTGGTGTATAGGTTGCTGATGACTAGTACATGACTGTCTGGTAGGTGTCACCTGACCTTGACCTCAATTTCACGGTCCAGCGACTATGTTAAAGTTTTTGGGTTACAACAGTTCCTCTGTAACTACGCATGGTAGGATGACAATATTTGGTGTATAGGTTGCTGATGATATTTAATGCTATTTATGTAATGCTTATGACGAAATTTATTTTCGTTACTGATGCGGAATGCAGGCAAGACGTTTTGCTGTGTCCACTCTTGATGTATTTAAAAACGATAATAAAATTCTAAATAAGTTCCATCATTTGTTAATCGAGACACTTTAAAATTCCAAGAAAAATTCTTGTCCATTAATTAGGTTTGGAAAACAGTACACATTGCATGAAGTAAGGATCGAACTCACAACATCAGTGTTTAAAAGGCCAATAATCAAAGGTAGATAGACAAACTACATTTACCACTATGCTGCCAAGGTCACCAGAGTCTACAGTAAACAGCAAATTAAAAAATAGGATAAATTATTTTTTCTGGTGGTTGCTAAAAATTCATTTAGTTTTTTTGGGATACCAATTTTCATTGTTTGAAACCATCACTGTTTACATAGTTTTGTGTTATGGCTCCTGTTATAGCAACAGGAAGTTGGATTTTATTTAACAGACATGACTTATGTATCAATCTATTAACATCCCATGAATGATATTGAAAGTATATTTTATGTGTATGTAAAATTATTTTTGGAAAGAATTCTATATGATCCCCCCTTCCCCACCCTCCCACTCTCCAATAATTATTTGTTTCATATTGATCAATATTAACAAACTGTAATGGATAATGAAATCAATATACAACATTTTTTATATTTATGATTGTAATTTTGAAGTGCAGGACGGTGCAATAGAAACTCTTTACAAAAACAAATTCCTGTAAAATGTAAATTTATAGCTAATTTAAATTTATTAGCTTTTGATGTAAATTCATATTAATAATTATCAATATCTTGCCCTGTTGATCAAAGGTTGATTGATGTCCAGCAAGCAATAAATCAGCAATATACAGGACAAGAACAAATTATAAAGATTCACTTAGAAAAACAAACCTTGTCATTTAATAAATCACTAAAAGAATGAAAAAACAACAAAAATTAATGAAAAACAAAAAGGACAAAGAATTACATTATCAAACAATTTTTTTGAATGGTGTTTAATGCCACTTTCAGCAATTTCTAGCTATATCTTTGCGTCTAGTGGACATTTGTTGGAAAATTGCCATCCTTGTCAATTAAGATTGGTGCACTGGATTGGAGTCAAGTGCACCCTGCTCACAGTGAGACTGAAACCTGAAATCCAGTGTTCAGGTGTAGAGTAACTGCCTGAACCACTTCACCACCAAGGCCACCATAAAACAAGAACTGACATGATGTAAACTTTGTTTTTTGCATGTTCCTTATATTTCTAAGGTTTTTTGCCAGTAATGTTTAAGTTTTAATTGTTTTTGTTTTTGCTTTTCTTAAATTTAAAAAGAGTTTTCTGTCTTTCTTTTTCATTATTTTTTGAATTTTATTTAGTTTCATTTTTTCAATAGGTATATCACATAATTATAAATAATTTTTTCCTATGCCTAAGGTAGCTCATTTAATGTAATGTTATCACGATGACCCAATACTAACAATAGTCTACTATAAAGAAATCATTTATTGCAGTCCGAGTTTGTTTCAAGTACTATAATCTTGCTTTTAGCTTTTGGTAGTTTTTTAATATCATTATACTTCTTTTTTAGAGGATGCACATGTTCTCAATAGTTTATCAAGAAAAGTAATTTCTGCAAAATCAGCTTTGCATACACGGAATATCTTACCAGTCTGTACATATACCAAGTGTAGCAACCATCATCAGGTAAATACTTAGCTATCTCATAGCCTTCTTTCATTATCACACTGTAGTCCAAAAAAAAAGGCTTAAATAATTCATTGGCAGTCTGCCAAGTGCAGTTTTGGCAGATACATTTCACTTTTCATCACCAAAACAAAATTACAGTACCCATTGAGAACCACTTAATAGTATATAACTGTAAACGCAATAGGAAAGTTCACTTTCCAAAAATTATAAATTTTAATGTCCTGACCAACACATACAAAGGAACTGTTTCATTCGTTATTATAAAATGAGAGATTCCTGGATTACAATACTGGTTACAATTTTTTTTAAAATTCAGGATGTCTTCTGCCATCTGTATTACTGAATACATTTTATGGCAATATTTCAATTATAAAATTGCATGTAACTATTTTAACTAAAAATAAATTAAATCAATAATTTGCTGAATCAGAACATGTATGCATGATGATAATTATCAAAATGTCCCAATACCAGTAATTGAAAAGTATCAATGAGCAATTCCTAAAGGGAGATAATTCAACATATGACACACAGACACTGCAGTGAAAACTTTATAGAATTTTGAATGAAGTCGGTGAGCCTATATGTTTTTTCTTATTTTATGATAATTTGGAAAACGAGAAATCATGCAAGTAAAAACACATTTATATCGACTTAATGTGTAAATAAAAAGAAAAATAACAATTTTCAAATCATTATTGTTTCTTTGGATTATTTGTGACTCTTTATTATTTGGCAAAAAATATTACATATGACATCAGTTTTACCAAAATTTTCAGAAATATTTATCTTAAAAATGCTGAACCACCAAGCTACCTTAAAAGGGATAACATTAGGGTCAAATTGAAATGGTCTCACTTTTTATATTTCTTATGCAATTTTGATGGCCATTTTTTAGTTCAGTTCAATTTATATAACACTAAAACTTGCTTGTTTCTTTTTTTTATGTTACTTCTTTAGTTTCTGCAATAAAGGGTTAAAAAAGGGCCACATTTATTTTTGCATTTTGGATCAATATTTTTTTGGTTCTAGTATCATGGAATATGTTCATCAAATGACCTTTTGGAACATGTCAATAGATTATTGTATCTTTTTAGTTTTGACTTAATTAAGGGTCAAAAGGACCATTTTTTATTTTGGCCATTTAGATAAATACTTAATCTTTGATAAAAACAGGAATTTTTCATTGGGTTCTATGTTTTATAAGCGTTGAGTATGACAATAGATTTCCCATTTTTAGCTCACCTGGCCGAAGGCCATGTGAGCTTATGCCATCACTATGTGTCCGTCGTCGTCCGTTAACAATTTCAAAAATCTTCTTGTCTGAAACTACTGAACCAATTTGATTGAAACTTGATAGGAATGCTAAATGACATGTTGGCTACAAACGATCCTCATTTTAAATTGATCCTATAAAAAACATGGCCGCCATTGCTAAAAATAGAACAGGGGGGTAAAACAGCAGTTATTTGCAAATAACTCAAAAACGGTGACAGATATCAAAATTCTGGCACAGGGTTAAAGTGATCAGCACGTGAAAATCTACCTACCCTGAAATTGTTGAAGAAATTCCAACAAACCATGTGGGAGTTATTGCCCCTTTTCTTGATTTTTTCTGAGTTTTGCACTAATTTTGTCATATATCTCAAGAACTATATAAGAAATTGAAGTTATTTCAATTGCATATTGTTCAGCTAAGTAAGCTCTACAAAATTGTCATTGGGTTGAAAATGTCAGATGACCCCTTATAGGGGCTATGGCCTCTTAAATGCCAGAAATAGTGGTTTTACCCTTATAGATTGGGAACCGTCCGTTAACAATTTAAAAAATCTTCTTGTCTGAAACTACTGAACCAATTTGACTGAAACTTGATAGGAATTATAAATGACATGTTGGCTACAAACGATCCTCATTTTAAATTGATCCGACAAAAAGCATGGCCGCCGTTGCTAAAAATAGAACAGGGGGGTAAAACAGCAGTTTTTTTCAAATAACTCAAAAACGTTGACAGATATCAAAATTCTGGCACAGGGTAAAAGTGATCAGCACGTCAAGATCTACCTACCCTGAAATTTTGAAGAATGTCAGATGACCCCTTATAGGGGCTATGGCCCCTTAAATTGCAGAAATAGTTTTTTTACCCTTATAGATTGTGAACGATAGAAGATAGGGAAAAGGTTTTGCTTGCTTAAATGTTCAGCTAATTGAGCTCTACAAAATTGTCCATTGGATTGAAATTGTAAGATGACTCCTTATAGGGGTTATGGCCCCTTAAATGCCAAAAATACTGCTTTTAGCCTTATAGATTGTGAACGATAGAAGATAGAGAAAAGGTTTTGCTTAATTATATGTTCAGCTAATTGAGCTCTACAAAATTGTCCATTAGGTCGAAATTGTAAGATGACCCCTTATAGGGGTTATGGCCCTTTAATAAATGTAAACAATAGTCTAAATTGGATTGATGTAGTTGGGTGATTAATTAAATTGGTTATAGCCCCTTAAAGGTCAACAAACTGTTTTAGCTAACACGAGTAAAGGTGGTCTACTTGTGTTTACCATTACCATTACAGACAAAGTTTTAACAGTGGACTCTATAGGAATATTTTTCAAATGCCAACTTTTCTGAACTGCAAAGCTGATTCAAGCCATATTATTGTATGTGAATACTTATTGGATGGTTCCCTTAAAAGTTTATGCTTGCTCATTTGATCTAAAATCAACAATGGCTGCAATTGTAGGAATCAATTTTACATGCAAACCTATATATAGGAAAAATGTCTGAAGCTATTGAATCAATTGAAACCAAACAGCAGGATTCATTAGATGGTCTCAAAGATCATGTTATTTATAACAGTAAAAAATTTAAAGTTACAGGACTTAGCTTGACAATGTGGATATGCCATCTTCTTTGCCTATATAAATCAGGTGAGCGATACAGGCTCTAGAGAGCCTCTTGTTGTACAAGTAGCATAATATGCTTCATCCAATGAGTGCATTAATTTTTTTCATCCTATTTTTATGAGATTTTTTTTATTGATTTCAGTTATGTGTCAACAGATTTTTCATATCTTTTATAGTTTGGATATGCATGTATTTGGCAAATTACTTTTCAGTGGCACATATTTTACTCGTCTTTTGGATAATTATAAATTTGTTTAAATATTTGTTTATTTTTCATGTTTTATGGTTTTTGTGGTGTAAGGGGTCAAAGAGGGTAAGATTTGTGTTTTTGGCAAATACCTGACTTATTTTTTTTCTAATTTTTATTGACATTAAAAAAAAATGTGTAAATTCATGAATGAGCTTTTGGTAATGTGTCAACCAATATTTCCTATCATTAATGGATTTTGAAATATAAAAGGTCAAAAGGGCCAGACTGTTGTTAATAATAATACTTTATGTCTTCTGTATTTTCATGGGATTCCTGATTTAATGAGTAGTCATTTCGTTATGGTGTCAACAGATATTTTATGTCTTTTTTTCTTAGTTTGGAGATCAAGATTTCAAAAAGGACTAAATTTTTGTCACCTTATACAGTGGGTTCCACTTAATTGCATATCTGTTACTTGCATATTTCTCTTAATTGCATAGAACGAATAATCCTACCCTCACTTTTTTTGGTGACAAATCACAAAACTAACTGCAGATTATAACGGCAGTAAAATTCGGACTTTAATTGCATAATACTTCAAAACACCAAACCATTTCCTATAATGTTCATGTTAAAAATTTCTATTATTTGCTTGGAAAATATTTAAAAATTTAAAAATACCTGCATAAATTTGTCCATAAATGGACTTGCTACTTGTCAAAAAACAGACATTTTCCTAACGAGGTAATAACAGTGTGTAGCAATAGAATTAAAAAAATGATTTGACAACCATTCTTTTATATTATAATTGCTTTTACAAACATTGAGGTATTAGAAAAGAGTCACCTGAATTGTTTTATGTATTAACACAGCTTTTAATTAGAAAATTAAATTGAATACTTTATATGTTATGTTAAAAATTGTCTTTCTGTTAATAGCATATTACTGTTAATTTCATACTTTTCTCTGACAAATTGATTATGCAATTAAGAGGAATCCACTGAAATATATATCTGGAACAAGTTAGCATGTAATCGCTCATGTGCCATTATTTCAGTTTCATTTCTTCTTTCAAATGTTTAAAATCAATAATATCTGGAGTTCAATAATAGCATGAGACAGGAGATCTCGCAATTAAATATTGAGATTTGTATAAAATTTTAATCAGATGTTTAAATCAACTATTACTTGATTGAGTAACAATAAGCATCATTGGAAACTGTACCCTTGCAAAAAATGGTAACAAGTGTGGACTGTGTGCATGCTCACAAAGCGATATCCCCACTTTGCTTTCAAGTCCAATTATCTCCCCTTAATGATCTCCAAGGTCAATAAAAAATTTTCATGCACATCTACATATAATGTACTTCCTTTATGCTAAGTTTCATTAAATTTCATTTAGCGGTTTAGGAGGAGTTGCGCTTACAAGGGATGTGGACAGACGGACAGGGTGATTCCTATATACCCCCAAAACAAGTTTGCGGGGGGTATAATAAATAAATAAATGAGGTGAAACACAAGCAGAGATAACAAGTCCTTTTGTCTATACATGTTTACCTTTAAATAGTAAAAAAAATAATGGATTATCCTTGCAAAGACACAATAAGTGCTAAGGCAGGAGACATTGAACACTCTTATTGGCCATGGTGGCCATTTTGGGTTTGTTAGAAGAAATGAATATCATATCCTCTATAATAAATGGGCTAAAGCTGAATTAGGCCAACATAGGTTTAAATTTGCACAGATGTGTCACTGATGTTTTTTGAAAAATTTAATGACACTGGTAATGAAAGGCGAAGTGATGTCAATAATAAACAGCTGCACAATGAGTGCTTGCTATGCCTGTCTAGAGACCACAGCAACTTCGTGGATGCATAATTCTATTTGCAATATTGAGCCATAATCACATCTATTGATATCAATAATGCCCAAATTTTCAAGAATTGATGAAAGCCTTTTTGAGTTTGAAAAAATCCTCCATTTCCGCACGAACATGATGAACAGTCTCATTATTCTGTAACAAACAGGAAAATATGTCTCAGCTTGGCACATTTGTAATCTTCCCCTTTTCTAAGTTCACTTAAGCCTGAAGTATTGTGTTCAGCAATATAGAATTTTGCCAGTGAAGAGATCTCATAATGTTGTAACTGCATGGTTCATACATCTTTTATGGTCTCAAAATTCCATGACTTTTCAAGACTTTTCAAGACTTTTCAAGGACCTTGTGACCATTTTCCATGAGTGATTCTAAAATGACAGTGTTAGATACGCTATTAATTTTACACAGAATGTCGCAGTAAAAGTTTTTTGCCTGGAATTTTGTTGTAATTTTTGTGGCTATGCTAAATTTCTGACAGATTCAGATTCAGATTCTTTATTTACACTCAGACACATGTTATGTGTTACACGAGGACATTATAAATACATTTAATATAAGATGACAGAACAGACAGAAAAATACATAGAGCTAACATTTTAAAAAGTGAACATAATTTTTTAACAAATAGAGCAATATTACTTAATAATTTTGAATTACAGTACATAAACATATCTTTCATTTTATCTGATGAAGGTTGACAGATGACAGAACAGACAGACAAATACACAGAGCTAACATTTTAAAAAAGTGAACATAATTTTTTAACAAATACAGCAATATTACTTAATAATTTTGAATTACAGTACATAAACATATATTTCATTTTATCTGATGAAGGGTATAGAGAATAGTATGATGGAATGAATTTTTTTCTCAATTCTAACACTTTAGAGTTTCTACACATAAAAGATAATGGTATTCATCTCCTAATACATTTTTTTCACACAATTTACATGTTCTTTTTTCTCTTGGGATATTGTACCATCTCCCTTTTTCTATTGGAATATTTATGTTACAGCATCGGAATTTTGTTATCCAGATTTTTGGATTTTCAGGGAGATTAGTGAGATATTTTTCCATGCCAAATTGATTTTTAAATAAGCTGTAAAAATTTCCTCTAGATGAATGGTCTATAGTTCTAAACCATTTTTGTATAAACTGATCTCTTAATGTCTGTTTAATAGCCACTTTTATCAGAGTGATGTCATAGTATTGTCGGTTAGTAAAAATATAACTTAAACCACAGTCTTCAAAAATTGATTTTACATAGGATACCCATTTAAAGTTACAAATATTATTTTGATGCAGGTAAAGTATCAAATTGAGAAACGTACTACTTAGTTTGTTTTTGTCCTTCATCAATCTATTATAAAAAGAAATCATTCCTTATTTTAATATTGATATCAAGCGGGAATCTGCCAAGTTCGCTGTATACCATAAAATTTGGAGTACTCATTCGAAGCCCTAGAATGCGTTTACAAAATTGAAGATGTACCCTTTCTATCTTATCATTGTTTTCATATCCCCATAGGGGGCCTCGGTGGCCGAGTGGTCAAGGTAGTTCGTCTACTATTGATCACGTGGTCTGTCAACACTGAGATTGCGGGTTCGATTCTCACTGCAGGCAGGGTGTACTCGACTCCAATCTTAATTGACAAGGATTGCCAGTTTTCCTACCGCAGGTCGGGGGTTCTCTCCGGGTACTCCGGCTTCCTCCCCCAATAAAAACTGGACGCCATGAAATAGCTGAAAAATTGCTGAAAGTGGCGTTAAAACACCATTCAAACAAACAAAAAAAAACATATCCCCATATTTCGGAACCATATAGTAAGATTGGTTCAACGAGGCTATCAAAAAGTTTAATTTGGATGTCAATAGGTAATTTCAAATTTCTAATTTTTGTAAACAATGCGAACATGTCTTTCTGTGCTTGTTCTATCAGTTTGGTTTTGGAGTCGTTAATTGATCCATTATATTTCATAAGTAAGCCTAGATATGTATAGCTATCTACAATTTCAAGTGATGCACCCTTAAATTTAAAATCGAAAGTGTTCCTGACCTTTCTTTTATTGAATATCAAAACTTTTGTTTTATTCGTATTAACAGAGAGTTTCCACATATCACAATATATCTCAAAAATGTCCAATGCCTCTTGTAGATTTTCTCTGGATTCAGCAAAGATAACTGTATCATCTGCATAGAGCAATGCAAAAATCTCAAAGTATATTTGTAATATGTGGTGACATTTTTGCTTTACCAGATGCAGAGGTTCACAGTGTAAATTTTTAAAGAAATTCTCCAAGTCATTCAAGAATATAGAAAACAAAAATGGTGACGCACTCCGACGAGACAAGGAAAAAACTCTGACTTTTTATTTTTGTGTAGCACGCATGATTTGATATTATTATACATGTTGTATATTACCTGGAAACATTTCCCATTAATATTGCTGTTCTGAAGCTTCCTCCACAGGCCTGTTCTCCATATGGTATCAAAAGTTTTTCTGAAGTCTATAAACGTACAAAAAAGCTTTTTTCCAGAAGAAAAGTATAGAGATATTAGAGAGTGAAGTACAAAAATATTCTCCATCGTTGAATGACCTTTTCTAAATCCTGCTTGATTTTTAGAAATTATATCAAATTCACTTGAAAAATCATTTAACCTTGCAAGATAGAGGTGAATAGCTTACCAAGACAACTTATAAGTGTAATTGCTCTAAAGTTATCTGGGTTCAACTTGTCACCATTATTTTTATAAATGGGCTTTATTATTCCAATAAGCCAATTTTCAGGTATAATTCCTGAATCGAGAATGACATTAAAGAGCTTATAGAAGATATTAATAAATTCAGTCGGAATATTTTAAAGATATTCATTAAGTACCTCATCTACTCCCGGCGCTCTTAACTTCTTCATTAGTTATGTAGGGCCATTAAGAATATCATTAATACGAGGGTTATTGGTGGCAAAATTTTCGAGGTCATCACTATCAATTTCATATTTGTTAGATGCATCATATGAATTGTCATTATTCAAATCTCGGAAATATTCAAAAACAGTTTCTAATGTTATATCAGGTTCGTCTTTTTTAAAATTATTTAATCTATTTAAAATATTCTAGAATTTTTTCGGGTCTGATTTAGAATGCTGGCGTAATTCAAAAATGCATTTATTTTGATACTTTTTATAGCTCATATTCATTTGCTTTTTGTAATCCAGAGACGCACTATTTAAAGATTTCTTAATATCACTTTTTTTATTTTTACTATAATCTTTTTTTGTTTTATGGTAGGCGTCTCTTTTTTTCTTACAATCTATGTCAAACCAAGGTTTACTTTCTGAATATTTAGTTTTTCTTTCCCTTTGGATAAAAGTACCCATGAACTCAGACGCCGTATTAGTCAAAACATGAACAAGGTCATTCACCAAATTATTTACCTGATCGCCGGTAACATCACACAAGATTAGATCATTAAGTCTATGGTCAAATACATCAAAGCGTGTAGAAATTACGTGTTTATACTGGTCAGTCAGTTCGGATTTCCATCTTTACATAATGTTTTGGAGTACTATTACATATATTAGGATTTACTCATTTATCTTTTTGGAAAGAAAATGTAAAGTTAATTCTAGTGTGCACATCTGAAAACATCGGATCAAAGTCTTGTACATTAAATCTATCAACATAACTAAATAGATCAGTAGATAATAATAAATAATCAATAACACTTATATCGTTACATGTAGTTTTTCCAATGAATTTGTCATCACCAATTCTACCATTAGCTATATATAGAGAACAATTTTTACACATCTCGATAATTTTTTTACAATAGTTATTTACTCTTCCGACATCTTTTGAAATTCGATCCAGGGGTATATTATTTTCTATTAAAAATTGAACTGAATACAGTTTCTTAATTGTGTCGTCATCTAGGAAACCTATAGTTTCAAGCAAATCATTATCAGGAATAACGTAATCAGGTAAAGTGCTAGTTCTTCCATTAAAATCTCCGAAAAGAGAGACATAATTTGCGCTATTTGACGAAAAATGTATAAGTTCAGACTCAATTTCTTCAAAAGCATTATCAGATGCATATTTTGAATTTTCTGGTGGAATATAAACAGAACCTAAAAGTAACTTTTCTGGAAGGCCTGTATAATTTGGAGAAATCTCAAACCATTGGATAAATTTTGAGTCTGATTTTAAAAAAGTAACATAATTTGATAGGAATTTCTTGAAAATAATTACAATACCTCCAGATTTTCTTTTTTTAGATTTTATATTTTTCATAATATAATCATATTCATCTGGGATATTTAAAACATCAAATTGATCTAGTTTTGATTCTAAGAAACACATAATATCATAATTTTTAATCATATCACAAAAGTCAACATTTAAAAGTTTTGATTTTAAACCACACACATTGAGAAATGTTATGTTCAAACTGTTTCTTGACAACTGTTCATGTGTGTCCGATGTGTAAACCTATCTGTGTCCAGGAATATGAGGCTCGTCATGGGTTTCAGGAAAATATTGACAACCGTCTACAATTAGTTTGTCATAAAAATTTTGGCATTTCTACGTTGTTGTTGAAATTCTTTAAGTTTTGGAACCAATGCACAACGCCTATTATTAATTTCTTGAGAGTATTGTTGGTAGACGGAATATTGAGGTTTTAGTTTTAGTTTACTGGCTACCACGCTAAGAACACACTGGTGGTCTGAGAAGTTAGTAAATCTAGCTATTATAGATCTGGGTTTACCGTCATTGCGTGGTTTCAGTCTATGGACGTTTTGAAACTGAATCAAGTTTGCATTTGTTATTTCCAGTTCCTTTTCGATGAATGCTTTTACTACATCCTCTGTTTGTTCCCTATT
This sequence comes from Limnoperna fortunei, assembly GCA_944474755.1. NCBI lineage: Eukaryota > Metazoa > Mollusca > Bivalvia > Mytilida > Modiolidae > Limnoperna > Limnoperna fortunei. The sequence continues at coordinate 34,007,241 of OX104119.1, forward strand.
TTCTTCTTCGGTTTCATTCAAGCCAGTGAAAATTAAATTATATTTCATTGAATGTGTGTGAAACTGAAGGAATTGTTCATGTAGTTCATTTTTTTCTCGTTCTAGGCTTTCATGTTTTGTCCCTCAATGTACCTTACTCTATCTTAGACTTCATGGTGGTGTCGCTCTTCTTTGTTTAGTGTATTGGCTTGTTGGTCTTGTCTGTTTTTTATCTCACTAATTTTCTCTTTTCATTGTTGAAATGTTTTCTTCCACAATTTGAAGCTTTCTGTTAATCTCATCTAAGATATCTAGTTTTTGTAGTTTTTGTTGTATTAAACAGTTCGAATTGTGAAAACCTTCTAATCTACTGTTCATAATGTTCATGTTAGTAATTATGCTTTGAAGTGCCATGTTTATGTCTATTGTTTGTGTTTGGTGCAATGGTATCGTTGGTATTGTTTTGTCGTACCCTGTTGAGGATGATCTTGGACTGGAGTGCTTTGAAGTGGGCATATAGGTTGAGGTAGAGGAGGTGGCAGTCGGAAAATCAGTTGTGGCTGTTGCTGAACAGGTGCAGCCATAGAAGGTTGTATGTATGAAACATCGGGCAGTACATGTTGTGGACTAACTGTGCCATATATTGATTCATTCGCCTGTGAAATAACCTGAGAAATATTCATATTTTGGATATAAGGGGTGGTTACCGCTATTTTCTCCAGTGGAGTAAAACCTGTTGAAAAAGAATTAGTCCTTTCTCTCTTTATTTTTACCCATTTATGGGCCAAGAATGTTCTGAAATCATTGAAGATCACTATGATACGAAAATCCAGTATATTCCACACTTCAGGTATGCAAGAAATAGTTTTTGCTACGGACCATGTTTACATACGACTATACAAAAGACAGGGAATTTTATGACTTTCTTATATAATTTTGGGATTCCATGATTTTTCAAGGCATTGAATTTCATTTTTGAACTCCATAATTCCAGGATTTCATGACTCGGTATTGGTGTAAATGTGTACCAGTTTCATAAAGCCTTGAAGTAATCTTCATTAAAAAAAAAGTTTCCATACATGAGGTGGGACAGACAGAAGAATGAATGAATGGCTGAATGAATGGACAGAAAAAATGTATGTTCCCACAACTTTGTTGGTGGGGACATAAAAATCAGAACTTTACCAAAACAAAAGAAAAATCACACATATTCGAAGCTCTTCAACCAAACAATTCCAAATTTCAGGAAAGTTAATGAAAGCTTTTCTTTGGTAAGTAAAAAAATAAAAACATCCACAAAAAAGTGCCATAACTCAATAAAAAAAAATAATAATTTTACCAAAAAATAAAAGGAAGCTGACACGTTTCAAATAACAATTTACCAAAATTTCAAAAACATTGATGAAAGCGTCTTTGAGACTGAAAACTAAATATAAATCCCCTCCCATTTTTCCATGAAAAAAGTCCTACAATAAAAAATTTGAAATTTACCACAAAATTACACAGATCATGAGACTAACTAATTAACAATAATTGTGTGTATTTTTATGAAAATCTGAAGGTGATATTAAAAGTATGAAGTAGATGATATACATTTGTGTATAAAAACTAATAAATATTAAAATTAAAGGGCATTAAAGCATACTCAACTTATTTGTAATTCTTGTCTTGATATTGTTGTTTTCTGCTTTTATTTAAAAATAGTTGTAAACAAAATACAGTCATTAACATAGATAACTCTTATAATTAAATTCACAATTTCGGTCATATTTAATTAGTTGATAGGTAAGATCTCCAATTGCCAATTTTGTAAATAAATTTGTAATTAAAGGGCAAAAAATTAGTCTCTCACAATTTGATCAAAGAACGAAGTCTACTATGGCATGCCGTTCTCGTCAAAAGTACAATTCAAAATATCACAAATTACACACTCAAAATTTTAAATTACGCCCTAAAATTAAAATATGCACTCAAAATGTTTAATTTCGCACTCAAAATTAAAATATGCACTCAAAATTTTACGAAAACACTCAAAAGGTAGAATGAAATCACACACTCAAAATTTTTAATTCATGTACTCAAACTGAAAATTGTACTTTTGGTTTAACTGTGAGAACTGGGTAGGTAATATTCAGTTTTGAGTGTGTTTTCGTAATGAGTGATGATATTTTGAAACATACTTTTGACGAGAAAAAAATTTGGTCTCTCACAAAACAAAAAAAAAAATATTGAAATTTTTAATGCATCGTTGGAAACACACGTCTGGTTGTGTTCTCCCTTTGCTATCACTTACTGACGTGAGTGTTAGCAAAGCGAGAACATTACCGGACGTGGGTTTCCGACGATGTTTTAATGTGGCCTCCTCCCCTTCAGCCACCCTATCCTCACCATAGTGGTTTCATCTAACCAGTCATTGCACTTGTCCAAATTACACGAAAACAAATAAATTGAATGCATGACATATATTTATTGCCAATATTTTGCTTCAAGTAACAACATAACAATTAGCATATCAATTTAACAATTGTTAAGAAATTAACACTACAGATTTTTTAAAAATTTGGTCTCGCACAAAACAAAAAAAAGATGTTGAAATTTTTAATGCATTGTCGGAAACCCATGTCCGGTTGCGTTCTCGCTTTGCTACCTTTTACCGACACAGGTGTTAGCAAAGCGAGAACGCGACCGGATGTGGGTTTCCCACGATGTTTTTAATGTGGCCTCCTCCTCCCCTTCAGCCACCCTATACTCACCAGTGGTTTCACCTAACCAGTTATTGCACTTGTCTAAATTACACGAAAACAAATATATTAAATGCATTTATTGCCAATATTTTGGTTCAATTAACAACATAACAATAGCATATCAATTTTATAACAATAGTTAAGAAATTAACACTACCGATTAAAATTTGGTCTCGCACAAAACAAAAAAAGATATTGAAATTTTTCATGCATCATCGGAAACCCACGTCCAGTCACGTTCTCGCTTTGCTACCTCTTACCAACGCAAGTTTTAGCAAAGAGAGAACGCAACCGAACGTGGGTTTCCAAAGATGTTTTTGATGTGGCCTCCTCCTGCCCTTCAGCCACCCTATCCTCACCATAGTGGTTTCACCTAACCAGTTATTGCACTTGTCTAAATTACACGAAAACAAATATATTAAATGCATTACATGTATTTATTGCCAATATTTTGGTTCAATTAACAACATAACAATAGCATATCAATTTTATAACAATAGTTAAGAAATTTTTAGGCAACACTACCTATTAAAATTTGGTCTCGCACAAAACAAAAAAAGATTGAAATTTTTAATGCATCGTCGGAAACCCACGTCCGGTCGCGTTCTCGCTTTGCTACCACTTACCAACGCAAGTGTTAGCAAAGAGAGAACGCAACCGAACGTGGGTTTCCAAAGATGTTTTTGATGTGGCCTCCTCCTCCCCTTCAGCCACCCTATCCTCACCATAGTGGTTTCACCTAACCAGTTCTCACAGTTAAACCAAAAAATACAAATTGAAATATATTGCATCATTCTGCAACAGCCATGAACTTTTCTCACCCTTTAACGTCCGATGAAAATGTATTTAATGGTTTATTGGAAAAACCTAGGTTATCCTGGGACCAAAATAGCATTCATACATTAGTATACATTAGTATTGTTTTCAGTATGTTAACACTTACCCACAACATTCAATATTTTATCATAAATAAATTGTACACAAAGTACTTTGGTTTGGTCCGAAAATATTTTTTATCCAAGGATGAGAAAAAAATCAAGTTTCAAATGACTGGTTTGCAAGTGCTTTAATAAATGGGTTCCAGTACAAGTGTCTGATCTCAAACTCTCTACTGTTTTTATGTTTAAAACCAGAATAAAAGAGTTTTTCCGAGTTATTCCGCGCGGGACGATTCTAGTTTGTCAAGTGAAGATAAAGCATTAAAATATGCAAATTCAATCTTTCTAACACTTTATTATAGTCTTTCACCCTCGTTAAAACCGTCCAAAATATGCTCAGAATGTAGTTCCTACACAGTTAATTACACAAAATAGGTACCATCTTCTGCAAATGTCTTAAAAAATTAGGAAAAAATACGCCCTGTTAATTTTCAGAGATTTTGCTTGAAAATTGTAGGCCAGTTGATTACACAAAATAAATACCATATTCTATTCTTTTACGTGCCTTCCGTGACCCAACTTCACAATACTAAATCCTGAGTCACCAATGTGCACTTTCCGAAAAAAAAAACAGCCAAAAATCATCGTCATGGAGGCAAGCCCCCCCTTTTTACGTCATATATTACTACGCTGAACACTCAAAGTTCGTGCGGTTGATCTTTTTTTAATTTTAATTTTTGAATTTATATCAACTTTTCAGAAAATATTTTCTCCATAGGGGGTAAATAAAATTTTCATTGTGCACATTTAATATAATCCACTTTATGGACTATAAAATATGCAAAACGAAAATTGTGTTGTACCTCAATGGAGACAAGCTTAAATAATGGATAGATGTGTTCACTTTTTGAATAATCAAAATCAGCGTGAAAAGTTCATGTCCACAAAAACCTTATGAAATTTTTTAACATAAGATGTACACACATATGATTCTGTGCAATTCAAGAGAGATTATGAAAATTCCCTTTCTTTATCATTATCCAAGTGGAGCATTGTTTTATATTACATGCCAAAAGTCTCATTATCTGTCAAATTTGTGAGAAAAGGTTGGGTGAAACCATATTATATTTATTTCAAATTTTTTGATACAGGTAACAATAAATCATACAAGTAACAACATAGCAAAATAAAAAGTGACATAAACAATCCATAATATAAATTTCATCATCAAAATATAATACATCATTAGCCAAAGTATCCAAGTTTCTCTCAAGTAATTCCAGTTCTTTTTTTATTAATCCTTGAGAATCTTTACACTCTGTAAAACAAAATAAATGTATTAACATCTTTTAGGGCTTTAAACTTCACATTTAAATTATGCACTTATATTATTATAAATATTTTTATATTTACATTTTAAATATGTATTATAATTGAAAACAAATTTTGATTGATTGATTGATGTTTAATGTCCAGCAAGCAATATTTCAGCTATAATAGTGTTGTTATTTCTGAAAAATAACAAACAACATACTTTCTCAGATTTTCTTGAAAAATTTTCTTTCTGCAAGATCTTCATCTTTATAGTGTTCTTCATCTATGAAAAGTTAAAAATTTAATTGAAAACAATTTAAAAAAATAAATATGGAGCAGATTTCATTTCCTTTCTTTTGCTTTTTTACTTGCTAGCATACGAATTGAATGCAAAAATTATGTTTACCTTATTTCAAATGTTATTATAAAAAAGTCTATTTTTAAAAATATTTATGAAGTTTTAATATCTCCTTCATCTCTGAAATAATTCCAACAATATTCTTACCCAGATATTCTGTGTATATTTTATTGGAGTTCCTCTTCATCTGTAATCTTCTTTCTTCATCTATTAAAAGCAAGCAAATTAGTTAATTGAAATATCCCGATTTGCAACATATTTCTTTTTTTTCTTTTGCCTAGAATGTTGTTGCATTAATTATTAGGATGTGTATTATAGGAAAAGTATATTATTGGAAAAATGTTCAATTACGTCTATATACGAAATAAGAGATGGACAACCAGCTTACCCAGATATTCTGGATGTATTTTCATTCTTATAGTTCCTCTTCATCTGTAGTGTTTTTTCTTCATCTATAAAAGACAACCAAATTAATATGTGAATTGAAACTGTCAATATGGGGAATTTTATAATTTTCTTCTATGCTTAGAATAATTTTATTTTTTAAAAATGATGACAGCATGTGTATTGATATATAAGTATCATAATTAGGTTTGGCATGCCATCAAACCTGGTTTAACCCACCATTTCTGTTGTAATGCCTGTACCAAGTCAGTATCATTGGTGTAGTTATTATATTTTTGGTTGGTAGTTTTGGTGTTTGCTGGTTTCTGGGACATTGGTTTGTGGATTGTCCTTTTTTGACAGTTTCCTCTGTATTCTGTATTTTGTTATTACGTTCAATTTATTAAGGAGGTTATGTCTCTTATTTTAAGGAAAAAGAATTTTCGGAAATAAAAACAAACATGACAACCTGCTTACCCAGATATTCTGGACTTATTTCCATTTCTTGGGTCATTCTTTGCATCTGGCATCTTGTTTCTTTTTCTATAAAATGATGAAATTAATCATGTTATGCAAAAAGAAAAGTGAAAGAATTTTGACATGCATTGTTATGACAATCCAAAAACTTTTATCAATAATGTTGAGAGTATGACCCATGATCTTAGATTGATACTATATAATGGTAAATCTTGTCTAAAACTTGTAAACTAAAGGTCAATAATTCATAGTAAGCCAGCTCCTACATTAGTCTCCACATAAAACAAACTTACTAAACGAAGCAAGATGAACAATTCCATATTTTTTAGTAAATAAAATTATTTACCAGTTTATTCCCATTTTTTGATTCTACTGTCTGTATTCTGTCTTCAAGCTATTGTCCATATTTGTCGGATCTTTTTTTCACTTGACTTCCAGCAAAAACCGTTCAAAGAGTTTATTCCATGGTTGATTTTAATTTAAATGAAAAAGGTTTTCAAAAATTGTGTTCTTTATCCAAGGTGAAGATGGCCTTAAACTTAACTAACTTAAGACAAGAAATAATTTATGCAAATCATCTTTTGTTTTTTTTTACTGTGTGCAAGGCATTATATCAATTTACCACCGAGCTGATGCGAGGCACTAAATTTAATGATATAATGTTTGAGCATATAAAAAATGCAAAAATCATGAAATCCATAAATTATTTCAATTCTAATATGGTATTTTGGGTAATGATTCAAATGGAATGCTACCACAGCTGCCATATTAGAATTAAACTTAACTAACTTAACTTAAACTAACTTAACTAAAACTAACTAACTTAACTAAAACATAACTATGTAAACTTAATTACACATCTCTCCAAATTCACTCCTCTCACAAACTTCACACTGAGCTCAACTCACCAATCCACTTTCAACATTCAACTTAATTTATGAAAGCCATGATCTATTGTATATTTTACCTTAGGCACAGTATTGTATCAGTCAAATTAACACTTAGCAATTGAAAGGTGTTATATTTACAGAAACAATGTTAGACCATAGTTAAATATACATAAATCATGCCTCACATAAATTATGTTGATTCTAATATGGTAATTTAGTACTTGTGACTTATTTGTCTACCATTGCAATCCATATTAGAGTTAAACTTAATAACTAATTAACTTCACCTTTTTTATACTTAATAGATTTTTAAAGGTTTTTTGTAAAAATGGAATAAACAAGAACAGTCATCTTTGGTCATCTGAAATTTAAATGTAAATGAACATTAACCAAACACTGCTGTAAAGAACCAAGAAATGTTATACAATATACAATATGTACAATGTATAATATGTACACATTGCATAAAAATTAGCCCGTTTCAATCCTCAAATATAGTTGGGTTTATCGACTGCAGCATGTGAAGTTCCAAAATACTATAAAAACATTCTTCAAACTGTAGATTTTATATTGTCGCAGTTAGAGTTAGAGATTTATCGAGTTAATATGAATGACAACCCTACAGCTGGTTAGGATTATTTTATTTTATTTTATTTTATTTTATTTTTTTAAGAAGTGAATGTTGTCTTAACAGCTGTTTCTTTCAGTAGTTAATGATTCACTCATTAATCTCTGGTAAAATGATGTTTTGTGTTCATTGTATCTTACTCCATAATGAGAAATAGTTGGTAGACGATATTTATCCCAAAACTGACTCTGGATAATATGTAATGACTTAAGCATCAAATAAAATACCTTGCAAATTAAAGATCAGGACACTGTCAGTAACTTCAGATGTACATTATCTCATGCCTGAAACACAAAAAAATACAATATTACCTATACTGAAAAACATAACCCTCTACAAAAGACATTCAATTGTAATAGTTGGAATTTACAAAGAATCAAACGTTGAGACTAAAATTAGTTTTGGCTTGTCCATTAGACACAAAGATATAAGATACGAGTTGGCATGACATTTCCACATCCTGAATTTACAATTCAATACTTTGCTTCAATTTTATTTTTTTATTTAATAAGACTTGGATCTCATTTAAAGCAAGTTCTCTAGGTTTTATTTTTAAGGTAATAGGGTACAATTGTGCATTAAATAGTAAAAATGAGACTCAAGAAAATGTAAATATTAAAATAATGTGATGAAACAATTTGACTGATGTCACTCAAAAGCCAGATTTTCCAGATAATGTTCTTAATAAGTCATTTTAATTTATATTTTAGAAATTGAATGTTTGTTTATTTGAATATTTTTAACACTACTTTTAGCCATTTTTCAGCTATATTATGGCAACCAGTTTTTATTAGGGGAGGAAGCCAGAATACCCTGAGAAATCCCCCAACATTCTGTAGGAAAACTGGCAATCCTTGTCAATAAGGATTAGTGGGACTTGAACCAGCAATCTCATTGTTGAAAAAATATTGAAATTGATATGCACATTTTAAATATTCAGCACATTTTAAATATTCAAATAAAATTTTAACAGGTTCAATTGCTCTCAAATAATCAATAATTTTCCCCAGATGCTTTTCATCTGTAATATTTCATTTCTCTATAAAAAGTAAGCAAAAAAAATGGATTGACAAATCAATATGCAGTTTCTTGTATGCTTAGAATGTTGCTTTTACTTATTGACACTTACGAGCATTTGTATTAATTGAAAAATAATTTCCAAAAGAATGCATTTTGTTTGGTCCGTTTTCTCATCTATTTTCATTTTTTTTTCTTTTTATGGCTTCTTTTTTCTGAAATAATTTGAACAATTCCTACCCAGAAATTTTGAACATATTGTCTTGGGGTTCCTCTCTTCATCTGTAATCTTCTTTCTTCATCTATAAAAGTAACCAAATTAATGGATTGAAAAAATCTATATATAGCAAATTTCATGTCATTTCATTTATGCTTAGAATGTTGCTTTCAATTTTTGACACCAGCTTATGTGTAGTGATGGTTAAATAACTGTACCTTATATCAGGTGTTAATCCAAAAAGTGCATATCAAAAATAATTAAAATGTTTTAAATTGTCTTTAGTTTTTTTGCCTTCTTTAACTCTGAAATAAGTCCAATAATATATCAGGTGTTAATCCAAAAAGTGCATGTCAAAAATATTTTAAATATTTTAAATTGTCGTAAGTTTTGATGGCTTCTTTAACTCTGAAATAATTCCAATAATATTCTTACCCAGATATTCTGGGCATATTAAGTATGTCTTGGCATTCCTCTTCATCTGTCATTTTTCTTCTTCATCTATGAAAAGTGCCAAAGAAATAAGTACAGTGGAAAATATATGTAGAAAACTTTATTCCCTTTTATTTATTCTTAGAATGTTCCTTTTACATTTTGACAGCAGCTAACGTGTTTATATTAATGGAAAAATAATTTTACCTTATTTCAGATGTTATTCTAAAAACTACATTTTAAAAATATCTAAATTGTAAAGAAGTTTCAATGGCTGTTTTATCACTGCAATAATTTTTGACAATATTCTTACCCAGATATTCTGGACATATTTTCTTGGGGTTCCTCTCTTCATCTGTAATCTTCTTTCTTCATGTATAGAAATTACCAAATAAATAAATGGATTGAAAAAATCTATATATAGCAGATTTCATGTCCTTTCATTTATGCTTAGAATGTTGCTTTCAATTTTTGACACTAGCTTATGTGTGTAGTGATGGTTAAATTACTACCTTATATCCAAAAAGTGCATATTTTCAAAAATATTTTAAATTGTCATAAGTTTTTATGGCTTTAACTCTGAAAAAATTCCATTAATATTCTTACCCAGATATTCTGGGCATATTGGGTATGTCTTGGCATTCCTCTTCATCTGTCTTCTTTTTTGTTTATCTATGAGAAGTAACCAAAGAAATAAGTACAATGGATAATATAAATATGTAGAAAACTTTATTCCCTTTCATTTATTCTTAGAATATTCCTTTTACTTTTTGACAGCAGCAAACATGTTTATATTGCTGGAAAAATAATTTTACCGTATTTCAGATGTTATTCTAAAAAACTACATTTTAAAAATATCTAAATTGTAAAGAAGTTTCAATGGCTGTTTTATCACTGCAATAATTTTCGACAATATTCTTACCCAGATATTCTGGACATATTTTTTTTGGGGGGTTCCTCTCTTCATCTGTAATCTTCTTTCTTCATCTATAAAAATAACCAAATAAATAAATGGATTGAAAAAATCTATATATAGCAGATTTCATGTCCTTTCATTTATGCTTAGAATGTTGCTTTCAATTATTGACACTAGCTTTTATGTGTGTAGTGATGGTTAAATAACTATACCTTATATCAGGTGTTAATCCAAAAAGTGCATGTCAAAAATATTTTAAATATTTTAAATTGTCATAGGATTTTATGGCAACTTTAACTCTGAAATAATTCCAATAATATTCTTACCCAGATATTCTGGGCATATTAAATATGTCTTGGCATTCCTCTTCATCTGTCATCTTTTTTCTTCATCTATGAAAAGTAACCAAAGAAATAAGTACAGTGGAAAATATATGTAGAAAACTGTATTCCCTTCCTTTATTCTTATAATGTTCCTTTTACTTTTTGACAGCAGCTAACATGTTTATATTAAAGGAAAAATAATTTTACCTTTTTTCAGATGTTATTCTAAAAAACTACATTTTAAAAAGTATTTAAATTGTCAAGAAGTTTCAATGACTGTTTTATCACTGCAATAATTTGCAACAAGAGTCCTTCCCAGATATTCTGGACATACTTTCTTCGGGTTCCTCTCTTCATCTGTAATCTTCTTTCTTCATCTATAGAAATTACCAAATAAATAAATGGATTGAAAAAATCTATATATAGCAGATTTCATGTCCTTTCATTTATGCTTAGAATGTTGCTTTCAATTTTTGACAATAGCTTATGTGTGTAGTGATGGTTAAATTACTACCTTATATCAGGTGTTAATCCAAAAAGTGCATATCAAAAATATTTTAAATATTTTAAATTGTCGTAAGTTTTTTTGCCTTCTTTAACTCTGAAATAAGTCCAATAATATTCTTACCCAGATATTTAAATTGTGAAGAAGTTTCAATGGTTGTTTTATCACTGCAATAATTTTCAACAATATTCTTACCCAGATATTCTGGACATATTTTCTTGGGGTTCCTCTCTTCATCTGTAATCTTCTTTCTTCATCTATAAAATAAAAAAATAAATAAATGGATCGAAAAAATCTATATATAGCAGATTTCATGTCCTTTCATTTATGCTTAGAATGTTGTTTTCAATTAATGACACTAGCTTTTATGTGTGTAGTGATGGTTAAATAACTACCTTATATCAGGTGTTAATCCAAAAATTGCATGTCAAAAATATTTTAAATATTTTAAATTGACATAGGGTTTTATGGCTTCTTTAACTCTGAAATAATTCCAATAATATTCTTACCCAGATATTCTGGGCATATTGGGTATGTCTTGACATTCCTCTTCATCTGTCATCTTTTTTCTTCATCTATGAAAAGTAACCAAAGAAATAAGTACAGTGGAAAATATATGTAGAAAACTGTATTCCCTTTCTTTTATTCTTATAATGTTCCTTTTACTTTTTCACAGCAGCTAACGTGTTTATATTAAAGGAAAAATAATTTTACCTTATTTCAGATGTTATTCTATAAAACTACATTTTAAAAATATTTAAATTGTCAAGACGTTTCAATGGCTGTTTTATCACTGCAATAATTTGCAACAAGAGTCATACCCAGATATTCTGGACATACTTTCTTTGGGTTCCTCTCTTCATCATGTTCATCTGTAATCTTCTTTCTTCATGTATAGAAATTACCAAATAAATAAATGGATTGAAAAAATCTATATATAGCAGATTTCATGTCCTTTCATTTATGCTTAGAATGTTGCTTTCAATTTTTGACACTAGCTTATGTGTGTAGTGATGGTTAAATTACTACCTTATATCAGGTGTTAATCCAAAAAGTGCATATCAAAAATATTTTAAATATTTTAAATTGTCGTAAGTTTTTATGGCAACTTTAACTCTGAAATAATTCCAATAATATTCTTACCCAGATATTCTGGGCATATTGGGTATGTCTTGACATTCCTCTTCATCTGTCATCTTTTTTCTTCATCTATGAAAAGTACCAAAGAAATAAGTACAGTGGAAAATATATGTAGAAAACTATTCCCTTTCATTTATTCTTATAATGTTCCTTTTACTTGTTGACAGCAGCTAACATGTTTATATTGCTGGAAAAATAATTTTACCGTATTTCAGATATTCTAAAAAACTACATTTTAAAAATATCTAAATTGTAAAGAAGTTTCAATGGCTGTTTTATCACTGCAATAATTTTCGACAATATTCTTACCCAGATATTCTGGGCATATTTTCTTGGGGTTCCTCTCTTCATCTGTAATCTTCTTTTTTCAGCTATAAAAATAACCAAATAAATAAATGGATTGAAAAAATCTATATATAGCAGATTTCATGTCCTTTCATTTATGCTTAGAATGTTGCTTTCAATTTTTGAAACTAGCTTATGTGTGTAGTGATGGTTAAATTACTACCTTATATCAGGTGTTAATCCAAAAAGTGCATATCAAAAATATTTTAAATATTTTAAATTGTCGTAAGTTTTTTTGCCTTCTTTAACTCTGAAATAAGTCCAATAATATTCTTACCCAGATATTTATATTGTGAAGAAGTTTAAATGATTGTTTTATCACTGCAATAATTTTCAACAATATTCTTACCCAGATATTCTGGACATATTTTCTTGGGGTTCCTCTCTTCATCTGTAATCTTCTTTCTTCATCTATAAAATCAAAAAAATAAATAAATGGATCGAAAAAATCTATATATAGCAGATTTCATGTCCTTTCATTTATGCTTAGAATGTTGCTTTCAATTAATGACACTAGCTTTTATGTGTGTAGTGATGGTTAAAAAACTACCTTATAACAGGTGTTAATCCAAAAATTGCATGTCAAAAATATTTTAAATATTTTAAATTGTCATAGGTTTTTATGGCTTCTTTAACTCTGAAATAATTCAAATAATATTCTTACCCAGATATTCTGGGCATATTGGGTATGTCTTGACATTCCTCTTCATCTGTCATCTTTTTTCTTTATCTATGAGAAGTAACCAAAGAAATAAGTACAATGGATAATATAAATATGTAGAAAACTTTATTCCCTTTCATTTATTCTTAGAATGTTCCTTTTACTTTTTGACAGCACCTAACATGTTTATATTGCTGGAAAAATAATTTTACCTTATTTCAGATGTTATTCTAAAAAACTACATTTTAAAAAGTATTTAAATTGTCAAGAAGTTTCAATGGCTGTTTTATCACTGCAATAATTTGCAACAAGAGTCTTACCCAGATATTCTGGACATACTTTCTTCGGGTTTCTCTCTTCATCTGTAATCTTTTTTCATCTGTAGAAATAACCAAATAAATAAATGGATTGAAAAAATCTATATATAGCAGATTTCATGTCCTTTCATTTATGCTTAGAATGTTGCTTTCAATTTTTGACACTAGCTTATGTGTGTAGTGATGGTTCAATTTTTGACACTAGCTTATGTGTGTAGTGATAGTTAAATTACTACCTTATATCCAAAAAGTGCATATTTTCAAAAATATTTTAAATTGTCATAAGTTTTTATGGCTTTAACTCTGAAAAAATTCCATTAATATTCTTACCCAGATATTCTGGGCATATTGGGTATGTCTTGGCATTCCTCTTCATCTGTCATCTTTATTGTTTATCTATGAGAAGTAACCAAAGAAATAAGTACAATGGATAATATAAATATGTAGAAAACTTTATTCCCTTTCATTTATTCTTAGAATGTTCCTTTTACTTTTTGACAGCACCTAACATGTTTATATTGCTGGAAAAATAATTTTACCTTATTTCAGATGTTATTCTAAAAAACTACATTTAAAAAAGTATTTAAATTGTCAAGAAGTTTCAATGGCTGTTTTATCACTGCAATAATTTGCAACAAGAGTCTTACCCAGATATTCTGGACATACTTTCTTCGGGTTTCTCTCTTCATCTGTAATCTTCTTTTTTCATCTATAGAAATAACCAAATAAATAAATGGATTGAAAAAATCTATATATAGCAGATTTCATGTCCTTTCATTTATGCTTAGAATGTTGCTTTCAATTGTTGACACAAGCTTTTATATGTGTAATGATGGTTAAATAACTGTACCTTATATCAGGTGTTAATCCAAAAAGTGCATGTCAAAAATATTTTAAATTGTCATAGGTTTTTATGGTTTCTTTAACTCTGAAATAATTCCAATAATATTCTTACCCAGATATTCTGGACATATTAAATATGTCTTGGCATTCCTCTTCATCTGTCATCTTTATTGTTTATCTATGAGAAGTAACCAAAGAAATAAGTACAATGGATAATATAAATATGTAGAAAACTTTATTCCCTTTCATTTATTCTTAGAATGTTCCTTTTACTTTTTGACAGCACCTAACATGTTTATATTGCTGGAAAAATAATTTTACCTTATTTCAGATGTTATTCTAAAAAACTACATTTTAAAAAGTATTTAAATTGTCAAGAAGTTTCAATGGCTGTTTTATCACTGCAATAATTTGCAACAAGAGTCTTATCCAGATATTCTGGACATACTTTCTTCGGGTTTCTCTCTTCATCTGTAATCTTCTTTTTTCATCTATAGAAATAACCAAATAAATAAATGGATTGAAAAAATCTATATATAGCAGATTTCATGTCCTTTCATTTATGCTTAGAATGTTGCTTTCAATTGTTGACACAAGCTTTTATATGTGTAATGATGGTTAAATAACTGTACCTTATATCAGGTGTTAATCCAAAAAGTGCATGTCAAAAATATTTTAAATTGTCATAGGTTTTTATGGTTTCTTTAACTCTGAAATAATTCCAATAATATTCTTACCCAGATATTCTGGACATATTAAATATGTCTTGGCATTCCTCTTCATCTGTCATCTTTTTTTCATCTATGAAAAGTACCAAAGAAATAAGTATACAGTGGAAAATATATGTAGAAAACTATTCCCTTTCATTTATTCTTATAATGTTCCTTTTACTTTTTGACAGCAGCTAACGTGTTTATATTAAAGGAAAAATAATTTTACCGTATTTCAGATGTTATTCTAAAAAACTACATTTTAAAATATTTAAATTGTCAAGAAGTTTCAATGGCTGTTTTATCACTGCAATAATTTTCGACAATATTCTTACCCAGATATTCTGGACATATTTTCTTGGGGTTCCTCTCTTCATCTGTAATCTTCTTTCTTCATCTATAAAAATAACCAAATAAATAAATGGATTGAAAAAATCTATATATAGCAGATTTCATGTCCTTTCATTTATGCTTAGAATGTTGCTTTCAATTGTTGACACTAGCTTTTATATGTGTAATGATGGTTAAATAACTGTACCTTATATCAGGTGTTAATCCAAAAAGTGCATGTCAAAAATATTTTAAATTGTCATAGGTTTTTATGGTTTCTTTAACTCTAAAATAATTCCAATAATATTCTTACCCAGATATTCTGGACATATTAAATATGTCTTGGCATTCCTCTTCATCTGTCATCTTTTTTTTCATCTATGAAAAGTACCAAAGAAATAAGTACAGTGGAAAATATATGTAGAAAACTATTCCCTTTCATTTATTCTATTAATGTTCCTTTTACTTTTTGACAGCAGCTAACGTGTTTATATTAAAGGAAACATAATTTTACCTTATTTCAGATGTTATTCTAAAAAACTACATTTTAAAAATATTTAAATTGTCAAGAAGTTTCAATGGTTGTTTTGTCACTGCAATAATTTTCGACAATATTCTTACCCAGTTATTCTGGACATATTGTTTGGGGTTCCTCTCTTCATCTGTAATCTTCTTTCTTCATCTATAAAAATAACCAAATAAATAAATGGATTGAAAAAATCTATATATAGCAGATTTCATGTCCTTTCATTTATGCTTAGAATGTTGCTTTCAATTATTGACACTAGCTTTTATGTGTGTAGTGATGGTTAAATAACTGTACCTTATATCAGGTGTTAATCCAAAAAGTGCATGTCAGAAATATTTTAAATATTTTAAATTGTCATAGGTTTTTATGGCTTCTTTAACTCTGAAATAATTCCAATAATATTCTTACCCAGATATTCTGGGCAAATTAAATATGTCTTGGCATTCCTCTTCATCTGTCATCTTTTTTCTTCATCTATGAGAAGTAACCAAAGAAATAAGTACAGTGGAAAATATAAATATGTAGAAAACTTTATTCCCTTTCATTTATTCTTAGAATATTCCTTTTACTTTTTGACAGCAGGTAACATGTTTATATTAATGGAAAAATAATTTTACCTTATTTCAGATGTTATTCTAAAAAAAACTACATTTTAAAAAGTATTTAAATTGTAAAGAAGTTTCAATGGCTGTTTTATCACTGCAATAATTTTCGACAATATTCTTACCCAGATATTCTGGGCATATTTTCTTGGGGTTCCTCTCTTCATCTGTAATCTTCTTTCTTCATCTATAGAAATTACCTGGATTGAAAAAATCTATATATAGCAGATTTCATGTCCTTTCATTTATGCTTCGAATGTTGCTTTCAATTATTGACACTAGCTTTTATATGTGTAATGATGGTTAAATAACTGTACCTTATATCAGGTGTTAATCCAAAAAGTGCATGTCAAAAATATTTCAAATATTTTAAATTGTCGTAAGTTTTGATGGCTTCTTTAACTCTGAAATAATTCCAATAATATTCTTACCCAGATATTCTGGGCATATTAAGTATGTCTTGGCATTCCTCTTCATCTGTCATCTTTTTTCTTCATCTATGAGAAGTAACCAAAGAAATAAGTACAGTGGAAAATATAAATATGTAGAAAACTTTATTTCCGTTCATTTATTCTTAGAATATTCCTTTTACTTTTTGACAGCAGCTAATGTGTTTATATTAATGGAAAAATAATTTTACCTTATATCGAAAGTTATTCTAAAAAACTACATTTGAAAAAGTATTTAAATTGTCAAGAAGTTTCAATGACTGTTTTATCACTGCAATAATTTGCAACAAGAGTCCTTCCCAGATATTCTGGACATACTTTCTTTGGGTTCCTCTCTTCATCTGTAATCTTCTTTCTTCATCTATAGAAATTACCAAATAAATAAATGGATTGAAAAAATCTATATATAGCAGATTTCATGTCCTTTCATTTATGCTTAGAATGTTGCTTTCAATTTTTGACACTAGCTTATGTGTGTAGTGATGGTTAAATTACTACCTTATATCAGGTGTTAATCCAAAAAGTGCATATCAAAAATATTTTAAATATTTTAAATTGTCGTAAGTTTTTATGGCAACTTTAACTCTGAAATAATTCCAATAATATTCTTACCCAGATATTCTGGGCATATTAAATATGTCTTGGCATTCCTCTTCATCTGTCATCTTTTTTCTTCATCTATGAAAAGTAACCAAAGAAATAAGTACAGTGGAAAATATATGTAGAAAACTATACCCTTACATTTATTCTTAGAATGTTCCTTTTACTTTTTGACAGCAGTTAACGTGTTTATATTGCTGGAAAAATAATTTTACCTTTTTTCAGATGTTATTCTAAAAAACTACATTTTAAAAAGTATTTAAATTGTCAAGAAGTTTCAATGACTGTTTTGTCACTGCAATATTTGCAACAAGAGTCCTTCCAAGATATTCTGGACATACTTTCTTCGGGTTCCTCTCTTCATCTGTAATCTTCTTTCTTCATCTATAGAAATTACCAAATAAATAAATGGATTGAAAAAATCTATATATAGCAGATTTCATGTCCTTTCATTTATGCTTAGAATGTTGCTTTCAATTTTTGACACTAGCTTATGTGTGTAGTGATGGTTAAATTACTACCTTATATCAGGTGTTAATCCAAAAAGTGCATATCAAAAATATTTTAAATATTTTAAATTGTCGTAAGTTTTTATGGCAACTTTAACTCTGAAATAATTCCAATAATATTCTTACCCAGATATTCTGGGCATATTAAATATGTCTTGGCATTCCTCTTCATCTGTCATCTTTTTTCTTCATCTATGAAAAGTAACCAAAGAAATAAGTACAGTGGAAAATATATGTAGAAAAGTATACCCTTACATTTATTCTTAGAATGTTCCTTTTACTTTTTGACAGCAGCTAACATGTTTATATTGCTGGAAAAATAATTTTACCTTTTTTCAGATGTTATTCTAAAAAACTACATTTTAAAAAGTATTTAAATTGTCAAGAAGTTTCAATTGCTGTTTTATCACTGCAATAATTTGCAACAAGAGTCTTACCCAGATATTCTGGACATACTTCGGGTTCCTCTCTTCATCTGTAATCTTCTTTCTTCATCTACAGAAATTACCAAATAAATAAATGGATTGAAAAAATCTACAGCAGATTTCATGTCCTTTCATTTATGCTGAGAATGTTGCATTCAATTGTTGATACTAGATTTCATATGTGTAATGATGGTTAAATAACTGTACCTTATATCAGGTGTTAATCCAAAAAGTGCATGTCAAAAATATTTTAAATATTTTAAATTGTCATAGGTTTTTACATCCTCACAAGTCAGGGTTTCTGTGTCCACATGTGTCCACGAACCCCTGACAAACTTGGCTAGGAAATTCCCGGGCTACAAGTCACTATTTTGATTGGCTACATCGTACCTTAATGTAGCCAATCAAAAGCTCGCTTTCATTCACGACTTGGTTAGGGGATATCCCGATGTCGATTGTAAATAAACCAAACGGATGTGTTGCTTAGACCATGTGAAAATCAGTGTATTTTGTACAATAGTGATAATAGTTTGTTATTATCGCGTTATTATTTAGTTGCGTTACGTTTTCTTCACACTCCAAAATGAGTAAGAATGACTACTGCCAAACACTTGCTTCTTTCAAGCAATTTCATTAGTTGATATTTTAATGGATTGACGTCATACGAAAATCGTCTAGCCCGGGAATTTCCTAGCTAAGTTTGTCAGGGGTTCGTGGACACATGTGGACACAGAAACCCTGACTTGTGAGGATGAGGTTTTTATGGCAACTTTAACTCTGAAATAATTCCAATAATATTCTTACCCAGATATTCTGGGCATATTAAATATGTCTTGGCATTCCTCTTCATCTGTCATCTTTTTTCTTCATCTGTGAAAAGTAACCAAAGAAATAAGTACAGTGGAAAATATATGTAGAAAACTATACCCTTACATTTATTCTTAGAATGTTCCTTTTACTTTTTGACAGCAGCTGACATGTTTATATTGCTGGAAAAATAATTTTACCTTATTTCAGATGTTATTCTAAAAAACTACATTTTAAAAAGTATTTAAATTGTCAAGAAGTTTCAATGGCTGTTTTATCACTGCAATAATTTGCAACAAGAGTCTTACCCAGATATTCTGGACATACTTCGGGATCCTCTCTTCATCTGTAATCTTCTTTCTTCATCTATAGAAATTACCAAATAAATAAATGGATTGAAAAAATCTATATATAGCAGATTTCATGTCCTTTCATTTTATGCTTAGAATGTTGCTTTCAATTTTTGACACTAGCTTATGTGTGTAGTGATGGTTAAATTACTACCTTATATCAGGTGTTAATCCAAAAAGTGCGTATCAAAAATATTTTAAATATTTTAAATTGTGGTAAGTTTTTATGGCTTCTTTAACTCTGAAATAATTCCATTAATATTCTTACCCAGATATTCTGGACATATTAAATATGTCTTGGCATTCCTCTTCATCTGTCATCTTTTTTTTCATCTATGAAAAGTACCAAAGAAATAAGTACAGTGGAAAATATATGTAGAAAACTATTCCCTTTCATTTATTCTGATAATGTTCCTTTTACTTGTTGACAGCAGCTAACATGTTTATATTGCTGGAAAAATAATTTTACCGTATTTAGATATTCTAAAAAACTACATTTTAAAAATATCTAAATTGTAAAGAAGTTTCAATGGCTGTTTTATCACTGCAATAATTTTCGACAATATTCTTACCCAGATATTCTGGGCATATTTTCTTGGGGTTCCTCTCTTCATCTGTAATCTTCTTTCTTCAGCTATAAAAATAACCAAATAAATAAATGGATTGAAAAAATCTATATATAGCAGATTTCATGTCCTTTCATTTATGCTTAGAATGTTGCTTTCAATTGTTGACACTAGCTTTTATGTGTGTAGTGATGGTTAAATAACTGTACCTTATATCAGGTGTTAATCCAAAAAGTGCATGTGAAAATTATTTTAAATTGTCATAGGTTTTTATGGCAACTTTAACTCTGAAATAATTCCAATAATATTCTTACCCAGATATTCTGGGCATATTATATATGTCTTGGCATTCCTCTTCATTTGTCATCTTTTTTCTTCATCTATGAAAAGTAACCAAAGAAATAAGTACAGTGGAAAATATATGTAGAAAACTATTCCTTTTCATTTATTCTTAGAATGTTCCTTTTACTTTTTGACAGCAGCTAATATGTTTATATTGCTGGAAAAATAATTTTACCTTATTTCAGATGTTATTCTAAAAAACTACATTTTAAAAAGTATTTAAATTGTTAAGAAGTTTCAATGGCTGTTTTATCACTGCAATAATTTGCAACAAGAGTCTTACCCAGATATTCTGGACATACTTTCTTCGGGTTTCTCTCTTCATCTGTAATCTTCTTTTTTCATCTATAGAAATAACCAAATAAATAAATGGATTGAAAAAATCTATATATAGCAGATTTCATGTCCTTTCATTTATGCTTAGAATGTTGCTTTCAATTGTTGACACAAGCTTTTATATGTGTAATGATGGTTAAATAACTGTACCTTATATCAGGTGTTAATCCAAAAAGTGCATGTCAAAAATATTTTAAATTGTCATAGGTTTTTATGGTTTCTTTAACTCTGAAATAATTCTAATAATATTCTTACCCAGATATTCTGGACATATTAAATATGTCTTGGCATTCCTCTTCATCTGTCATCTTTTTTTCATCTATGAAAAGTACCAAAGAAATAAGTATACAGTGGAAAATATATGTAGAAAACTATTCCCTTTCATTTATTCTTATAATGTTCCTTTTACTTTTTGACAGCAGCTAACGTGTTTATATTAAAGGAAAAATAATTTTACCGTATTTCAGATGTTATTCTAAAAAACTACATTTTAAAAATATTTAAATTGTCAAGAAGTTTCAATGGCTGTTTTATCACTGCAATAATTTTCGACAATATTCTTACCCAGATATTCTGGACATATTTTCTTGGGGTTCCTCTCTTCATCTGTAATCTTCTTTCTTCATCTATAAAAATAACCAAATAAATAAATGGATTGAAAAAATCTATATATAGCAGATTTCATGTCCTTTCATTTATGCTTAGAATGTTGCTTTCAATTGTTGACACTAGCTTTTATATGTGTAATGATGGTTAAATAACTGTACCTTATATCAGGTGTTAATCCAAAAAGTGCATGTCAAAAATATTTTAAATTGTCATAGGTTTTTATGGTTTCTTTAACTCTGAAATAATTCCAATAATATTCTTACCCAGATATTCTGGACATATTAAATATGTCTTGGCATTCCTCTTCATCTGTCATCTTTTTTTTCGTCTATGAAAAGTACCAAAGAAATAAGTACAGTGGAAAATATATGTAGAAAACTATTCCCTTTCATTTATTCTATTAATGTTCCTTTTACTTTTTGACAGCAGCTAACGTGTTTATATTAAAGGAAAAATAATTTTACCTTATTTCAGATGTTATTCTAAAAAACTACATTTTAAAAATATTTAAATTGTCAAGAAGTTTCAATGGCTGTTTTGTCACTGCAATAATTTTCGACAATATTCTTACCCAGATATTCTGGACATATTGTCTTGGGGTTCCTCTCTTCATCTGTAATCTTCTTTCTTCATCTATAAAAATAACCAAATAAATAAATGGATTGAAAAAATCTATAAATAGCAGATTTCATGTCCTTTCATTTATGCTTAGAATGTTGCTTTCAATTATTGACACTAGCTTTTATGTGTGTAGTGATGGTTAAATAACTGTACCTTATATCAGGTGTTAATCCAAAAAGTGCATGTCAGAAATATTTTAAATATTTTAAATTGTCATAGGTTTTTATGGCTTCTTTAACTCTGAAATAATTCCAATAATATTCTTACCCAGATATTCTGGGCATATTAAATATGTCTTGGCATTCCTCTTCATCTGTCATCTTTTTTCTTCATCTATGAGAAGTAACCAAAGAAATAAGTACAGTGGAAAATATAAATATGTAGAAAACTTTATTCCCTTTCATTTATTCTTAGAATATTCCTTTTACTTTTTGACAGCAGCTAACGTGTTTATATTAAAGGAAAAATAATTTTACCGTATTTCAGATGTTATTCTAAAAAACTACATTTTAAAAATATTTAAATTGTCAAGAAGTTTCAATGGCTGTTTTATCACTGCAATAATTTTCGACAATATTCTTACCCAGATATTCTGGGCATATTTTCTTGGGGTTCCTCTCTTCATCTGTAATCTTCTTTCTTCATCTATAGAAATTACCAAATAAATAAATGGATTGAAAAAATCTATATATAGCAGATTTCATGTCCTTTCATTTATGCTTAGAATGTTGCTTTCAATTGTTGACACTAGCTTTTATATGTTTAATGATGGTTAAATAACTGTACCTTATATCAGGTGTTAATCCAAAAAGTGCATGTCAAAAATATTTTAAATATTTTAAATTGTCGTAAGTTTTGATGGCTTCTTTAACTCTGAAATAATTCCAATAATATTCTTACCCAGATATTCTGGGCATATTAAGTATGTCTTGGCATTCCTCTTCATCTGTCATTTTTCTTCTTCATCTATGAAAAGTGCCAAAGAAATAAGTACAGTGGAAAATATATGTAGAAAACTTTATTCCCTTTTATTTATTCTTAGAATGTTCCTTTTACATTTTGACAGCAGCTAACGTGTTTATATTAATGGAAAAATAATTTTACCTTATTTCAGATGTTATTCTAAAAACTACATTTTAAAAATATCTAAATTGTAAAGAAGTTTCAATGGCTGTTTTATCACTGCAATAATTTTCGACAATATTCTTACCCAGATATTCTGGACATATTTTCTTGGGGTTCCTCTCTTCATCTGTAATCTTCTTTCTTCATCTATAAAAATAACCAAATAAATAAATGTATTGAAAAAATCTATATATAGCAGATTTCATGTCCTTTCATGTATGCTTAGAATGTTGCTTTCAATTGTTGACACTAGCTTTTTTGTGTGTAGTGATGGTTAAATAACTGTACCTTATATCAGGTGTTAATCCAAAAAGTGACTGTCAAAAATATTTTAAATTGTCATAGGTTTTTATGGCTTCTTTAACTCTGAAATAATTCCAATAATATTCTTACCCAGATATTATGGACATTTTGTCTTGGCTTTCCGCTTCATCTGTCAATATATATTTCTTCATCTGTAAAAAGTAACCAAAGAAATAAGTAGAGTTGAAAATATCAATATGCAAAAAACTTTATTCCCTTTTATTTATTCTTAGAATGTTGCTTTTACTTTTTGACCCCAGCTAACATGTGTATTGGTTAGAACAGTTTAAGCAGCAGATCAGTAAAACAGATACATACAATAATATGGAATATATCTTACTTGTATTGGAAACCAGATCATAAAACATTTTCATTTATGCCCCAAGATGGAGACTTACTTGTTATGCCTGTCTCTGTGGGTGGGACCATAGACCATAGTCTCTATTGCCTTTTTAGCACACACTATTCTGGACTATGCTGGTCAATCCACTGCAACTGCTTCCTATCTGCTGCAGTTCAGTCATGTAGGGGCTTGTCAGATGGTGCTGAATACTGGATTTCTAAGGGTATGTCCAATTTGACCTCACTTTGCAGAATCTGACTGGTCACCAATACTAATGTTTCACACTCTCACAGATTAAATATTACAAATCTTCCTATGCCATCTAATGCAGATGTGCCTTAGACAGATGTTGAATAAAGTCAGGGTCTGTTATGCATCGTCTTTGTTTTGGTGCTCTGTTGGAAAACCTAGACACTGGCTATTCTCATCTCATCAATTTTTGATACAATATCTGTTCCTGTAGGTTGACAACAGTCGACTCCCAATATAACCAGTTTACTTCATATCCGAGGTTCTAAAAAAGTGACAAGTCTTCATACACTCAAAAGAAATTTTTAGTGAGGACTAATTTGGTGAATTGTTTTTGGAAACAACAAAATACAAATTGTTATTGTGAAATGAAATAGAATCATATGTGGATATTATATGCAGTTTGAAAGCATTTATTCAAGTTAAATTAAAAATTATAAATATTAAACAGGCTATTCAAGCCTTCTATTACATCTTTTGAAGCAATAATAAACCAATAATCAATCTTAAGCAGAAAACATGGCCAAACATTTAGTTTTATTATTTAATGCACTTTTTCAGTAAAAAAGGTCTTTCACAATAAATAATTCAAGCCAGGTGAGGTGAAACAACAACAACTTGATAAATGATAAAATATCGATATTTCCATTCCCAGATTAAAGAAAATGTTTACCTGCATGTTGCAATTTTTTATTCATTTGCAATAACTTCATTGTTTGTTGGCAAGTATTGGTCTGCACTTCAGATCTTTTCTATTTACAAGACTTCCAGCAAAAACTGTCCTATTAGCTTATTCCATTTTTGCAAAATTAAAGTAAAAAGATCGCCAAAAAAGTTTGCTATTTTTTTTAATCCAAGGTGTAGATCTCCTTAAACTAAACTACCTTAAATTAAATTAAACTAAACTAAGTAAACTTGAGTTAAGTTACCATTAACTCAAATCTACTTACTCAACTCTCAACTGCACTCTCAACTCAACTCCTCTCCGAACTCCACTCCACTCTCAACTCCACTGTCATCTAAATATACAAAATGATTTTTGAAAGCCATGATCTAGTGTATATTTTACTATGAGCATTGCATTGTATCAGTCAAATTTAACACTTAGCATTGCTAGGTGTTAAATTTGCAGAAACTATGCCCTACCATAGTTAAATATCCATAAATCATGCCTTCCATAAATCATTTTGATTCCAATATGGAAACTTGGTGTTTGATTTATTCTACCACAGCATTCCATATTAGAACTAAACTTAAATAAATTCTACACCTTTAATACTCAATGAGTATGTAAAATTTTGTACTCAATGAGTACATAAAAAGTTTTTTTTATAGAGTTGGAAGTTTTCATGCTAATATGGAATAAATACTAGTAGGAACAACCCTCTTTGGTCATCTGAAATATAAATGAAGAATAACTGAAGAGAACCAAGTAATGTTGGACAGAAATAATATACATGTAAATTCCTAATGTTTCAAAATCAAATGCATTCCACATCAGTAGTTGAACAAGTGTGGACACATAAAAATGTCTTGCCTGCATTCCATATCAGAAGTGATAAAAATTACTCCTGAGGAACACCCATAATCAAGACTGTCATCTTGTCAACAACTTACATACCAAATATTGTTTTCATGTTGTGCATTGTTTCTGAGGAATGACTTAATCCAACTAAAATTATTGTTTTTTAAATATATATGTCACAGGGTTAGTCCTAAGGGACTTCTGACTTATTATATGTTGGCTGCATTTTCTGGTTGTTTGAATGGTGTTTAACCAATGTCCCCCCCCCCCCCCAAAAAAAAAAAAAACCAAGGCCCCTTAAATATGTAGCATGTTAACACAACATGAATAGTAATTGTATTCAGCATGAACAATATATGCTTCTTTTTTTTTCACCCAGTAAATACCTTGCAAATTCTTGATCTGGACTTCAATGTTTGACTTTTGATGTGTCTTTTATACCTGAAAAAATGGAGTTATCTCCCATTTGATGTTTGTTAAAATAATTTATATTACAATGAAAACAAAATATTTTACAGTATTGTACTTCATCAACTAGCTGGACTTGGAATGTCGTTTTCTTAATAAATTTTATTTTTTTGTTCCTAAGAAAATGGGTACATATTAGTTCCAAACTAAAGGGACACACAATTCTTCAAATTTGCTGCAAGTTATTTTTTATATCAGTATTCATAAATTTTTGAAAGACATAATTGTTTCTGAAATTATGCATTATTTAATATATTGTACAAAGAAAATAATAAAAGCTGTATAATCCAAGATATGTCTAGCCATTGGTATACCAGGGCAATAAACTCAATTGGTATAGCAGGGCAATAAATTCAATTGGTACACCAGGGAAAAAAATCAATTAAACACAAACAATAAATTAAAATAAAAGAAATTAAAAAAAACCTATTCACTCCACTATCTAGCACAGGACATTCGGCTGTGTCCACTGCCTATTTACAATTTTTTTACATGTATACATTTTATTGTAGGAAAGCGAAATACTCATCAAAATTCTCACGAGCAACACAAAACAGTTGGTGGCAATTAGGAGATGTGTCACGGGGAAAACAGCAGACATCCCCCTTTTAAAAATAAAAAAAAAAATCACTATTTTTTATTTAGAAAATTGTCTCAAGCACAACAGAATAGCTGTGCATATTGAGAAGTTCTGGATAACATAAGAGACATTTTTTAACTTTCCATTTTTCAAAATTCCAAAATTCAGTGGACGCAACTGGGTGGAGAAATGGTTGGAATATGTTGAGTCACTGCCCGGATAAAACTTAACGGCTAATTATTCAGTCGTGTAATGACCACCTTTCCCCGTAACAGCTCCACATGGTGACAAGTGAAAAGAATACCATAAGGAGATGTAAAAAGCCGCCCCGCTTATCTTTACCAAGAAAAATCAAGAGAAAAACACCATTAAGCCATTGTGTGTCAGATAAAGGAACCTACTTCCCCGTTTTTCATTGAAAAAAAGATTTTGATTAAATCATTGAAAAGAAACAGCGTTTGCAGTTGACCATTTTGGAAGCTGCAGGTTATGTTCAATTCCGTGTATTTAAAATGGAGCTGAGAATAATCATGAAACTCGACAAACAAGAAGATGAATTGTTCGATTCCTGTTTTTACTCTCCAAAGAAGGCGACCCAAAACATGACTGAAATATTGCTTGGTGAATTTCTGGGACACCATACAATTTTAAACCTATATGTGTAACAGTAGAAAAAAATATTGATAATTTTCAATACGTATTTTTATCATCATAAACAATGAAATGTCAAGGCTAGATTTCTTAAAATAATTATAAAATAAATATTTTGAAGCGCCTGTCGAAACGTTAAAAAAATTAACTTACATTAAACTGCTCCATTGTCACAAAACATGTCTGTCTTTTTCAAAGCTTGCACGGGTAAATAGTGTTCACAATTTGAATTGAGCACGTGATACGTTTTGCAAGTGCTGATGGGAAAGTTTTATACATATTTGTATAGACAAAGTGAGTTGTAATCGGACATGTTAATTAGTTATATTCATAAAGAACACAGAATACGATCATCTGTTCGTTTTCGATTAAACGTTTGAAACATTTCACAATTATTAACATTAATTGATTAAAATGAATATACATGTACTTAGCATAACTTTGACTTTGATTTCTGTAATCAAATTGGCTTAATTGATTTCGTAGCTTACTTTAAAATTAGTTTAGTGACGTAAATAATGCAAAAGGATTGGGCAAAGTCTTTTTTATAACTAAATTTAGTCAATCTCACAAACAAATACAAATTTTCTGGTTATTTACTTATAAAGGAAAAATAATATATTATGTAGTTGACAAACATTGTTATTCGAGCACACCGAGACATTTTTATGAGTAAATCAAGCGCTTGATCAATAAATTCAGGGACAATACAATTTTTAATCTATTTGTGTAACAGTCGACACCAAAATTTTGTTTCAATGCGGTTTTTATAATCCTAGACTAAAACAAATATGGCAAGGCAAATTTGTTAAAGTAATTCTAAATAAATATTTACGAGTGTCTGTTATTTAAAAAAAATCAAACATAAAACTTACATTTAACTGCGCTATTTTCACAAAGCATGACTTTTTTCAAAGCTTCCAAGAGTAAATAGTGTTCACAAACCTAATTTGAGCACGTGATACGTTTTCTAGGGCTTATGGGAAGGGTTTCCGTTGGTCCTTCACTCATTTATCAAAAATAAATAGAAAGCCTTTTGAATTATTCGATAAAGAATATTGGGCACACGAACGACCCTCTGTTCGTTTTGGATAAAACATTGAAAACATTTTTTTAAATATGAACATTAAATTATTATTAAAATGAACATGCATGTATATGGTTGCAAGAATCTTGATTTTAAGTAAAATATTTTTTTCATTTTTAGGCTCTTTTTGATCAGACACGAGACGCCATTATTCAGTAGCTAACAAATTGATGGGAACCCCCATTCAAACACACTTCTATACCTCTGTCTGCTTATTTCAAATTCTACATACAGCTATATGATTTCTGCTTCTACAAACCATTGTGTACTTATTTCAGCTTCTACATACAGCTATCTGTTTATTTCTGGTTCTTTATACCTTTGTATAGTTTTTTTCTGCTTCTACATAACTCTGTCTTTTTATTTAGTCATTTCAGTTTCTGTAAACCCCATTTCGGTTCCATATCCCGCTATCAACGTACTTCAGCTTCTGCATTATGCTGTCTAGTTATTTAAAATTTTCCATAGCTTCTATATCCACTGTCTAGTTATTTCAGCTTCTACATACCACTGTATAGTCATTTAAACTTCTACATGCCACTATCTACTTTATTCCAGCTTCTACTTACCACTGTCTACTTTATTTCAGCATCTTCATACCACTGTCAATTTATTACAGGTTCTACATACTGCCGTCTAGTTATTTCACCATTACAGCTTCTACATACCGCTGTCTACTTTATTTCAGGTTTTAGATATGTTCGTTATTTCACTTATTTCAGCTTCTGCGTACCATTGTCTATTTATTTCAAGATCTGTATACCACTGTCTATTATTTCGGCTTCTATATACCGTCGTCTTGCTATTTCAGGCTCAATATACCTCTTTCTTGTTATTTCAGGTTCTATATGCCACTGTATTGTTATTTAAGGTTCTATATACCGCTGTCTTATTTCAGGTTCTATATAACGCTGTCTTGTTGTACTTTCTGCTTCTGCATACCGTCGTTTTGTTATTTCACGTTCTTTATACCACTGCCTTGTTATTTCAGGTTCTTTATACCGCTGTCTTGTTATTTCAGGTTCTATATACCGCTACATTGTTATTTCAGGTTCTATATACCACCACAGTCTAGTTATTTTAGGTTCTACTAGTATATACCACTGCTGTCTAGTTATTTCAGGTTCTATATACCACTGTCTTGTTATTTCATGTTCTATATACCGCTATCATGTTATTTCATGTTCTATATACCGCTGTCTTGTTATTTCAGGTTCTATATACCGCGGTCTGGTTATTTGAGGTTCTATATACCGCTGCCTTGTTATTTCAGGTTCTTGATACCACTGTCTTCTTATTTCAGGTTCTGTATACCGCTGTCTTGTTTTTTTCAGGTTCTATATACCGCTGTCTTGTTATTTCAGCTTCTATATACCTCAGTCTTGTTATTTCAGGTTCTATATACCGCTGTCTTGTTATTTCATGTTCTATATACCGCTCTCTTGTTATTTCAGGTTCTTGTTTGTTTGTTTGAATGGTGTTTTAACGCCACTTTCAGCAATTTTTCAGCTATTTCATGGCGTCCAGTTTTTATTGGGGGAGGAAGCCGGAGTACCCGGAGAGAACCCCCGTCTTGCGATAGGAAAACTGGCAATCCTTGTCAATTAAGATTGGAGTCGAGTACACCCTACCTGCAGTGAGAATCGAACCCGCAATCTCAGTGTTGACAGACCACGTGATCAATAGTAGACGAACTACCTTGACCACTCATATACCGCTGTCTTGTTATTTCAGGTTCTATATACCACTGACTTGTTATTCAGGTTATTTCAGGTTCTATATACCACTGTCTTGTTATTTCAGGTTCTATATACCACCACTGTCAAGTTATTTTAGGTTCTATATACCACTGCTGTCTAATTATTTAAGGTTCTATATACCGCTGTCTTGTTATTTCAGGTTCTATATACCTCGGTCTTGTTATTTCAGGTTCTATATACCGCTGCCTTGTTATTTCAGGTTCTATATATACCTCGGTCTTGTTATTTCAGGTTCTTTATACCTCGGTCTTGTTATTTCAGGTTCTATATACTGCTGTCTTGTTATTTCAGGCTTGTTATTTCAGGTTCTATATACCGCTGTCTTGTTATTTTAGGTTCTATATACCACTGTCTTGTTATTTCATGTTATACCGCTGTCTTGTTATTTCAAGTTCTATATACCACTGTCTTGTTATTTCATGTTCTATATACCGCTGTCTTGTTATTTCAGGTTCTATATACCGCTGTCTTGTTATTTCAGGTTCTATATACCGCTGTCTTGTTATTTCAAGTTCTATATACCACTGTCTTGTTATTTCATGTTCTATATACCGCTGTCTTGTTATTTCAGGTTCTATATACCGCTGTCTTGTTATTTCAGGTTCTATATACCACTGCCTTGTTATTTCAGGTTCAATATACTGCTGTTTTGTTATTTCATGTTCTATATACCGCTGTCTTGTTATTTCAGGTTCTATATACCGCTGTCTTGTTATTTCAGGTTCTATATACCACTGTTTTGTTATTTCAGGTTCAATATACTGCTGTCTTGTTATTTCAGGTTCTATATACTACTGTCTTGTTATTTCAGGTTCTATATACCGCTGTCTTGCTACTTCAGGTTCTATATACAGCTATCTTGTTATTTCAATTTCTATATACTGTAACGTAACCGAGCGGTATGGGTCTCCGAATATATTTGCCTGGATGATACGTGGGACTGGTCACCCACCCGTTCTTGGTGTCAGAACGGAACGGTAGTTGGCTCTAAGTATGGCTTACAAGTCAGTATTTGGAAACACGGGAATAATCTGGGTTATTGGTCTATGCGTGTAAGTGTGTGTGTGTGTTAAATCTTGGTAATGGCAGAGGTAATGAATATTAAAATGAAAGAGACAAAAGTAAAGTTAAATAACTTGTATTAAATTCAAATGAGATTTCATATATATAACAGTGATAAAATTTATTACTTAACTTACAACTTTAACATATGTAGCGTAAAAATATTTTACTTAGCTTTATACTATATAGACTGCTGACAGTTATTCGTTTCTATAGCCAGAACTAAAATGGGGAAGGGGGATTCTTTAAATATTATGGTAACGAAAAATTACCATACGGAAAAATTATGGAATACTATAAAAAGTTAAACGTTTAAAGTTTTGCCGGAATAAATTTAAAAGTACTTAAAACGGACCTGTTTTCAAAATGGTACGGTTCCTCCACAGTAACGTGAAAACAACAATCTGACTTGGAAACGCTGGCTTCCGGATATGGTAAAACAATCAAGGTTCTGACTTTGGTTCTGGTATTGGCTCTGGCTTTGGCTCTGGTTATGGTTTTATTTTAACAGGTGTTGCCCAGGGAAGAGAAAAACAAAACGGGATTTGAAAATTCGCGGTATTTATACTATTGCGTTACCAAAGTACCAAAATATTACAACTTTTACCAAAAGTGATGTTCGTAAACGTTAAAAAGATGACGTTATCATTGACGTTAAATAAATACGGAAACGTTCCGAATCAAGGAATTGGCAAAAACAAAGATGGCGTGTGGGTGAAAAGTTGTCAGGATCGAAACTTTGAAATGGAAATTACGTCAGAATAACTGTCAATAAAAGGTAAACAACTTCAATAATAATCATAATAACAATCATAACATTTCATAATTAATTGTTCAAACATTATAACAGTCAATAATGGGAAAGTATATTTTCCCGATTTGAAAGCGAACTACCGCTTCCTTTCAACGTAGTATCACTGTTGAACATTTTATAATTAACATAATAATAACACTATCAGTACACCAGAATGTACACTTTATAAAATTGTGTAATTCTCAATAACGTGATGATAACGGATTTCCCAATTCCGTTACAATACCACTGTTTTGTTATTTCATGTTCTATATACCGCTATCTTATTTCATTTTCTATATACCACTGTCTTAATTGTTATTTCAGGTTCTATATAACGCTGTCTTGTTATTTAAGGTTCTATATACCGCTGTCTTGTTATTTCTGGTTCTATATACCGCTGTCTTGTTATTTCAGGTTCTATATACCGCTATCTTGTTATTTCTGGTTCTATATACCGCTGTCTTGTTATTTCTGGTTCTATATACCGCTATCTTGTTATTTAAGGTTCTATATACCGCTGTCTTGTTATTTCAGGTTCTATATACCGCTATCTTGTTATTTCAGGTTCTATAGACAAATTCATCGATGAAATCATGTGCCGCGCCATATTGATGTTATTCGGAACCCGCTAGTAAGCAGTGGTACACGCTCTCGGGTTTTATCCATTCAGTCAATGGTGCAGGAATGATAATTAACCGTTAATTGTGTTATCATTTTAAAAGATAACGTCAAGCTGGGTGCACCGTCTGCTAATTTTATCTATCAACTATGTCTGAGAAGAAAATTAAAAGTAAAATACTAATTAAATTCCTTTGTATAGCCCATTTTTAGCGAATAGGACAGATGAAAAATAAGAATTATAAATGTTTGCTTCTGATTTATATACTTTAAAGTACCAACGTTTTGTTTTGTTTTTCCGGTTACATAATGTATATTATTTGCCTGCTTTTGATTTATATGCAATGTTTTGCCACTGTAAAGGCAAAATTAAAAATTAAAAACTCCCAGTACTTAGTTTGTTGTGCATGTATTGTTTAAAAACAAATAGTATATCTGAAGTTATATTGTATATATTTCAGAAGCAACAACAGAATTATCCATGCTGGAATTATGGCCACTTGTCACTTGTGTGCAGGACTTATATATGACGTTGGAAATGAAATTGATGGTTG
Source organism: Limnoperna fortunei (assembly GCA_944474755.1). NCBI lineage: Eukaryota > Metazoa > Mollusca > Bivalvia > Mytilida > Modiolidae > Limnoperna > Limnoperna fortunei. The sequence goes on from OX104119.1 coordinate 34,040,515, forward strand.
CACTAGGTAATCTTCCAAAGTTTGAAGACAATGTAGCATAGACCATAGAAATGATGACCAATAACTTGTTGTATTATTGATCCTTTCAACGGCCACCACAAAAAAATCTAATTGTGTGATGCATATTTTTTTAACATCTTATCAATAAAAAAATTTCTATAAAGTAGTTGTTTTTAACATTATTATAAAATTTATATTAACTTAACAATTAAGATTTTTAATTTTGCCAAAAAGTTTCTAAATGTATTACTGTATTTCCAAGCAACGAAAATGAATAAGACAGTGGCCAAATGAAGTCCATGGCCTATTAGAAACTTTGGGTGGCAGTTTGAACTGTTCGTTAAGTTTCAGAAGCAAATATCTGGTAAATTACATGTATCTTGGAATAGGAAAGATGAAAAATAAGAATTATAAATGTTTGCTTCTGATTTATATACTTTACAATACCAACTTTTTGTTTTGTTTTTCCGGTTACATAATGTTTATTATTTGCCTGCTTTTGATTTAAAGTTTTTTTGTCATTATTCTTTTTATTTACAAGTTAAGTCAGTGCATAGTTGAGAAATGTAATGCATGCAGAATGGCCATAGCATCCATTGAGGCCTCATTAAAAATTTGAAATGGTTTTGATATATGGACAATTTTGTTAAGAATTAAAAATAAAATATCGAAATCATGTCTTTTACTTTCTATAACTGTAAAACGCTATAACTAATACGGACGTCGGTACCTTTAAACCAAACAACGGTCTTAATATGGAGTTATCGATTTGTTACTATTTACGGATTTTCACTGTCCAGTATCAACAGTCGTTCCATTAATTATAATAAAGGTCATGATGTCGAACGTAAACAAATAAAAAGAAAAGCAGGCAGCATGCATGGGATCTAAGGGTAAAAACTGGAAGCTGTAGAAAAAGAAGTGCAGGTGAATATATCAAGGGATTAAATAATATTTTAAGTGAACTGAATATGTAGAATTTTAATATTTTAATATAAAAATATGAACAGACGCTGTTTTTCCAAATATCCAATGTCCTTTGGCTGTTTTGACAATCGACGATCGCACAAATGCGACCACCACGGCTAGTATTCGACATAATTATTACTATACCAATGTAAATTTAACCTGTGTAGCGTGTACCATGTAATGTCGGATTGTGTATTACGTCACCTGTCGACACGAACGATAACTCGTATATGACCAATTTCTGACATCGTCTATATACCGCTATCTTGTTATTTAAGGTTCTATATACCGCTGTCTTGTTATTTAAGGTTCTATATACCGCTGTCTTGTTATTTAAGGTTCTATATAACGCTGTCTTGTTATTTCAGGTTCTATATACCGCTATCTTGTTATTTAAGGTTCTATATACCGCTGTCTTGTTATTTCTGGTTCTATATACCACTGTCTTGTTATTTCAAGTTCTATATTCCTCTGTTTAGTTATTTAAGGTTCTATGTACCGTTGTCTTGTTATTCCATTGTAGCATTGTTTAGTCAATTTCAATTGGACATAGCCCTTTTCTAAATGTCACTTACTAGTTTTTTCAGCTGCTGCATACCGCTGTCTAGCTAATTTAAATTCTATAAATCGCTTACTAGAAAGTTCGGCTTCTGCATACTGCTGGAGTAATTTTATATTCTAAATACCGCTGTCTACTTTATTTAAGAACTAGGTACCACTATCAGTCTATATGTAGGAAACGCAGATTAAATAATGTATTTAAAACAAGGATTTTAAATTATTTACCATTTTCATCGTATATATACATATTTTTATGCTGCGGAATGAAGAAACGTTATTCTATGTAATACTTGCTTTTAATAATATGAATTGGTAGTGGCGTTTTGACCCGCACGTGTCCGCGAGGGTGCTAGAGGGGGGTCCATTAACCGGTTACCAATTTTTTTTATTTTTCTCAAAACAGATAATAGTAAATTTAAAATAGTGATAACAGATAACAGCAATTACATAAAAAAACAGTGAGTTTAAAGATCGAAAAAACAGGTAACAGCAGAATCTCGTCGAAGGGCAATACTATAAACAGCAAACAGGGTTTTTATTTTCATTATAACAGTTAACAACGATGTTATTTTTTAAGTAAACAGATAACAGCTAATGATTGAAAAACAGTTAACAGTTGCTTTATTTAAAAAAAACAGTTAAAACACCTGTACAAATGGCCAAAAACACATTACAGGAAAGATCTTGCCCCTCCTTCCCTCCCCCCACCCCGAACGTATCATAACATCGGACCTCTTGCCTTAAATTTATATCTTGAAATTCTCTATGTCAGCTGAATGGTTGTAAACAAAACAAAACAATGTACGCATTTTTTACTGATATGTAATAATCATATATAATTAACATATTCGGGAATGTTCTCACATTCATCAATATATTTGAATTTATGTCATAGACATATCTATCATACATGCTATGCTGGCAGTAGTACTATGAAAATTTTAAATAAAAGGAGACAATTTCATGACTGGAAATGAGTTTTTGAACTCTTCTGAAAAATATTTGTATTGCATTCTCTGTTTTATCCATATTTTCAACTTTAATGCTCCGTTTCTCCTTACAGTGCGGCGTTTATTTATATTTGTAACATATATGTGCGCTGTTTTCATTGTGTGGAATGTAACATATATGTGTGCTGTTTACATTGTATGGAATGTTACATATATGTGTGATGTTTACATTGTGTGGAATGTAACATATATGTGTGATGTTTACATTGTATGGAATGTTACATATATGTGTGCTGTTTACATTGTATGGAATGTTACATATATGTGTGCTGTTTACATTGTGTGGAATGTAATATATATGTGTACTGTTTACATTGTGTGGATTGTAACATATATGTGTGCTTTTTAAATTGTATGGAATGTAGAGAGATGGCTATACGGCAGGGGGTCTTTGTCCGCTTAATGCACACAGAAGCTTTGAGAAAAATGATGTAAAATCTGAACCCTGGGCATTTCATGCAGTGGTTGTTGCCCGATCTTCATGAAACTGAGGGAAAATATGTTTATGGGTATAATATCTCGATCAAGATTGATAACCAGCCAAATTGCTTCAGCCACTTCAGAGTTATGGCCCTTTAATTATACAAAAAATGGTAAATTTTCGATGGGCATATTTTGTGGTATATTGATTGCAAAGATAGATTGCATTTTTTTGGTCAAAAGCATGTGGATTCATCCTCGTACTCGCGTATAGGCAGCTACGCCCTTGACATCTTAATAATTTGGGTTTTAAATATTGTTTGGGGTTGAACGCACTGATGAGTCTTGATTAGGCGAAACGCGCGTCTGGCGTAGTAAATTCTGTTTACCTTGGTATCTGTGATGGCATTTTATTTGCAACCACTGGGTTGATGCGCGTGCAGGTGGACTGTTATCCCAGCTAGGGTATCACCAACCCAGTAGTCACACTTCGGTGCTGACAGGAATATCATTGATTATTTCAGTGATATAGTAATTGTCTGAATTTACTGCCACACAATTTCGAAACTACATTTGTAAGTTATTTTAATTCTAAGGTTTCTGTTTTCAAGGTGTAGATAGCCTCAGCCGGATTTGTTATAACGTTTTGGAATTTTGGTGATAAAAGCTCTACAGCATCTGAATCCTTTGGATTTTAATTTTTGGTCGTGTTTCACAGAGTGAAAATCCGGGTTATAATATGTGAATGTTGGGCGGGCGGCGTGCGGGCGGGCGTCGAACAATTTTTCGTAACAGTTTTCACGGCTTCTACTAAAGGGATTGATTTCAAATTTGGTGCACAGCTTTAGCATGATGAGTTGTACCGTGCCTCCCCTTTCCAGGTCAGTCAGTTATCTACTTCCTGTTTTCCGAGCCTACTTAGACTGTTTCAAGGGTCAAAAAAGGCAAAATTTTCGTAACAGTTTTCTCAGCAACTACTAATCACATTCTCTTGAAATTTTGTATGCAACATCAGCTTGGCCTCCCATAACGTGGAATTCGATTTCAGGTCTGTCGCTCACTTCCTGTTTATCGAAATCCGGACATTTCTGTCTTTGATCGATTTTTAAATATTATTTGGGTTTGTGCGACACTGATGAGTTTTGATTAGAAACGCGCGTCTGGTGCAGTAAATTCTATTAACCTTGGTATTTTTGATGACATTTTATATATCTAATGTATTCACCGATCCTTTATATCAGTTTCATACAGACATTTTTAGGTATAAATCACACTGCCTGTGTGTTAAATGTGTTCTTAAGAGACCCGATACATTTCCTTTTCTTAAACTTTCACAACTCATAAAACAGGTACATCCGGGGAAAAGACAGACTGAAAAGTAAAGCCCTGCATGTGGCAATTATTGTCTTGCTACAGATAAGCCTTATGCGTGTTAATTAATACTGATGACCACAGAGGATAGCTTTGGATAAAAAACTTGTGGTAATTTCTTGGCATGATCATAGGGGCGAAGCCATCAACGGCTTACCCCTCCCCGTACGTTTTGATAAAATATTAACTGTAATGATTCATGCATGTATAGTGTTAAACAAGGTATATCTTCAAAAAGGTAACCGACGCAGTAAAAATAAATTGAGTTATGCATTGAACTACGAATCGCCATTATTATCATATAAATTCCCCGTTTCGACAGACCAATATTTGATGGAAATTCTTTTGGGAAAGTACTGACGGACAAGTACCCTCCCCCATATGTGTTTTTATATTTCAACAGATTATTTTATTTACGTGTTTTCGATGTTAACAGATTTACCAAGCATACTGTTAACCTAAAATTGATAATTTACATACAACTACATGTACTTTGTGGTACATATACATGTATTCCAGAACGTTTTTTGCTATTATGTATTGAAACCCACAGCCTAAGATATAGAAAAGAAGTTTTTCTGCGAGCACCAAAGCAGTTATAAAATAATGTAAACAAGTTGAATATTAGAAATTTTTTAATAAAATGTTTATAGTTTAAAATTTACTGAATAAGAAAAGTATACTTTACAGTTATATAGAGCCACAACACTCTGTGTGAACTACGACTGACGCCCAAGAATAATAATAATACATTTGATTAAATATCAACATGTATATAAAATGATTGTTAAATTTTTATTTAATACGAAATTAATTAAAATTTCTTCTCTTCGTCTTTTTTGCACTACAGAAAAGCCCGCAAAAATCCAGCGTGTTAATATATACGTTTTAATTTGCGCTGTACTTCAAATAAAAATATTTAACATTTTTGTACAAGTTGTTTGATATCAAATTTTACAAACTGCAGCTCATCTCTCGTTCTTAATACTTAAATTGCACTCTAAAATAATTTTATAAAGAAAAAGGGACGGCAAAATCTTATAATAATAGTACAAAATTTGAAAGGTGAATTGCCAATTTACCACCCTGTTACGAACCCCCGTCCAATTGGTTTTTGACTAATCAAGGAACAGAATTACTATCACGTGACTTGATTTTTCGAGAGGTCATGAGATCAAAGGGTAAAAAGTGAATATAATACCGACTGCGTCGGAAAAAAGAAACGCAATGCATAACCCTTAATCATTGAGGTTTTATAGGTAAGTTTTCAACTTTAAAGGTTTGTTCATTTGATATGGCTCTCTGTCAAATCAGCATGATGATTCTCTAAAATATCGCTTTGAAATTTGGATAACGTTTTCCGCGTGAAATTTGTGGTTAATTCAACCGCTCCATTAGCGTATAAACATCATAACTTTCAAATACTGTCTTGTCAAGGTTGACCCCTGCCACTGAAAATATCGTCATCGGCCATATCCATGGGGAGTATCCTAAGTGAGATTGTACGAAATGAAAACATAAACCTGAACACATGCAACTTCTCGGCTGTGGAACAGATTCCAGCAGACTGTCTCTATCAATGACCTCCCCGGAAGTGGGAGAGCTTGCATAACGGCTTCTGGGCAAGATCGTTACATTCTTTTATGTACGAAATAGAACCATTGCCGCAAGAGCCATAAGTCGAAATACCTTGGGGCGGTAGGCTCTGATATATCCTTTTATCCCCGTATCAGTGTTATTCCTGGAATTTGATTGGTCAATTACACGTCGTTACAAAACTAATATACCCGGGGAGTTGCTAGGTCATATACCCGGGTGTTGCTAACCGTTAGTTTCACAATAGTACATAAGATGCGTTAATATTAGAAATGGTAATTAATTTGCGTCATATACAGGATGATGAAATCTTGGACAAAAGGTCCAAATGTGTTTTATTTGCAACAGAAAAAAAAACCAAAAGATATGCAGTTTGTCACACTATTATGACGTCTCTGCAAAACATTCAGCGCCAAAACTTAATTTTTCAACATCTATTTGAATCCAACAAAAACAAGGTTTTTTTCGATAACTGTAGGGTTCTACCAAAGGTAGTACCCTACACCTGGTAAAAAAGCGATATTTGTACTAAATTCTAATCAAACTTTCTTCGATAATGAAGAAAACGTATGAAAGGCCGTTCATGTCAAAAACGCTATAAACTAACGCGTTAAAATCGATTTTAATACAATAATTTATCGCGTTAGTGGAAAATTAACTTTTACGCGATAAAATTAGTGATGAAATTAATCCCGTAAGTGCAATTTAACGTTTATCGCATTAAAAAAGAACACTTCTCTGGCCACGGATGTCATAATTAAAATATTTAACGCGTAAATGAAAGCTGCTAGCATTTTGTTTTTAATGCGTTAAAAGTAGTTTTAGTTTACTTTTAACGCATTAAATATACTTTTGTTTTTAAAAGTGGGTTTTATTGTAAAATACTTTAGAAAAACTATAAACTAATGACAGGTTTGAGTATGCGTCAACAAATAAACAATCAGATAAGGCGTATCATTCAACCTCTTCTAACATGGCGGCGAATGCCAGAAATACATTTCTTGAACGAATACAGTCGACGATTGATTACTGTGCACGAGTTGGAAACACTGATTCAATAGAAATTGCTACCAAAAGGAACATTCAAAATATATAGGATCTTACACTGGTACGAGTGGATTATCGGATTTCTCCAATCGAGATAGTTAAATTATGGAATTTTAAGTCCGAGCCTTGGCGAGGACCTAAATTTCCATAATTTAACTATCGAGATTGGAGAAATCCGATAATCCAAGAGTACTTATGTAAGATTCTGTTTCTTTAATTTTAAAAAGAAGTAAATTTGCGAAACGAAGTACAAATTCTCCCAACTCCAATTTTACATTCACGACTTGAATACGCGGTAAATGGAAGGTGTTTAGTTTATGACGTCATGAGTTCTAATTGTGACGTTATTATTTTTAACCAATCAACTGCTGAGAACAACAAATTCACTAGTGATGAGAAATATTTTTTCCACACCGGTCAAGCGGTTGAAATATTACGTCAAAATAGAAAGGTTATTATTGCTTCAATGATTCGAGAAAAATAAGAGATATGAACGAATGTACGTAACACGCAAATAATCAAACCAAAACAAATGCCGGAATGCTTCATACAGGAGCGGATCCATAATTTTGTGAAAGACGGAAATTAGGGGTGCAAGTCCACAAATCTACTATTCTGGCCCAAATTTTGCATTAAAAATAACAAATTTTCCAACGAAAGAAGGGGTCCAACTCCGCCCCCTTTGAACCCTCCTCTTGGATCCGCCACTAACACAATCGGACTTTGCATCAGTAACTTTGATCCCACAGCTTGATTGTAGTTCAAATAACATACATGTATAAGAGTGGTGATATGAAGAATAATGTTTGTACAACATGCACAAAACTTACAACACTAAATTAGAACGAGCCCTTTTTATTAATTTTATTGATATGATATATAAGGCCATTAATTATTTTATTAAGTTGGTTTATGTATTTTGGCCGAGCCAAATTTGGTTAGGAGGAAAAAACTAAAAATGTTACTATATTTAAACCCCCTCCCACAGGGTTGTGGTTATGTTTTTTGCAAAGTATTTATCTTTTTTTCTACCATGAAATTGTCCGCAGAACCACGGGAGAACGCTTTCATGGATTTTGATGAAACTTTGCAGGCTGTTAGATTGGGGTATAGAGACGGCACGACAACTTTTGGAATTTTCAAGATGGCCGTCATTTCAATCTGGCCGCCGTTCAAAGAGGAATACCTCCTTACAACTTTGCACTGCAATATCTCAAAAACTTTGTTGCAGATTTTTTAGATTTTTTGTACGTTTGCAGAGGGTAATAGGTGCTACAAATTGATGAAAAAAATCTTGATCGGTTATAGGCGTTTGGCGGGACATGTTGTATTTTGTCAATATAAGAACAAAAGTTGTTTAGTTATTTGAGATCTATGACTGCAAAAAATCAGATCAATCGGACAACCTATATTAAAGTTATTGCCCTTGGAAATGCCTTTTTAAAGCAAATTTTCACTTTTTGAGCTATATTTTTAAAATTAAAGGAGATAAATAATCACAATCGGACAACCTATATTAGAGTTATTATCCTTGGAAATGACAATTAATTGCAAAATTTTACTTTTAGAGGTAAATTTTGAAAATGAAAGGAGAAAAATAACCAATATAAGAACGAAAGTTGCTCAATTAATAAAGATCTATCATTGTGTGAAATTTTAGTTCAAATTGATGTCCTATATTACTTGGATACCAGGTGAGCGATTCTAGGGGCCTCTTGTTTAATTAGGTTTCCCTTTTTTAATTACACCGGACCCAAACTACTATTACCGGACTAATCCGACTTTTTTGCCATATAACTGTGTACATCACCGGAATTTCGGCCCGATTAACCGACTGAAAATCGTATTCTATGTAAGAATAGTTTCCATTCACTGCAATGTACATGTATAGGTTAATTAATATTAGCAAAAATAATACTTAACTACACTCAAATTATATCTCATTAGATGCTTGGCAGATGTAAACTCTTTCCTGGAATGAATGAAGATGGTAAAGGGATTGTATGAGAGTGTGAAACAGAATCCAGTCGTGTACAAGGTTCTGTTCTGCAATATCCCCGAGTCACCAACCTTACAGTCTATCACAGATATTTACTCAGTGAAATGGAGTGAGGAAGGGATAATCACCGAAACTGTGAGGAGGTCACAGTATATGGATGGGAAATGTTTTTGCAAGGAATTGAAGGTAGATGTAATCCACAAACAAAAATTTTTACAGAGTGTCTTAATCACTTGCCATGATTCGATGAAAGGTGCTCCACAGCTCCACCATGGTATAGGAAAACCGATGTGAATTTGGCGTTCATTTACACGGCCGATACTCGCCCAGACTTTGGTCTATTGATTTACCTGTATATTTGAAGTTAATAAGGGATTTGGTCTGTTGATGGTTAATGCGGTCAGTTGATCCTTCTCAATGAAGTGTCTCAGTGAAAATAAATATATTTGCGGACATAATTTCCGTAAATAATAACGATTTTGACAGACAGTCTTCGTTTAAGAATTTTTGTTTATTAAACTGTATCCGAACTACAATCTTACTCTTTACCGAAAAAACTCACTTTAACCATCAACAGACCAAACTCCCTATTAACTACCAATACAGGTAAATCAACAGTCCCAGTTCTCGGTTAACCGAGTTTCGGGCGTGATTTTCAAGTAACTCATTTAACTATATAATATTTTTATCCATTACAGATGGAGAGGTAGATGTCTCATTCGCTGACCTGCTGATATTCAGTACAGCGGCTGATAATATACCCCCTCTTTGCTTCGACAAGAAGCTTGGTATAGAATTTTTTTCTCCAGTGGGATCACAATTAGTCTGCCGAGAAACGTCGGGCATCCTGACATTACCTCTTTGATGGTTCGGGCCATCAAGGATAAAGAGGGTTTCACAAAATATAAATTACGAAACGGACAATAACCCTGGCCGGAAGTGGACTTTATCGTTACTGAGAAAGTGAGTACCGAAAGGCATCAATGACGACAAACGATAAAGTCACCACTTCCGGCCAGGGTTATTGTCCGTTTTGTTTAAAACTGGTGGAAATTATTAAAATTTGAGAGTTAAATGACATTAGAAACATAAAGGTAGGGTTTTTCATGAAGATAATTCAATTCGGAACAGAAATAATTACAAACCCGTGTAGATAGGGGTGAAGGATTATTTTTTTTTATTTTTTGAAAGTTGGCGGGTATAGACTCTGTTTCTTCCCTTCTCCCACACTATAACAAAACCGACCCAGTATCAATCAAAAGCGCAAGTAGCTACAATAATGTAGCTCCTTTTTTTATTATGGACGGAGCTACAAAGAGGTCCCATTACTCGTAATGGAGCAAAAACACTTTTGGGATTTACACATATTTTCCGCTATTTAACCTTTGTCTTTATTAAATAAATATGTTTTCTTTCCTCCGCCGTTCATCTGATATGTCTACAATGTCTAATTAAATAATTTTAACACTTTTTCGTAATCGTGTCATTGTTGACATAATTAAAATTGTGGAGTGTAGAATTTCGGAATCGTATCGGTAAAATTTTGTAATAAGGGGACATAATCATAATGCAAATGAATGCAGCTGAAATCATCCGGAATTTCATTTTTTACCAAATCGATTCCGATATTATCGAATTATGCACTTCCGGAATTCATATTTTTTTCAACAATGCCATGATTATGAATAAAGTGATAAAACTAACGAATACGGTGTTGTGGAAATATCAGTTAAACTGCAAATACATAAAAAAGTATGTAGCAAACCAGGGAATCAGTTAAATTGCTTATAAAATGCATAAAACCCCCGGGTGTGAATCACTCCCGGGCTGCTCCATTACGAGTAATGGGACCGCTTTGTAGCTCCGTCCATACAAAAAATAAAAAAAGGAGCTACATTATTGTAGCTAAAGCGCAAGTAAATCAATTTTTACGTGCCCCTGTGGAACAACTTTAGAAAATGTTGGCAGACCTTTGAGAATTTTTAAAACACTGTTCCCGATGTAGTCACAAATCGGATCTTCTATGGGACAAAGGTAATTATATATAGATTTGATTTAAGTTTGTTTGAAGTAATTTTAACGTGGTGCAAAAAATCGCAGCACTTAAATGTGGCCGTTGTGGTGTCAAGTAATTAAGGGAGACAAGTCTAAAAGTAATGTAACGGTCAAGTGATTCACGTCCGGTAATTGATTGTGGTATGGCAGGCCGTGTAGGTTAAAAATGTTTTGTAAAAAAAATTCCTATTTAGGCTATTACTGATAACTATAAAATAACTTGCATTCCGATCATTATATTCATATAAATATTTAGAAAAAAAATTTCATTGTCAGGTAACATTTTTTTTATTTTCAGATTCTTAAATTGTCCTTTACTGTTTGTTTCCTAATTGTAAATCTAATTTTTTTAGAGATGCTCTGTATGTAGGTAACCTGCAATAATTGTACTATCAAGGTATGGAGATGGTTTATACTAGAAGGCGTCATCATGCACAAGCCTAACTAGCCATGGTTGTATGGAAACCACTTGTACCACCTCTTCTAATCATCTTTTATACTTTACTGAGGTATTGAATGTGCTCGAGAATGCTTATTCATGAGACGGTCTTATGCAAGAAAAAGATTGTGATTTCCAAAATAAAAAATTTGAATAATTTTGCAAAGTTCTTAATAAACTATCTTCTTAAATATGTGTTAGTTAAGTTATTTCTTCAACCTGACTTGAATGTGCCATTGTCTTAGAGTATTGTTCATTGGCCCGGTCATTTTATGGTTCGATGATAAACCCATTGGTTTTCAGAACCCCTATTTTACAAGGGTGTATTTAATTTTTGAATCAATTGACTATGTTTAAAATTCACTTCGCGTGCTTTTGTTTAAAAAATCTACTTGGAAACCCTTTTTGCCAACTTTAAGCAAAGTTGATCTGAATTATCCTTATCTTATGGTGTCTAGTATAAAGTCAGATAATTTTTTGTAGCCACCAAAGAACCAAATGTCAATGACTGAAAATAGAAAATAAAATATAAAATGCAAGTAATTGTTTCATTTTTTACAATCTTGATTGATAAAATCTGAAAAAAGTGCATGCACAAAAAAATCTGGTCAAAATTCGTTCATGTAGAGCATAATTGTTAGATTACTTCTAAAATGTGTTGCTGGCATTTATGACTGTGTGTGGGGTTTTTTGGTGTATTTATTTGTCTATAATGAATACGGAGAAACCAATCTTCAGACAACAGTTTTAGAGTACTTACATAGTGGGAACGTTTTGATAATACCCCACAGACATATAATTGTGGAAGGAGCAGCAGATTTTGCAATGTTATTTTGGATTCTTCATTTCATTCTTATTGTTAGCATCACCCCCGCCATAACCATGCACATTCGGCATTTCAGCAATGTTAATGTCGCGATTTAAAAAAAACATCGCATTTTAAACATTAAAAGTTGATTTGAACAAATGCACAAATTACATTTATATATGTTTGTTGGACGTTTATTTTCTGGTTTGTTTTACGGGCAGGGGGCGTTCATATTTATTAATGAAATATACAGCAAGGAGAGCAAATCACTTACGTCAAGGTGAATGAATTTCTTTCTTTAAATTTATATCATTTTGAAAGGCTTTGTCTTGCGAACTTGCGACTTTGAAAGTCCCTGCCACGTTTTGCACATAAGATGTAGGTCTTCTGGTGTGAATTTTTCTGCCTTGGTGTCCCAACGTGAACGTAAAAATGTAGCATTTGCATTAAAATAAGTAGTCCGAGAACTCTCTATCCATCGCTTTCTTTTTGCCCATGCAAAAAAGCGTTAGACGGCAGAGGATTCTCGGACTAAATAATAAGTATTAGTCATACAGGGATCGCTGTTCTGTGCCATTTATGCGAACAATTATTTTATCGTACTATTTGAATAATTTAAAAAAAAAAATTATACACTTTTTACCAACATATTACCTATATACAAAAGAAATTGTTTATAATAAGTCTTACTTTGACGCATTTAAGATACGTACAAGACACGGCAGATTAAAAATGTTACAAAAACATTCAATGAAATGTTCGGTTGTATAGAAATAAACTGCTAAAATATTTTCAACACCATCATCGCGTGTAATAGAAACCAATTTAGATCGAAAAAGAGGGAACGATCCGTGGCCTGAAGTGGCTGATATTTCAATAAATTTTTGTGATAGAGAACTAGAGCGAATGCTATACTGTGTTTTGCGAAAAAACGCTTATTTTTATGTGTTACTTCATTTACAAAAATAGATATTTTTGTCATTATTTTTTACTCTATATATTTTTAAATTTAAACACCTTTAAAATAAAATGTACCGCACTAAAACGAGCCTTAAAAGTTTTGTACACGATGGCAAATCACACACACCTTGGTCATCTGTTACATATACGAACACACCGAAAATTATCACACACGAATGGACAGCAACAGAAATAATGGTCGACTTTGAAATTTGTTATAGTTTTACCGGAAATCTGACTGTTATGTATAGAATCAAGAATAAAGAATTTCATTAACCTAATCAAAGGGCCCTGACGCGAGTGACCGGCATATAAAATCACATCATTCATTCAATCAAATTTCTCACATACAAATAACACATGCATGCATCACTCAACATTAATTGTATTATAATTGGAAAAAGTCAAAGAGAGCAGATACACATATAGCAATAATATGCTGGAGAGAGTCAGCCTGGTATGGTGAGGGACAATATAGATGTAGCCAAGGGCTTTGATATTACGAGATATAAGTTTTTGTTCCTATGTATATATACATGTATAACGCGATAAAACTACTTTTAACGCGTTAAAATTACTTTTTAGGCGTTAAAATGTGGTAGAGTTATATATACATTTCGAAAGCAGAGAAAAACCGGATTCATCAAAAAGGGCAATAACTCAAAAACATTTCAACTGGCCATTGATCGAATTGATCACTTATAATGATGATTTTCAATCTACTAGGTCATGTAGGTAATCAATTATAACAAAGTTCACCTCGTTTTTCTATCGAGCGGAAAATCTGAGTCGCAATGACCTAATTCCACCTGAATGCGGACTTACCATCACTAATGCATTCATAAACAATGTTTGATTACCCTACCATATATAGTTGTTGAGTTGAACATTCAGTATCATCGTGCAACTTTGTACTCTTTCTATAAGAGAATTGTTACCTGCACCCCAAACCCCACACTCATATACTATAAAAGAATCGGTTGAACGCCTTGGTCAAGTAGATCTAGTTGCGATATAGTCCATGTTGCTGTATCCGTATTAGAGTTTTTCTTTAAAGAAACTGTCTGTCCTCGAGAATAAAACTCCTAAATGTGTAAAAACGTTGTAAAGTCTTGTTGTCATACCTAAAAACTAATTATTAGGTAGTCTGTCTCCTAAAAAAGCATGCTATTTTTAGAGTGACAGATGTTGTTATACAGTATCAGTGAAACGAAACATGCATCGTTTTGGAAAATCTATTTCTCTAATGAAATCAAATATTTTTATCAGTCATAAATGAGGGGCATAAGCAATGTTTTGTTTCTTCCAGATTCGTCACCTGCTAATCACAGATTATTTTAAACAACGTGACAAATGACATACATGTACGACAGACAGACAGACATCGTTCACTCCTTGGTCCGTACCTGGAAAATAAAGTAGATATATGTCTAAAACATATAGCTAACATACGTCAGATGTACGTTGGATACATGTCTTAATTTTGCCTTTGTATGATCATAATGAATGCATGTCATATTTATTGAAAAAAAAATTCTGTTACCAGTGACAGAATGATATATTATTAATACGGATAAACTTAGGACCGATCATTGAAAATGAAGCGAGGGCTTGGGGTTTTTTCTTTAAATATACCGTTTTGAATCTGATTGGAAAAAATTGCATGAAAATGAAAGATTATCTCAAAATTACCTAAGAACCAGCAACATTTGTATTGGATTATTATGATCTATTAGAGCTTACGGCTATATTATAGCTTAATCTAATATAAATCTTATATAATCTAACGACATCGAAATCCCAAATGGATGCGGAACGTATGATTTTGTATTATAAATCGTAAAAAACCGTAATAATAGATCAAATAATAGAAAGAACGCGTCATATTCATTACATTAAAAAAATAAACTACCCGCCGTACCGATTAAAAGTTACTTTTAATGGATAAAATAGTGTTTGCTGACCATCAATAGTACATAATGTTTAACGCGTTAAATGCTCTTTTATCGCGTTTAATTTCAAATATATGACACTTCTGGCCAACTTAATCTACAATACGGGTAAAATTCGACGACTTAAATTTCGTTTATGTCGAATGTTATATTATTTTCTTTGATTCGGTTTGGTTTTATACTTAACGCGTTAGTTTATAGCGTTTTTGACATGAACGGCCTTTTATAAAAACGTTACGTTAACGTTCGCCATTGCACTGACTAGAACCTAAAAATCAACCATTTCGAACTAAAAACGGGGATAAATTCGTTATAAACGTTCATATCCGTAGATATGGAGATGTTTACACCTTCAGCACCCCTGTACACCCTTCGGCTTCGCCTCAGGGCGTACTTGGGGCACTTCAGGTGTTAAAATCTCCATATCTACGGATATGAACGTATATAACTTATAATATAGTGAGACGGAGCTATAGGGTTTCTGACTCCTAGATATACATTGAAGAGGAAAAAGGCCTAATGCGAAAGTTTATCAGTCAGTCCATGTTGCTATTATGTAAGGGTATGGGTAAGCTCTTTGAAGTTTATATGGCATAGAGTTGGACGGAGCTAGAGTTTTTGGCTCCTAGGCATAAATGAAAAATAATTGTAGGCCTACCACGAGTTTGAACCGATTAGACAGAATTTAAAATTCGACTATACTAAATGTTGACGTATTTTGGTTATTGTTTTTGCGTGACAAATGAAAACTACTTACCGCGTATGGTCCAGCTTACGCTCATTTTGTAGAACACAAAATGTGTAAATTGAATTCATCACTTTATTTTCCAGTTATTTAGCGTTTCGAAATGCGGCGAATTTTTCAATGTGATAGAGCAATTTTCTATAGTAAAGTTTGACCTAAATTACAACGGAAGTGAATGTTTGGAAGAGTCCATTGTTGTTTCTTCGAAATCCTTCGGGTAATATCGTCTGCAGTTAAGGCATGAAAATCCTCGCGCTTTGTCCGATACCACTGAACGTGACGAAAGCAGACGATCTTTTTGAAAACAACGCGAGGTCCCTGTAGAAAAACTCAAATGGCTGACTTCCTAGGTAAATTCCCGTAGCAAAAGTCAAGGACGATTTGGAACTTGTCAACAACAAAGGCATAATATAAAATATGGACGTGTTACCATGTAGAAATGTTTTAAAATGGATTTTAACACTACAAAGGTTCAATATGGAATAATAAAAAAATGCAAGCAAAACAGCTAGCGCAGCGGGGTGTAACATTTAGTATAATATTGACATTACAGAAAAGGGGGTTAGGTCTGATCAACACTTATGGCATACAGTGAGATGAGGCTTATGTACTTATGAAGCTAGAGTAACATATAGCGGACGTTCCCGTTTGTTAGCCGATTGGCGGCGTGAGGTAAAGTTATCTCTGGGAGAGATTGTAGTTATCTTTATTAGTTAAATTTGAAGTGGGATTCGATGAAATTAAGTCGATTTTCTGTTAAAAATTACAGGGTGCCGTTTCATAAAGCGATCGCTAATTAACGCACTAGTTATCCCATACAAACGAAACTAAGACAATGTTTTTATATGGTGCACCAGACAACAGCTGTTTTTTAAGATTACTTATAAATATATAACTTGGCATAAGATGAGATTATTTTATCCCGAGCGATAGTGGAGCGATAGCAAGGGATAAAATAACGACATAAATGGTCATCCCGTGGTAAAACTGATAAAGCACAGCCTTTAAAACACGTCCTTCTCAGCGCGTGTTGCTCATAGATAAATCTTTTTTTTTGCCACAGGTGTCTCAAAGCCTTTAAAGCATGTTATATTAGAATATCGGATATGCTATTTGCAGTTTATGACCTTTATTTTAACAAAACAATTATAGAATAATGGGAAAAAAGTCTTTAAACGCGTTAACAATCTTTTGAAAAATTATTTTGGACAAACACACAGGAATTTGAACCCATATTATTTCGGGCAAAATGTGGCCAGAAAACGAAAACGACATGTATTCTTCAGGACTATTAGCTACAATAATGTAGCTACTTTTTTTCGGGGCCTCGGTGGCCGAGTGGTTAAGGTAGTTCGTCGGGGGTTTTCTCCGGCTTCCTCCCCCAAATAAAAACTGGACGCGATGATATAGCTAAAAAAATAGCTGAAAATTGCGTGAAACATCATTCAAACAAAGAATCCTACGGAGCCCGGATAGGGACATTCAAAGAAAAAAAATTATGTTTTGCGCACAATATATTATTTTGTGCGCACATTATATTTATTTTGTGCGCACATTATATTATTTTGTGCGCACATTATATTTATTTTGTGCGCACAATATATTATTTTGTGCGCACAACATATTATATTGTGCGCACATTATATTTATTTTGTGCGCACATTATATTTATTTTGTGCGCACAATATATTATTTTGTGCACACAGCATATTATATTGTGCGCAAATTATATTATTTTGAGCGCACGTGATATTAGTTTGTGTGCACAAGACCAGGCGCCTACTAAGAAGGAGACAGTTACATGTACAAAACGTCTGTAGAATGTTTAATTTTAATCCGATTTTGATCATTCTTTTTAAAATGTATTCCTCAACAAATTCTGCCAACAAAATGTAACAACAGTTTTGATGTACCTTGCACCATAACATTGCTATGAGGGGTCAAAATGGGGCCACACCCAAAAAATCAACTTTTTTATTTGTGGTCCGATTTTCAATATCTTTTTTCATTGGAATCCTTGTAAAAATCCCCGCCTGTGTTTTTTAATCAGATTTGCATTATCTCCTACCATTTTGGAAAAATTAGGGATCAAAGGGGCCAAAATCGCCTTATGAGTTTACCTTGACGGTTGGTATAAATATATAATAAAATTTCAAATATGCATTAAGAGTCCACCAAAGAATGCATGTGTCAAAAAACTTTGTGAGTCCACCATAGGCTGCATGTGTCCAAAGCATTTGACAATCCATAATTGGTCGCAAACGAACAGGGTTCAACATGTTGCGGTCGTATCATTCTCGGCGTAGCTTTTTATTGTCCTATAGATTGAAAACCAATGCAAAGAAAGAAAAGATGTTGCTTGCTTAAACATGCAGCTCTGCAAAAGCTTCACAAAAGTCTTCATTGGGTTAGCTTATGCCATCACTATGCGTCAGTCGTCGTCCGTTAACAATTTCAAAAAATTCACTGAACCAATTTAGCTGAAACTTTTCAGGAATTATATATGACATGTTGGCTATAAACGATCCTCATTTAGTATTGATCCACAATATTGATAGAGGGGAGCAAGTCCCTGTGATTGATCCGATAAACATGACCGCCATTACTAAAATTAACACATAACTATATAGGGGTAAATAGCAGTGGTTTGCCAATAACTCAAAAATGGTCATGGGTATCAAAATTCTGGCAGGGTAAAAGGGATCACCACATCAAGATCTACCTACCCTAAAAATTTGGAAAAAAAAATCCAACCATTCGTGTGGGGGTTATTGCCCTTTTTCTTGATTTTTTCTGCATTTTCACATATTTTGCCTTATTTCTCAAAAACTATATGAGATATTGAAGTAATTGCAATTGCATATTGTTCAGCTAGTTAAGCTCAACAAAAGTTTTCAATTTGTCAAATTTAGGAGTTATGACCCCTTAAACGCCAAAAATAGTGGTTTTAGCCTTAAAGATTGTGAGCGATAGAAGATAAGGAAAAGGTTTTGCTTGCTTAAATGTTCAGCTAATTGTGCTCTACAAAATTGTTTTTGGATCGACATTGTCAGATGACCCCTTATAGGAGCTAGGCCCCTTTAACGCCAGGTGAGCGATTCAGGCTCCTGGGAGCCTCTTGTTTATTGTCTCCCTCTGACACGTTTATGGTCTTCGTCGATTCGTGCGTATGTCACACTTTTTTAGCGCATATTCTTTGAGACTGCTCAACAGATTTTGTTGAAATTTTGCAGGATTGTTTTTCATCATATTTATACTTGATCATACTACAAGTGCATTTTTATATTCAACAAATTTAATAGGAGTTATGGGACTTTATCGACTTTGTTCATTTAAGGTCATAGGAACATTTTGTGTGTGCAACTCCTCTGAGACGGATCAATGGTGTAGAATTGTTTGCCATGATATGTAGTTGATCATATTACAACACCATATTGATTTGATATTGAGTAAATTTTCATTTTTAATGAGGCGACTGGCAATGGCGACATTGGCTTACGTGTAGCAATTTTCTAGAAAAATACATATTTTGAGAACACTAAAACTCCAAAAACTATTTACAATAAAATTTTGAAACTTAATACAGTTGCTTGGTAGCATGTCATAATTTGCACATTAAAATTTTGTATAAATTTATGGAATATTTTTGGAAAACACTTAGATTTTTGCCGGCGGGGCGCTTCCTGACTTTGTCAGTATTCAAGCTGAATTTTCGAAAAATATGGCCACCATGGCTAAAAATAGAATACAGGGATAAGATGTAGTTTTTTTGCAAATAACTCAAACACGGTCACAGATATCAATAATTTTACAAAAGTGAACAGCACCTGTAGATCTACCTACTCTAAAAATTTGAAGAAGATCCAACATGTAGGAGTTATGGCCCTTTTTCTGTATTGTTTTTTTAAATGAATTTTGCACTTATTGAGCTCAATATGTTGAAAACTGTATAAGATATTTAAACAATTTATGCATTGTATATTGTAAAGCACATTAGGATCTACAAATGTTGTTATAGGTTCAGCAAAGAAAGTCGGTTAGTATGTTTCTATTATAAGAGCCACTTGGGTATATATTATCAATAAATGTTGTGACGAAAAATCTACTACTTATAAAATGTAAGAAGTTAACCATCTTGCAAATAAGGACATGATCATATGAGGACCAAACCAATGACAAAATCTTTAACTGTGTTCATATTTTTACATTAAGCTAAAACTGAAAAAGTCTAAAGTTTAAACAGAAGACAATGAGATGTGGAATAAGAGTATGCGACACAACCAACATATACAGTCTTCAACATGACCAAAAGTCACTGATCTCCGTCTTGTATTGGCTCAAGATTATAGTGTCTAAACATACAATGCACAAGATTCAATACCAAATAAGTTCATAATTTTCTTCTTGAAAAACTTGAGAGACGTGACAAATCCGTCTCGAAACGTTCTAGTAGGAACCTGTACAGGGTTACTGCCTCGTATGCATCACTAGGTCTTTCAATATTTCTCTCTTCCATGTATAGTTTTGCTAATTTATATATGTCTTTATCGCATGGCAGTTTTAACATCGTGCAGTGCTGTACACAATTTTCTACATCCTGTAGGTTCACATCTTGTGAATGATCTGTTGTTCCATAAAATTCAGGCGTATTGTAGAGCATAAAAGGTCGACCAGAAGGGCAACAAGCTGAGTAAGATTTTCTAATTTTGTGAGCATTCCATATATTTGAAACATCTATTAGTTCCTTCTGAAGATAAAAATAAAGCAATCTGTTAATGAAAACAAACAGAGGTCAACGGAGTCTAAATCAGTTAAATAAATAACTTGTCAGAATAAAAAAAGAAACGAGATCTAGTCTAGCTATATTGTAAGTCAAAGTGATGTAAGCAAAGTAAAAATTATGTAAGTTATCATTCCTCTCTTACCTTAAATTCTTACATGTACCTGCCGAGAGTTGATGCGGAAATTGTAGGCGAATGCGGTCCTTTTTAACATTGATGTTATACAAGCAGTTACTACTAGTACATGTACCTTAAATTTTATTTATTGTCCACATTACAGCACTTAATTACTGATTATCACAGACACGACTAAAACATAACCAAGACAATGAATTTGTTTGAAAAATGTTTTATGTAGGTTAAAATGACCCTTTTTTCGTATGGTACATTGACTATAATTAAGTACTGATAGAGGGAAGAAAGTCCTGTGTACAGACAACAACTTTTAAATTTAATAAGACTTGGGTCTCCTCAGATTTTAATGACTGTCCTATGAAGGTGGAAAGTCATAGTTTCATCTGTAACACTAATATATTGTTTCAAAATAAGAAAATAAAGCTTATCGGGAGTTGAACAATATCATTAATTTATTTCAATAAATTACTATATTATATTCTAAAGATTGAGGGAATATTTCTTTTCAATTACTAAATTTATTGCATTTTCATCGTCAAATGACAAGTGTTTACCTTAAGTTCTTACCTGAATAATAGGAAGGAAACAAAATTGAATTAAACTCTTGTGAAGAAAGTCACCACTAAAAAAAAGACCATCATCTTTGAGACTTTTAAAGAGTAAAATCCAAAAGGAGGACGATTCTTTACGTAAAATTCCCCACCAAGATTCTATTCTCTGGTTATGTTGGCTTGTCCCGTAGATAAATGGATTTATATTATTAGGATCCTGGTTGTTGTTTCGACGTCGCAAAAACGATTGCATTTCTGCAACAAGGCCGTTCTCTGTTCCTAAATCACTCCTAATTGAAACAGGTGTTGCATTCAGGTCAAGAACGGCTTCCAGGAAATACCCAGCAATGACATTAGGGTCACTGCTTGTTGGTCCTGCCTTCAACCAAATCAAATGCCGTGAAAACCCATTGATGCACCCATTAATGCAAATTCCATAAGGTTTTAGTTTGTCGTATGAATCTAAATGCCATATGAAATTGGGTCCTTTAGTTGAATAAACGCGCCTTTTTAACCTTGACCTTTTTCTGTTCTGAACACCATTTTTATCGAGAATTTGTTTCAAAATCCTTATATATTCTTTTTGTACCACCAACCCTGCCTGTAGACATTTCATATGCATCCAACGATATCCGTGACTCTGTCCAGATGTTTTGATTTCGTTTCTAATAAATGAAGCAACTTCTTCTATCTGTGTATAATTCTTTCGACGATAAAGGTGCATTCGTTTTCAATGTCTTTTAAAATGTCTCATTGATATGATATATCGATGATTATGGGCAAGCACTGTCAATATTTCTGAATAATCAAGGACCATTTCGAAGTAAAAACGTATATATTTATCCATCACGTACCACCTATAACGGTTTCATTTGGTGATATCAAGTGCCTTTCTTTGCGCTTTGAACTATATTGCTTATTTGCAACCCTTTTACGTGCATTATATAATTAAATATTTTGTTGCGCGCTCAAAATAATTAAATTGTGCGCTTAAGATATATGTGATGCACACAAACTAATATCATGTGCGCTCAAAATAATATGTTGTGCGCGCAATATAATATGTTGTGCGCACAAAATAAATATAATGTGCGCACAAAATAAATATAATGTGCGCACAAAATAAATATAATGTGCGCACAAAATAATATATTGTGCGCACAATATATTTTTTTTTCTTTGAATGTCCCTATCCAGGCTCCGTAGAATCCTTTGTTTCCGTTCATAAAGAAAACAAAATTTAAAAAAGGAGCTGCATTATTGAAGCTACAAGATTATGACATTCCCATAATAGATCCATATTTTTGCAACAACGAAACTTTTTCTTGGACGGAAACACTTTCTTTACTTCCCGTGCACACACGCATACACAATACTTATTAAAATTGACTTGGGCATTTATCGACAACACCTAAACTATCTGATTTTGAAATGTTCTTTTTTGTTTGCCCTGTAAGCCAAAATTAGTTTAACATCCCCCAACAGCACCCCCCCCCCAAAAAAAAAAAAAAAACAAAAAACAAAAACCAATTAATAAATCAGTAAAATTGATAAAATAAAATAAAGTCAGAAGTCATAAACATTGATTATGAAATTAAGTCATATTATTTTGGAGTACATCATCATTTCAATGAGTTGCATTTCAGTGAAATTGTTTTCTTATTTACGCTGTTTTTAAAACTTGATATCCTCCCAAGTGTTCTGAGTAAACAATTCACACTACGGAAAGACTGCGTCTGTTTACAACTGAATTAAATACTGAATCTGATAATAGGTCTATTCAAAGTAATGGTGGTGTTTTGACAATGACTTAAATGATGTAGAAGTGGTTTTACTAAGGGTTGTTGTTCAACTAAGAGCCCCATGAATGCTTGAATCAATTGATTGAAAGGAAATACAAGGGTTTTTTTTTCTAGTTCGGGAAATGACCAAATTGGAAAGAGATATGTATTTTATGAAATCCTTATCGTACGTAAATAATAAATATTTGGATAAAACGGAAAGTAAAAGAAAGAGGAGTTGTCCAAGAATCTTGTGCCGACCCACTCCAAAAATCGTTGGACGGTATAGGATTTGAAGTAGAGGACAAAGTGCTCATTTACTTTTAACAGCCTCTCAGTATGCAGCGATGTTTTAACCTTTGCTTGGACATTGTTGAAAAGTATTTTCGAAATTTAAAAATGCATATGGATGAAAATGGTACTGTTCCTCGTGAACATGGTGTTACACCAAAACACATTTTTTAATAGACTATGCAAATGAATTCGGACTACCCCAACCTGCGGCTCCACGAGGACGAGATGACGATCCTCCGATATCTCTTTCTTCGTCCGAAACTATTTTAAATTAAATTTTACATAGAGTTTTAGGTGTATCCTCTTTCAGAGATATTGGAAAAAATGCTATCCACAAATCAAAATAGCTGGACCAAAAGATGATATAAGTGAAAAGTGTGAAAAATTAAAACAGTTAATAAATAACTTTATTGCCAGTAAATCAACATTTAAATGATTTTTTTGACAGCAAACAGATAATACACATATAAAACAAAAATTGGACAAAGTAACAAGCATATGAGACTCCCGTACTCATTTCCAATGACTGCTTTATGAAGGAGGAAAGACTATGAATTTGCCAAAAAGTTGTGGGGTTTACTATTTTTTATTAAAGATTCAAGGTCGCAATTTTGGGCTAAAACATTGAAATGTGTTAATAAAGGGCCTCTATAATTTTTATGTTTATTCAAAGTGTAAAAAGAAATGAGCTTCATCGTCAATTTTAATTGGTTACAGTAGTTACACATAGCGAGTTAGTTTTAGTTTAAACATATTTTATTTGTGATAAACAGCAAAAAGGATAAGACACAAGTAAATACATACTTATGAAGTCTTCTCCAATTTACAATTTGTAACAATAATAGTAAGGCATGTACATGATATCTAACATAATAAAGTAATATAAAATATGTAAAAATGATACATATATTACAAAAGATTTCACTGTGAATGTATGTACGTATGCACGTGGATGTGTGTGTGTGTCTTCCATTTAATATCATGTCAAGAGGAACCTTTTTGTTTCCTGTATAAAAGTGTATACATTTTGTATAACAATTTCATATTGTTGGTCTGTAATATTTGAGTTCATGCCTAGCAATAGATGTAGATCTAAATTACTATACTTTCTTTATACCCAGTTCAGGTTCGCTTATAGAGCACTGCTAGCTTTCGTGTACAAAGGACATTGAAAGAAAAAATGGTAGCTGGTTTCTTGAGAATATCCACACCGACAAGATGCATTTTGAATTATATTAACTTTAAAAAGATCATTATTTAGAAAAGATGCACAGCATCTTAATTGTGTCAATACTATATTAAGTTTTCTAGAACCAACTGAGAAATGTCTAGGGACTTTAGTTTTAACTCCATGTAGTTTACTTTTAAAGCAAGAAGCGCTATTTATGTTCCGGACCGCCACTTCCAGACTGTTTTACTTGACGATAGACGATGGTAGAAACGATTCCTTTGTTAGGGACAGTCTACAATAAGGGACAATTAAATCGTCACCATTTCTTAAGCAATATGTCGTTAGAGACTGAATGTGCGGGGGGACCAACGACCACAGGTACTCTTGGGCTTTTTTTTTATAGTACATAGAATGAAACATCTGTAATTTTCTTCGTTTTCGCCTAACTTCTAACTTTTCCCACCCAATTTCCTTATAATAAGTTCAGATTTCGCAAATACTGGTAATCCTGTTATTATTCTAGCCGAAGAGATTCAAGCTTGTTGGCATTGACAACACCACAGTTGTCCCACAGTTCACATGCATATTCAAATATGGGGCGAATATATACCAAATATAGTTTTTTCAAGATTTCCTCTACTTAGCTTATATTTTAGCTTACGTAGGATGCTGATATGTTTAGTGACACTAGTTACTATGTTTTCTATATGCACATTCCACTTAGCATCATCACTAAAGGGTTACACCTGGATGTTTGTGCGTGTGAGTTGTGGAAATATTCTTCCCACCTAGCTGAAACATGATATCAGGCGTATCGATATTAGCAAACAATAAAATTTCCGTTTTATTTGCATTGAAACACATCATCCAAGTATTAGACCATTGGTTCAGTGTTTCTTAATCTTTACTAATTACACGTTTCACTTCTATTGATTCTCTATTAGAATATCCAAAAGATGTATCATCAGCAAAAAGACGACAAAGAGATGTTAAACGATCAGATATGTCGTTGATATAAATAATAAATAATAAGGGTCCCAGTACAGACCCCTGAGGGACCCCAGCCGATATACTACACAACGAAGTAGACGATGCTGCCTTGATAACTACCCTCTGTTTCCTCCCACGTAAATAGCTCTCAAACCATTTTAGAATATTACCAGAGATTCCATATGACTTCATCTTATGCAATAGCCCTCTATGCCAAACTTTATCAAAAGCTTTAGAGAAGTCGCAAAATACAAAACAATTAATTTCCTTATTTTCAAGTGAGTTCATTATGTCATTATATATTTCTAGAAGCTGATGAACGGTCGATCTTTTTGGTAAAAAACCAGTCTGATATTCATAAAGATGATGGTTCATATTTAGATGATTATATACGTGTTTGTAAACGATTCTCTCCATGACTTTACCCAGACAACTTATCATAGAAATCGGCCTATAGTTTGATGGTAAGGAGGAATCACCCTTTTTAAATACTGGAATAATGTTTACAATTTTCCAATCAGATGGAAAGATGCACTCTTCTAATGATTTATTAAATAGAATCTCTAAGGGAATAGAGATTTTATAGAATCTCTAAGGGAATAGAGATTTTTTCAGGACATACCTTAAGCATCCTGTGACTAATTTGATCAGGACCAGATGCTTTATTTGGTTGAAGAATTTGAATAACATCAATAATGTCTTGCCTATTAGCAGAAATGGAATTAAGTTTAGTGTCAGACCTGGACGGGAAGGGAGGAAGATCTATGTTCTCATCCTCAAATTTAGATATTTCAGAAAATACTGGTTTAACACATCGCATTTCTCGCCGTCATCATAGACTGTATCTCCAAAGCCAGGTTTATTTGTTTCATTTTTGAGGGGTGAAATATCATTTGTGCCTTTATTGGCCTTAATTAACATTTTCATTATTTTACAATATGATTTCGGATTAGAAGAATTTTCTAAAATAATACTATCTAAATTATTTTCAAATTTCTCTTTCGTTATTTTCTTAATATTATTTACTTTATTCCGTTGTTTTTTTATATTTTGCCTTATCTATTTCGCTATTAGATTTTTGCGCTTTTTTGCGTAACCGATCACGTATCCGTATTTTCCTTCGTATTTCACATGTAAACCATGGTTTATCGTTTGCACGTATCGTAACCATTTTGTAGGAATACAATCCTCGGCTATATTCAAAAATTTGTCAGTAAAAATTTTGCACATTTCTTCGGTTGTTTTATTATTAAATATGCCACCCCAGTCCGTACTTTCAATTTGTTCAGCGAATTTTGCTGAATCTATGAGATCATACAACCACACTTTTCTTTGGAATGTCTTATTATATAATTTGGGGCATTCTATAAACGCTACGACAGCTTTGTGATCGCTTATATCTTTCGGAATATCATAGACATCAGCAAACGTGGAATTTAATGAATCAGTTATGAGAATAGGGTCTAATAGTGTAGCACTATTCTCTGTAACTCTTGTAGGTTTATCAATTACATTTTTTTAAATTAAAAAAGTTAATTTTCTCTAATAACTTATTGTTGCTCACGTTAAACAGGTCGGAATTTATGTCACCCGTAATCACGATGTTTATATTTCGTTCGTACCCCGATTCAATAGCATGATTTAATCGTGCCCAATAGCCTTGGTCTGTCCACTCGGGTCGGTAAGTAGAACATAAAAGGAAACATAAACCACGTGATTTAATGTCTACCCAAATAGTCTCGTCTGTGTCGTTTTCTAAATATTCCAATTTGGATACACTTAAATCATCTTTAAAATAAATTAACAAACCCCCGCCAAATCTGTTGCGGTCTTTACGGATTATTGTTTTAGAAAAGGATTCCATTTCAAGATTTTCATCTTTGACGTTTGGGTCACACTTTGATTCAGTAATGACCAGCATATCAAACTCATCTGCAAAGTTTTGTAGTACGAATACTACGGATATTAAGATTACATATGGAAATTGTCTTATCGCTGATACTAAATTCGTCCGAGGAATTTGGGCCCGGGTTTTGCTCGACACATCCTTGAAGGAGAATGAAGTGTAATACAAACAAAAGGAATATAATATTTATATTCGGAACTAAACTCTGGAGATCAGTCAATGAAATGACGAGTAGAGAACACCTAAAATTGGTAAGCAAAATTTCCATGTATGATTGATTGTTTGCTGTGCAGTTAATATATTTAAAGCACTGGATTCCTCTTGCAATAGACGTGCCTATTGCGGCTCTATATGCCTCAATACCATTATCCATCGGGTAATACTATTTCATAAGGCATATTAAAGGAGCCAACAATAGGAAAATACTTCATTGTATACACACACACGCTACACGTACATTAAATTAAAAAATAATTTTTGAACAAATTTATAAAACAAAGAAGAATATAAAGGAAGAATATCAATGAAAACAGACAATTGAGTATCAATTGATAAAACATTCAAATGGGTATCAAATGGTAAAATAATGCAGTTGATTTGATATTGCATACAGACAAGTTAAAATTCTGAAGAATAACGATGTAGATAACACAGTAATTTTTTTAGGCAGCAGCCTTGAAACCGAAATGTTCCCTCAAAATGGGCATTACGTTATAGTATATCAAGTCTTTTTTAACTATTATATTTGTATTTTGTGTGCAAATTATGCATATGAAATTTTAACTTCTAGCATATAGATTTCAATAGTTTTTTGCAGACTAAAAAATATAGTTTATCCTTAACAAATCGTCACATATATATGACAACTACTCATTAATACTAGGTTTTAGCTTAGCTAGTTTTACGTTGAATATAATTACACTGACTATACTAGCCACCTACATATTTGTACGTATCATCAATAACAATTCAAACATAATCGTCCTAAAAATCTTCTTTAAACCCAAGATATCGTGAACCAATCGTTTTAGGCTAATGTGGAAGAGGTCGGATATTTCACGAATCAGAGATCACCAATTAATTGTTACAAGAGCGGTCTGCTCGAATCTGGAGATAATAATTTGTATTATAGAGTACAATGAATATGATAATTCAGTTCACGAACTGCAAATAGTATACATAAGGAGGAAAAATAACTATTTAGTTCCCAGCGCAATAAACGAGCAGAAGTGGACTGTCAATAGGATATCTATGAAGCAAAAAAAAAAAATTAAATCTCAATAATATATATTGAGCAGGTTCCCTTTTGAATTGAATTGAGGGCATGGATGGAAGACTTGAGCAGTAGTGACCTAGGGTATATGCTGGAGTCCTCCATCCAATCATAATCCCTTTCACTTTCTTTTGGATTTAAACTTAAAATTAAATTATAACCTTACTAGTTGGAACTTTATTCCATTTACTATGTCTTATGATCTTTGTTTAGTATTTTCACATTGCAACTATACTATTCTTTACCGTGTCATTCCGACGGGATTTTGCCTGCCAAAATTAGAAACTGCTACCGCGTTTGATTGAGTTGATGGTCCTTTTTAAATCTTTTATTACACTTTTTGAAATCAACAATTATTTTCCACAGCTAAACGGCGTTGTGAAATGCGGCTGAATTTTCATTTTGGTAGATCGAATTTCCATAGGAAGTCAGACATTTTTGTTTCTAAAGGGGTCTAATGTTGTTTACAAACGTTCGTCTGCTTTCGTAACGTACAATGGTATTCGGACAAACCGCGAGACTTTTCCCGCCTCAACTGCAGACGACATTACCCGAAGGATTTCGAATAGACAACAATGGAATTTTCCTAACGTACACTTCCGTTCAAAACAAGGTCAAAATTTAGTACGGAAAATCGATGTCTCAAAATGAAAATTCAGCCGCAATTCAAAACGCCGTTTAGCTGTGGAAAATAATTATTGATTTCAAAAAGTTTAATAAAAGATTTACAAAAGGACCATAAACTAGACCAAACGCGTTAGCAGTCTTCCATTTTGACAGGGAAAATCCTGTCGGATTGACACGGCAACTACTGATATCGTTTATATTGACAGCTAGACCTAACTACAGACCTCAATGATGCTTTCATCTGTGTTGACTGGGCGGATGATTCTACCCCTGTTATATATAGGCACAATAATATTATAAAATCTCAAGCTAGTCCTGCGTGAATATTGTTCTTGATTTTCCATCCTTAGCTCTAGACTTCTGATCCTTTTGTGCAATGAATTAAGTTCCGAGTCTTGTTCACTAATAATACTATTTTGTTCAATGGCTTGGGTTTCCAGGGCCTGTATTTTAGCAGATTGTGTGCACATTTGTTCTCTATAGTCGCTCAGTAACTTGATTTGATGGTAAATTTTCTCCTGCAGGGGTTTAACCTGAGCCTCTATACTCTTTCTTACTTGTGTTTCTATAACTTCAGTTAGTGTTTCTCCTAATTTCTGAGAAAGAATTGGAACAATTTGACTTATAACATCTGGGCTCGAGAGTGCTTCAAGTACTTTAGCTGTAATATCTTTTTTTAGTGATTTTGTTTTACTACTTTTAGTACTTTGTGTCTTACTACTTTTTCTACCTTGCGTTTTATTTCGCACAATATTAGAGAGGTCGCCCACTGAGCTTCGTCTAAGAATCTGCCTCTTTTCTTGTTTTTCAGTGGAAGGTAGATCATTTGGACTGTCTGGCTTTAATCTTTTAGTTCCTGTTGCCGGGGTAGGTTGCGAGCTTGTAAACAAGGGCAGGTCATTTAGACGCTTCCATGATGACCTCTATATTGACCGACGATGACAGTTGGTAAATAATTTAACAACGAATAAAGTTCTATGACAAGAAGTGGCAGTAAAGTCCAAGACTGCAAGTTTGCACGTTGGAATTGTTACCAAAATCATAATAACAGTAAAGTTACCCAATCAATTACCCATTTTTAGAGGAGCACTCGTTCAAGCTGCTATTTACTTCTTCGGCATGCCCATAATGAGTTCCCGATGAACCTACTTGTAAATCCTTTTCCTAATTCGAGGATATGATCAGACATTCTAATTTATGTTATAAGTTATAAGCAACTGACTACCGACTCTTTTAAAACATTAAAATCCAAGCAAAATCCTTTTATTTTTATGTGTTACAATGTTGTTGACTCTTGCCTACTAACTATGTACAGAACATATGGGGACACCACTTGACGTCAATCATCAAATTAAAAACGCAGTTATTTACAGTATGTAGGATATAATTATAAACGTGTATACATTCACGTGCGTAGTGTATTAATAGTATGTATCCAAAATACTCATAAGAGCTACACAATGTATGATCGCATACACAATACATGTAATAACTACATGTATGTATTTACATCCATACTGAGTCTCATTTTAACATGTTACCATATTATATGTTGCAAGTATTTAAATGTTGCTTGCCATTTTTAGGTAAAGAAAAGATGGGTCAAATGTACATGTTATATCAAAGTTAGATCATGCACTCTCTACTTTTGGTTACGGTGCGAATGAATGAGGCATGCATCACGTGGATGTATGCATATAATTGCGCAGGTAAAAATTTGGAACTGCTAATTGCTAACAGACATATAATTACAAAATTACAATGATAACAACGAATATATAGAGCCATTTTGTATTTTAAACAGACTTTGTAGTAGCATAACGTATCAGGTTTGTCCTGCGCACTTATCTGATACTTACCGTGATAAAGCCTGCATCAAAAACGAAATTTTCAATATTCCGTAAGTATATCCTAAAAAGCACGAAGATTATTTTTATTCGAATATACCATTAACAAATTCTTTTAATGCGACTTTCGATCTGTATTTTAAAAGTTAAACTACATTGTATATGTTATTAATGATTTTATTGTATTTGTGTTGTTTTGACGATTTTTCATTATTATTGATTTCTTGATCTATTAGGCTGAATTTTACTGCCGTTATAATCCGAAGTTAATTTTATGATTTGTCGGATTCGCAAAAAAGATAAAAACCGCGAGAGTACGATTAATCGTTCTTTTAATCTATGTGATCCGGCTTGCATTTTACTCTTTGAATTCAGATCATCAGCTTGTGTTGCGAAAACAAGAAAAGGTAACAAATTTAAATTGATTTATTGACAAACAATCATAATTGTAAATTAATTTAATTTAGAACGATCGAATCGGCAACTCAGAACGATCAAATCAAAACTTTACAACGATCAAAATGACTATTTCCGTGTCAATAAAAAACTTTTTTCTAATAAGTTGTAAGTAATTCCTCAAATTAAAAAGACCTTCAAAGACCAACTTTGTGTTTCAGAGTTTGTGGACGAGGTATGTATTCGCGAAAACTTTCCGACGTCAAACGGTATTTTCTGACGTTTTTTGTATTTATCTGTCCTTTTTTCAAATGTGAATATTTTCCTTATTAATAAAGATACCAACAAACGGAAAAGCGTATATAAATCAGCAGGACTTAAGCTATAATAAAATGTTAAAATCTTAATTTCGTTAAAAAATGAGTTTTTGTACCTTTTCTCGTGAGACGGCTCTTATATTTTAGTTTTCTAAGCACAAATATCTTCGAAAAATAACTTTAGCATTTTATCGATATGACAATGCCACTTACAGTCGTCACTAAGGGTAATGCCCAAGTGTTTGTGCTGGTCACGTATACCAAGTTGGTTATTTTGAAACATTAAACTTATATCTCCTTTATCAACAGCATTTCCGAATAATAAACATCTGTTTTATTTTGATTGAACTTTATCAACCATTTTTTTACCATATATCAATTCTGTATAGATCTCTGTTTACAACACATTCTAAAGTTTCACTTGAGACGGAACTGTACATAAGAGACGTGTCATCTGCAAAAAGTCTTGTGATTGACTCAATAGAATCAGGTATATTATTAATATATATTAAAAACAGGAGAGGCCCTAATACAGACCCTTGCGGAACACCTGCCTTAACATTTCTAAAACTTTAGTATGTGTTATTTATTGTAACACATTGTCTTCTATCAGAAACATAATCTTTAAACCATACTAGTAATTGACCACCAATTCCATACGCTTTAAGTTTACGTATAAGCCCCTTATGCCATACTCGATCAAATGCGTTGGAAATGTCAAAGAAAACTAAACACATGAAGTTTTTTCTACGGAAGCCTTGGAGGGCCATTTTGACTTTTAACTTACTAATTCTGACTTTTTTGTTTTGAGTTTTTACTATTGACTTATGATACAAGCCGACTGGGGACATTTTCACTTTAACTTTTGACTTTCAACATTTTGACTATGGACTTTTGCCTTTTGACTTTTGACTTCAGACTTTTTACGTAAGCCGTGAAGGGACATTTTTGTCAAAATGGCCCTCCAAGGCTTCCGTATTTTTCCTCAAAGGATGCTAGAATATTGTGGTAAATTTCGATTAATTTGATGAGTTGTGGAATGGACGGGGGGTGAATCCTACGGAAGCCCTGGAGGACCATTTTGACTTTTAACTTTTTGACTTTTTTGTTTTGAGTTTTGACTATTGACTAATTAATTTTCTACATAAAGGTTATATATTCTACCCTATACATTATGAAATAATCCTGAAAATTATCGATCAAGGCTTTCTTGATGAGTGGTCACAAGAGCGTTAAAAAATACTTCTTCATCGTATAATGATACACGACGGGAACGTCATGCATTACGTAATACTACAACATTTTAAAATGCATTATTATTATCAAATCATCTTATGAATTCCTATAAAAACAAATAAATTCACATTATATTATGTGCAAATTAGAAACTGCATAAAAATAGAAAGCTTAAGTACCCTATAAATTCGGACATAACGCAAGAAATAAAATTTAAAATTATCGATCAAGTCAAATTTATAATCATCTGCATTTTTATGTAAAGATACGAATGCAAAAAAAAGATCTGAAGCTTGCTCAATCAATCGTGAAATAATCCAAACAAAACAATATATATATATGTTATATATGATAAAATTCATGAATTGAACCGAACAAGTCTTTCTAACACATACATTACGTAATATAACGTAACTAAATCTAAAAATGCCTCTTTATTATCAAATTATTTAACTAATTAATAAAAGAAACACATATATGTAGAGATAAGAATGCATTAAAAAAAATAGGAAGCATATACCCTATAAATTATGAAAAAATCCAAGAAATATAATTGAAGCGACGATCCTTTCTAGCGAGGTCAAAAGCGCATTAATATGCAATTTTGTACATCTTTACTTCTTCTTATTAGATCAGGACAAAAAATTTATTTTAAAGGTTGAAGGATTTAAAAAATACGAAAATCTGTTAATGAAATATTTTCTTTATTATTGAATTAATGCATTAAAAAAAATACGAAGCATACCCTATAAATCATGAAATAATCCAAGAAATAAAATTGAAGTGATCAATTCTTTCTGATCCTATCTAGCGAGGTCAAGAGCGCATTAATATACAATTTTGTACATCCTTGCTACTCCTTATTAGATCAGGAAAAAAATCATTTTAAAGCTTGAAGGATTTAACTGAAAAACTGTAAATTAAATATTTTCTTTAATATTTAATTAGCCATTTTATCTTACAACATAAACTATATTGTAGAGAATGGTTTTTTACCTGAAAAGCGAATAATGGTCAATCGTAGCCTAAACAATTATATATCAATATGAGATAATAAAAAGAGATCGAACATATGAAAAGTTAGCTACAATAATGTAGCTCCTTTTTTTTCTTTTTTTTTTTTGATGGACGGAGCTACAAAGAGGTCCAATTGCTCGTAATGGAGCAAAAACACTTTTGGGATTTACACATATTTTCCGCTATTTAACCTTTGTCTTTATTAAATAAATATGTTTTCTTTCCTCCGCCGTTCATCTGATATGTCTACAATGTCTAATTAAATAATTTTAACACTTTTTCGTAATCGTGGCATTGTTGACATAATTAAAATTGTGGAGTGTAGAATTTCGGAATCGTATCGGTAAAATTTGTAATAAGGGGACATAATCATAATGCAAATGAATACAGCTGAAATCATCCGGAATTACATTTTTTACCAAATCGATTCTGATATTATCGAAATTATGCACTTCCGGAATTCATATTTTGTCAAACAATGCCATGATTACGAAAAAAGTGATAAAAATAACGAATATGGTGTTGTGGAAATATCAGTAAAACTGCAAATACATAAAAAAAGTACGTAGCAAACCAGGGAAACAGTGGAATTGCTTATAATATGCATAAAACCCCCGGGTGTGAATCACTCCCGGGCTGCTCCATTACGAGTAATGGGACCTCTTTGTAGCTCCGTCCATCAAAAAAAAAAAAGAAAAAAAAAGGAGCTACATTATTGTAGCTAATGAAAAGTTAAATCAAACTCTATTAAACATTTTTCACTATATCACAGTTCATAACAAACATCTCAAACCATCAAGTACAGTTACTTCTCTGTAGGTTAGTATGTCTCTACCATTGTCTATTATTATAATCTCTTCTATTGTCTATTATTATAATTTGTTATATTGTCTATTATTCCAATATATTCTTTAGTCTATTGTTGCAATACATTATATTTTCTATTATAAAAATTTATTATATCGTTTATTTTTAAAATAAATTATAATGTCTATTCTAAAATGACGTGCATAAAACACTTGAATGCCCTAGACTGAATATTACCAAGCACTGTGTTACCAAGTTTTGTCAACTTGCCAGCATAAAGTACGTACTTTTCGAAGATTATAACTTCAGGTAGGTTGGATGTTAATTTCTCTAAAAATACAATAAGTTTGAAGGTTAACTGCACCCAAAAAAAAAATAAATAAATAAAATAAAAAATAAAAGACAAAAAAAAGTTGAAATATTGGCTAAATAACCATTTTCAAAATCAAAATATGGTTGTACGTGTGGATGATAGATGTCATCAATATATGATTTATGGTTTATTTCTTTAGTTAATGTCTGTTTTATGATCTTTTTCGACCAGAAAACTAATAAATAAGTATTATTTAGTCTTCTAGAATACGTATTTATGATACGTATATATACGTATATATGATAAGTCTAAAGTTCTTTCAAATTACAATTTTGGATAGAGAAATATAAATATAATATTATGGCGTAAAGGTTTAATCCGGAATGGAGCTTTAAAAAACCAAGGTAGTTATACTTTCACTTGGCATTCTGGATGAATCTATTTAAATGAAGTTTGTGTTGCACAAATATTTTAGAAGTGAAATTAATCCAAAATTATTGATTTCAACTATTAGGTTCTGTACGAAACTCCCCAGACTAGCTGGGACTATACTTAGTCCAATCTTTACCGTGTCATTCCGACGGGATTTTGCCTGTCAAAATGGAAAACTGCTACCGCGTTTGATCGAGTTTATAGTCCTTTTGTAAATCTTTTATTACACTTTTTGAAATCAACAATTATTTTCCACAGCTAAACGGCGTTGTGAAATGCGGCTGAATTTTCATTTTGGTAGATCGAATTTCCATAGGAAGTCAGCCATTTTTGTTTCTAAAGGGGTCTAATGTTGTTTACAAACGTGCGTCTGCTTTCGTAACGTACAATGGTATTCGGACAAACCGCGAGACTTTTCCCGCCTCAACTGCAGACGACATTACCCGAAGGATTTCGAATAGACAACAATGGAATTTTCCTAACGTACACTTCCGTTCAAAACAAGGTCAAAATTTAGTATGGAAAATCGATGTCTCAAAATGAAAATTCAGTCGCATTTCACAACGCCGTTTAGCTGTGGAAAATAATTGTTGATTTCAAAAAGTGTAATAAAAGATTTACAAAAGGACCATAAACTCGACCAAACGCGGTAGCAGTTTTCCATTTTGACAGGCAAAATCCCGTCGGATTGACACGGTAAAGTTTAGTATAGTATAAGGTAGTATACATGTATAAATTAATTGTACACGGACCGACACTCGCTACATGTATAAAGTAATTGGACAGTCGCTAAATGAGACGAAAATCTATTGTTGGATCAGTTTCATTCCCCTTCTCTTTAATTACCCTCGGAACACGGGACCAATTTATTAGAAGATACAGTCATTTCATTAATACCTTGGTAATTATAGTATTCTAAATGATAGAAACAGTGCAAACATAAGATAAAATCGGTTTTAGAGATGTGTAATAAGTTACATTAAGATGATTAGCCGATTGGCATAAATAAATAGCTGAGACAACAAACCCTTATTCTACTTTCACTTTCGATTTCAGCATATTAGGCCTAGTGTTGCTTAAATGCTTTACCTTATAAAAGGAGTCTGTTTTAACGGTATCTACATTAAAACTTGTTAGATACCAATTGATCTTCACAAATATTTACATAAAACATCAAACAATAATGTATGAAAAGGGTTTACAAAGCGATAATCATATACACCCCCACTCTCCGGCACAGAGAACATAACTGATTCCCAGATATAACCTCTGCCACACATCATCCTCCATTTACTGCGGGACTACATTTGTCGTCTGCACGTGACGTTTGTAAACAAAGAACATTTTTTGTAAAATAATATACGAGATCTTATTTATTTTTATATAGTCTGTTTATACACTTTTGATATAGTTTTACATTGAAATAGGTGCGTTTGTACGCGAAGCTTATCCGCCATGAGAGATATCTCTCACAATGTCAACCAATGGTATGGCAGATGTGATTGAGGTTGACGTAGGATACCCAGAATCCTTTGCGTGGAGATTGATACACCCCTTATTGCAAGGGAAACATTGAAATGGACTCATCCACAAATA
Source organism: Limnoperna fortunei (assembly GCA_944474755.1). Lineage (NCBI taxonomy): Eukaryota > Metazoa > Mollusca > Bivalvia > Mytilida > Modiolidae > Limnoperna > Limnoperna fortunei. The sequence continues at coordinate 34,077,917 of OX104119.1, forward strand.
ATTAACTCTTCCAAAGTAAACTGACAACCCTTGTATCTTAGCAACGGTGAAAGGTGGTACTTTAAAAAAAAGAATGGAATAGGGTAATCCCACTGGTAGTATATAAGCAGCCGTTTTCAGTCAGTCGGGCTCACTACAGATGTAAGACATCCAAGACGGTCAGAGTGGGGAAACGCGCTTCTACCCATCTGGGGTACTGGAGTAGGCCAACGTTACATCGGAGCAGCCCGGCCTCTAGTAGGGCATATGCTTCCGAGTACTTCGACCAGGTATCCCGAAGTCCGGGCTTCGACAAAACGACCATGGTGGAGTCCATGGATTACTAACACTAACAACCGTCCGACCGAAGGTATTAATTTATCAGTGTAGGACTAAAAAACTCTCATCATCTTCATCATCATCATTCGGGGTCTTTTGGTATCCGTATCAATCAAGATCACTTGGTTTTTGTATATATAACATTGAAGCTAAGCACAGAGTGTTAAGGAGCTAGTAGAGCTAGAAGAGCTAAAAAAGAGTTCAGAGCTAGAAGAGTGAGAGAATTTAAAGAGCTCAAAGAGTCAAGTTGACTTCAATTTAGATTTATATAAACACGCTACCAGTTTATAAGATCAGCCTCAGATCCCGGGGTTAACTCGTGTACGAACCCCTAAACACGTTACAGCAGTACGATTTCATCGTCAGACACGAGACTGGAACGAGATTAAACAAGAACGCAGAAATGACAGTATCTGGAAAAAAACGATACCAATTATTCAGTTAAAATTCTCGCTCTTATGCTGTGACGCTAAACATGTTTTAATTTTTTATAAGTTTTACTGTTTTATTTACCTAATTGTATTATGATGGCCATGTTTTATTGTTTTATAAAATATTAAAACCAACGAAAATCGCAAGCAATTTGAACGGTCGCCATTGCTGCCTAATCAGAAAATATCCGGGGATTTACAAAAGTAGTATATGCTGGAAAGAGAAAAGAAAATCCGAATTGGTTGGTTTTCTTTTGCGGGAAGTCGGAGCAAATTTTTAAGCAGTCCCTTTGAATAAAGACCGATTTACGCCTATATTATTAACGCGGTATTCCTTTTCTTTCATATTCTGGAAGAATAATGTTTTAAGAAAGTAAAGATATAGGTCATAATTGAGAACACGGCGAATAAGTATACTCTTGTTACCTTTTTTTACAAATAATGAAAAAATTTCAAAATTTGAATACATATTTTTTACAACCCATTCTTGTTTAATTTGGTGCCACCTGTTGCAATCGTTATTTATCACATGCGTGATGAACACTTGGTCATAAGTTGTCTGAGGGTACATCCCTAGGTAGCTAATACCTTTGACATCATCATATAATTTGGTGGAAGCCATAAATATCACAAAAGTCATACAAGGCGGCTTTAACTCACTGGAAATAGTACAACTATCTAAATTTTAGAATTAATAAAAACTTATGACCTTTTTTGTTTTTGTTTTGGTTTTTTATTTGTTTTTGTTTTGTTTTTATGGTTTTATTTTTATTAAAATACATCAATGTATTTATATATAAACGTAGTGCCAGATCCCTGAGTCTCGGATGATCTCCCACATGTACAAGGTCGGTCCTCTTTTTGTGCATGAAATAAATGAGTGAAATTGTGTGGTTCCACAAACATCTTTTGTAATCGTAATGTCTATTTAAAACGAATATGGAAACATGTTTCAGGTTCGAATTGTGTTTGACCAATTTAAAGTATTAATGATTTAATTTGTTAAGAACACATAAAACAACGAACTCCAGTTACGGTATATTACTCGTTGAGATTAAGTGTTCATTGTATATGTTGCAATGAAATATACTTGTTTATGCATTACGAGTATATTTGGTAAATTGAAATTAAACAAAATAAGAAAATAATGAAATTATAACATTTGCACACGAATGACACGATAGGACAAATGAATGTTGCATCTAATACGAAAAAAATATGAAATTACAGAATAACGAAATCATGCCGACCAATCGACTGCTTAATTCACAATTGTTCATGCGCGAATAAACACTTAATATGTAAATGGTTTGTGAGATTAATCAACTAATTATATTAATAATAAGAGAAATGCAGTTTTTTAAAATAAAATTTCATTTTAATTGCTACTTTTTTAAACTGGCGATCCATGAAATAAAGATTCATTAACATGTAATATTTGTAATCTTAATTCATAAATGTTGCGGAGTTTGATGCCAACGCATAAAAGTTATGTGGATGCACAGTTATCAATGTCGAAGACGCCATTGTCTTCCACACTATATTTTGCTTGACTTTATATTATTTAAGTTCAAAACTTAATATAAATATTTTTTTTAGACTTATTGTTTTATTTCACATAGAATATCTTTTGACCAGCAAAATGGATGGTGCAAAATCTAACGGGAGTTCAGGTATGTTCTATGGAAAAACTCCTGTAATAGTTTTTTTTTGTAAGTTTTATTTTGTAGAGAGTTCAAAACTTTACTGGTTTTATAAAATAAATTTTAGCTATTTAACTATTGCTGAAATCCAATGATGTTGTAACAACATTTAAATTGTAAACAAATGAGAATTTAATCACTAACATGTTATAATTGATACATTACAATTTTGCGGCTTTTTGTTTTTGTAATACATGTATGCCGTACATCTTTATGGCTTTGTTCTGCAACAATTAAAGCCTTCACTTGCAAAAGTTTGAAAGCAAGAAACCATAAAACAAATAATCATTAAAAAATGTTATAACTAGAGAAGCAAAGAATATACCGAAAATAAAATAGTTTGCTTGTGTTTACAGCTAATAGTTAAAAAGGAAAGCAAATAGGTATACAAGAAATATTTCTGAAACGGATCTTTATTTTTTTTTAACGAACATGCAATTCATCAGGTATTTGTTATGTAAAATTGTTCAAATTTTATTTGGATTTTTATCAGGTTATTCAAGAATTATTCCAGTGGGAAACAAACAATCTAGACCTACTAATGTTAGACCACCCCCACCCCCACCCCCACCCTCGGACAGACATTGTGATGCAGGAAGACGTGACAACAAGCGTTACGCATGATCGAATTATGAGTTTATATAATATTTGTTATAAGAAGGAGCATGTAAAACACCACAGCTTGTTTAAATATGTAAATGCACATTAAATTAATTATTAAAAAAGCAATAAATATATAGTTTGCTTTTCAATTATTTGTGTACTTTACTGCCCTGAAAGTTTGAAAATGTTTAGATTTTTGGGGGAGTTGAGAGGAGTTTACTCTAAAGGTGTAGATGGCTGTATTATGACTTTTTGGGAAATTTGACAATAAAAGCTCTACATCTCAATTATAAGGTTTGAGCGCTATTGATGAGTCTTGTTTAGAGGGAACGCCCTCCTGGCATAGCAAATAATAAAGTTGGTACCTTCTATGACATATTATATTTATTGAAGCATCACAGAATGAAAAAAAAACTAGTTTCTTAAATGTGCCATCACGACTTAAATTGAGTTTATCCATCCATCTATCTTGTTGTTTCTAAGTAATCTCAGGGATGATTATTTATACGAGAACTGTCTATGTCAAAAATAGACCAAGAATGATAGGGTGGTAGTTAATTTGATATCCACATTCTCGAATTTGACCAAAATATACTGAGTGCCAATGAAAACGAAACACTCTATTTTTTAGAATATGTGTGTAAACGTTTAATAAAATTGACGAAGGTAGATGTGTTTTTATATCAATAAGTATCCAATCGATACATTAATGGTCCACCGATTTTATAAACTTTCTCTCCTACAGTAACCCCGTAAAAAAGTGGCATGCATGGATAATCTCACAACAAGTCCATTTGTTAACCTTTACATTCGGCTACAAAAATCCCATTTTTAGTGTTCAAGTTTTTTTCTGTACAATTGTGATAATGCCAAGGCTTTCAGAAACTAACGACATAAGGTTTTGGGCAACATCCCAGGAGGGATGTCTCGACGTGAAATCGATCGTCGGATGCATCGTTCAACGTCGACAATTACTCGCTTGGCCCAACGACATCAGCAGACGGGGGCATTGAACGACAGGCCACTCCCATGAAGAAACGAGCAACGAACCCTCAACAAGACCGTTACATTCGCCTCTTACGAGATCGTTTCTGAGCAGCAGAACAGACGTCACGTGAGATGATTGGAACGCACGGAAAGCCAATTGTATCTAATATAGTTAGACATCGACTACGCCAAAATAGACTCGGAGCAAGGCGACATTTCCGAAAAAACATGCTCGACCCTCAGCGGCGTCGAAACCGACTTGCATGAACCTGAGCGCGTCAACGATAGGCACACAGACAATGGGCATCTGTGTTGTGGTCAGATCAATCGCGTATTCACTTGACACACATTGACTGACGATCCTATGGGATCAACTTGAACAAGCTGAAGGAAGACTCCAACCACCGCCGATTACGCTTATTCATCTTGAAATTGCCCTGCAAGAGGAAGGGAACAAATATTTCTCAAGATCGAATTCGTAGTCTTATACGATCAATGCCGCGGAGATGCGTTGAAATAGAAATTCAGAATTGACTGAATACTTAAGTGATTCGTTGAACAGAAAAGAATAAAAATTAATTTTATAACACTTGCTGTCGCTCGGGATAAAATAATACGACATAAATGGTCACCCCGTTGTAAAACAATAATAAACCACAGCCTCCGTGAATTATTTCTTAATTAGTTTTTAGTTTCGGATAGAAACGAGCTGTATCCGTCTTTTGAGCAATAAAGATACTTCTATTATGGAAACTAAAATTTTTATTTAACAAAGAGAAGCGAGTAGATTATATATTTTTAAATTCCCCCCTTTCGTTGTTCTAAATAGCATTTATTTAATTCAGGATAACAAAAAGAACATGTTTATTGTGGAGTTTTTAACACGCACCTCTCACAATAGTTATCCGTTATCCCTCCGGTGTCTTAAATAATATTCCAGAAAAATACAGAAATGTGACATTTCGAACAATGAAATATTGAACATTGAAGGAAAATCGGTAATAGTATTGCATATTAGTACAAATTGCAGGATGAAAACTTCAATCGAATCAAGGTTTTACTGTAAATCTATCGAATCAGTGTGTCCTTTTCGACGTCCGCCCCAATGTATCCGAACGCACGCACCCATTTTATTGCGGGATGGCTTGACACTAGTAAGAAAATTGCACATGATTTGAAAACTGCCAACTACACCAGTATATATATATATATTTAATACTTTTTTCTGATAATGTGAATGTGCTGTCACTAAAAATGACTATAACAAATTGACATTAACCGAATATCATCACATTTTTATGACGAATAACCGTCAATGTCAATAAGTCAATTGGCTTATTCCTTTGTATGTCTATTTTCATCGGCACTTGTTCAGATCTTTGCCGGATAATGTAAACAACAGCTGCACTTTATTATAACTTGACATAGATACCTCGGGGAGATCCAGACTTAATGGAGGACTATGATAACAGAACTATTAATAATAGACTACTGCTGCTTCATTACGGTTGAAGTTGATTAGGTTCTTAAATACGTTCTACAGACAGACCGGGTGATCTGTCAAAAGTGATAGAAATTGTTGTCTTTACACTTGTTTTGCTCCTCTGAAGTCCGAAACAAAAAGAGTTTTTATGAAGTTAAAAAAGAACAAATCGCCAGGTTGTGAATAAATGAGAATATTTAGAATACTCTGGACAACATGATGTCTGATGTCATAATCACAGGAAGAATTACAACGAAGATATTCTACAGTAAAGTTTTTTACTCAAGGAAAAGTAAAAATTAATCAAAGAATGACGTACAAAAAAATTATCCACACTAACGTTCGTTGATTGTAAGAGTACAATTGACACCGTCTAGCATATTGCAAAAATACAATATTATATGAAAGGGAAAGTTACAAAAGTTATCTTCAACCTTATCAAAATATTAAAGCGAGTATTTAACAGGTCGACGGATAATCTAGTTTCTTTAGCATAAAAAAGCGGTAAAGCAGGGGGAAAATGTATCCCCCTTTTAATTTTTATTCTTTTAAAAGGAATTAGAGGGTTTTTCAGCAAAATAATGTAGGTAGTTTAGACACTGTCGAAAGACTATGCAAAGAATCTTTTAATGTTGTATATCAAACTATTTATCATATTATATGCAGACGACACTGTTTTACTATCTCCAACAGAAGAACGTATGCGGAAAACAATAGATTCATTGGAACAATTTGTACCAGATGAAAACTTAAGATTAATACACTGAAGACAAAAATAGTTATTTTTTGGTAAAAAAAAATAGAAAAATAGAAAGAATAATCGTACCCTAGCTTTTTGGTTCATCCGCAACTCACAAAACTAAAATTGGATTCTAACAGAGTTTCAAATCGGCCTGGATTAAATAGAAGCGAGTTTACTTGACGCTGTCCGACATTTATGACAAATATGTTGTTGTTCCAGCAGATAAGTCCCCTGACAACATAATTTCTATCTGCAAAACATGATATAGAGTGTTTGATAAGTAAATAAGACAAACTTACTTACAATCTACCACACTTTCAAACGAGATTCTTAAAAATCACAAATCGGTGTTGACATCCTTAGGTCTCCATATCATAGTCGAAGAAGATCTCCCCTTCCAGTATTGGATACCAGAAGTTCACACAATAATCCATACATACAGCGTTTTATATCAGTATTCTCTTAGTGTACCACCAAACCTCTATCGAAACTACTGACCACTAAAAACAAAAACCGGGCTTCAAACATACAGTGACACTTTCTACTCCAGGAGTTGCATAAATAAAATGTGGATATTCAAAATCCAAAAGACCTAATAGACATCTGAAGTCCAGATCCCTTCCCCAATGTAAAAACATTAAAACCTATGATTTTTTAAAAATATAAACGGTAAAGAAAAACTGAATGAGACGATATAAATACCCAGTACTGACCACTAAAAACAAAAACCGGGCTTCAAACATACAGTGACACTTTCTACTCCAGGAGTTGCATAAATAAAATGTGGATATTCAAAATCCAAAAGACCTAATAGACATCTGAAGTCCAGATCCCTTCCCCAATGTAAAAACATTAAAACCTATGATTTTTTAAAAATATAAACGGTAAAGAAAAACTGAATGAGACGATATAAATACCCAGTAATCAGCCATGACTTAATCAAATAATAAATATACTTATAATACCAAATCTGTCAAATGTTAGATTTTCTGATTGGCAATATATTTGCTATATTTTGAGGACACGTTTTTAACAGATTGTTGATATTCTAATGGGAACTAACTTTGCTCCCCTGCTCGTCGACCTGATTTTGTACTCTTATGATACTGAATTTCTAGAAGACTTGCTGTAGAAGAAGGAAATGACACTGGTCAGGACCTTTATGTCCCTAAATTTGCTGATTATTTGCATTCAGCCTATCCAAGCGAGCTTGAAATTAAAGACACCACTAATACACCTAGAGCGACACCTAGTTGGACATACTTCTGGATATAGACGAGGAAACAAACTACAAACTAGACTCTTCGACAACGATTATTTCTCTCCACATTCCAGTAGCTCCAGCGTATGGTGTATACATTTAACTACTTATACGTTATTCTAGATCCTGTGATCGGTATTCTTATATTCTAGACCGCTCACTGCTATTGACCACTAAACTGCTAAAAACAAGGGTTAGTTGTACCTAGGTTGAAGTTATCTCTCCAGAAATAAAAAAAACCAGACAAGCCCTCGAACCAGTATTGAGATGTACTGTATATAATTTAAAAGTGCCACCGTACTGAAGATGTCACGATCTACATTAAATACAAAGTTTAACACTATGCCCAACCATAGACAAGATTTGTAGGAAATGTCACGATCTACATTAAATACAAACACAATTTCCAACCAAAGGCTCGACCCGTTTGCTGGATGACTGTAACTCCCAATAAATTGATTAGTCATTGATAAACAAATTCCTTTTTTTTAAAGTTTAAGGTGTGTCTATTTGGTGTTGAAGGCTTTATTCAGATTTAGCATAACGCATTCGGAATTGTTTGTAATATTAGCACTCTTTCAACATCTTAAATATTTGGCATTCCAAGACTTTTGTTTGAGATGTCCTAAAACAAGCTTATAAGCTGATCACCGTTTTTAAGACGACATTTATCTTGCAACCACGTGGTCTATGCCCCTGTCGGTGGACTGGTATAAGTGATAAAAAAACCATACTACCTACACTTCAGTCGGACATGAAGTATCATAGATCCCTACAATAAAAAAGAAAATGTTTTAATTTACTGTGCTAATTCTAGGATAGATTAGATTCTAATGTTTATCTATTTTCAGGTGTAAATATCCTTAGACGGATTTGCCAGAACTGTTGGCCAAATACATTTTGTAACTTTTTAGTATTTTAAGGATATTTCATTTGCGCCACCAATTTCTGCGTTCACTGACGTAACAGGAGATAATAAGATTCGTAACAGACTAGGTTATTGTAGATCAGATTTTCTATTTACTTCCAGTGGGAAGACCTTAGTGTTTTTGCCCAACAGTTTAAACAGTAAGGGACATATCATTTTGGTCTTTCGCGACAAGTTTTGGGCACTGAAAGTCTATTTGGAATTCACCATGTGAAATCGAAACATTTTTCTTTACAGAGTTATCTGCCCAAACACCGAAAACCTTGTTAACCTTTGCAATCTCTGGAACTATAACAGATACAAGAAAACTAAAAAGTGACAAATGTTAAGGAACTTTTGATACAACTTTATTACATTATTTGGCTAAAAAGTTATGAGTAGCGGAGGCGAGCATTATACTTCGAATGTTTCAAGAACTCCGCTTTTCACAAAGACGTGCAAACCGTGAATCGAAATCGAAACCATTTGATAGTTTTTCTCAGAAAACTTGAAAAACGGTTAGAGATAATACAGTAAACACATAGATGAATAAATAATGAAGGGAATATAGTATTCTAAATAATATATATGACAAAAATATGTTTTCGGCAATGAATTCTCTATCTATTTGTTCATTTATGCAATACAGAAAATTCTTACAGGATGTATATACAAAAAGGCTTTATGGAGTGCGTTTTCACACAAATAAATTTCTTGCAGAAAATGTTTCTGCGACCACCAATTACATAAAGTACTCCATAAGAAGTATTGATTGATAGTTTGATGAAACAAAGTTCAATGTGCCTTCCTTTCTAAGCAATAAAATAACTAAACCCAATAAGTTTCTATCATTATAGAAACATTTTTATGGTACTCTATGGTGATATAAAATATAGAGGTCTTTGGTTTCTGAACAAACATACAACTAATGTCCACAATAATTACACTTTTGAGATGGTCTTTTCTTAAGATATTATTGAATAACGGTATTTCCGAATGCCAGTCTTAATTTCATCCACGTTTTGTGGTATTTTGGCTTGATATTAAAGCAATCTGATTTTATACTTTTAATTGCATAGATCATGATTTACATTCAAGGAAGATAGAACTGATTCTGGTTTTTTTTATATCTGTTATAAGGTGAATTATTATAAATTGTAAAAGCGTGTTCTCGAGTGGCGGATAGGGAATCCCTCTTGTTTGGGATAATAGGGTAGGTTATAAGAAAGTCAATCAACCAATTAATCAATCTTGTTAGAGGAACTGTTTGAGGTAAAATTGCGGTATTCCTATACATTCATATATACCTATATTTGTTCTATGAACAAAACATATAAATGTTTTAAATAAATAAGCATTTTTATGTTCCTATTTATTGTATTTATTAACCTATTTATTTGTGTATAACTGATGCTTATGGTGTATATTCGTTTTTAATTTATATTATCTTCTAACGTACTTTTAATGCATTATATTGAGTTATTTCTGTTTTAATAAAACATAGTAAGTTCACTTTAATGACGATCAAACCTGGCGTCATTTCTAATCCGGTTTGAAATGTCATTTTTAATGCTAAATTATTTGTAAATCAGGCCTACGCATTTTTGTAGATCTTTCTGTTATTACTTCTATTCTATTCGTAAGACACGTGTTATAATACAGTATAAATAAGTCCGCTTTCAAAATAAATAAAAGGAAAACAATTGCATCTGATTAAGAAATAACAAGTGTTTTTGAAGCAGGAAAAAGGTCTCGGCCACAAGTAATCAACTGTGTAACTTTAATTTGTCATTTTAGATAGCAACTGGTACAATAAAAATAATTAGTCATAGACAAGCATTCTTACTTTTATTTCATTTGTTAACGTTACACTCACAGAATTGTTCATATGCTGCCAACGTCTTTTACAGTCATTTACAGAGAAAAATAATAAAATTCTTGCCGGAATAGAAAAGGGAGAGACAAGTTGTCATATTAACCCAGTTTTTCTTCTTAAGACGAAATGTAATAATTATGCTCTGTCCTACATATTCAATCGAAATAATGACAGTAAAAATAATACCTTCTGGGAACGCCAAGATATTAATGTATAATGAAATATGGTCACCTTGTGACATCAATTAGATTTTGGCACAAATCACATATTTCCGTTAATGCCCTTCTAGAAACATCAACGGTTATAATAATTTCCTTTTAACGTTAAGTTCGCCGATGCCAGACACTATATGGATAATACTAAATAAACACGAGAAAAAAGCGACATCGAAAAATCTAAAATCTAAAGAGACAAGAACTGTATGAAGCCAATAAAGTCACCCCAACCAAGAAGTATGTAGCATCTGACGCAGCTACGTTCGGAGAATACCGACACCCTTACCAATACATAAAAATGCAAATATTTACATGTAGCTGGCAGACAATACATAGTAAAATGTTGTGAACAAGAGATTTCATTCCCAGTGCTGAAATAACAATGACATTATACATTCAAATACACGTTTTAAAAATAAGTTAATGAAAAATACAAAGTAAGTTAACAAAACACATTAACAGTTAAGCCAAAGACCAGCATTGCAGGTTGTCTTGGTTTTCAATGTGCAAGCATGTTTGTCTTAGTGAGTCAAAACTTACCAAATGGCATCTACGAAGACAAAGTTTTTGTATTTTTTTAATTAATCGATTAACTCATAGAAACATTATTTTGGCGAATTTATTAATTGGTTGGTTTAGATGACATCATCGATAATTATATTGAAAGGAATAAAACGTTAACTATCAAGCATATATTCGACTGGAAAATTCTTCACTTGTTTTGCGATCAGTTGTTTGTTTGATAGAATTTCCTAGAGTGGGACACATTTACAAGAACTTAATTTGCGGGCCCAGCACTAGGTACTCTATTAGACCCAGAAGTCTAATTCTTATAGAAAACAGGTTTCAACAACACACACCCACACACACAAAACAACATACGTGGTAATGTAATCAATTCGTGCATACAAGCCTAATAAAGGCATTAGCATTTTCATTTTTTTTCTGGACTAGTATTAGGAGATTTTAATAATCACATCGAGAATAGCTATTGATGTTCATAATTCTTTTCCTATTTGTAGATCAAAATGACATAATCTGGATTATAAGTGCGCTGATAAAATCTATCTGTGGAGTTGTAAAAAATATATTTTTTGTTGGAAGAAATAATGAGAAAAGTAAATTGCGCTTTCTTAGTTTTTAATACTTATATTAAAGCAAATGATATGTTAAACAATCCTATAACATTTATCAGTTTCACAAAGATTAGATAATATGAGCTGAAATATGAATATAATAATTGCACCGTGTTTTTGAATAATATTACATATTACATATTATGTGTATAGGTAAAAATGCAAATAGAACGTAGAATTTCTCAAAATACATTTGGTACTTGAAAGATATGACCTGTATTTGAAATTGTTTGAAAAATCATCTTAAATATTTTGTATTCTAATACGTTTTGATTTAGCCTAATGATGAGTTTTTATTAAACGAGCGTTTGACATTATTTGCAACCTCGGGTTAACTGTTCGTCTCCGAGGTATCTCCAGCTCATTAACTGCTCACTAATCCACTCAATAATATAGGGTTTCTTGAAATTTACCGTTATGTACTGGAAAACACGTTTTTAATTCTTTAATTTTAGAAGGATAAGCCGGACTCGTTAAACTCTTCTGGCGTCAAAATCTATAACCTTGGTATCTTGATGACATTTCGTTTTTATTTAACATCAATGAAACTTACAGTTCCGTTTTTGATAAATATTACAGTATTTTAAGGTGTCTGTTCTACAACACCAGGCAAACCAAGTCCCTTGCGACGGTAACCATTGTTGCATGCTCCTGTCACGATTAAGTCCCCTTTTGTAGATTTGGAAAAAGAGTAGGCTATCTGCAACCGCTACGAAATGCTAAATTTACCGTCCCTACCCACTGCTACATACTTTTACGGTGGTAGTCAAAATGATTTCGTTGGCACATAATGTTTCCGTTTCCTCGTTAATTTTATTGCATGTAAACGTATTCCCGCATTAATTTTACACATTGAAGGAGTCTTTACTTCAGAAATTTCAAAAACATACATTTACATGTAGTTTTAGTAAAAATCAAAATGCATGTCATTTTAATTGGTCCTTCATAGGATATAACGCCTCTAGTTGTATCAGCTGAGATAAATGGAAAAATTTAAGCAGAGATATTAAAAAATAAAATTCATATAAACAAGGCTAAGGGATATTATGGAAATTCTATATCCAATATTGTACATAATTTTAATGTTTTCCATATGTTGATGAAAAAACAGTCTGTTTGTTTAAATGATAGAAACAAAATCGGACCATTTTAGAACTATATAGCCCCGGGTGGCTAAAAGAATAGACCGCAGTCGCGGTAGCTTGTCGTAAAAGGCGACTAAATAGCGCTCATCACCCTGACAGGCGTGTCAGTTCGGTTTGCCTTGGTTCGATCCCTCTACAGGAGGCTAAATTGCCCGACCCTATCCATCGTCCCATTTGCCAGTGGCAATCTAAAATCCGTTCCCCCTTTTTTTCCTTGTGTCCCATTCCATTTTCATTCATCACCATTTCATGTTCATTTTATCATCCATTTCATGTTCATCGCCATCAATATAGCTGAAATTGTGCTGCTCGGGCGTTAAACACCAATCAATGAATCAAATCTAATTCTAGGCTCTTAAATATACGACAAAGAGACGACTGAAATTTCCAATTTCCCATCCCAATAATATTCCTGCAATACCGTGTAGGGATTGTCTATATAAGTTTATACGATATAGCTAGGCCTGCAGTTCCTAATGTATTTTTTCAGTGACTGCATTTTGATCAAAGAAATTCTAATAAAGAAAGAACTTTTAACAGTCAATATGATGTCGTCATTAAAAATTTTTATATTTGCTGTCATGAATTGGGTTATCGCTATTGGGCATCTGTCAACCATAACTCACACTATAGGCGTAACTAGTGAATTATGATTGATAAACTTTAAGAACACTTGTTATCACTACATGTTAGGAGTTTGCTTTGCTTATTTCTGTATGTTTAAAATGTTTGGTAATTTTCTGTGTGTAAATTTCAATTATCCATGGGTTATAATTTTGTATTTTTTTTAGATATTGGTCTTTTATTTTACTTTTATTATCTCAGAAAAAAATAAAATGTTTGTTTTACATGTCACGAAGGATGATAAATTTCATCAAAAAGACAATATGATCATTATGAAGAGGTATAATCTTTTTTATTTGAATATCACGTCAGCTTTTTCAGAGGAATAATCTCGTTTAAGCATCATTGCGCTGCAAAAGGCATTACTGATTGGTAATTCAACCTTTTAAATATACAACCAGTACCATCCACATCACAGTACCATCACATGCGTACCGTCACTACCAATAAAGGATTTTTTAATGTACAGTGACTTGAAATTTACATATTATAGCAACAACAATCAAGAAATTACATCATCACTATACATCACCTCATATTAATATTTGTTCAAACACCACTATGCACCAATATTCTTCCATTACAAACGTGTATTTAAAATTATGTGATAAATGACCTCAAAGCCAAACCTTCTTATTGCTCGCAATTCCTTATTCCTCATGCCCAGTTTTAAACAATGTTTACAATGAAAGATTCCGAAATACCTGAGTTTCAACATTTAATTAATGATAGATTCAATATAGGACTGCACGAAAACGGCCCAAATAAAAGAACAAAAAAGGCCAGGAGGTTGAAACCGTGTACTAGTGGGAAAAAGCATTGAGGTCATAGACTCAAATAAGGTCGTTAAAGAAGGTCTATGAGGACTAAAGCATCTGTCTTCAGAAATCTTGATGCTGCTAAAATGCTGCAAATCTCGGACAAATATGTTGCTGTGCCAGCAGATTAGGCCCATAAAATATTATTATTTTTATTTGCGCCAAAACAAAACATTATATAGATGGTTTAATAAATTAATTATGCATGAAGAGTTCCCTTGGTTACTTACACATCCACTACGCTCTCAAAAGAGAAAAAATTACAAATACATTGGTGATGGCATCCTTTGATCGCCATATCAAAGTCAAATATTGTGATCCTTCTATTGGATACAAAATTTACCAAAATTTAAAAAAAACAGCGTTTACAACAAGAGCCTCTACGTGTACCACCAAACCTCCATCGAAACTCCTGGGTGCCGTTTCATAAAGCGATCGTTAGCTTAACGTGCACGTTATCCCATTTAAATTGCATGGTTTAACGAGTACGTTAATTAGCGATCGCTTTATGAAACGGCACACTGGTTACTATTTTCACAGCAATACAAACTGGGCTTTAAAAATACAGTGACACTTTCTATTACAGGAAATAGTTCGTATTAAACCATGCTTTCAAAAGAAAAACGGAATGAGTCGATATAAGTTCCTGGTAATAAGCTATGACAGAATTTGCTTTGTCATCATTGATTCAAAATCAAATGAGTATACAGAAGACAAAATCTGCCAAATGTGAAATTTATCATGTTTGCAGACATATTTAGCAACAAACTGTTGGTATTCTAAGGGATACTAATTGTGCTTCTGTCCTCGATAACCTGGTTTTGTACTCTTTTAAAAAAGACACTCTGCAAGATATTTACTTCACATTTCGCTACATTGATTATGCTTTGTCCCTGAACAGGGTTATATTGGTAACTATTTGTATTCAATCTACCCTAGCAGGATTCAAGGTTCAAATTAAAACAACACCTAGACACTTAGTTCGGCTTCTTACTTAGACCTACTTCCGGCAAACTACAAACTAGACTATGACAAACGTTATGACTTCAACATTCCAATTGTCAACTCTCCGTTCACGGAAAGCAAAATTCCAGGGGCTACAGTTACAGTATATTGTGTGTACATTTCACAACTTATACGTTATGCTGTCCTGTGATTGGAATTAAACCACTCACTGCTGTTGAAGGTACTAAGGTACTCAAGCCAAGGTTTGTAATACCTAGGTATATTCCTTCAGAAGTTCTATCGTCGTCACCATAATGTAATTGATAGTTATGTGATATCAATCTCCTAATGAATTTTTCTAGACATATCAATGAGTAACTTGAGTTTCTAATTAAAGGCAAGCCTTGCTTACTCGTCCGGAGAACACAAATACACCCATGGTTTTTATTGGGTTTAGGTACTTACGTTTTGTTTTCGTATTTTTGGTTCGTGTTTTCGTTTTCTATGTCGATATCAAAATTTGTCTTTGTCCCTTGACTTTTGTCTGTTCGGTTGGTTTCTGTGATATTTTGTTACAAATTTCAATTTTAGAAACTCATCTCATTTTTCCTTGCACTCTATAATTTTATTACTATATTTGAAATAATTAGATGACTGTTGTGTTGTTTCTGAATAAAGCATGAAGTGTAGTTGCTCCAGGTCGTATTGAAACTGGAATGAACAAACCCATCGGACATACATCTTTTTTCTAAATTTTAAAACCTCTACTTAAGTGTCTTTTAAAGGCGCTCAATCTATTTGTTCTCTAAATTTAGCTTTTCAAATTTATTTACTTATCTCTTCTAATTTTATGGTAAAGTTTTATTTCGTATCAAACAATTTTGTTGTGGATTATTTATCTTCCAGAAGTTTTATTTTACCATGCAGGCTATTCCCGCCCAAAAGAGTCGTCTATGGAATTACATTAAAGCTTCTTATTGTTAGGTTAATAGTACTTGTGAGTTATATAAATTCTAAATGGTCTCCACAATTATTCAAGATCACCGAAGTGATAGTTTTAACTACGACATATAAAATCAATAGAAATACTTGTCGAATGTTGCATTGTCTGTTACGCCACCAATTACATCAAATGCAAATTTTGCAAACTTAGCTTTTTTTTCAATTACAGTTAATATTTCGACGCCTAATTGATTAAATTAGCGGCGATATGATACATACTGTGACGTTAGCATAAAACATTCACATATCACAGTGTAATACCACATGGATTTTTTTATGATTTTCTGATTAAAAAGCGAAGTTTTCAACCTGAAATATAATTTGTTATTGTACCTATATGTATTTCTACGTTCATTTTTAAAACGTTTATGATTTTTTTGCTGAGAACAGCAAAACAGATGTTTGGTCCGTAACTCTTTGAATATCAACTAACATCAACGGTACGACACACTCCATAACTTCAAACGTCATGGTAACTTTGTTTGCTAATGTTAAAGAGCTGAACATAGCTGTTTTAAATTTCCCAACACATGATGCAAATTTAACCTTGTATCCATTAATCAAGTTAAGATCAGTTAACAGTTTACATTTAGTTTTTTTCTCTTTACGTTTTTGATAACGTCAAAACCAATATGGCGATTATGCAAATATGGTTAACATCCCTTGTCCATATCAAACAAACGTTATCAGTCGTTTCTGTGCTCACTGTTATCGTTGAAGTAAAAAGTTGCCTAATTTTTATGAATATTTTCTGCTAACCGTAAGAAGTTGACGGAAATTTACAATTGAAAAATTACTTTAGACAGAATAATATTAACAGTTGTATCGAGTGTTCTCTGTCACAAGATTACAAGGTATAATGCACTACCCTCTGGTTTGTGGCACTGGCTTTAAACCTTTCAGCATATTACATGGACTACTTAATGCTATTGTGTAATTAACGACCAATTGTTTAACAAGTGATTATATATTATAGTATTTTGCTAATTAATTATCTAGAACTTATCCTTTGGTGAGGTAATAGTCTTTCGGAATTTATAATATTCGGTTAGAATTATATAATCTTTTATAATTATTTAACAACATCCCAGTCCGTTTTGCCGGATAATTTTACACTGTATACATTGTATACTCTACTTCTTTGTCCTTTGATCAATCCTCGGGGATATTATCATTACGAAAGTCAGCGTTTTAGTACCGAATATTAATATTTTAATGCACGGTGATATATAGATTTTGTGCGACTTTTTAGTACTTATAATCTCTGAAGAAAATTAAGACCGAATGTACATGAAACCTTTTGTATTTTGACTTTTTTGCAGTTTACCAATTGATTTAATTTCTTTCCTAGAATCAAATCAAATATTGAATATTATTTAGCATATAAGGAATAACATAACTTGTGTAATTTGGATGATGTGTTTTCATTTATTTGTAGTGTAAAAAATGATGCAAAGTCTGGATTAAAAAAGAATTTCACGTCAAAAATAAGTCTTATGTCATGTTTTCCCATTAAAAAGAAAGAACTAGGACTCAACAAGACACAGATCATTGAACATACATACTTCTAACAGTGCTAAACATAAAGATGATAACAACAATAGTAGTCGTAAAGTCATTATAAGAAATACCTCGCAGATTAGGGCAAAGTACAGATATTGATAACAATCGAACCGTTATTCTACAGAGACACTCTTGTAAACAAGTACACCTTATTTTCCTTTTCTCTTAGCTATGTTGAACCACTACTCAGTCGTCAACAACTTACTACTTACTGTGAATTCTTTTTTATTCGTGGGTACCAATTTTCGTGGTTTTCGTGGGTAGGTGATCCACGAATTTAAGAATCCAATAAAATATTAACTCTTGAATTGTTATTATGGATATGAGCTACGTTTTACAATGTGGACCGATGATCTATGTCATTGAAGTGTATTTTTAATAGGTTGTAAAGCTATTGGAACAGCCAATCTTTGATCAATCTACCAGATAAATACCTTGGATATCATAGTCATTCATTAAAAATATCTCAGATAAGTTTTTGTCATGTTTATTTGGTGAACTTCAAATGATTTCATGCATTTTTGTGCAAGTCAGTTATACTTCCGGTTTATTAAAATGTTTTTGTAAAGTGTTAATTTTATGTCTACAGAAGTGTTATAATGTATCTTGTACGTTCACATGTTCTTTTCTAATAAAAAAATAGAATAATTTTTATACTAGTAAAAAATTAATCAATCTATTTTTTCTATCAAATTTATAGTCATGTCCTGTCAAAACCCGACTGAAGCCAAACTTCACTACCGTTATATAAACACCCGTAGGGTAGTTTCAAACAAAATTAATCCCTTCGTTCACCATAAATCAATTTAAAGTCTAGCCAGGTGTTTTTTAAAAGGTGTTAAGTTCATAAAATTAATCAAATCAAATAAGGATTAATAAATATTGAAATTAAAAATTTTTATTCTTGTTGGATAGTTTTAAAGCTTAAAGATGAAAAGATAATAAAAATGAGACCTACCTTTACAGCTTAATTAAGTAAAATAATCACAGCTCGTTAACACATTAATTAATGATAATTACATAATGATAAAGGAATTTTCTGGCATGTGTTTACTTAAGTAAAATACATTTAATATGTCTTGATTATCTTTATTAGGTTGTGAAAATCGATATCTGTATTAAGTAAACACTTTCATGTGCCGCCTCTAAACGAGTACAGCCAAATACCACAAATTTTTTTTTCAAAATATCAAATCCACGAACTTGCAATTTAGGGTAAAACCACGAAAATTGATACCCACGAATTTAAGTACTTTCACAGTAATAAGGGTTATTGAACAAGCATTAAATACACTCAAGACTGGCGAGCACAGAATTCCATCCCATGTTTTATTACAAAACATCTACAATAATAAGGAAACTTTAATGCTTTGTAGATTAATTAGTTATATTTCTGTACAATAATATAAATGTTAGAAATATTACGACAATAATAAAGACATAAATCAAAACGGAATTTGAAATAAAGAGAATAATAATTAAGTTTAATTTTAGCTTTAGCATTGTTGTTTGATTTGACAAGTAAAATGTCATTAAACATACCAAGATTTAAAAAAAACTACTAAGCCACAGAATGTATTGTTTTTTTCAATTAACATAATTAACAGTGGTAGTGAGTAAAAAGTAACATGTTACTGGTAAACAATCCAAATTATACTGTTTGTAAATAAAGCCTTGCAAAGTTGCAGTAAATGAAGTTTCTTTTAAAAAACAGTACAATTTCCAGTTTATAGCCGTTTGTAGACATACCCTTACCGTTAAAAGAATGTAGTCATGTGTTGATAGTGTACTAGATCACATCCGTTCGTGGACCTACACCAACCGTAATCAGAATGTATTCTTTATGTAGGATTTGACAAACACTGTTTGATCATAGCCGTCACAAGTACTGTTATACGAAAAATAGCAACGAAACTGATCAAACGAGAAGAACCAGAAACTATTTCAAATTAAGGGTTCAAAAGACATATACAACACTAAAAGAAAACCCAAAAAGAAAGTATGTAAAATAAGCCAGATAACAACCATGGTTACACTCAGAATGTGGTCTTTATGCATGTTTTGATTGACAGTTCTAAATCATAGCAGTCTGTCGATCTAAAATAATATAAAATGAGTATAATGTACAGATTTTGAAAGAAATTTTATTAGATCACAACAGCCTGTGGATATATAGTTACTATTCGGTGGACAAACACTTACCATCAATAGAATGTGGCCTATAAGCACGTTTTGACAGACACTCGATATGTGCTCGCAAAATTGCCTTTTCCTGGTCATCTTCGCTAATAAAAACTTTTCCCTAAAACAGATATATATCAACAATAAAACATTTTCGAGAGTAATATAAATGTAATATGTTAGTGTTAAGTCGGTATAGACTCTAATGTTTCTAAATTTAAAAGTTCTTAAAATAAGATAAACTGGTAATTAATCAGCTATGAATACATAGTTGTCCTTAGCTATAGTAGGTTCTGACTCTTCAAACGGATGGCTGGTAACTACATATTATCGACAGAATAAATCAAATACATCACGACTTCATTAACTCAGGGCTAATAATTACTATAGTTTGTCAGAAGGTCATTAAAACATAACGAAATACGTAGACTTTACATCGCATCGAGAACAATGACCCT
Organism: Limnoperna fortunei; assembly: GCA_944474755.1. Lineage (NCBI taxonomy): Eukaryota > Metazoa > Mollusca > Bivalvia > Mytilida > Modiolidae > Limnoperna > Limnoperna fortunei. Next base: position 34,098,315 of record OX104119.1, read on the forward strand.
ATTACGTTGTTGTTTTTGTTTTTTGTATAAAATACTAGTAGTAAAGTTCTGTTTTAGCTTGGTTGCAGATGTATTTATCGATATTTTAAAGTTGATCATGTTACCGGATTATTATGATAAAGGTCTCATAGGTATCTAAAATAAACAAAAAACAAATGTCACAAATGAAGGTAATAACAAAAAAAACAAACACTGAAAAAAAGTAAATCCACAACAGTTCCAAAAGCCCGCCAAACTCGAGAACCAACAAGGAAACAGAAATGGTCCTCACTTGGTAAAGTCGTTTAAACCAAATGGTGGTTTCAAACAAGTTTTATGGAATTCCAAACCTCCCGCTTCCATTACTGTAGTGCGCGAGTTAAGGATAGGTATCGTACTTTTTGAGTAAGTAATAGTAATCCAATAATCTAATGATCACTGGAGCACAATCACAATGTACTGGTTTTTAAACTGGGAAAAAAGTTACTTCGTATACTTCCCTCATGCAAGAATATTTATCAACAACGAAATGATATCTATAGTCAAAAACTTATTGAAGGAACGGATAAGTCGTTTATCCTTGTAACCTAATAAGTCGAAATCAGTATACTACGGTGTACATGCTCTTGCATACCTGATCAATAGAAAAATATAGACAGTGTATGCAGGAGAAGTTGGTATATTGCTGCAAAGCGATAAAAATTTATAACTTAAATTAAAATTTACTTTATCGTAAACTTGGTTTGCAACGTCCCTAATTTCTCCGGGATAACTTATAAATCAAAGTAACAAGAAAAAACGACTCGTCCATGCACTTAATAAGTTTTACTATAGATACTACTTCCTTGTCGAAAAATATACGGTTGAAGATAGTATTCCCAATTTTTTAATTTAATGTACAGTGAATATGCTGCGATGATTGTTGGATACGCCTATTAATGACTAACCAACTCGCAGACTACAGTAATCGAAGCGTGAGGTTTGGTATGCCATTTAACCTGGTTCAAATCACCAGTTTTTTCGAAATACCTGTACCACGTCTGGACCATTGCTGTAGTTACTACATTTTTGACTTGTTGGTTCTGAAGTTTGTCGGTTTCTTAGACAGTTTCCTCAGTGTACAGTATTTTGTTATTACCCTTATTCTTGTGCTGTAGAAGATCGAGATGTTAGTATAAAATCGAAGTAAAGTTAGGATATATTAACTGAAACCACTTAACAAATTGATAATTGTTAATTGAAAGGACATATCCAATTTACATATAAGTGAAATTAAAGGACCTAACTTCTGCTATCTTCTACGCCAAAATAACTACACCCTAGGCACGGTTCATTGCCCTGACTAATCAGTGGAAATTTAACTTATAATACTAAAAGGCCAGATGATTAAGATGTCAATAAAAGAGTCTTTATCAACAAATCGCAGAACAGTTAGGCTATATCCGGATAATGTCTTACGTGTTTACAAATTTGGATATACAAAAGAACCAGGAAATATTTTCAACCTAATTTGCGTGTGCGTACCTAACTTATATATTATATTGCAATCTACTCTTTTAAAATGGGTCAAGCTATTTAACACATCTGTAGTATTTTTCCAGCTATTTGAGCTATAAACAAGGCTTTGGCAAATATTCTTAACTAATATAAATTTAACATGGCAAAATACCAACGAGACCAGTGACAATCAGAGACGGTACATTGGCCCAAAGGGTTATGACCCCACTTTACTTGAAAAAATATTGCTCTTCAAAAATAAAGAAATTTCTATCAAATTACTTGTACACTGCAAATTTGTTTCGTTGTCTTTTGTGGCTTTAACTCGATCCATGTGTGCCTTATTGTTAGAATTTTGCCTTAATTGTACCTTATTGTCAGAGAAGCAACATTATTATAAACGGAGACAAATAAAATGTTTTGTAACAAAAATCTAAATTATCAAAACAGTTGTTATTAGTTTTATCCTGAAAGACTATATTACTGCCTAACGCTTTAGACCTTTCATTGAAATTTTGACGTGATTTAAGGAGGAACGCATAAAGATTAAATGCCTATGATAATAAATAGTGCTAGTTCTTGTAAATAAGTTACAATAATAAACATGTTATTTTAGCAAATGGTGTTTAATGTTTTTACATCCTGTCGAAAAGAAAACCAAAATGAGAGAAATATATTCATCTATGACGGACTATAAAAGTTTAAAATGAACAATATCTGGCAAATATTGATAGGTATAAATATACAATGTTCGTACATTGTCATAAAATATAAAAATATTTTGCACGAGCCCTAGAGAAATGCAAATACAGAATACTAAACATCGTAAGAAGCAAGATCAAGTGTACCAGATGATTTCATTGGGCACTGACGAATAAAGCTAACATTAATTCGTCTACCTTTATTGTAAAGCAAATGTAATGGTTGCAGGATAATATGTCTTATATAAGAACGCTATCTAAGCGAACAGTTGATCGTTCACATCCTGACATTTACTTTATGGAAGATTCACATTAAATGTAGAAAGAAGAAAAAAATAAACAGACAATGGAAAGTGAGACACATTCAAAATGTTTCAAAAGATTGTATTACCTGAACAAAATGACAGCATCAGGATTCTTCTACATTGTACGAATGAAATATATAAGAACATGTTTTGTAAAGTGTAGATAATAGTGTCTGTAGCTATAGAATTCTTTTCTGTTGGTTTGAACAGACAGCTTAAACTTTTGACAAGATAATTGTAAAGTGGAAACGGACAATGTGTTGCTGACAATTTAATCAACCTCCTTTATGAAATCTCTTTGTAAAAATATTTGTAGAGTATGAGAATTCGACATGGAATTAACTCTTACTATAATTTGACGATGGTTTACCACAGTTTTCTTTGTGTTACAATATAAAAATGCCAACTCTCATGCGGCTTCTCAAGTCTAAACTAACGGGCGGCACTAGACGCTTGACTTTCGATTATGTATAGAACAAATAAATTTCTGACGAATTATTTCCAGAAACATATGTCTATAAGACATGTTAACCTTAACCAGGCAGGGTGTACTGCATGTTAAAAAAACCTGAATATTAAAATTTAGTTAAAAATTAAAATTAACTGCTATTTTATGTCTTGACTACGATCGCGATAAAACTTCCTGTAAACGGGAAAATAAGAGTAATCTGCAATATAACTCAATATAATACCAAGAAAACATATCCAAAATGATTAAGAAAATGAAAACATCAATTCTGCGAGAGTTGTTTGCAAGTCTGTGCATGTTCAAGACTGAATTGAAATCATTTGTTTATGTCTACCATGAATATCCATTATTATAAGTCTGTTTTATTAGTATTGAAAATTTCACTGATCACTGTAACATTGACATTTACTGTATTGCTTGCTATTCGGTAAACTTTTTATGAAAAGCAGACCATAGATTTTAATATATTATATATAGTAATGTAGATTATATAGATTACTTACCAAATATTTAAGAAACACAATTGAATGTATGCGGTTTTGTATAAAATGAAACATGTTAGTATATTGAAATAATGTATGTTATTTGTACTCGCCTCGAAACAGTCGAGAAATGCTCGACTGGCTCTGATATTCAACCTGATTCTTAAACTTCAAAATAAGGTTTAGTATATATATAACGGCCTTACTGCACTAGGAAACAATTTGCATAAATCAATTGGAATAGTCAAAGTTTCATTTGATTCCAATATTATAATGGGTACAATTTAACAATACGCAATTTTAAATTTAATGTGATCTATTGATTTAAATACATTAATAAACAATAAATGTTTAAAACAGTATTAAGCTATTATAATTTTATAATGCATAAAAAATTCTGATATATTCACGTAGTTATGCTTTTCTTAAAATTGTATACAAATATATGCTTAATACAATATTTATTCGCAAACCAGTTATGTGATAAATGTACATGTTATAAAAAAACTGATACCAGGTGGTAGCGAACTTGCTATAAAAAACTCTTCCGATCACAAATTTCGCCCATCTTCAAAACAGGAAACCAATTATTTCGTATTATGTAGTTTTGAATTTTGTTTCCGGTGTAGAGCAGACAAGTGACTGTTGGCACTAACCCTGCTGTTGTATTTTTTTCTTTTATAAAAATAATTTAAACTATTGTTTCTTGTTTTGAATAATACCGACACTAAACGTTTTGTCTGATGTAATCTTGATATGTCACGTGCACATTATCAGCAATTTTAAAATAAATGAATAAAACGTCATAAATATTCCTTACTTCAAATGTCACAACTGAATATCATTCTTCCGTTACATTCCTTCCACGCCCTTATTGTAACTCTGAGTCAAAAAATCCTTGTTTTATACCAATTTTTTTCCAAGTAGTGTAGAATGGCAACTGGAGTTCTCAGGGTTCGACCAACAAAGCTTCTCGGTGCGTCATTGTATTGTCAGTGTTTAATAGATAAAGCTGCACTATAAAGGACTATAAATCGTAGCGGATAGGTGCACGATAGAGTCCTTTTGTATTTTTTTTAAAGAGTATAGTAGCTGCTACAAAGTCTTTATTTCTGTCAACTCGCTATACTTTTCCCATGACTGTCAAGTTTCATTTTCTTTGCCAAATCTCTTTTCCTAAATTAATTTATTATGTATTCATTTATTTTTCCATTAATATGGTTGAAATACTGCTCGCTATTCGTTAAGCAACAATTTAGCAATTTATAAATCAATCAATTAAACGGGTTAACAATAGTAAACCCCTTATATGATATTATATGAATCAACGAATCTAAACAAAGGCACTCAAAAATGACCAGGAAAAAATTGTTCAAGTATAATGTAAAGATGGACTATTAAAAATTACGATGATAATTCAAGCCAAACAATAAACAAAAACTAAAAAGCAACTCGCTTGAAATAAACAGATTTAATATTTTTACGTGGATGGTCCCTTACGACGCTTCATTTATCATGATGATGCCAAGACTTTAAATTCAATAAATCGGATGCTTCGTAGAATAACATTTATCAGTCACGCAAAGAATTAAATAACTCCTACTGGTAACTTATTTTCACAAATGTAATATATCTAAATATATCTGTGAAATAAACATAAAAACAACTGTCTGTTTTTTATATATTAATTGTTTGTTTGTTTGTAGGGTGTTTAATGTCACTCTCAGCAATCTTACATCAATTTCATGGCGTCAAGCTTTTATTGGGTAGGAAACCGGAGTACGACGCTAAGACAAAAAATCCGACGTTTAGTAGGAACTGGCTGTATAGTTTTGGTGATTGTTTATCCCTTATCGAGTCACATCAGTGACATCGATATTTGTACAAATACATATGTGTGATCTTGTAATTTCAAACGAGAGAAGTTAGAAAAATGTTATCTGTTTTTATATAAGATCAGCTAAAAATGAGAAATTTAGAAGTTTAAAAGAATATTTGCTTCATACGTTCCCTTAGGTTTCAGTTTTACAGTGTATTCCCTTTATTAGATAAGTTTCCGGTCCAACAGCATAACAACTGGGTGAGACGGATTACATTGAACACTAGCGCATGTTTGGTTTCCATTAATTTATTAACTTAAGACGAATTACATTACCATTCTTACAGTTAATATAAACCCAGTAATTGCTTCCATATTTGATGCCAAGTTTACGCCATACTAACTTCACCGAGCGTTCAACACACTGATGATTTCTTTCATATTTGGTTTATTGTGTCAGTTGTTCTTGAAGAAATTCTTCTAATATATTTCTTTAATGATCTTTGATGAACCAAATTCCGTGCTAGCAATTTAATTTGTTAACAGATCGGTACCATAGTAACAGCTCTTCCCTAGTTCCTTCAAATGACTGTTCAGGACATATTATATGCAAATTAATTCTTAAAAAGCAGATTTTTATATAGACGTCCAATTAGTGCCAAACGTTAAACAGTCCCAATGACACCAAAATTAGTTGACTAATCGGCACTTATTAACAACCCAACAAATGAGCATATATTGTGAATCATAGTTTCATTTAGATTCCCATCATTACAAAATTAAAATTAAAATTTTAAATTCAATTGGAACACCCCGTGCTCAGATAAGACCATGTTGTATCACCTCAGTAACAACAGTTGTTACACAAATTTACTACATACATATATTTGTCAAGTTTGGTCAAAATTTTATGCAGGGGTTTCTTAGAAGAAAAACGGTGTCAACGGATCGGCGGACAACAAATGCCAAGTGTAAGGTGAGCTACAAAATGAAATGTTAATATGCACGCAAACATATTTTTTGGTAAATAGAAATATGTTACGCGTGAATAATTTTGCAAAAACAAAGGAAATAAGTATTCATAATCCAAGCTTTCGAACTGAGTTAGAATATCGTGCCTGTCAAGAAATCATTACGTGTTTGTTGAAACACAATAATATTACGGCTAAAATAAAGAGCCTATAAAAACAAATAAAATATCCTACCTGTTTGAACATTTGATATCTTATTTATTGAAAAAAAACGATGTGACATTTGATTCTTATAAAACCGAAATACTAAAATACTGAAATAGTATGAATGCAATCTTTTCAAAAATTTCGCTGCTTATCGAGAGGAAAGAGTAATGTTTAATGTTAAACCCGACATATGTACTGGTGGCAGAGTATTATCGCTTGATAGATAAATTAATTGAATTGATGCATAACGTCCAGTGAGCAGTATAGTTCGGAAAAGGAGCACAAATTTACAGACAACAAATCGACTGTTTGGAAAAATGTGTGGACTACTGGACAGTTAACCAATGAAAAAATGAACTTATTGGCAGCTAACCAATGAAAAAGTGGAACAAATCAACTGCTCGGGAAAACGTGCGGACTAATGGGCAGCTGACCAATGGAAAATTGGACTTATGGGCAGCTAACCAATGGAATAGTGCGAACGAATCAAATGCTTGGGAAAACGTGTGAACTAATGGAAGCTAAACAATAGAAAAGTTGGAACCGTGTGGACTAATGGGCAGTTAACCAATGGAAAAGTGGCAAACGTGTGGACTGATGGGCAGGTAACCAATGGAAATTGGAAACATGTGGAATAATGGGCAGCAAACCAAAAGAAAAGTGGAAAACGTGTGGACCAGTGGGCAGTTAACCAATGGAAAAGTGGAAAACCTGTGGGCTAATGGGCAGCTAACCAAAGGAAATGTGGAAAACTTGTGGACTAATGGGCATCTAACCAATAGAATAGTAGGAAAAGTGTGTACTTATGGGCAGATGTCAGTTATTTAAACAACTGATTTCATTAAAAGTTATTTCTCGAAATGTCGGTAAAATAAAGAGTTTTTATTTACATTACCTTATAGTTTTTTAAAACAAAATATAACGTTCAAAAATCGTCCAAACATACTAAAATTACAAAATTAAAAACCTTCATTATTTTCTCAAGAAAATGGAACATAATTGAAAACGGCTAACTACACCAGTTCTATATTTTATTTTTATTTCTGATATTATGTATGTGATCTCACTAAAAATTGCTATAACGAATAGATAATAACCGATATCATCATATTTTTATGACGAATTACAGTCAATGTCAATAAGTTAATTGGTTCATTCCTTTTTATGTCTATTTTCATCGACACTTGTTCAGATCTTTGTCGGATAATGTAAACAACAGCTGCAATTCAGTATAAACTTGACTTATATACCTCGGACTAACTGGAGATCTAACAGAACTATTACATTCAAAGATTATTAGTTCTTAAAAACGTTTTACAGGAAGACCTGGTGATCAGTCAAGAGTGATAGTATATCTTTACGCTTGTTTTGCTCATCTGGAAGAAATATCTATAAAAGCTTTATATGTTATTTTAAAAAGCTTAACGAAAATCATCATAATTATGGTGACCTCATCTCGAATCTTAATCATATTAATATCCCCAACGAAATCGAGGCATTTTTTAACGGTCCCATTGCAAAGTCCGAAACAAAGAGTGTTGTTATGAATTTAAAAACTAACAAGTCGCAAGCTAGTGACTGAATACGTATATTAAGAATGTCCTATACAACGTGATGCTTGTTTCAGAATCGCAGGACAGATTCCACAGAAGATATTCTAGTGTGGATAATATTTTTGTACTTCATTCTTTGATAAATATTTACATGTACTTTACTTTGAGTAAAAACTGTACTGTACGTTCGTTGATTGAAAGATTGCAAGTGACACCGTCTTGCATATGACCAAAAAAAATAAAAGATGATTTAAAGTAAAAACAAAGTCAGTGACAACATGTGTCAAAATATTAAATCACGTATTAAAAGAGGTCGACGAGCAGTCTAGTTTCTTTAGCAGTGAAAAGGGGTAAAACAGGGAAAAATATATCCCTTTTTATTTTCATTCTTCTTAAACGAATTTGAGGGTTTTGCAGCAAAATAATGTTGGTAGTCGAAAAAATCTGTAATGTTGTATCGCAAACGTTTTATTATTTTATATTCAAAAGACACTGTTTTTACTATCTAACACAGAAGGTATGCAAAAAAAAAACAAAAGCTTCATGGGAACTTTATAATACCAGATTTAAACTTAATAATAATATTCTAAAGACAAAAATGGTTATTTTGGAATAAACATTACAACGGAGAAAATATTGTACTGGATTAGAAATAAAAGGGGTTTACTATATATACATATTTAATGCAAATATTAAAATTATTGATTTACATTCATATTTAGGGATCTTATTTCAATCAAAGGGTAGTTTTTGTAAGGCAAGACAATTATTACTAGATCAAGCATAATAATATTGTATAGTCTCTACAGGAAAGTTAAAAACCTATGTATTCATGCAGACACACAGCTTAAACTTTAAATGGCATTCTAAAATCCTGTTTTTTTTGTGTTTGTTTGGTCTGTGGGTTTGAAAAAATAAATAATAGCAAAAAATTCATTTCAGTTTTTGTAAAAATATATTAAGACAGTGAATCACTACACCCAACGTTTTAGTTGATAGAGAGCTCGGCAGATTCCCGGTTAAACTTATTGCAGAACAAAAGATGATTATGTTCTGGAATAGCTATCTAATTAACAAAAAAATGTCATCGATGTTAAATAAGATTATATCAAAAACGTCACATATAGAATGGTAATGGAATTCAAGTGGATTTCATACATACAAATATCCTTGTTAATTGCGAATTAAGATTCATATGGAGAATAGAAAATAAATCCGGATTAAGAGTGACTTGTTGAAACATTCAGTTAAACAAAAACCAAGAGATCAATATAGCTATGGGTCAGTAAAGTGAATAACGACTCCAGTCGGTTTCAAAGGCTCTTTAGAGTTTATGTAAAGTTTATTGTTACAGGTGCAACGATTTTATAAATAAATATTACTTCACTACTTGGGAGAGTTCTATTCTATCTTAACATGACTTAATTGTTCGTTATGGGAAATCAATCTTTCAGATACAAAGGTCTTTTTCGCTGAGACATAGTCAGTTCTATTCCTGAATAGTACTTTTTACTATATATGACAATCAACTCGACAGGTATTTAATGAACGGCAGGCGCTTTTTACTGGTCCGGAGCACCTGAGTGCACTCATGGTTTTTATTGGATTTGGGTTAGTCTCTTTCTGTTTATGTGTTTTTGGTTTTTGTTTTGCATTGTATATGTTTGTCTATATCCGGATTTGTAATTGTCCCTTCACTGTCGGCTCTTGTTTTCCTTTTACAGTTTGAAAGGAAAGTTTAATGTAATATTCCGTCAGGTTTGCGTTAAATGGCTTGTAATTGTAATACTCCGCCTGATTTTCGTTAAATGGTTTGCAAATGGTTGGTAGGTTACATGAATACGCGAAGACCCACTGACATCGTGTATTTTTCTCTTGTGCTGCAATATTGAACTGTAATTGACCAAAATACTTTTTAGAAATCATTTTTTATTTGTTTTTATTACGTAACAAAAAATAAAACAATATGAACATTTAAAGGCAACTTTGTGCACGTCTCAAATTAACTTGTAGATTACAATATTGGTTTTCGTTCCTTTTCATGTAATGTCTACACAAATGTCCTTTGGAATCTATGTGCCATTTAAATATTCTAGACCTGATGTTTCTTGGTACAGGATCTTCAACAATATCTGTTGAAGCTGTGTTTTGTTGTATTCCATTTCCCACCGCTGACGACCGGAAATTATCAAACATGCCTGACTGCGCACGCTCAGACACAGAATTGTGCTCCTGAGACGCTAGACGATTTGATCTATAATATCTCAAATAGTGATTGTAAGGTCTTCTTCTACATACCCGTTTAAGAATCTCGGATTGTACCTAAAATATAATAAAAAAATGCTGGTAATTTTGAAAAAACAGAACTAACTTCGTCGGAAAAGGGAGGTATAAAAAATGACTTTACTTTTATGTAGGAAGTTCATCTATTATTTATTACATGTTTGATTATGTTAAATGATAAAGGAATTGAAACTTGCAGCTATTTCATATTAATAAAAGTTTAATAACAATATAAATACTATAAATCAATTTCTGCAGCTTTTATTATATATACATGCTATATTGGAAACACTTACCTCGCCATTCATGAAGCAAAATAAAATGGCAACTACAAGTCCCTGGAATATTAAAAAAACTTCATCATATAAAACATTTATTTGGTTTAAAGGTGCTGTGTTATAGTAGCATGTATTAAACTTAGTATACCTTTTGTACAGTAAATATGAACGCCAAAACAGTACCATTTTTATTTTACTTTGTGATTGTTTTTTTTTAGTTCGATCATTTAAAACTGTAGATCTTGAACATTTAAATTTGTTTCTGTTGCAAAAAATAATGCTCACAATAAATTTGAGACTCGACAGGGCATAGCAATTCTAACTCATGTGAGTCATTATTTCCTGTTTCTTTTCCACCACTATTGCTGGAAGGAAAACGTAATAAATGATGAAAATAAAACAGAATATGACGAAAAAAAGAAAAAATCGAGGCTCATCTTGCTTATATAAAAAGCACCATTGGTGAGAGGAAAACATAATCAATGATTAAAATAAAAACAGAAAATTATGAAAAAGGAAACAAATCGAGGCTCATCTTGCTAATAAAAAAATACCATTCGGGAGAGGAAAACATAATCAATGATGATAATAAAAACATAAGATTACGAAAAAGGAAAAAATAGACGCTCAACTTTCTTAAAGAAAAACACCATTGTTGAGAGGAAAGCATAATCAATGATGAAACTAAAAACAGAAAATTACGAAAATGAAAACTATTTGAGGATCATCATGCTGAAACAAAAAAATATAGTTGTTATTTAAATAAACAGTTTGTACTTATGAAACACCGACCGACTCTTGTATTATATGACGGAAGGCTTTGATTCTGATTTTAAAAGTCTCACGATAAAATATCAGACAAGACCTCGACTAAGTAATGCACTTTAAACAGCGATATTAAGGAAATGTTACGTTCTGCATAAGGTACAAACACTATTTACAACCACAGGCTCAAACCGTTTGCTGGCTGAATGTTACTCCCCATAGATCGATTAGTCATTGTTTAACAAAATTTAAAGTGTATATTATATATTTTTATTGAGGGTTTTAATATAAGAACTCATTCAAAATTTTCTGTGATTACATTTATTTGCAACTACTTTTATTAGGGATATTAAAAACTATAATACTGACACTTCGGTTTGATATGAAATATCATACATCCACACAGTAATATATTCATTGTTTTAATTTAATTTAAATAACTATAGATTTTAATGTTTATCTATTTACAAGGTGTAAATAGCCTCGGACGAATTTGCCAGAACTTTTTGGTCTAATACATATTGTAACCTTAGTATATTTTAATGACATTTCATTTGAGCTAATTTCCGCATACATTGGCGTGACAGGAGATAATAATATGCGTTAAACTTTTACTATTTTTGTCAGCATAATTTCCGCGCATTACGTAATTAACGAACTGATATTTTCTGTTGTCACGACATCTTCCTGATTCTGAAATAACGGTCAGTACAGATTAAAGGAAACAAGAACCAAATTACAGAGAAATTGATTGACTGGTTGGTAGCTTTACTTTCATCAAGTAGTATTTTAAATTTATGCAGAATAATAAAAATAAGTTAACACGAAGATATCAGTTGGCAGAAAAACAATGAACCAAAAGAAAATTCAGACTGCCTCAAGAAATTTACGTTAGGGGTATAGAACTTTGCTCTGAAGTATCTACAACGAGGCAACTTTTTTCGAAGTAGCACATAGCAAATTTTCAAGCCTAACTTTCTATATTATATGTGAAATAATCCATTTATCTCATGTATTGTGCAGATCTTATCATACACATATAATATAGTTTGTATTAAATTGTAAGCAGGCTCCATAAATTTTCTTTTGCAACATATTGTATATTTTAAGAAGAATTCATAAGTTTGTCTAACTTGTGTCTTATCTAATTTGCAAATTTGAGCAAATAAAATATGTTTAAACTGTAATTAATCTTTAAAAGAACATTCGTATCTGCTTCCTGGACTGTACAGCCGTATAGGTGAACATTTCAATTACAAATACAGGCTACAGTTTCAAAAAACTACCTAAAATTGAGGAGTTCCCTGAAATCCCAGAGTTTTCATGAACTCCAATTTTAAGCAATCTGATCAAAATTTAAGTTTGAGGATAAGTATAAAAAATTCTTAAATTTGAGATGTTTGAAGTAAATGGATCCAGGAACATAGTAAACACCTTTACTAAATAACGCGGGTCTAGAAAATTGTATCATCCTACATTCCGTAGCTTTCCCAGACATTATATGTCACATGTCATGTTTAAATGAACAAAAAAAAACCAGAACACATGAACTAAACACACCCACCATAATTTAATATAACCAAGGAAATTCATTTAGTGTACGAAACTAAATAGATTAAATCAAGTTACACAACGTAAAACTTTCCGCAAATAATATTGTTTCCGATATATAGTGTTATGTTATAATATTATTAATTGATATTTTTCTGATAAATTTGATTAGTGTAAAGCCTGTCACATGACATGCTGTATTTGGTAAGGTTCTTTGAAAACGGCTGATAGAAAAGTGATGTTGCACGGTTATATTTAGAAAACATGATATTGCACGGCTATTTTTAAATAATTGGAATTCCCCTTTAAACAGCCAATCAGAATGACTTCTGTCTGTTTCCGGTTTGAAAGTTAGGAAAGTATGTACATTGTGAAAAATTGCAAATATTTCAATATGTTGCATGTATTTTTGTATTTATAAATCTTTTAAATTGAAAGTTTTCATAATTTCAGATGATATTGAAATGAAATGTGATATTTTCGTACATGTGACAAAACCCATCAAAACAGTAAACTAATCAAAAGAACATTGAACTAAATTCCTTTAAAATACTAATATATACAGATGCGCATAAAAATATCAATTAATAATATAACAATTGTAGCCTTTAACTACGGTCGATATGAAAAATATCGACATGAGATAACATATCGACCTCCAACTTCGTTGTCGGTCGATATGTTCTCATGTCGATATTTTTTCATATCGACCTAATTTAAAGGCTATAATTGTATAATGTATCTATTTACCTGAAATGAACTGAAAAACATCTCGAAATATAACTTGACTACTTCCGCCACCGCTCCTATATCATCAGGCACACCAATGAATACTATGTAATGTATACCAAACAGTGGTATAAGGACTAAAGTGGACTTGGCAAGACGTCTGGAAAACCAGAAAAAACGAATACGACATCTAGTTTAACGAGACTATCGTTTAAATGTTTGTAATTGGGTTGTGTTTCACATATTGATTTAGGTTTTTTAAAATTCTTCTTCGTACCTTTGTTTTTTATTAAAGAGTCCCGACATTCTAAGCAAATTAATTTTCTATTGATGATAAGTATTTATCATTAATAAACACACTAAAGATGAATCAACAATGAAGGGAATATAGTATTCTAAATAAAAGATATGAAAAAACATTTGGCAATAAGTAATAGTTAGTATCGTGTTGTATGTATATGCAATACATTTGTTGGCGTTAATAACTTAAGGACAGAAAATTTTTAGTAAAAGGTTCTATGTATTGCGTTTTCACAAACTTTTTTTTGTTGCAGGAAAATGTTTCTGCGACCAACAATTACACAAACTACTCTATAAGTAGTATTGATTGATAGTAAAATAAAACAAAATTCAATGTGGCTTTCTTTCTAAGCAATGAAATAGCTACGCCAAATAAGTTTCTGCACTTAAAGAAACATTTTTATGGTACTCTGTGGTGATATGAAATACGGTGGTCTTTGGTTTCTGAACAAACATACGCCTAATGTCCACGAAAATTGCACTTTTGAGATGGTCTTTTCTGAAAGTGTTTTTAAATAATGATATATCCGAAGGTCTGTCTGACGATTTCAATCAAGTTTTAGTGGCGTTTTGGGTTGATATTAAAGCAATCCGATTTTATACTTTTAATTGTATAGATCATGATTTACATTCAAAGAAGACAACACTGATCAATAGTTTTGTTATATATTTTTTAAAGGTGAATTATCTGAAATTCGCCAGCGCGTTCTCAAGTGGTGGATTTGGGAAGCCCTCTTGTTTGGGTAAAAGGGGGTCAAGTTATAATACTGCAAAACTGGTCTCGTACTGTAATGGGTAAAGTGTTGAGAAAGTAAAAAAAAATAAGAGTATTGTAGCCGCTGCAAAAGGCGACATTCTACAACTCTTTAAATACTTGGCTGTGGTCTGTACTATTGGAACAATAGTGTTAATGTTTGTTAACTTATTCTCGCCTTGCATATAACTGAAATATAGCTTGTTTGATTAGACCAACTATTCTATTAATCAATCTATCTTTTTGGCTTGCGTTTATATGAACTATTTGGTAAAATTCCAGTTTGTCCTATTAATTCATAATACCTATATTTATTCTTCCTTGCTGATCTGGATAATGCCTTTCTCATTTTAGTATTCAGGGACCACAATATATTTATGAAGAAAAAGAAGTTAATCTGAAAAAAGACGAATAAAATTTGAAATGTTATATGTAGTAAACATGCTGTAACTTTCTATTAGAGTAATAACACTCTATTAAGATCGATTATGGTCAAACGATTTTTATATCTGTACTTTGAAAGAAGGTCTTACTCTTCCAAATTACCCCAATTCTTCTTTTTCAACAAGACACACATGTCAGTGTCTTGTTTTTTGTGACTTGCGTGTACAAAACTTGACACAGTAAGTTAAATAAATGCACACATGGCTGAATGAGTTCATTTATTTAAATAACATATCTAACACATCTTATTTTCTTAAATGCTTTTTATAGACTGTTTTATTCTATCCTCTAGTGTAATATATCCTGTTTTTTAAAATTTACTGAGATTTGTGCTGAACCACCATACTCAAAACTACTGATTTTACTAATCAAGACTTCAAATGAAACGTATAGCCATAATTCGAATGAATTGTTCCTTTAATCTTTCAGGATTTCAAACTATTTCATCACAGTGCTCAGCAACTTCAGAAAAACTTGACTTTATTTTCAATTACAGGTTTTACTGTTAACATCAACAAACTGTATTTTAGTATACTCTGTATGTTTATTCACTTATTCACTTACCACTATACTCAGAACAACTGGTCCCCTCAGAATCCAGAAATATCCTGGTGTCGGGTTAGTATTCCAACATCTATTAAGATATATAAACACATGGAATGATACGGGCATGCAGATTGATGGATATATATAGACGTCTTTGGGTCGGGTTAACGATAATAAACCGATAAGATTCATGTACAGTATGAACCGATCCACAGTCAAAATGCAATAATTTAACCAACAACTGAAAACAATCCTTATATTTTAATTTAATATTATAACAAGAAATAACAAGAACAATATTAAACACGTGATCAAATAATATTTCGTTGTCAGTTGTTGCTTGCGGAAGAATACATCCCCATCGTTGACGTCAACGTCATCAATCAGTCACGCACTAGGGCGTAACTAAAATATCAAGCAAGGTTATACGAAATTGACAACGTTTCGCAGCTATGGAGTATTAAAAAGAAATTGAAACATTAAAATAATAATACAGTAAAGGTTTGATTAATTAAATAACATGATTGAGAACACTTACAAATGGTCTTCATTAGTCAGTCGGACGACAATCCATGGAATAATAGAAAACAATGGTAAACCTGTAAACAGAATTTAATTACATTATTTTATACTCTACTTTTATTACCTGCACGAGGTGTTATTTATCGCGTCTTTTTGTAGCAAACTATTCTATTTAACAATTTATTGATACGGAATTGATAGATTATTCTTTTTATTGCTTTTTTCAATTTACACCAAAACGTGTAAAATAAACTGTTGTTTACCTTTACATCTGTCATTTATTTTTTATTCACATGTTGATAGACTTTTAAATATATAAACAATTTTATGTTTTTGTTTAGTTTGCCTTTATTAACTTATTTATATAGATGCTATGATGGTAAATTCGGTTTAATTAATTAATTAATTAAGTTAAACCCTGTTTTAATATACATAGTTTACACGAAACGTAACATCATAATTAGCAGACTGGTATATACAGGATAGGATATTGCGTCGCTGTGAAATATCAAATTTCACCGTTATTTCTGCCTTGATGAACCATAGTAAGGTCACTTTTATGAGGATCAAACCTTAAAATAATTAGCGCAATTTTTACTCTCGTTCGTTGTCATTTTAGTGCTAAATTATGTGTTAATCAGGCCTACGCATTTTCGTAGATCTTTATTACTTCTATTCTAAATGCTATCTCGTACGCCATAGGTCATAATGCAGTATGTCAATGCCACTTTTGAAATAAATAATAGGAAAAAAATTGCTCCTGATTTTGAAATAAAAAGGATTCATGAATCAGAAAAATATTTCTCGGACACAAACAATAAACTGTGACTTGTCATCTTAGATAGCAACTGTTACAACAAAAATAATAAGTAATAGACTACTATTTGTATTGAATTTGTTAACGTTACACTCACAGAATAGATTATATCTGCTATCAACGCCTGTTAACAGCCACAGACAGACATAATGAAGTACTTGCCGAAATAGAAAAGGGAGAGAGGAGTTCTCATATAAACCCAGTTTTTCTTCTAAAGATGAAATTAATAACTTAGTTCTGTATTAGTATTAATAACAGTAAACATAATACCTTCTGGGAACGTATAATGTAATATGTTCACCTTGTGACATCAATTTGATTTTGGCACAAAATCACATTTTTCGGATAATGTCCTTCCAGTAATATCAAGTGTAATAAAATTTCCTTTTAACGTTCAAATAAATAATATGTTCGCCCATGTCAGATAACATATATTGCAAAATAGATTTCAAGACAAAAAATCAATATGCACAGGGGTGCAAAAGCCGAGTTGCCGTATTTTATTAACCAAAACTTTCCTTATCTTCATTTGTCTCCATATAGATAGCAACATTATGCCAAAACTTTAATAAAATCTGTTGAGAACTTTTCGAGTTATTGTCCTGAAACCACGTTTTTCTGCCGCTGTGACCTTGATCCTTGAATGAAATTACACCAAAATCATTAGGGTTTCTCCTCTTATAATTGGTAACAATATACCAAAGTTTCATTAAAATCTGTTGACAACTTTTTGAGGAATTGTCCGGAAACGGCTTTTTTAAGAAAACTTCAAAAGATTTTCTGCCGATGTGACCTTCACCTTCCACGCAATTACCCCAAAATCAATAAGATTTTTCCTCTTTTGATTAGTAACAATATACTAATGATTAAAATCGGTTATGAACTTTTTGAGTTATGGTCCGGAAACCACAAATTCAAGAAATTTTCTAACGTTTTTCTGTCACTGTGACCTTGACCTTGAATGGATTTACCCCAAAATCAACAGGGTTCCTCCTCTTAAAATATGTAACAATATCCCAAATTTTCAATAAAATTCGTTGAGAACTTTTTGATTCATGGTCCGGAAACCACTAATTCAAGAAATTTTCTAACGTTTTTCTGTCGCTGTGACCTTGACCTTGAACGGATTTACCCCAATAATCAATAGGGTTCCTCCTCTTATAGTATGTAAAAATATCCTAAGTTTCATTAAAATCGGTTCACAACTTTCTGAGTTATGGTCCGGAAACCAATTGTTGACGCCCGCCCGCCCGCCCGCCCAGCCGACAGCCATCATCATAGCAATAGCGGAGTTCAACTTCGTTGCAACTCGACTAAAAAGCGACACTGGAAAATCTAAAATAAAAAAATTAGACCTTCATGCAACATTTTACTCACCCCAACCAAGAAGTATGTACCATCTGACACAGCTACGTTCGGAGAATACCGACACCATTATCAATATATATAAATGTAGTCCTTCTACAAAAATCCACATGTAGCTAGCAGACAATATATAGTAAAATGTTGTGAACAAAAGTTTACATTCCCAGTGCTGAAATAACAAAAACATGATATATTCAAATACATGTTTTAAAAATAGGTTAATGCCAAAGAGAAAAATCGGGTACAAAACAGGTAAGCCAAAGACCAGCATTGCAGGTTGTTTTGGTTTTCAATGTGCAAGCATGTTCGTCTTAAGCAAGTTAAAACTTACCAACTGGCATCTACGATGACATATTTTTTGGTTTTTTTGCAATGTTTTTGTTTCTAGATTATTGATCGATAAACATTAGTTTGACGAATTTATTGATTGGTTGGATTTAGCGACAACATTGGCAATTATATTGGCATGAATAAAACAGCAGTTAACTTGGTTGAATATAAAGCATATCTTTAACAGGCATATTCTTCGGTGGTTTGGCGATCAGTTGTACTCTTGATAGCGAATTTTCAGGCTGAGTGGGACACATTTACAAAATGTTAATATGTGGATCGTGGTACTCTTTAGGACCAGAAGTTTAATTTTGTTGAATAAAACATTAAATTGTTAGGCTTGTATTTATGAATTACATTATTACGATTGTTTGGTGTGTGTTGTTTTTTTTCAAACTTTTCCATTAGTATTTTGCAAAAACTAATTTGATCTGATCTGGATTTCCAACAGATTTTAATAATCACATCGAGAATAGCTATTGATGTTCCTAATTCTGATTCTGTTTGTAGATAACAATGACATAATCTAGATAAAAAATAAATATTGTGTTGTTGGAGAAAAATAATGAGAAAAGTAAATTGCGCTTTCTTATTATTTATTACTTATATTAGAGCAAATGATATGGTTAACAATCCTATGACAATAATCAGCGTATCAAAAACAGTAGATAGTAGATAAAATGCGTTGAAATATGAGAATTATATAATTGTCCTGTTTTTTGAATCAGCATATACATATTACATATTACATGTTCAGGTAAAAATGCAAGTAAGCTGTGGGCACGTGGAATTTCTGAAGATACATTTGGTCTTTTAACGATATGGCCATCATTTCAATTTTTGTTGATAAAAGATGTTAATCATCTTCATTATTTTGCATTCTAATACGTTTGGATTTAGCCTTATAATGAGAATTAAACAGCGTTTGACATATTATTTACAACTACTAGTGAATTGTTACTAAACCAGTATCGCTAATCCATTCATTAGTATAGTTATGTTTTAAATTTACCGCCCTGCACAAGAACAAAATGTTTTTATTCTTTATACTTTTAGAAGGATTAGCCGGACTCAACGACACACGTTTCTGGCGCATATTTCTATAACATCGGTATGACATTTTTTTTATTTAACACCAATAAAACTTACAGTTCCATTTTTAATAAATATCACAGTATTGTAAGGTGTCTGCTCTACATCACCAGGCAAACCTAGTCCCTGAACTAAAATATTGTCCCTTACAATGGTAACCAAAGACCGCAGGATAAAAGAAATAAACAAGTTAACATGGACTGTATTTCTAGGACAATGCAGTCTTCTGAAAAATACAGAAATATATGCAAACAATTTCTTTAGGTTTTGTCTTATGAAAGAAATTATCTATGAAGGACTGGGACTATACTAAGAGGGTTCCGGGTGCTCGACTTACAGAGCAGCCCAGCATGTCCCAGGGTGGCAAATACCGGAGGTCATCTCGTTGCGGGTAGTCAGGTCATAATACGGAATGCATGGCCGTGGACCGTTGTGGGTGACGTGATTGGTAAATTCATCCCTCCATGCACGAGAAAGATCGCTTTTGTAGATTTCGGAGAGTAGGCTCACTGTAGCCGCTACAAAAGGGCTAATTTACCGTCTATACCTAGTACTCAATACTTTTCCGGTAGCAGTGAATGCTTCCGTTGGTCCATCTAGTTCATCCAATAATTTTATTGCATGTTAACTTGTTCCAGTCCTGAATATTATGAAATTCTGCTCGTCGGACGTAAGCAAACATCCAATCAATCTATTAAGGAATTATCAAATGAAACATAATTTGGGTGGGGGACAAAATAGCAAGACCAATGTAAAAAATTATTCTTGTATTTGTATATCTAATACATTGATAAAGACTCTTCTATATTTTACAACACAGTCTGAACTTCAGAGATTTCAAAATCCTACATTGAGTTTTAGTAAATAAAATGCGTCTCTTTTTCAAATGTCTCTTCTAAGGATAATACGCCATTAGTTGTATCAGCTAAAATAAATTTTAAAAATTTAAAAAAGGTAATATATAATGTCAAATAATTCAACAGCAACGTTAATAAATAAAATTCATCTATATTATGAATACATACTTGAAATATACCATTACAAACACTGCAAGGCTAAGTGATATTAGGGAAATTCCATATCCAATATTGTACATAATTTTGATGTTATCCATATGTTGCTGAAAAAGTCATACCGTGGACAATTTGATATCAATAACAGAAACGAAATGGCACAAACTACATGTATATATTCAAACTACTACAGAGCAATTAAATGGACTACATGCATTCCCCAGGTCTATAGAGTAATATTTCTGCAATTTAACCTTGTATGGAGTGTCTATAGAGTTTGAAAGATATAGACAGGCCTTCCGTTCATACAGTAATTTTAGTGACCAGAATTTTGCTCACATAAAGGCCGATAAAGAAATTCTGACGGTCAATATGATGTCGTCATTATGTTCATTTATAAATTACATATTTGCCTCGTTATGAGTCATCTGTCACACAAATTGTTATGCTTATTCTTGGGTTATTTACTTTTTTTTCACCGACTGTGATCATATATTACACTACGGGCTTAACTAGTGATGTTTGATACCGCTTAAGAACACTTATTATCACCGTGTTTTCAGAGTAGTTCGTGTTGCTTATTTCTGTGTGTTATGTTCTAAATGTGATAAATGTCATACAAACTTGATTATTGATCTTTGTTAACCATAAAAGAGGTATACTCTGTTTTATTTGAATATCAGATCAGCTTTTTAAAGAGGAAGAATCACGTTTAGGCAACATCGCGCTGCAGAACATATTACTGATTGGTGATGAAACCTAAAAAGTACACAACCAGTGTCGTCGGTAAAAAGTCCCTACCAAAAGGAAGTTTTTAATGTAGTGACTTGCAATTAAGATATTATGAGCAATTAATCCAAAAAAATCTAAAGTTACATGCACAGTCACTTCAAAATAAATATTACAGGTGCACAGTCATTATCAATATACAACGTACAGTTTTACAGTCATAATTTACAAACGTGATGACTTTTAAACTGTCAACTTCCCGCTCATCTTAATTTGCCTGGCATACTCTAATTTATATTACCTGCACTATGTTTGAAATAATGAGAGGACTGTTGTGTTGTTTCTGATTGAAGCAGGAAGTGTAGTTGCTCCAGGTCGTATTGAAACTGGAATGAACAAACCATCGCCCATCTGACATACACCTTTTTGATGCATTGTCTGTAACATATAAATTTTACAACTTCTACTAAAGTATATGTTAAAGGAGCTCAATCTATTTGTTCACTACATTTAGCTTTTTAAACTAGTTATCTTTAACTGGAACGTTTTATTTCGTAAAAACGAATCCCGTGGAGATTGCTTATTTTCCAGAACATTGATTTTACCATGCAGGCTATTTCCTCCCCGCCCCCTTAAAAATGTCGTCTAGTTTGGTATTCTTCTATTGAATTACATTTGAGCTTCTTATTGTTAGGTCAATAGTACATATGAATTATATAAATTCTAAATGGTCTCACGATTATTCAAGATTACATAGTGATAGCTTTAACTACGACATATAACATCAATGGAAATACTTGTCGAATGTTGCATCATCTGTTATGCCACCTATTACACCAAATGCAACTCTTGTTTAAATAGCTTCTTTAAATAACAGTTAATATTGTGACGCCTATAAGAATAAAATATGTTTTTAAAATGATTTTCTGTTCTCAAATCGATGTTCTCAACCTGAAATATAATTTGTTGTTGAACCTATATAAATTTCTACTGTCATATTTAAAATGTCGATGTTTGGGTGCTGAAAACAACGAAAAAGATGTGTTTTCCTAACTTTTTTTAACAACAACTAACACCAACGGTACGTCACACTCCATACGCGTTGCAATTTTGTTTGCTAGTTCTACAGAGCTGAAAATAGCTGTTTAAACTCACCAGAATATGATATGAATTTAACCTTGTATCCGTTTATCTAGTTTAGATTTACCATTACTGTATGTACGCATTACGTAACGTCAAAACCAATAAGGCGATTATGCAAATAAGGTAAAATATCCTTTCTCAACATCAAACAAAATTTATAAGTAGTTTTTGTTTTCACAGTTATTGTTGAAGTTAAATAGTTCTTAGATTTTTATGAATATTTTCTGTCAAATATGTATCGTCAGAACATTAGATGGCAATTTACTTTTTAAAATCACTTAAGACCGAGTAATAATAACAATTGTATTGAGTGTTCCATGTTATATGTCACAAAATTAGAAGGTATATTTACACTACCCTCTGGTTTGTTGCACTATGTCTTCTAACCTTTCAGCATATTACACAATACTATTTTATAACTGACCACAGATTGTTTAACGACCTTGATATTTCAAATGATTTGATTGTATTGTTTTTTTGCTAATTAATTATCTAGAACTACGCCTTAGGTGAGGTAACAATATTTCGTAATGTATTGTATTCGTTTAGAATAATATAATCTTTTATAATTATTCAACTACAGCAGCAGTCCTTTTTGCCTGATAATTACTGCTACCTATTATATCCTCTACTTACACCTTCTTTGAACTTTAATCAATCCTTGAGGATATTATTATTACAACACTCAGTATTTTAATACGGAATTTAAATAGCCTAATGCACTTTAATACATATTTCTTGTGACGTTTTAGTACTTAAGATGTATGAAGTAAATTAAGACTGAATGTACATTAAACCTTTTGTATTTTGACTTAAATATGCAGTTTACCAATTGATTTAATTTCTTTCCTAAAATCAAAAAGACATATTAAATTTTGTATATTTCTAGGAATAACATAACTTGTAATTTAAAATTGATTTGTGTTGATTTATTTGCAGTATGAGAAATAATGTCGATTCCAGATTAAAAAAGAATCCCACGTCAAAATAAGCCTTATGTTTACCCATTACATAGAAAGAAATCGTTCTCAACAAGACACAAATGATTTAAACACAAATACTTTTTGAAACTACATTGATATATTTCTAAGGTAATATAAAATGAAAAAAAAACTACTGTTAATGCAAAACATGTAATATAACATTATGATTGTTTTATGTTTAATACTGCCATAACAATTCTTTGAAAAAATAAACCTCTGTTAACAAATTGCAGCAAAATATATTTTTGTTTGTTTGTTTGAATGGTGTTTTAACGCCACTTTCAGCAATTTTTCAGCTATTTCATGCGTCCAGTTTTTATTGGGGGAGGAAGCCGGAGTACCCGGAGAGAACCCCCGACCTGCGGTAGGAAAACTGGCAATCCTTGTCAATTAAGATTGGAGTCGAGTACACCCTGCCTGCAGTGAGAATCGAACCCGCAATCTCAGTGTTGACAGACCACGTGATCAACAGTAGACGAACTACCATGACCACTCGGCCACTGAGGCCCCCCAGCCAAATATATAAACATTTTATAATTTTGTAACTTTGCCATTTTGATTTTTTGATAGATAAACGTCCAGATATATTCAGGACGAGAATAAGTCAACAAACAAACAATAAATTAAAGAAGGGACATAGTGAAAGAGATATGTTGACTTCAATTGGAAAGGTAGGGAGCATTTGATAGGGACGTAGAATTCATCCTTTTGTAGAGACTACAATTAAATAAGCCTACGAACTGTTTTCAAAACCAGGTTTATCCCACTATTTCTTTTAACATGCCTGTATCAAGTAAGAACCATTGCTGTAGATGCTACATGTTTGGTTGTTTGTTCAAAAGTTTACCGGTATTGGCATATTGACAAACTCTAAATTGGATTGAACTGAAAATCGAACTTGATTTTATAGTAATGAACAGCTGTGCAAAGTTTAAACGAAATCTGTTGACGCATTTTTAAGTTAAAATTTGGAAACCATTTTTAGATAAACCGAAAGAATATTGCGTAAAACTTTTTGCAATTAGAAATAATTAGAATCGTGCAGCACAAAAAAAGTTTTTAAACAGTTGAAGTTTATAAAATGCATTTTGGTATGTTATAATATTAATATGAGAATATGTAAAATAGCAGATTTTGATAAAAATTGAACTGTTATCATACAGACGGTTTGACAAGATTTTTTGCCACCTTTGGAACGCACAATTATTAACATGTACACATTTTTGCCATTTACATTACATTTCTCTTGGTTTTTAAGCCTTCTGCAACTTGCAACTTAATAACCATCATTGTACAGGCATTAAATACACTTACGACTGTAATAAAATCCATGAATGTAGTCTGGACACGATTGAATAGCTTCATCACCCGCTCTTGTTTCTGGCCAGCATAGAATTCCATCCCATGTTTTATTACAAAACATATCTACAATAATAAAGAAACTTTAATGCTTTGTAATAAGTTTTCGTACAATAATATAAATCTTTGATTGTTTATTTGTTTGTTTAAATAGTTTAACGCAACTTTAAGCAATTTTTCATCTATATAATTGCGTCCAGTTTTCATTAGGGCAGGAAGCCGGAGTATCCAGAGAAAACCACCGCCTTTCGGTAGAAAAATAGGCAATCCTTGTCAATTATTATTGGAGTCAAGTGCACACTGCCCGTAGTGAGACTAAAACCCGCAACCTCAGTGTTGACAGACCTCGTTATCAATAGTAGACGAACTACCTTAACCACTCGACCACCGCTGCCTCTATAAATGTTTAAGATAACTCGACAGTAACAAATACATATATCAACACAAAACGGAACTTGACATAAAGAGACAAATATAAAGTATCATTTTAGCTTTAACATTTTTGTTTGATTTGACAAGAAAGTGTCATTAAAGATACCATGGTTAATAAAATTTACTAAGCTACAGAATTTAGGGTTTTCTTCAATCATAAATTATCAACAGTAGCACTTTGAAAAATTAAGGTCTTACCAGTAAACAATTCAAATTTTGCAAATAAAGTCTTCCGAAGTTGGAATAAATGAAATGTCTTTTAAAAACAGTACAATTTTCTTATAATGTAAAATATTTTGGTTATAGGGACATTACTTCTTCATAGCCGTTTGTAGACATACCCTTACCGTTAAAAGAATGTAGTCACGCCAGTGTCATTTCTAGTTCATATCCGTTCGTTTTGTTTGTTTGGTTTTTGTTTTACGCCACTTTCAGGCTATTTTTCAGCTATATCATGGCGTCCAGTTTTTATTGTGGAGGAAGCAGGAGTACCAGGAGAAAACCCCGACCTAAGGAAGGAAGACTGGCAATCCTTTTCAATTAAGATTGGGATCGAGTACACCCTACCCACAGCGAGAATCGAACACGCAATTTTAGTGTTGACAACGTGATTAATAGTAGACGATTTACTTTAACTACTCGGCCACCAAGACCCCCATATCCCTTCGTTGACCTACACAAGTCATAATCAGAATGTATTCTTTATGAAGGTTTTGACAAACACTATTTGATCAAATCCGTCACAAATACTGTTATACGACAAATAGCAATGAAACTAATCGAACGAGAAGAACCAGAAACTATTTCAAATTAGGTGTTCAAAAGACATATATGGAACACTTAAAGAAAACCCAAAAGAAAACGTATGTAAAACGAGCCCGAGAAAAACCATGGTTGCACTCAGAATGTGGTCTTTATGCAGGTTTTTGATTGACAGTTCTAGATCATAGCAATATGTCGATATAAATTGCCATAAAAGAGTGCAATATACAGGTTTAGAAAAAGAATACTAGATCACAACCGCCCGTGGAAATACAGTTACTATTCAATGGAAAAACACTTACCAGTAATAGAATGTGGTCTAAAGACAGGTTTTGACAGACACTCGATATGTGCTCGCAAAATTGCCTTTTCCTGGTCATCTTCGCTAATAAATACTTTACCCTAAAACAGATTTATATCAACAATAAAACACTTTAGAGAGTAATATAAATGAAAGACGTAAGCATAAAGTCTGCATAGACTACACTAGTTCTTAAAGGGAAACTTCGCGAAAAAATGAAAAATTTGATATAGTATTTTTTCAAATAAAAGAAATATAATTGCCTTTTGATGTTTTATTGTATTCTCTACCGTTACGCTTCTATAGTGGATTAAAGGTTGTAAAATTTTGTGTATGGGGACCGCCATATTGACAGTATTTACCATGACAATGCGTTTGTGACGTAATAAATGTAATTTATCCAGTAAATATGATAAATAATCCAGTTTAAAAATATGTTTTTCTGCCTTTGGTCTTTGAAGAATATAAAAACTGTGGCGATGACCAGCTGACAACATAGATTAACAAATATGTGTTAATGTTGTGATGATCTTTTTGTGTTAATAAAAGTACTTTTAGACACAATTTTCAACCTGTCTTTATTTATTAACTCAGAAAGAATTTACCTAAATAATAACTGTAAATAAAAGATATATTTATAAATAATTAATTTTAAACATAAAATAAAATTCCGTAGATAATTTTGCACGTCTTGAAACGGCATTTGTACCTGGACGGGAACATTTTACAGGTAAATCATTACTTGTTTATGAACGGTACTTAACTGAACTAGCAGGTAAACAAACAGGATGTTTATTTCAATTACTAGATCATTTTACGCCGACTTTGAAGAATGAATATTCGGACATTATGAAAAGCTAACCAGATTAAATGTTAATCATGCAATTCAAAATTAGAACGGCACGTCCCTCTCCGCCAAGGACAGTTATGATTTGAATACACCGAAGTGTCAGAACACAGGATGTATATTAGAATTCGAATACCTTTAGATTCCCTATTGATGCTAGGTCAGAGGAAACGTAAAGTTGACACGTTGATACAAATATACACACATACAATTTTATTACGCACACGCACAACAAATGTTTCCAATAATAATAATAATAATAATAATAATAATAATAATAATAGTTATAATAATAATAATAATAATAATAATAATAATAATAATAATAATAATAATGTACTAAACGTGAAGTGAAATTTTAATGCGCGGAAACAGAGTATATTAAAATATAATGACCGTTATTTCTTAAATAGTCAACTTCGCAAGTATTTTGTATAAAAGAAGTTTCGTTCCTATAAATTGCATAATCTGATCTCTCGATACAAGTTGAAAATATGTACATGAATAATTTTCAATTTAATTACTATTTATAAACAAAATTTAAATTAATATTCGAGGAAAAAGGAGCGATGAGATCACCTTTCCATTAAACTATCCTCCATGCAAAATTCTGCAAATGATCTTCGCATAAAAAGTTGTTGCTGCTGTGGTCTAAAGTAGAAGCCTTTAAACTGGTTAACTACTTGTTACACAAGGGTTTTGTGCTTAGATCCGGAATACTAAAGGTACTCTTGCCAGAACTTCGTCTTATAGTACAACCTTCTGTTATTGACCGTTTCGCGTTATTTTCATACGGCGACTTTAAGGTACTTGGATATCAAGGGATCTCTAGTACACTGTATAGCCATCTAGTGACGAGAAATTGACAAGATGGCGGACCTCCATAAGTGAATTTTTTACACGGTAAATTCAATGTAGTAACTTAACCAATAAAAATAAAATAAAACACCAAGAAGCTACAGTGTTTCTTTTTATTTGAAGAATAACATATCAAATTTTCATTTTTTCGCGAAGTTTCCCTTTAAAATAAGATAAACTTATAATTAATCATCTATGTCACATAGTTGTCATTAGCTATAATAGGTTCTGACTCTTCAGCCGGATAGCAGGCAGATGTAACTACAAATTATCGACAGAATGAATCAAAGATATCACGACTTCATTAAACTCAGGGCTACTAATTTAAACAGTTTGTCAGAACGTCGTTAAAACATAAAGAAGTATGTCAACTTTTACATCGAATCCAGTACAATGACCCTACTACGTTGTTGTTATTTTTAGTTAAAATAATACTAGTAAAGTTCCTTTTAGCTTGGTATATAAGCTAAATATTATTGATCGTGTTAGCGTATTATTACGTTTAAATGTCGAATGTATGCATATCTGCTCCTAAAAAAACAAGACACCAAATTATAACAAAATATAGAACGTCAAGGAAAAATAGCCAATCCACAAATCAAAGTCCAAAAAAAACCGCCAAACTCCAGAACCAACAACCAAACACGAAGTAATTACAGCAATGGCCCCTACTTAATACAGTCATTTCAAAAGAAATTGTTGATTCAAACAGATGTTTTGGCATGCCAAGCCTCCGGCTTCCATTACTGTAGTGCACAAGTTAAGTTTGGGTATCATACATCCCTAGTCACTAATATTAATCCAATAATCTAATGATCACCGCAGCACAATCACCAGTTACTGATTTAAAAATTGGGGAACTATCTGTAATCATATTTTTATAAGACAACAACAAAGATAGTGTATCTATAAAAAAACCTTTTTTTCTTCTTGTAACCTTAGCTTTTAAGTTTATCCCGAAGAAATTGGTTTGTTTGCAAAAATCAGTATACTCACTAAAGGCGTACCTGATCAATATAGAAATAAAGAAGTTGGCATATTGCTGCAAAGTGATAAAAATTTATAACATTGAAATGAAAATCGTCTCCTTTATCGTAAATTCTTGTGCTGTAGATGATCATCGGCGCCATATTGAAGGAATTTGTCTTAAATTGATGAAGATTTAGGATATATTAACGGAAACCACTCAACAGATTGATAATTGTTAATGGAAAAGGCATCGTCAATATATCTATAAGTGAAATTAAAAGACCAAGCTTCTGCTATCTTCTACGCCAAATTAACTACACTAGAGGCTCGATTCATCGTAAAGGACTAATCAGGAACTTAAACTAGTAATACTGAAAAGCCAGATAATTAATAAAGGGCCTTTATCAACAAATCTCAGAACAGTGAGGCTAAATCTGGATAAGACCATAACGTGTTTACATATTGGGAATTACAAATAAATAGTAAACATTTTCAATTTAATTAGATTGTGCGTGACATAGTTATATATTGTACTGCCATCTAAATCTTTTTTAATTGGGTCAAGTTATTTTACACAACTGTAGTATTTCTCCAACTATTTTATGTATAAAGCAGGTTTTGGCAAATGTTCTAAACTAATTAATAATTTATTGAGATAAGTGGTTTAATCTTTTAAAGTTTAGTTTTACAGTTCCGTCCTAAATTTTCAATCTTAATGCAAAAATCCAAAGTGACCACTGATAATAGGAGACTGTACATTGGCCGCAAGTGTTGTCACCCCATTATACTTGCAAATATATTGCTCTTCAAAAATCAAGATTCCTATTAAATTACTTGTACACGACAAATGTGTTTAGAAAATTTTTTGGCTTACCATTACCCCTATGTATCTCAGTATTAAAGTTCTCCCATAATTTTACCACATTGTCGGAGATTTAACATGATCATAAACGATTACAAGTTTTGTAACACAAAATCTAAATTATCAAAACATGTTTTATTAGTTGCATCCTGAAAGACTATATTATTACTGCCTAACGCTTTAGAACTTTCATTGCGATTTTGACTTGATTTAAAGAGGAAAGCATAAAGACTAAATGCCCAAGATAATAAATAGTGATAGTTATTGTAAATACGTTACAATAAATACCCCATGTTATTTCAGCTAATGTTGTTTAGTGTCTTTACATCCAGTAACGAACGAAACAAAATGGGCGAAATAAGTATATCTATGATGGGCTATTAAAGTTAAAAATGAACAATATCTGCCAAATCTAGATAGGTATAATATGTATTATATATTGGAACGCTATGTAAGCAAACAGTTTATCAATTAAATGCACATCCTAACATTTTCTGTAATGAACATTCTGATTTTCGCATACATGTAAAAGAGAAAAAAAACAGATAATGGAAAGTGAAACCCATTCAAATCGTTTACAACAGTTGTATTACCCGAACAGAAATGACATCGGAATTCTTCTAAATTGAACGAATA
This sequence comes from Limnoperna fortunei, assembly GCA_944474755.1. Classification (NCBI taxonomy): domain Eukaryota; kingdom Metazoa; phylum Mollusca; class Bivalvia; order Mytilida; family Modiolidae; genus Limnoperna; species Limnoperna fortunei. Next base: position 34,128,968 of record OX104119.1, read on the forward strand.
AAATATATTGGAGCATGTTTTGTGAAGTATTAGATAATAGAGTCTGTAGCTGCGGAATTATTGTCTATTGGTTTGAACAGTTGGCTTAAACTTTTGACAAGATAATTGTAAAGTGGAAACGTTCGATGTGTTGCTGACAATTTAATCAACCTCCTTTATGAAATCTCTTTGTAAAAATATATGTCGAGTATGAGAATTCGACATTGAATCAATTCTTACTGTAATTTGACGTTGATTTATCAATTGATTTACAAATTGTCTTCGTGTAACAATATAAAAGAGGCACCTCTCATACAGCTTCTCAAGACTTAGATAACAGCCGGGCGACACTAGACGCTTGACTTTCCATTACGTATTGAACAAATAAATTTTTGACAAAATATTTTCAAAAACGTGTTTTTATAAGACATGTTAACTTTAACCAGACAATGTACTTCATGGTAAATAAACCTGAATGTTAAAATTTAGTCCAAATTTACTACCAATTAAAGTCTTGACTATGATCATGATGTAAACTTCCAGAAAAAAGGAATAAACATTAATCTGCAGTATAAATCACTATATATATTAAGAAAATATATCCCAAAGGATGCATCAATTCTGCAAGCATTATTTGTTAATTTTTGCAAGTTCAGAACTGAAATAACATCACTTGTTTATTTCTAACATGATTTGCCTATATTATAAGTCTGTTTTGTTAGTATTTAAGTCTTTCACTGTTCACTGTTACATTGGCGTTTACTGTATTGCTTGATATTTGCGAGCGAGACTTTTCCCGCCTCAACTGCAGACGACATTACCCGAAGGATTTCGAATACACAACAATGGAATGTTCTTAACGTACACTTCCGTTCAAAACAAGGTCAGAATTTAGTATGGAAAATCGCTCTTTCAAAATGAAAATTCAGCGGCATTTCAAACGATGACTAAAATGGGGAAAATAATTGTTGATTTCAAAATATGATGATATTTGGGATCTACAAAAGGAATATAAACTTGACCAAACGCGGTATGTAGTTTTCATATTGTCAGGCAAAAAATCGACGCACAGACACAGTAACTTTTAGCAACCTTTTAAAAGTATATTGAAAGAAAGTATGTTATTTGTACTCGACTTGAAAAACGCTCAGCAGAGTCTGATATTCAACCTGATTCTTAAACATCAAAATCAACTTTATACAATACCTATATATATAACGGCCTTATTGCACTCTACAATTTGCATAATTCGATTGCAATAGTCAGAATTTCATTAGGCTCATTTCAGTACAATAAGATCATGGGTACAATTGACAATATCCAGTTTTGAATTTAATGTGATCTATTGATTTAAAATTAATATGTTCATTGACAAACAATAGTATTAATCTATTATAATTGAATAATACACCAAAAAATGCATATATATATACGTAGTTATGTTTTTTTAAAATGTAAACAAATATACAATTTATTCACAAACATGTCATGTGACATATGTAAATGTAATAAACAATATGTGATATCAGGTGGTAGCTCTCTTTATATTTTAAAAGTATGATCACTTCTTTTCAGATCTCAAATTTCGCCCATCTTCAACACGAGAAACCAATTATTTCGTATTATGTCTTTTGAGTTTTGTATCCGTTGTAGTGTAGACAAGCAGCTCTTGGCATTTACCTTCCAGCTGTGTTTTTTTGTCATAAGAAAATAATTTCAGTTTCAAAAAATGACCGCATGCAACTTTTTAATTGAATCTTTACGTACATTTAGCAAAACATGGTATGTCACGGCACATTTCTGTAATAATTTGCAATAAATGAATGAAATTAATATCCCCCAATTCTTCACAGAACAGCGTTTTTTGTCTATTGCACACCCCTGTTAAGAATCTCGTTACAAACCTTCTCGCCCCATTACTGTAAATCTTAGTAAAACAATCCTTGTTTTAAACCTATTTTTTCTAAGTTTGGTAGCATGGCTACTGGGACAAACAAAGCTTCCCAGTGCGTCACTAAATGGCACTTTGTTAGGTTGGTCAGTGTTTAATAGATAAAACGTGACTGCAAACCATAGCGGATAAGGAACCGATCAATATTTATTGGGGTGTTAGGAGTGTGCAAAATGCAATATCACACATACTTTTTTATCCTGGCATATACATAGGACTCCAAGTTTTGTTATGTTCAGCACTGATAGTACAACAAGTTTTTTTTCATAACAATATCATCCATGAAATAAACAATTTTCTGACGTATTAATTCCAAACCAACATACTGTAATTGAACAATTTGTTTAACGAAAATAAATACTTAATTTTAACCATACAATTAATCACTAGATAGGACATCGATTTTTTAAACACACATCTGATGTAGGACAGCATTTTTTTTAAAGAGATCGAACATTGCCTTTCTTTAAACATGATATTTTGAAATGCACCGGTTCCCCCCCCCCCCGGCAATAAATACTGACCGGTCCCAGAGTGCTCGATAGAGTCCTTTTGTAATTCTCTAAATAGAGTATTGAACTGGTAAAGACTATCTCTTTCCTAACTCACAACTCTCTGTACTTTTCCAGTGGATGTCAAATTTCATTTTCTTTGCTACATCTCTTTTCCTTAATTGAATTATTGTTTATTAACACGAAGATTGCGCGTTTGAGATTCCCGCTCAGGCAGTTTTCCTACCGAAGGTACTCCGCGCACTCCGGCTTCCTCCCCAAATAAAAACTGGACGCCATGATAAAGCTGAAAAAATGACTGAAAGTGGCGTAAACTAATATTCAAACAAACAAACAAAAAAGGTAACCGTGTCTGTGTTGCTGTTTTTGCGTGACAAATGAAAACCTGCTTACGCATTTGATCGAGCTTATCTAGAACTAAAATTGTGCAAAATGAAATCAACAATTATTTTTCCACAGTCAATTGGCGTTTAGAATGTGGCGGTGTTTTCATTTTGTTTCAGTGAATTTTGACCTAGTTTAGGACAGAAGCGTAAGCTGTTCAAAACCTTCCGGGGACATATCGTTTGCGGTTGACGTGGAAAAATTCTCCCGATTTGTCCGAACACCATTGAATGTCACCATAGCAGACGAACTATTGCAGCAAACAACGCAAGGTCTCTTTAGAGAAAACAAGGTAGCAAGTACGATTTGTGACATTTAAACAATAGGCATAGTGTTATCGTAGAAATATTTTTTCAACTGGACTTCTAAATACAAATAAGTGGATAGAACAGTAATATTTTATTGAATATTTAAATACAGATTTGGTTCCAAAGAGTTTGAATGACGTCATATTAGAATTTTGTATAAAACATGTCTATTTGTAAAATTTCTAAGAAGAAGAATATGGTGTCAACGGACGGCGGACAACAAATACCAAGTGTCAGGTGAGCTACAAAATTAATTGTTTATATACATTCAAACAGATTTTTTGTTTTTCGATAAATAAGAAACATGCTACGCGTGAATAATTTTTGAAGAAGGATAGGAAATAAGTATTCCCAATCCAAGCTTTAGATACTGAGTTAGAGGATCATGGCTGTCACGAAATCATAGCTTGTCTGTTAGGAAACGCAATAATGTTTAATGATAATATAAAGAGACAATGCTATCGAGACTATAAAACAAATATACATCCCACGTGTTTGAAAATTTGATATCTAATTTATTGAGAAAATTTTTCTGACATTCCATTCTAATAAAACCGAATTACTAAAATACTAAAAATAGTATTAATAAAATCTTATCAAAAACTTACGCTGCTTATCGTGAAAAAAGAATATTGTTTAATGTTAAACACGACGTATGTACTTATGGGGGTTGTATTACATTGATTTATTGCTTAATTGATTGACGTTTTGCTAAACGTCCAGTAAGCATTATTGCGGCTATAGTCTGGAAGAGGAGCACAAAATAACAGACAAACCAACTGCTTGGGGAAGACGTGTAGACTAATGGACATCTAACCAATGGAAAAGTGTGAATTATTTAGGTAGGGATTGAACATTTACCATTTTGTACCTTTGTCCATTTAAAGCCGGACAGATACATTACTTTTGATTTAGCACTATACAAACCTCAAAAGGTGAGTCCACTTTTACTTTGCGTAACCGGAGGGACCAAAAACTCTTCAGAATGTGAACTGTTCGGTTTCCAAATAACACGGTTTTCAAATAACCGTTTTAGTTGGAAGGATCGATCGATATTGGAAGAAAAAAAGCAAGAAAAATGGTCCTTTTAATTTTAGAGGCGATTGATATCGGAAGAAAACAAGCTACAAAAGGTCCTTTAAATTTGGGAAGAGATGGATAACGGAAGAAAACAAGTATTAAATAGTCGTTTAAACTGACAAGGAGATTGATATCAAAGGAAAAGAAGCAAGACATATTTGTTTTAATTTTGAAGGCGATCGATATCGAAAGAAAACAAGCAAGATATGGTTAGGTCGCATTGTGCTTATTTTTTTATATACAGGTTATTTAAACATTGACGAAAAACATATTTATTCATAAGTTTTAAAAGTTTTTTGGGGTAAGTTTGTCCTTCTACATCTACTGAAGGAATATTTAGAGTTTCACCATAATTTCTCACTTATCCTTTAAAAACATTTGGAATGAAATTATCCATAGAAGGTTGGGGTCATCAGGCAAACAATAAACACTTTATATGGATAAAACCGGAGATGTGCGAAAACCTGACACAAAAAAAAAAGACATTCGAGCATCTTGAAATAAAAAAAAGTTTTGTTACCAAAGAAATCTATGTATGACAGATTCCATTTCATAAGCAACGTGAACTTAGACCCTACTGCTTTATCCCGGGGTACGCAAAATGGTAAACAGTACTAAGTCTTGTTTAAATTGTGTAAGCATTTGTGAATCATTTTAATTAAAAGCAACACAAAGAAGCAAATAAAAATTATATTTAATTGTTAAACCGCATTCCAATTTAAGGAACAAAAAAAACACTTCTATGTTCTAAGAAGTAGATTCTTTGCGTTAGAGTAATGCATGCAACGTCCATATGACGTCATATAAAGGGAGATCACAACGTTAGAGATGATGGCAAGATCAAGGGCACTCTTAAATCAGTCAGTAATAAAACAAAAAAATAGGGCGATGAAAACAGATCTAAACAAGATTTATGTACAAATTCTAATTAAATTTATTTCGCATACATCAAGAAACAATGTAACACATAATTCCAATCAGAAAGTATCTGATTAACTTTTACAGATTATTGCTTTTTACTGTTACCATGACAAAACAAAAATTAGCTATATAAATTAAGGTTCGTGTTGTAACTTTAGAAAAAAATCATGCGTTAATATATATATTGATATAATATGAAGTTTAGAATGTATAGTCAGCCAGCGAATTGTTTTGGTGAATGACAACACGAGCGTAGAATAAATTACGATCAATCCTTCTTAATACGGAAAGCTTTGCTGTGGACCGAAATTAGAAAATACCACGTTCTTGCACGCTAATGACCCCTTTTTAGATGTCGATATGTGTAGGCTCATTGCAATAACGCTACACAAATCAAATCTAAATTTTCCATTCCTAAGCAATATTACATATTGTTTACACTAGAATTCAAAAATTATCTGCCCATTTGTCCTTGTATTTCCTCAGTTGATTTATTGCTTGTTAACATGTTCTCGCCCTGAATTTAGCTAAAATACTGCTTTCTGAAAGTAAGGCAAACATCCAACCAATCAATCGCAATAACAAAATATATTTAGGTAAATATTTATTATATTTTTATTCGTTCAAATTACTTGTATCTCAGTAAGTGAAAAGTTGGTAAATCAAATAACTTTCTAGCTCATTCTGAACCGAGTAACACGACAATAATTCACCAGGACACCTTCTTTGTACAATTAAATAGCTTCAAGCATGGATCAAGAATCAGCCTTCAACTGATTGGATACCAAATTCACTAAAAGAATCTCCTTTATATAATTAGGAACCATCCAGTATACGTTCGTTCACAGATAATTTAAAAGTCGTAGGAATAGCTTTACTTAAACTGCTAATTTAGGGACCTCAGTTCATATAGCAAAATCATATGTTGTTTTAGTAAGACGAACACCCCCGGGAGCACAATTATTACATGTTGTAGTTCTTATACGATAGTACGATGAATTTGGGTATCGGCAAAAGAGAAAAAGATATAGAACAATTTGGATAACCTTTTTACATTACGAGTCACATATAACTACAATTTTAATTATAAATACATTTAAGTCAGGACCATTGCTGTTGTTGCTTTATGTTGGTTGTTGGTTCTAAAGTTTGCCAGTTTCTCAGACTTTGATTTGTTGGATTGTCTTTTTTGACAGTTTAATCGGTATTCGGTATTTTGTTTTTACCTTCATTGTACAGTAAAAAGTTTACGGGTCTTTAAAAACTACCTTGTGTGATTATTGAATTCGGTATTTAAAAGGAATGATTTTTTATTCATCGCTGTGCTCGCTATTATATAGTATATATATGATACTATTCTTTAGAAATAACTCCATAATCCGGTTTATATCACATATCGCGTTCCACGATATCCACACAAGTTTTATTTTCGTTTGTAAGGATAATGTTTTTCCTAGTCCTTATGTTAAAAATGTATAAATTTTGTGGAAATTCGACATTGACATCCATGTTATAATACTGAAAAGGAGCAGGTTCAAGAAGGCCATGGCTTTCTTTTATATAGGTCAGATGTGAATTATAACATAAAATTATTTTGGATCGGGCATGTGTCGTTTTGTTAAAAGTTAGACATAAACAAATAACGATCGTTATACGATACAAGTGGTGAATTATGACGTCATCGCTTTTGTGTTCTTCAGACATAAATATTTTTCTGTTAAGTTAATTGGTGTCAAAATTACGAAATTTTTATTTTTATTACACAAAATGAACTTATTTAGTCAACAACGTATTTTATTATCAGCGAAAACGCAAAATTTACGCATTTCTACCTATCAATGAAATCTGAAGTTTATGTAATACATAATGCCATAGCATATCATTCATAAGCTTCTGACAATATTTTTATCAAGATGTTCAATTGAACTCCGCTGCAGTACAGTCTAATGATTGTCTATAAGACTAAAGGTACACTTGAATACTTTGACAAAATTATTTCTTTGTTTACTACATGTTTTAAACATGTAATGTCCAAACAAATAATTTATGCTTTTATATTCTTATTCTTTTGAATTTGTATCCTCGTTTATATTACTAAGTTATATCAGTATTTCGCCTTGATGTTTGTTTGTTTGTTTGATGTTTAACGCCGCTTTCTTCCAACAATTTTTCAGCTATATCATGGCGTCCAGTTTTTATTGGGGAGAGGAAGCCGGAGTACCCGGAGGAAACCCCTAAAATGTGGCGATACTGGTAAATATTAGTTTTCTGTGTTATGGAAACCTTATAATACGGGAAAATGTAGGAAGAAATTGTGCTCTTGTTAATAGTACCACTGTTAAGTTCTCCTTAGACTTGTTTTTATAAAAATCATTTCTTTCAATGAAATGAATAACTACTACATATTCAACAACCATGATTTTTTTCTGCTGGCACACAATCCTGATACAGAATCACCACCATTTATTTTTTAAAATCAAAATAGGGTACATTTATAGAGTAAAACCAACATGTTTCTATCTTAAAATCGGGACGCGGCATGTTTAGAGCGAAAGCATCATGCTTATATCCTAAAACCTAGATGCAGCACATTTAAAGCATAAGCATCAAGCTTATATGCCACAATCCTGATGCGACACGTTTAGAGCAAAGCAGTACGTGTCTAAAAATGTCTTTGATTTTCGAAACTAAAGAACGAATTCTTTAATTCTATAGTGTTTGATTATTTTAAAGTGGAAAAATATTTTTGGCGCTTCGTTTTCCATCTTAAAATCGAACGTTTAATATAGAATAGAAGTCGAATAATAACAGGAAGGTCTTATTTTTCTGGAAATTAGAACCCATAAACACACGTCTGACGAGTAGACAATCAATTGCTTTATTCATAATATTTACATTACCAACATATTTATTCGTGTTATTTCCGAAAATGACATTGATATTGAACATCGCTTGAAATATACAAGCGGAGATTGAATCTTTCGATAGCACGAGACTGTTAAAACATGTTCGTGGACTTTACAAAAGCTGACATTACTATTAGCTTGATGAGAAGCAATTGACAGAATTAAAAAAGATCTTCGTGAACAGGTGAAGTGAATAAAACTATGTCTTTAATCGATTTACACCCGCTGAAGTATTAGTCTCATTAGGAAATCAACACTGTCATCGAAATTAATCTCTTCTTTAATTATTCTTAGTTATATTATAGAGGCATTAATTGTATATTATACAATTGTAACAACAGTAAGAGATGATCAATACGGCGTTCTCGATAATCTTGTCAGGAAAAGCATTTATGGCATGCAAAGTAAAAATTTAGATATGCTCACACACAAAACTTTTGAGGTTTCTATCTTAGTTTAAGGGTCAGTTTCAAGTTCATTAACTGCAAAATATTACTATAATTTGTAAATGACATACATTAACATTGTAGCATCTGTTTTTATGTAGATCCTAGACAGAAAAATCACTTACGTATACAAATAAGTACAGGTGAACAAATGTGTGAAAAGACAGAAATAATCTTAAATTTAAATATTGCGGACTTTTTTTGACGTTGGTAAATGTTTTAGACAAAATTATTTCGCTTAAATTATTTCTGGATTAAGATCTTTTCTCTACGCTAGTTACTAGTAGTTCGCATATTTAGTGAAATTATATGGTTTTTATTTCTGTTTTTTTAATAATAAGACATATTCGATATCTCGTTTATATTTATGTAAATATATTAAATGTTTTCTATTTTAAAAATTAAAGTTACAATTCTTGAGAATTAGTTTTCAAATATTTTTTATCACGAGAAATTCTTGCGAAAAAGCCTGAAATTAACGAAAGGAGTTTTGTTAGTGAGCAATTCCAACATTTTACTGGTGCGAAAAGGGCTCGGGTAATATGCAAAATTTGATGTCGGATGCGGACACGATTGGACCAGCAAAACGGTTTAATAGACCCCATTCTGCATACAGAAAATACAAAATGTTATAGCCTTTTGTTAAACCGGCCTGCATCCACCTTAATTAAATGGTGACACACACACACACACACACCCTCTCACACACCCTTACACACATGTAAATACACTGCAATATTTATATTTGGCGTAGTTTATACATAACAGTGTTCTGTAACAAAATGTCATTTTATAAAATTTACATTGCAAAACGCGCGTTTCTTCTAAATCATACGCATCTAATTGTAACGTGGCAACGAAAATAATTATAAAAAACCGATTTCAAAAATAAAACCTCTAACTGTAAAAAAATATATCTAAATTGTAAAAATTAGTTTACCAAATGTCAATCAAAAAAATATTCCAGTTCCACACAAATAGCATTATAAAATTGAAAGTAATAAGTTACACTCAGTCTATTCGTTTTGTTCATTACGCATGGTAATTATTCAAAAATGGTAAAAAGTTTTAAAAAGAGTTAAATATTTACCTCGTGTGTTAAAAATCCATTTACAGAACTTTTAATCGAAGACATGACTTTAATAAAGAATATTCCACACCAAAAAGCATGCTAATTGATCTGAAATATTCATCATTCATGTATATATATCACATTTTTGTCGCGTAGGCGAGATGTAATGTATTTCCAATAATCTAATATGTAATGTATTTAACAAATATAATATTATTATTTCAGATTGAAGTCTTAATTATTAAAGTTCGTTTTTTTAATTTGATCTAATTTGAAGTAATTTTTAATTATAAATTGTCACGGAAAGAACCAGTAACTGTTCTCCGTCAATGTTGTATAACGCAGTATCAATGAAACAGAGACAGAAATAGATTGATAATATTGTTTAATATCTACAAACTTTTCTTGCACATTTTATTATTAACGATTTAAAATTTGTGTTACACATTTTTTTCTGAAAGAAAACATTACATTGAATGTTTAAGAGGAGGTTGGGATTATGTTTTTATGTGACTTTTCCAAGCCAGAATTTGGACAACGCGACGTCAAAATGTTACGAAACAGCGATAAATAGGTTTACTGTTTATTTTCTCAATCTCATTATTAATCTCGCTGCAAGCGACTTAATGGATAATTTGTTTCTTGGAAATAAAACAAACAATAAAATCTCCAATTTCAATATCAAAATTATCTGCGCACTGACACCCTTTTCCGGGTGATACGATTGCATCCCCGCTTATAAACCAGCTCTTTGGACTTTAACCTCCAATCAGTTAAACGAACCAACACATACCGATATGATATTTCCGAATTCAGTCAATATACGAGTTTTAAAAGCGTCTGAGTCCCCTGCAATAATTGTATTTATTACACTTTGATTCGCTATTCATGTTCCCCGAATGAATTTTAGGGTAACATATTGTTTTTGTAAGGTTATCTTTCCACCACCAATTTTGTTCGCGCGTTTGTATGTGGGGGCTGACCTTATGTTGTGCAATCAACGATTACAGTTATGAAACCTAAGTGGGGCTTCGTTTGGGAGACATTTGTGGCATACCAACACAGCATTACTAGTTACAGATAACACTTTAAACTTTTTTCTAAAATGGTGGCGGCCAATTTGTATTTTCGATTGGCATAAGAAACAGACTTTATATAAGACTATCCAAACAATATTGCTAGCAAGTTTTGTTTCGATTGATTAAGATTTTCAGAGAAGAAGCCTTTTAAAACCTTTTACAATAGGGTCCTATACAAACCTAGTCCTGCTGTGATGGCCGTTTTGAATTTTCGATTGCCATAAAAACAGACGTTATAGAGGACTATCCAACCAGTATTGATAGTAAGCTTTGTAAAGATAAGTTAACCGATTTCATAGAAGAGGCCTTTTAAAACTTTTTTCAATAGGGTCTTGTGTTAAACTCAGTCCTGCGACTTTAAATAAAAAAATTTCCAAAAGGGTCCTACGATGTCGGCCATTTTGAATTTTCGATTTTTTATTGGTTAACCAGTTTCAGAGAAGAAGCCGTTCAAACATTTATTTCAATATGCTCATGCTAAAATAGGTCATGCGGTGGCAGCCATATTGGTTTTCCAATTGAATGAAAAAAATCACAGACTGTGTAAAGGTCTTACCAATGAACACTCTGAACAAAGTTTTGTTTCAATTGGCCCAGTGGTTTCAAAGAAGAAATTTGAAATGTTAAGTTTACAGACGCCGACGACCACAACGGACCCAAAGTGATGACAACAGCTCAAAAAGGATATTTGTCAAGATCAATTCCCTTCAGTAAACGACCTAATTTAAATTACAATATTTTTGCCTTTTTTTTTCAGATAATTTATGCTTTTTAAAATTAGTTTTCAAATTGACCTTATTAAGTTAAAACGTTAAAAATAGCAATCATTATGATTTTTAAGGAAAACAGTCAAGTAGGACGTAAATTGTAAATGGAACCAACCAAGGACATTGTAAATGACGAAGTGCTTTAAAATGCAATTAAACATAGGGCATCTAATGGGACCTTAAATGATAACCCGCCACGTCGTAATGTTTTCAATATTCATGAACTCATTTGACTGAATAACAAATCGGTCTATAGGTACAGCTGAGCAAATTGGATTGTGCTGAAAATTAAATTTGATCTTTAACACCTGTACAAAGTTTAAACAAGATCTTTTGACAAGTTTTCAAGTTATCATCTGATAACTGTAGAAAACTACAAATTGGATTGAACTGAAAATCGAACTTCAACTTCGTTTTATAGTACTTAACAGCCGTGCAAATCTTACGCGGAATCTGTTATCATCTGGAAACCACAGAGGCGCGGACGGCCGGACAGACAGACACAAATATTAATACGGGGGAATAGATAATACCCGCCACTTTGTGTTGCGGAGTATATTGAGAAAAAAATATGGGCCTCATTGGCCGAATTGGTAAGATAGTTAGTCGTCCTCTATTGATGACCTGTTATCACTAACGCTGTGGGTTCGAGCCTCACTGGGGACAGGGTGGGCTCGACTCCAATCTTAATTTAAAAGGATGCTGAAAGTCGTCGTTTTCTCTGTGTACTCCGGCTTTCTCCCCAAATGAAAACTGAACGCCATGATAAAGCTGAAAAATTCCTAAAGGTATTAAACCATTTTAAACAAAAAAACTAATACACAGGAATAAGTATTCAGTTTTAATTATTATAAAAACTACCAATATAAACTAGCGTACTTTAAGAAACCTATATTAGAATTATAATAAAACATACAAATAATTGGTAACAAATCTTTAGTTATATGACATTAAAACAAGGTTTCAATCATATAGATGGCAGATTACTGTTCTTGCTGGGCTCCAGGAATCATATAAGTTGTCATTGACAACATAGACATTAAATATTTTATACTTGTTATATCGGAACTGTTTATTGAATAAATTTAAGGACGTGTCCTTTTAAAGGAAAAACATGTTTGAAGCTTTTTGTCAAGAAAATAGTGCATATACTTAAACTGCTCCTGTTTTGTGTTTGAGTAAAAACATGTTTTACTGAGGAATCGGACAGTCGCAGTATGTACACTGAAAACCAGACAGTCAGAGTATGTTATACTGCAGAACCAGACAGTCAAAGTATGTTATACTGCATGAGGAACTAGACAGTCAAAATATGTTATACTGCGGAACCAGACAGTCAGAGTATGTTATACTGCGGAACAAAACAGTCAGAGTATGTTATACTGAGGAACGAGACAGTCAGAGTATGTTTTACGGCGGAACCAGACAGTCAGAGTATGTTATACTGAGGAACCAGACAGTCAGAGTATGTTATACTGCGGAACCAGAAGTCAGAGTATGGTATACTGAGGAACCAGACAATCAGAGTATGTTATACTGCGGAACCGGACAGTCAGAGTATGTTACACTGGTTAACCAGACAGTCAGAGTATGTTATACTGCGGAACCATGCAGACAGTCACAGTATGTTATACTGAGGAACCAGACAGTCACAGTATGAACATACTAGGGAATCAAACAGTCAGAGTATGTTATACTCTGTAACCAGACAGAGTATATATGTTACACTGGGGAACCAGACAGTCAGAGTATGTTATACTGCGGAACCAGACAGTCAGAGTATGCTATACTGCGGAACCAGACAGTCAGAGTATGTTATACTGCGGAACCAGACAGTCAGTGTATGTTATGCTGAGGAACCAGACAGTCAGAGAATGTTATACTGAGGAACCAGACAGTCACAGTATGTTATACTGCGGAACCAGACAGTCAGAGTATGTTATACTGCGGAACCAGACAGTCAGAGTATATTATACTGCGGAACCAGACAGTCAGTGTATGTTATACTGAGGAACCAGACAGTCAGAGTATGTTTTACTGCGGAACCAGACAGTCAGAGTATGTTATACTGCGGAACCAGACAGTCAGAGTATGTTATACTGCGGAACCGGACAGTCAGAGTATGTTACACCGGGTAACCAGACAGTCACAGTATGTTATACTGAGGAACCAGACAGTCACAGTATGAACATACTAGGGAATCAAACAGTCAGAGTATGTTATACTCGGTAACCAGACAGAGTATATATGTTACACTGGGTAACCAGACAGTCAAAGTATGCTATACTGCGGAACCAGACAGTCAGAGTATGTTACACTGGGTAACCAGACAGTCAGAGAATATTTTACTGAGGAACCAGACAATCAGAGTATGTTATACTGAGGAAAGAGACAGTCAGAGTATGTTATAGTAAGAAACCAGGCTGTCAGAGTATGTTATACTAAGAAACCCGGCTGTCAGAGTATGTTATACTAAGGAACCAGACAGTCAGAGTATTTTATAATTAAGAAATAGATTATTGCAAGTGAGCTCTAAGCGAATTAAGCATGGGCAGACCTGATATTTTTCAATATTTTACACCGAGCGATAGCGAAGTATCAAATGAAGACAAATATAAGATCAGACCATGTTCTGATTCGCATATAGCCCAGTTGCAATAATCTATTTCGATTTTAATATGTCTAACAATTGTTTAAAAATTTTGAAGCGGCTCTAAGAGGACGCTTTCAATGGCAATACTGTTTTTTGAAACTAATAAGATATATCCCGAACACTATGTTAAAGCAAATAAAATCGACATAAACATATATTCTCGTCATTTTTTTTAAATCTACTTACCTTTTGAACAAAAATATTGAGAAATCTTAACGAAATTGCATTGTTCCAGTTTGAAATTTTCAGTTCAGCGTAATATGACGTCGGAAGTCTTATGAAAAAGTACGTTCGGTATATTGTAAATACATCCTTGGTGTTAAACTGACAGCTTCAAATCTGGCTTCACGTTTGGAATTAGGCCGCTCCCCTTTAGAAAAATTCATTAAAGTCTGGTCTATGCTTTATTACATTATACTACACACTGTAGACATAAATCACCTTTTAAAGAAAGTTTTGACTTGTGAAAGATGTTAGTTTCTGAGCATACTTATTCTTGGATAACTGATATAAAAGATATTATTTCTGACACAGCTTTCGTTGTCGAAAAGGCAAAATCTAGTCAAACAAGTAAAAGTGTTAAATCAAATGCTTCTTATATAAAAACTTAATTATCAAAATACTATGATAACATAACTTATAATAAAATATCTAGCTTAAACGACCAAAATAAGATATTTCTTTATAAATTATTAAAGAAAGAACTAGGAAAGGAATTGTATTTATCATGCATTTCGATTTTGAAACTCGTAAATATATTGCAAAATTAAGAATATCAGACCACATTTTTAGAAATATTACGAGGAAAATATAGAAAGATTCCTCGTGAACAACGTATTTGTACTTTTTGTAATAAAAATTGTATTGACGATGAATGCCACTTTTTTTAAAAATGCGATAATAAACTCATATTTAGAAATAAACTATTGTTAGATTTTAATATTGTAAATGAAACTAGTAATACCTCTGATCAAGACAGTTTAATTAAAATACCCTCTCCTGCAAATTTTCGGCGTCTTGCCTCCGTTATAAAACATATATATATATATATATATATATATATATATATATATATATATATATATATATGTCTACGACACTGTTTGAATTAGATTTTTAACACTGTCAAATTTTTGCTTACCCTCAGCGGGATTCGAACTCACACCGTTGTGACACTGTGGCACCAATTCGCCTGCACTATGTCCAGCGGTCTAGACCCCTCGGCCAAATCCGCTATATAAAAATATAGCTTCATTAACCGGAATGGAACGTAGACATAGACATAGTACATGTGTAATAGCGTGTGACGATGGTATTTTCGTAACCAATACGTATTAATTTGACAGTAATCTAATTCAGCATTTTTGTATATATTATATAGGATGACAAAGTTACTTGTCATACAGTCACAGTAAGTAATTTATATACAAACGTCTAAGTATTGTGACAACCATATAATATATCTATCCAGCGGATTTCTGAAACATCAGAAATACAGGGTTAATATCAAATATTTATATATACGTCTACAAATTAAGCCCAACACTGTTTGATATATATATATATATATATATATACGTCTACAAATTAAGCCCAACACTGTTTGAATTAGATTTTTAACACTGTCAAATTTTTGCTTTCCCTCAGCGGGATTCGAACTCACACCGTTGTGACACTGTGGCACCAATTCGCCTGCACTATGTCCAGCGGTCTAGACCCCTCGGCCAAATCCGCTATATTAAATATAGCTTCATTAACCGGGGTGAATCTTAGACATAGACATAGTACATGTGTACTAGCGTGTGCCGATGGAATTTCGTAACCAATACGTATTAATCTGACAGTAATCTAATTCAGCATTTTTGTATATATTATATAGGATGACAAAGTTACTTGTCATGCAGTCACAGTAAGTAAATTATATACAAACGTCTTAGTATTGTGACAACCATATAATATATCTATCCAGCGGATTTCTGAAACATCAGAAATACAGGGTTAATATCAAATATTTATATATACGTCTACAAATTAAGCCCAACACTGTTTGAATTAGATTTTTAACACTGTCAAATTTTTGCTTTCCCTCAGCGGGATTCGAACTCACACCGTTGTGACACTGTGGCACCAATTCGCCTGCACTATGTCCAGCGGTCTAGACCCCTCGGCCAAATCCGCTATATTAAAATATAGCTTCATTAACCGGGGTGAATCTTAGACATAGACATAGTACATGTGTACTAGCGTGTGACGATGGAATTTCGTAACCAATACGTATTAATCTGACAGTAATCTAATTCAGCATTTTTGTATATATTCTATAGGATGACAAAGTTACTTGTCATGCAGTCACAGTAAGTAAATTATATACAAACGTCTAAGTATTGTGACAACCATATAATATATCTATCCAGCGGATTTCTGAAACATCAGAAATACAGGGTTAATATCAAATATTTATATATACGTCTACAAATTAAGCCCAACACTGTTTGAATTAGATTTTTAACACTGTCAAATTTTTGCTTTCCCTCAGCGGGATTCGAACTCACACCGTTGTGACACTGTGGCACCAATTCGCCTGCACTATGTCCAGCGGTCTAGACCCCTCGGCCAAATCCGCTATATAAAATATAGCTTCATTAACCGGGGTGAATCTTAGACATAGACATAGTACATGTGTACTAGCGTGTGACGATGGAATTTCGTAACCAATACGTATTAATCTGACAGTAATCTAATTCAGCATTTTTGTATATATTATATAGGATGACAAAGTTACTTGTCATGCAGTCACAGTAAGTAAATTATATACAAACGTCTAAGTATTGTGACAACCATATAATATATCTATCCAGCGGATTTCTGAAACATCAGAAATACAGGGTTAATATCAAATATTTATATATACGTCTACAAATTAAGCCCAACACTGTTTGAATTAGATTTTTAACACTGTCAAATTTTTGCTTTCCCTCAGCGGGATTCGAACTCACACCGTTGTGACACTGTGGCACCAATTCGCCTGCACTATGTCCAGCGGTCTAGACCCCTCGGCCAAATCCGCTATATTAAAATATAGCTTCATTAACCTGGGTGAATCTTAGACATAGACATAGTACATGTGTACTAGCGTGTGACGATGGAATTTCGTAACCAATACGTATTAATCTGACAGTAATCTAATTCAGCATTTTTGTATATATTATATAGGATGACAAAGTTACTTGTCATGCAGTCACAGTAAGTAAATTATATACAAACGTCTAAGTATTGTGACAACCATATAATATATCTATCCAGCGGATTTCTGAAACATCAGAAACATATATATATATATATATATATATATATATATATATATATATATATATATATATATATATATATATGACAAGAAACACCGTCATTTGTATCGTTGCATAATCTTCTAGACTTGTTTATATATAGTAAAACAAGATAAAGTCCACAAGACGGCATTATTATCTAATTGTGACGTCATATTAATTCGAATGTAGAATTGTTAAAAAAATAATGTATCGGGAGTAGTTTAAATCATATAAATCTCGGAATTCAGACTAAAAATAACTGTATTATTAACAATAACGATATAATGGATAACACATAACAAACTGCATTTTTAAGTCTTTTTTACATTAACACAATTAAAACACGCAGCTTATGCATGTTCGAACTAAACTTATTGGAATTTTGACCCGCCTTTTTTTACATAGCAAAAGCACGTCGTCATTTTAGAATGGTGAAAATCAAAGCATAATATATTGAGAAACCAGACAATTAGATTATGTTATACAAGGTAACCAGACAATTAGTGTATGTTATAGTAAGGAACCAGACAATTAGATTATGTTATACAAGGAAACCAGACAATTAGAGTATGTTATAGTAAGGAACCAGACAATTAGATTATGTTATACAAGGGAACCAGACAATAGAGTATGTTATAGTAAGGAACCAGACAATTAGATTATGTTATACAAGCTAGGGATGTTATTCTAGGGAACCAGACAGTAGAGTATGTTATAGTTAGGAACCAGACAATTAGATTATGTTATACAAGGAAACCAGACAATTAGATTATGTTATACAAGGGGACCAGACAATTAGATTATGTTATACAAGGAAACCAGACAATTAGATTATGTTATACAAGGGGACCAGACAATTAGATTATGTTATACAAGGGGACCAGACAATTAGATTATGTTATACAAGGGGACCAGACAATAGAGTATGTTATAGTAAGGAACCAGACAATTAAAGTAGGAATTTGTAACATACTACAACCAGATCATCAAGAAAAGATAATTACAGCCGTTCATCGCGTGACACTTTCTAACCCAATTTCTTCAAAGGCTTGGCTTGTTAACTCCCTAACGAGAGGTTCCCCCTCAAATACCAGTAGGCGCTTTCCCCACTTCCACCATTAGACGATCGAAGCAGATCTACGAGTTCCAACATTTGCAGTCTATCTGATGAGAAAGGGATAATTTCAAATTTAGTACATGTAGTGCCATAAGTTCTGTTACTAAGGAGTTATCTACCGCGACAACGGACATTTCGGACATGATTGCCATTATGTAATTCTGTTTTAAAAACTTTTTAAAATGTAAGTTAACAATCTGTAGATCTTTTATAAGTGGTGTACTACATAAAACAGATAATGAGTATTTGCACGAAAATTGGTAAGAATGGTTACGAATAGACTATTATATTAGATAAAGTTGCAATTTTAGTTTAATTCCTAGCATTGTTTAGTGGACGTGGCAGAAAAACTTAGTTTCTGTTTTCAATTCAACCACTGCCTTTACAAGAATTTTGCGTGTTATATTAGTGTGCAAACTAATTTCGGTTTATGATAAATCGCCGAACTACTAAAATTGCATCAAAATATAGTTTTATTGCAATGATAATACCGGAATCCAATAATATCTTGTTTCACCTGAAATTTAAATTTAAAAAGTACAATTGTTCGGTAGCCAACTAGGAAAGCGGTCTTAATCTCAACCATCCAATCAATGTATCCCATTCATTTAGGTATATCATGTATATGTGTGTATACACAAACATTTTTGTCAAGAACAACAGACGCGTCGTCGGCTGCTAATAGATTTTCTACGATAAACGAAGATATGTTGGTATTATGTATGTAATAAAACAATTACTGATTGAAAATGCAGTCGCAATCGATAAAGATTCATATCAGTAATTGTATAATATTTCCCACCATGCAATGTAATAATGAAGGAAGATAAGTAAAATTTGGTTCCTTTTCTAAATATTAAAAACGAAATTCCATATACCTAGACAAGGAAGTAAAAAATATAATTTTATCAGAACGTTTTTAATGTAAAATTAATGTTTTTGGCGACTTGCCAGTCAAGGAAGTTTGTGTTCCTTTATAACGTGAGCAACGTCGTGATTTATTGAATATTTAAAAAAAAACTCGAACAAATGAGACACGAATACTGATTGTTGTCAAAACTAAGACATTATTTATTATTGCATTACCTAACAAATATATTAGTAAGACTTGTGGTTAAAGTAGACCCATATATACATTTCTTCTAGAACAAATAAACTTTATAATTTATGTATATATGTTTTAAAAATAAGACCAATAAAGCAAAAAGCTCTGATCAATATGTCAACCCGTCTTTTCATTTCTTACTGGAACAAAAGAATATAACAAATGATGCGAAAGTAAAGTTTGTTTGCATTGTGTTAAACATCACGTTTGGTTCTTACTGAGGGAGAGAGTCGAATTCCCATAATAACAGAAAACGTGTATACTGACACCTTAATGAGGGTAATCACAAAATACCGAACACCATGGAAACTGTCAAAAGGACAATCTACAAATCTACAATCTACAAATCAAAATCCTAGAACCGCTAAACTTTAGAGCCATCAACCAAAAATGTAGCAACTACAGCAATGGTCCTGATTTGGTACAGGCATTTCAAAAGAAAAAATCGGTTAAACAAGGTTTTATGGCAGGCCAAACCTCTCACTTCCATTTCTGTAGAATGTGAGTTGGTTTGTTGATGACAATTGATGGGTATCATAAAAACTAGTCAGTAATATGTGTATCCAATAATCATAGCAGCGCAATAACAAAGGTACTGAATTCAAAAATTCGGAAAACTATCTGCAATCATATTTTTGAACGAGATATATTTTTCAACAGGGAATGAAAATATTGCCACCACTATAGATGGAACATATGATTGGGAGGATGATAATATTGTCACCATTAAAGATGGAACATATGATTGGGAGGAAGGAAATATTGCCACCACAAAAGATGGAACAGAAGATTGAGAGGATGGAAATATTGCCACCACTAAAGATGGAACATAAGATCGGGAGGAAGGAAATATTGCCACCACTAAAGATGGAACAGAAGATTGGGAGGATGGAAATATTGCCACCACTAAAGATGGAACAGAAGATTGGGAGTATGGTAATATTGCCACCACTAAAGATGGAACATAAGATTGGGAGGATGGTAAATTTGCCACAGCTAAAGATGGAACAGAAGATTGAGAGGATGGTAATATTGCCACCACTAAAGATGGAACAGAAGATTGGGAGGATGGTAATATTGCCACCATTAAAGATGGAACAGAAGATTGGGAGGATGGTAATATTGCTACCACTAAAGATGAAACAGAAGATTGATATATGCGACTACTAAAGATGGAACAGAAGATTGGGAGGATGGTAATATTGCCAGCATTTAAGATGGAACAAAATATTGGAAGGGTGGATATATTGCCGCAACTAAAGATGGAATATAAGATTGGGAGGATGGAAATATTGCCACCACTAAAGATGGAACAGAAGATTGGGAGGATGGAAATATTTCCACCATTAAAGATGGAACATAAGATTGGGAGGATGGTAATATTGCCACCACTAAAGATGGAACATAAGATTGAGAGGATGGTAATATTGCCACCACTAAAGATGGAACATAAGATTGAGAGGATGGAAATATTGCCACCACTAAAGATGGAACAGAAGATTGAGAGGATGGTAATATTGCCACCACTAAAGATGGAACATAAGATTGGGAGGATGGTAATATTGCTACCACTAAATATGGAACATAAGATTGAGAGGATGGTAATATTGTCACCACTAAAGATGGAACATTAGATTGGGAGTATGGTAATATTGCCACCACTAAAGATGGAACATAAGATTGGGAGGATGGTAATATTGCCACCACTAAAGATGGAACATAAGATTGAGAGGATGGTAATATTGCCACCACTAAAGATGGAACATAAGATTGAGAGGATGGTAATATTGCCACCACTAAAGATGGAACATAAGATTGGGAGGATGGTAATATTGCCACCACTAAACATGGAACATAAGATTGAGATGATGGAAATATTGCCACCACTAAAGATGGAACAGAAGATTGGGAGGATGGAAATATTGCCACCACTAAAGATGGAACAGAAGATTGTGAGGATGGTAATATTGCCACCACTAAAGATGGAACAGAAGATTGGGAGGATGGTAATATTGCCATCACTAAAGATGGAACATAAGATTGGGAGGATGGTAATATTGCTACCACTAAATATGGAACATAAGATTGAGAGGATGGTAATATTGCCACCACTAAGATGGAACATTAGATTGGGAGTATGGTAATATTGCCACCACTAAAGATGGAACATAAGATTGGGAGGATGGAAATATTGCCACCACTAAAGATGGAACAGAAGATTGAGAGGATGGTTATATTGCCACCACTAAAGATGGAACAGAAGATTGGGAGGATGGTAATATTGCCATCACTAAAGATGGAACATAAGATTGGGAGGACGGTAATATTGCCACCACAAAATATGGAACATAAGATTGGGAGTATGGTAATATTGCTACCACTAAAGATGGAACATAAGATTGGGAGGATGGTAATATTGCTACCACTAAATATGGAACATAAGATTGGGAGGATGGTAATATTGCCACCACTAAGATGGAACATTAGATTGGGAGTATGGTAATATTGCCACCAATAAAGATGGAACATAAGATTGGGAGGACGGTAATATTGCCACCACTAAAGATGGAACATAAGGTTGAGAAGATGGTAATATTGCCACCACTAAATATGGAACATAAGATTGGGAGTATGGTAATATTGCCACCACTAAAGATGGAACATAAGATTGAGAGGATGGTAATATTGCCACCACTAAATATGGAACATAAGATTGGGAAGATTGTAATTTTGCCACCGCTAAAGATGGAACAGAAGATTGAGAGGATGGTTATATTGCCACCATTAAAGATGGAACAGAAGATTGGGAGGATGGTAATATTGCCACCATTAAAGATGGAACAGAAGATTGGGAGGACGGTAATATTGCCACCATTAAAGATGGAACAGAAGATTGGGAGGATGGTAATATTGCCACCACTAAAGATGGAACATAAGATTGAGAGGATGGTAATATTGCTACCACTAAAGATGGAACATTAGATTGGGAGGATGGTAATATTGCCACCAATAAACATGGAACATAAGATTGAGAGGATGGTAATATTGCCACCACTAAATATGGAACATAAGATTGGGAGGATTGTAATTTTGCCACCGCTAAAGATGGAACAGAAGATTGAGAGGATGGTTATATTGCCACCATTAAAGATGGAACAGAAGATTGGGAGGATGGTAATATTGCCACCATTAAAGATGGAACAGAAGATTGGGAGGACGGTAATATTGCCACCATTAAAGATGGAACAGAAGATTGGGAGGATGGTAATATTGCCACCACTAAAGATGGAACATAAGATTGAGAGGATGGTAATATTGCCACCACTAAAGATGGAACAGAAGATTGAGAGGATGGAAATATTGCCACCACTAAAGATGGAACAGAAGATTGGGAGGATGGTAATATTGCCACCACTAAAGATGGAACAGAAGATTGGGAGTATGGTAATATTGCCACCACTAAAGATGGAACATAAGATTGGGAGGATGGTAATATTGCCACCACTAAACATGGAACATAAGATTGGGAGGATGGAAATATTTCCACCATTAAAGGTGGAACATAAGATTGGGAGGATGGTAATATTGCCAACACTAAAGATGGAACATAAGATTGGGAGGATGGTAATATTGCCAACACTAAAGATGGAACATAAGATTGAGAGGATGGTAATATTGCCAACACTAAACATGGAACAGAAGATTGGGAGGACGGTAATATTGCCTACATTGAGGAGAAACGGAAGATTGGAGGATAGTAACAGTGCCTTCCCTGAAAAAAAACCAGAAGATTGGGAGGACGGTAATATTGCCTACATTGAGGAGAAACGGAAGATTGGAGGATAGTAACAGTGCCTTCCCTGAAAAAAACCAGAAGATTGGGAGGATGGTAATATTGACTACACTGAAATATAGGATATTGCGTACTTACGTGATTATCGGATTTCTCCCAACGAGATTGGGTTTTAGACCGATTTTGTAAATTTTAAATTTAAAATTATTTACATGGAATAATACTTATTTTGGTTGAAATGCTTTTTAAAGTAAAAATACATGTCAATCCATACAATACTGCAGATCTTTCAAAAGTGAAGTTATGCATGCAAATCGGGTAAACCTATGGAACATCAGACCGTTGTACGACTTTTATGAGATTGTGCGTAGGAAACTTAACGGTCTCGGGCATTAGGAAGTGACGACACAATGCTTGTTTTAACAAATTTGATAGCAAACTTTGACGCGCATGAACATTCTTAACAAAGTTCCGCTAAGTTTTCGAACACATATTAAATGTTCGTAAATGTTATAAAAGTATAATCAGTTGCGCATCGTGAATATCAAAAATATTATCACTCGTGCAGAAAAGCATTGAGTTTTAACTCGAGCGCAGGAAAATGAATTTAATTAATTTGCGCATAAAAATCTTCAGATATGATGTAAATGAAAGATTGAAAGAGTATTCGACGGGGAAAAACAGGTAAAAAAGGAAAAAAAGGAAACCCTTTTAAAACATGGAAGTAACAGATTCTCCTTTTCGCTTTCTCGTGCATTACAATATTTCTACACTATCGATTGCTAACATCAAGATATATAACATTCTAGCTAAAACTCGCATGTTAAAGATCTCGATTTTAGCTTTCTCGAATGTAGAAATATTGTAACCCACTCAAAAGAGAAGTAGAATCTATATGTAAACTAAACTCAATTTTTATAGCAATATTTAACATCGTTGCACTGTGAACCTCTATAAACTGAATACACGTATCATGATTTCGAAGACAACATTTTAGTCCAAGAGGTGTTTGGCTTACGCTGGTTTCACTATATCAAATACGTAACAAAAGTGATGCGATATCTTGAATTAAGATTAAATATGTAAACGGCTTAACATATAGTCTAGTGCCAAGAGCGTCAGATGTGCCGTATCAAACACATCAACAATGCCAAATTATTAAACAAACTATGTGTTTTTTACGTGGAGGTGTTTCTGCTAGTTTTCTTTCCATCATAATTTTCTATTTAATCTTTACAGGTGAGTGATACTGTATGTTGTGTTAGAGCACCTGAAGCTGTTTCAAATATCAGCAAAAACTAGCAAATGTTGCAATAAATAGGAATAATATATACATTTGCTATAAATGATAGATACGATTGTTTTTTCATTTCACTTATCAAAATAAATTTGTATTAATCTAAAGTCTTGAATTGATTTTCAAACGCAACGAAACAATAAATCAGTTTACGAACTTGTCTGGTATTAAAAATGCACGCAAGAACTGACCTCATTTTTTGCTGGAGGATTTACTTATTTATTATTCCAGGAAATAAGTTGTATCGTGTAATCATAAAGTTGTTTTTTTTACGGAAAAAATGAATCTCGTTGAAAATGAAGTTTTAAATCAAAACCATTTTTACCTGAAATAAAATACAACATATTAATACAGCATAAAGGAAGTAAAAGTTACCCATGCGCAGTCAAGTAAGCAAATAAGCAAATAACAATGTGTTCACAACCACACAGAAAAAAAAGGAGCGGAGTCAGATAAGGAATGATGGTAATAACAAACACCGAGGAAACTATCAAAAAAGACTATCCACAAATCAAAGACCTTAACCAGCAACCAAAATATATATTAACTACAACAATGGTCCTGACTAGGTACAGTCATTAAAAACTATGGTGGGTTAAACCAGGTTTTATGGCATGCCAAGCTTACCACTTGCATTACTGTAGTATGATAGTTGGTTTGTTGTTTAAAATAAACACAAACTTATAACGTGGACGTCACTAACAAATACTGACATGTCATGAATACTGTTGAAGTTGAAAGCAAGAGTAAAATTAGACTTTATTTATTTACTAACAGGATAATGCAAACATTTATTCGTATACCTTTATTTTTACAGCCTATTTATAAGTTAACTGTATACACAGTAGTTAATAAAATGTATCAGAAATCCGAAAGCCATACATATATACAACAAATATGCAACTCGAACACAGTTTTGGGGAAATAATGTAAACAAATCCTTAATTATTCTGATAATACGTTATCACGATAATATGCGTAGGAAAAACTACATAGATCAACCACAAATCTTTGAATTACAGTAGTAATACGAGTTTTCCGATATGCCGACACGATTTAGTCGATATAGTGATGTGAATCCATTGCAATGGTCATACAATTATATAAATATAGAAATAGTGATACGATTCCGTCGCTACGGTTATAGGACTCCGCCGATATGGTGATAGGTTCCAGTAGATATGATGATACGTTCCAGTAGATATGATGATACAATTCCGTAATATAGTTATACGATTTAGCCGATATCTTAGCACGATTCAGACCCAATGGGTGACACGATTTATACGATATTGTGACAAGATTCAGTCGATATAGAGACAAGATTCAGACAATATGGCGAAAAGATTCAGCCCGATATGGTGACACGACTCAGATGATTATGGTGATACAAGTCAGACGAATATGGTGACAAGATTTAGGCAATATGGTGACAAGATTCAGACGATATGGTGACACACGTCGGCCGATTATGGTTACAAGATTCAGGCAATATGGTGACAAGATTCAGACGATATGGTGACACGACTCAGATGATAATGGTGACACACGTCGGCCGATTATGGTGACAAGATTCAGGCAATATGGTGACAAGATTCAGACGATATGGCGACAACATTTAGACAATATGGCAACAAAGATTCTGCCGATATAATGACAAGATTTAGACAATATAGACAATATGGTGACACGACTCAGATGATTATGGTGACACGAGTCGGACCATTATGGTGACAAGATTCAGCCAATATGGTGACACGATTCAGACGATATGGTAAAAAAATGCACTTGATATGATGACAAGATTCAGACGATATTGTAACAAGATTCGGACGATTTGGCCACACGACTCAGAATATTATGGTGACAAGATTCAGACGATTTGGCCACACGACTCAGATGATTATGGTGATACAAGTTGGAAGAATATGGTGACAAGATTTAGGCAATATGGTGACAAGATTCAGACGATATGGTGACAAGATTCAGACGATATGGTGACACACGTCGGCCGATTATGGTGACAAGATTCAGGCAATATGGTGACAAGATTCAGGCAATATGGTGACAAGATTCAGACGATATGGTGACACGACTCAGATGATAATGGTGACTCATGCGGCCGATTATGGTGACAAGATTCAGGCAATATGGTGACAAGATTCAGACGATATGGCGACAACATTTAGACAATATGGCAACAAAGATTCTGCCGATATAATGGCAAGATTTAGACAATATGGTGACACGACTCAGATGATTATGGTGACACGAGTCGGACCATTATGGTGACAAGATTCAGCCAATATGGTGACAAGATTCAGACGATATGGTAAAAAAATGCACTTGATATGATGACAAGATTCAGCCAATATGGTGACAAGATTCAGACGATATTGTGACAAGATTCAGACGATTTGGTCACACGACTCAGATGATTATGGTGACAAGATTCAGACGATATAGTGACAAGATTCAGACGATTTGGCCACACGACTCAGATGATTATGGTGACAAGATTCAGACGATATAGTGACAAGATTCAGACGATTTGGTCACACGACTCAGATGATTATGGTGACAAGATTCAGACGATATAGTGACAAGATTCAGACGATTTGGTCACACGACTCAGATGATTATGGTGACAAGATTCAGACGATATAGTGACAAGATTCAGACGATTTGGCCACACGACTAAGATGATTAGGGTGACAAGATTCAGACGATATTGTGACAAGATTCAGACGATATGATGATACCGCGTAATCAAAAATAAAAATACTAACGACTTTGGTTAAAATATAAACCGTTTTAAAACTTGTAAAAACCGACAACGAACAGATTTTTAACATAATTTAACATAGCACAACCTTTAGACTTTTTAAAAGCACGAATTGTTTTTGAACCAAAAAAATTACATATTTTAATTGTTAAGTAATAAATATAGATAAATGAAAAATAGACAACAAAACGGTGTGTTATATGTCGCAAACAGTCCTCAAATACAAAATACAATCGAAAAGACTATACCTGGTGTGTTATATGTCCAAAACACTCCAAAATACCATAAATATATAGAAAAATCAAACATAACACTTTCTTCATCAAACTATGTGTGATCATATGCACAATTGTTTTATTTTTAACTCTATCACCGAAAAAAGGTGAAGGTGTATTTATTTTTCAGTATACTGGAAAATTATGTTATCCCCATGTGGATCATTTCAGAGTTGCAGTCAAGTTCATTGACTGATACTAAATAATTGAAACAAACAAGAATTGAACAAACTGTTATATACATAGTATGTTGTTCTTCAGAATTCGCAAAATCATTCAAAATTACTTGACGTCTCAATGCGGACAGGGTGCGCTCGATTCCAAACTTAATTGACAAGGATTTCCAGTTTTCCTTCCGCAGGTTTGGGGTCTTCTCTCTCAATAAAATCTTTACTCCAAAAAAAACTTGCTGAAAATGGAGTTTAACAACATTCAAATACATGTAAACACACAAACAAAATTACATGACTGTTTATTATAAACAACAATAGGTCGATAAACATCAATATTTACTATGAACATTTAATCTCTTTGCCAACCTATGGAAGCAAAATGTTTATTTGTACTAATGTTTCCAGACAAACATTCCACAACTCATTATATTGGTACCAAGTTAGACTTGCCACTAGTCCCTTTGAATTTTTTTTTTGCTATTAGAGACATAGATCTCAACATTTCTTGAACTATCCACTTGTACACAAGCTGATATTATAGGAAATGTTGATAATGAAGGTGTATCTCTCTAATAGCAAATTCAAAGAGACTTGTGGCAAATCTATTACCAAGTAAAATTTAAAAACTTCGGCTAGTTTGTGCTATTAAGTAAATGAGTATATACGTTGTTAAGAAATTTTAACATTAGGTTGATAATAATTACTTCCCTTCTAACACCGATCAATTATCTTATTGTTTCTCTGAAAACGTTGATGTTTTATTTAGAAAACTTCCGGATATTGTCTTTGCTGTGTAAGGTTCATTTCTAGAAAAGATCCATACATTATCATAAGATCTAAGTGTTCTAATCAAATAGTGAACACAATGTCCTTGTTTCTGACTATCAGTTTGCGCGTTCGGTGCAATAGCACCTAGCATCATAATCGCATTAACACACTTTCGGGCGGTACATCAGGATCTAGTCTTGTAATAAGTTCTATTATCTTTTATGACATCTGCAACTAAAAAGAGTCTTAACCAAGTTTTACACAATGTTATAGATAAAATTTGTAATGTGACTTAATTTTAGCATTTTCACTTATCGTATTTACATAGACCTTTAATCTATATATACTTGTTTTAATTATCTGTCGTAACTTCATCTTATGTCATTTATCTTTTCTTATATTTATATATACTTATTCATATGTGTTTGTATTTTTGTATGCCCCTTGTGGGCCTTTAATTGGCTAATAAAATTCGATTTCGTATTTAACACTAATCACTACTTAGAGAACGCTAAAAACTGTGCTGCTTAAATCTACGATATAATAGTATTTATACGTGATAACAATAGTTCTAAAAAAAAAAGAGAGCTTATGGATAGAATAAATACTGCAAATAACTCTACACTTAAACACGAATGTCACATAAATCTGTAGGCAGAAAAGGCTTTTTTAAAAGGATAAAATGCCACATTAAAGATATACTGTTTGGGCATGTTGAAGGTGTTGTCAAATCATGGTGTCACACAAGTTAATATAAGTGACTTTCAAAACCATGTGTGAAATGTTCGCTACTTAACCCTCAATGAGAAAAAAAAGAATTTTTTGTTTTTGTATCGCAATTTTTAGCATACATTCTTTAAACCAGAGTGGCTGTTGACAAAATATTTGTAAGACACTTTTCGCGTGCAATACCAAACCACAAATACCTCCACAACTAAGACAGTATTAGATGGTATTTAGTGTATTCTTTCGTATTTGTCCTTGCTGGTATTTGTTTTCGTATGTTAATTTTGTGCGATCTGTTTTTTTGCTTTTGTACAGTAATTTATTGAAATGTGACGTTGTTTGTTTGTCATCTCCTTCTTATTGAAATGTTAAAGGTTATTTAGAAAATGACATATTATTAAATGAAAATGTTATTTACTGTTTCATTCATCCCATTATTCAAGCTATTCTGTTTGGTACAAATAAAAACGCACTGTGGGCAGGGTGTATTAGACTCCAATCTTAATTGACACGGATTGCCAGTTTTTCTACCGAAGGTCGAGGGGTTCTCTCCGTGTACTCCGGCTTCTTCCCCCAATAAAAACTGGATGCCATGAAATAGCTAAAAAAACTGCGTAAAACATCATTCAAACAACAAACAAACAAACAAATAAAAACGCCTTTTTTATTATAAAATGACATTGAGATATCTCAAGTACAAAACACGTAAGGTCAAAAGGTGCATAATTACTTAACACCGACACATTTAATAGGTATAACAGTAGTAAATGTGTACCAGTAACAGGTTACCAGATTGTGTACCCTACATTAAGTACTGTACTGAATACTTGATTTGGTCAATAGTGGTCAGATGTGTACAATTTTTTAGCTGTAAGCTCCTGCATAAATTAAGTTTTAAAAAGTGGTAAAATTTTTCTCAGATCTTGCAAGATAAAATTTTGGTAATTCTTTTTAACAATGTAGTATTTTTACATTCACTTCATTAGAAATTGCATGTAAAAGTGGGAGCGTCTCAAAATGTTCTAACTAGCGAAAAAAGGAATTGGTCACGGATATATATGGCATATATTTTTTGAATGGAAAATGAAAGTTTATTAATTTCCTAGTCCAGGTAAATGCTGATCAATGTAAGAAAGGTATGCAAATCACAGAAATGTTAGTGTTTTCGACTATAGCCAAAACATTTACTACTGTTCTACCTTAACAACACCTACGAGCTAATTCAATTTAATAACTTATCTTGTGATCACGTGACTATTATAATTCAGCAACAAATAAATGTAATTAGGACAAATGACGGAACTTAGATTTTGTTATACAAAAGCGAACTGACATAAGCACGGAACAAACAATTAAACACAATCCATAGTACCTGACACATCAGGTAATGAAACGTTTTAAGTTGTGTCATACGTCATATAGGAACGAATTTCCTACTTCCGTAGCTAGTCATTAGACTAGATGAACTATGACCGAATGTTAATAGCCAGACTTCTTTGTTATGACTAGAAGATTTTTGTTTGTTTGTTTGAATTATGTAAAACGCCCGTTTCAGCAATTTTCAGCTACATAATTGCTTCCTGTTTTTGTAGGGAGGATGCCGGAGTACCAGGAGAAAACCCAGGCCTTCGGTAAGAAACTGGCAATCCTTGTTAATTAAGATTGGAGTCAGGTATACCCTGCCCGCAGTGATTATAACGAGAAGACAAAAGATACCCAAAGTTAATGCATGTAATTAACCAGTCTTTTGCTTTATTGTCGATATTAAAGCTTCGTGTTACCCAAAGGCGGTGAAATCAATTTTAACGTATTTGGTTACTATAATAAGAGTCAAACCCCAGAGCAGCTTGGCACTACCACAGACCGACTACGTTCAGTGCGTCCGTGTGTAACAACTCGGGCGCAGGATCGTTACATTAGATTATTCCGTCTACGAAACAGGACTATTGCTGCAACAGAAACAGCTCTTAACGTCTCTGGGTTGCGCCGTATATCACCACAGACATTACGCAATCGGTTACGCTCTCATGGATTGCGGGCAAGAAGACCTTGCGTCGGATAAACACTTAGACGTCAACACCGCCGAGCAAGGGTTATATGATGTACTACCGGTCGTGTATGGAATTTACAGAACTGGAGAAGAGCGTGGTTCAGCGATGAGGCACGTTTTCAGCATGAAAAGCGAGATGGTCGCATACGAGTGCACAGGCGCCGAAATGAATGTTTTGCGCAAAACTGTGTTGTAGAAAGACAATTCTGGCGGGAGCAGTGTTATGATGTAGGCCGCTATCTCTTACGCCAGAAACACACATCTGATACATATCCAAGGCAATCTCAACGCTGTTAGGTATAGAGACGAAATTATACGGCTGCATTTATTGTCCATAATTGACATTCAAAGAGAAATTTTTAAACACGACAATGCCCGACCACATACAGCAAGTGTAACAGTAGATTTTTTAGAGCAACAGAATGTCATTGTGATCCGTTGGCCATCACGATCTCCGAATCTTAACCCAATGAACATATATGGGCTGAACTTGATCGCCAACGTCAACCACCACCGCAAAAACTGCAATAATTAGAGCAGGCACTTCAGTATGAGCGGCAAAGGATACCACGTGTTCGGAGTCAACGTTTAATTGAATCCATGCCAAGAAGGGTAACGGCAAGCAAATGGTGGGCACAACAGATACTGACATTTTTTGCGTGATTTATTTACAATATGCGACAAATGTTACAAGAAGTGTGCCAATTGTTTACATTGCTGTATCAATTATTTATATCATAAATTGTTAAAATAGAATATGATGTAAAATTCACATTTTTTGACTGTTGCGTTTCTTTTTGAGTGAGTATATTTATCACATGGTCTGTCAACACTGAGGTTGCGGGTTCGATTCTCACAACAGGCAGGTTGTATTCGACTCCAATTGATAAGGATTGCCAGTTTTCCTATCGCAGTTCGGGGTTATCCCCGGGTACTCCGGCTTCCTCTCCCATTAAAAACTGCACGCCATGATATAGCTGAACAATTGCTGAAAATGGCGTTAAACACCATTTAAACAAACAAACAAAAAATGCATTTTATCATTTGACTACCGTAGAAAGATACGAGTTAAAAAAATACGTTTATAATTTCATTTATTTTGCCATTAAATTACCTTATAGCTATTTTAAAAAGATACGAGTTAAAAAATACGTTTATAATTTCATTTATTGTGCCATTAAATTACCTTATAGCTATTTTAAAATCTGAAACATTATACACTACCGAAGTAACACTTGTGTTCTCGTTTATCAAATGAAACTTTTTCATTTTTTCAGTTTAAAAAAAACCCACTTTATATAAAGGGTATAACAGTTTCATTAAGACAAATTTCAACAAATACAGTATTTTGTTGAATTGAAATTAGAACGTTCTATGTTTGGAAATATTCTAACTAAAACTATCCTTCGATACTGCTGGACACCTTTCTTACCGTTCTAAATTTATGTCAAGAAAACCACAAACCACAGTAGGAAAACCGGCAATCCTTGTCAATTAAGATTGTAGCCAAGTGCAACCTGCCCGTAAACACAACTATATATATGTAAAACAGTGTGATCGCGACAGTGCCTTCATGATCGACCACTGAAGCACAAATTATAACAAAACAAGCGTAATTTTATAAATAATAAATAACTGATTTTAGGCAAGAGATTAACACAAATAAATTTCTTCTTGATCGAGGCTTCTTATCTGCTTTTCACGCATGCGGATACAACACGTAATGTGACCAACATATTTTGTCCACGTCCACTAGGTCAATGCCTCTGCTAGTAGACTGTTTGACACGAGACTGTCACCAGACATGTATTAACACTTTGGTGCTGACGTTAAATATTAGTTATGCATTCACTGATATACTTTTTTGAATTAATTGTCCTCAAAGTACTAAACCTTGTATGAATTTTCTGCAAAATCTTAATAATTTGGGTTTCAAATATGTGGTTCCAACGCCATTAATGCAATCAGACGTATCGCTCTTCTAGCGTAGTAAACTTTATAATCCTGGAATTTATGATGGTACTCTTTCTTATATCTTTACAAAAGAATAGATGCATATCACGACCTGAAAACGTGCTCTTATTTAGTTTCCATGATCTATTTCTTTTTTATAAGATTATATCAATTAAACATTCTAATGTTTGTTTGTTTCAGCAATGTTTCAGCTATATCATGGCGTCCAGCTTTTATTAGAGAAGGACGCCGGAGAAATTGGTTTATACACCTGGCCTTGGTCAGGAAAACTGGCAATGATTGTCAATTAAGGTTGGAGTCAAGCACACCCAGCCCGCAGCATGACTCAAACACGCGGCAAGCACGTGACGAATAGTTGGTGTGGTGACCAGTTACCTTAATCACTAGGCAACGGAGGCTCTACCTAAAACATTTTATCAATTTTAACATGTCTAGTGCATATTTACAAGTTATAGAAGCTATAAATATCCCGTATGTAAGACATCCCATGATATCAGTCCTATTCGTTGTCAGAACAACAGAAATCGTTTGTGTTATTTCCCTATGTTTTGCTGCCTTAAATAATACATATTTGTTGTTAATGACGAAAGTTACGATGTTTACCGCCAACATCCTTTAGAAAAAGGTTCACCTCAAAAGATTAGTTTTTGTTAGCAGCACTTGTTTTATTTTTATCTATCATACTATTTTCATATTTTTACAACATGGAAGATTTCATTTCGGTACTTTTTCTATTTATAAACCAGTTATGAAATAAATCTATCATGATCAATGGAAGTAATCATACGCAGGAATGATTTTACAGCTTAAAAATATATACTTCAGAAACAGACAGGAAATATAGGTTTGTCAATGTGTGATACGCTAGCTTTGTAGATTTGTTTTATATCTTTGTACCACCTATAGAGAAAAAAACATTCTTCACGAATTTGTTGGAAGAGGAGTATGCTTATTTGAGCCATTGTTTTAGTGGCAGACAATATTTTCTGACCTTATAGTCCATCCCTTTACTAAATTCCACAATTTATTTCGTGTTTAACTTGCTCGCTCGAAGTAATCAATCAATCAATCAATCAATCAATCAATCAATCAATTTAACTCCATTCATTTTGCCTTGGAGCAAATGTTTTTGTTATGTATTGATGCAAGTATTAAACTGAGAAACAGATCATTAATTCGTACCGAATAATAAATATCATGATTTTGTTTAGTGGCTTAAAGACGTGATTTATACATTATTGTATAGCAATATAATATTTCCTATGGCACATAATCAAAGGTAAGCGTGTCGTATTTTTTTTTACTGCACGTGTTGCAATATTACTTTTAATGCAGGTCCAATATAATATATTTGAACGAACCCTGATTTTGGTCAACTTTTATTTATAGAACTGTCGGCATGTCGTCAGATAGACGGTTAGTCAATTTGTCAACAATTAAAGACACCCATCTTCCATTCACTTCTGAACTCAGTTTATGTGTACTGTCCTCTTATAGTCAATATACACATATATAGATTCTTCTATCAATACGTCTTAACGTAAATTTTATACTGAATTTATATCATGTTCTAAAACTAGTTATTTTTTGCTTTATCCCGCAATCATTACAGTTGCACTACAATAAAGCTAGCAGAATATAATTTGCTTTAATATTGCTTATTTAGCAGTACCAAATAAATGTCTTCTGGTACCCTTTTCCTCAATTCTTACGATATTTAGTATTTTGTTCTGGTTCACGACATGTTGTGGAATACGATATTTAATTATGAGATCAGGCTGTCGCTGACTGCAATTTCAAGTCAGAAATCGGCTAAGAGTGCTCCTGTTAATGTTGTTCATCAGTAAAAATTGTACTCGGTGCGAAACAGATGAGAAATGCTCGAAAAAGCCCCACATTTCTACCTGTTTCTTAGGCTTGTACAAATAAATTATATATTTTCTGACAATGTACGAATAAATATGAGCAACAGAAACTAAAAAGTTACGACATAAAATCATAGTACATTGAAAAAATACAATAGTAGATATAATTTCTACAACGTCATAGATAAAAACTTTTATTTCTATATGTTAACACAAAAAGAACAAAAAATATATATTCTAAGTATTCTATTCAATTGTATTAGTATACATTCATTCTACACTTAAAAATTGATGATTCGGAAGATTCTTTGTGTTCCATGTCCGGCATAGACGCGTGAAAATTGATCTCGTGTCTAAGTTCATAAATGATTCTATTAATCAGTACACTTATTATATGTTATAATGCATATCCCTTGCATTCTTTCAAGTGATTCTAATATGAGAAATATTTTTTTTGGTTCAAAATAGTTCTTATGATAGATCTTATGGCTTAACGACAACTTTAAATGGTTTATCTAAATGAAATGTACAGAATGTTGGTCCTATTTAAAAAAAGACGGAAAATGGTTTGTCTCCAATATCAATATAATTACTTCTCTTAGACAAAGCAGCTTTAATAAGAATTACAATGACAACTGTCTGCATTACACATTGTGTATTATGACATTTTAAAATACCACGAAATGTTATTATAATAAATGATACATATTCCATGATAAAGGTTTTATATTATTAGTTTTTCCTACTAAAAGATATTGATGCCTTATGAAATGACGACGTTAAAATGAGCATATTATTGCCCAATTTGGTAAAAAATTAAACATTGAAAGGAACCATAAAAAGTATCTTACTTCGATAAAGCCTCTATTCAACTTATTTTCCCTAAGTATATAGAAGAAGAAAAGTAATGCTACATTTCATTGACATAAAAGTGATCATGAATAATAATAAATCGAGAATATGGTTCACCACATCACTGGTGCATCGTAGAATAATAATACAAGGGAAGAAACAAAGCTGAACATTCAAAGCAATGAATTTCACAGGGTTAAATGAAGTACTAGCTGTTGTCTGTAATAATCTACCACCCTTTCTGGTTTATCTGTTGATTGTTCTTACAACCTTCACTCGATGTTTTCAAATTTAATTTACCATTATCGACAGCTAGGCACGTTAAACAAAGGAACCAATTTGTGGGTATTAAACTGGTGAATGGCATAATGAAAATAGTTCAAGAACCGCCTGCCGTCAAACGCTTTTTCAGACTGATGGAAGCGTAACGCTCCCATCAAATTCTAAAAACAGCGTTGGACGGCAGGATTCTTGGACTTAAGTGAATATAAGGACGACGGTTGTGACTGCCATGGTAAAGATAGACATAAGGAATAAATTTTATACACAGTCATCTTCGATGACATTTTGTTATAACCTTGCGAGTGTCAATAACTGTTTAAGCCCTAAATGCATCTACATAAGAACGACTACAAATAAAATTACCTTGAAAGCAATTGAAACGTTTATTTTCTATGTTAGATCAAATATTAGTCACGTAAGTCTCCTTATTGTGAAATTGAACGAATCTATTCACATCTTTTTATTATCATTTTAAAAAATTGATTATAAAAACACATATACAATTAATGACTATCAATTTGGTTTTTTTGAAAAGAATTTGGGAGCTTGAGAATAACTATTCAGCTAAAGTTTACATTTTAAAACATTATGATTGCATTTTGACGAATATTAAATCTGTTAAAATCGTATTTTTTCTGAGTAGTATCTTTAGACATCACACTGTTATCGTCATCATTAATTTGACTCTTTGTATTTAAATTTGTAGAAATAGTATACAATAAACTATTAATTACTTAAAATTACGTACTGTACGCAAATATTTTTTTTAAACAGCAATAAGTAGTCCCATTCTCATAACATAGGCGTCGGCTAAGATTTTATTGTGATTGCTTGCAACAACTTAGTTAACTATGTCATTCCCGTCTCGCATGCGAGACGGGATAAATAATCAAAAGCTAAACAGCGGAAACCAGTCGTATCTCAAGGATAACAGATAAACAATGCTGTGTCTTGATTGGCTGCTAAATCGGGAGATAGTTGCCGATTGGAAAACAAATAAGCAGAGCTAAGTTAGGGATGAAAACCCGGCATAATTACGGGGCGGTAGCAATCATAATAGGCTAAATCGGGAGACAGCTGCCGATTGGCCAACTGTCTTGTCTTGTTCAGGTAACTACCGCCGTTAGTCGGCGCACTCTATCCTCTGGATAGATATATGTGGTGCGTCACAGTGAGAATACGAATAGTTGACGGAGTCAGGTGAACATTTATGTACAGTGTATGGGTTATAATACAGTTAGGCATCCACATATAAGTCATTTAAATGTAGAGTTATTAAACTCAGTCTACAATTACTACTTTATCGTAAAAGGACTAAAAGCACTAAAAGGCAAGAAGCAGCATTATACGTAAAATATCAGGCACTAGTCATAAATGCACTAAAATGTTTAAATATTGTTAATCTAAAATTTTACTTTCTGATATCAAAAATGGCATGTATAGCGGTTTCTTAAACTATAAAAGCGGCTAAAACACGATGCTTGAGTTAAAACGATAAGATGCACTTGGTCAAGCGTGGAGTCAAAAGAAAATTCATAGATATATTATACAAGAAGGGTATCATCACTGTTGCATTTTTTCTATTAAAAACACTAAAAGCATCGGATTATACATAGTTTATATATTTATAGAATCCTGCCCCCTCCTTTAACTGTCTCATCCTTTCCATATGTAGGTTATAGCACATGTTCCTGGTTAGTTCATCCAGCTCTATATAACCTTGTTTTTTCAGCTTACTGATATACGGCATCTGTTGGTTTGTACAGTCCAGTATGAGTTGAAGTAGGTTGTTTTGAGTGACAAACTCTTGGTAAACATCGTTTCTGAGGTTATCTAGGTAGCTTTTGATATGTCGGAGATGCCTTCTCCGAACGTTTTCCAGCTTTGGACGCTTGAGAATAAAATGTTGTAGATCATCTGGCTCATCTCCGCATAGGCAGCAGTGATGAAAACCCCGCATAACATTGCGGTAGCAATAATAATAGGCCGACCGCCGTTCGTTGCCACTCGAGAAAAGCCGAGCGATCACGAATCGGTTACGATAAAAAAAAGAAAAAAATATGCACGATAATGGGTATTTAACTGTTTTAAAAGGAAAGTCGCATTGATTTGTGTATGTTTATCATAAAATCATAAAACTTAAACGGAAAAAAACGGAAAAACAAGTGAGAAAAGGAGAACAATTTTAATCTTTTAATGCTTACTGACAAGGTTCACATCAACTATCTTACCGCGTAGAATGATGCATCTAGAGATGCTTAGCATAGTGCATGCTTCATATGCTGACTCTGACCTATATATTGCGGTTGCCTGATTTGGCTATCTAAACATAGTATACTTATAATGAAGTGATGTTAATAATAACAATACATAATAACATTAAAAAACAGTACGTATTTTTGTCCACGAAAAATAAAGCTTAGAGACGGCTAGCTTTTTAGGAAAGCTAATACTTGTATTCATATATCCTTGTAGAAAAATATTCTCGTTAGAAAATGGCTATAAATAGTTTTTCATAATTTTAAATTCAGTGTACAGCGAGTGTGTTATGATGATTATTAGATACACATACAAGAAAACTTTTGATGCAAAGCATCAGTTCGCCGCCGATTTGTTTACGGGATGCATTTTAAAGCATGTTTATACCTACGTTACAGAGGTTATTTTTTATGTTATTTGCAATTATGTTGTAATGCGTAAAAGCTTTTAGTTAATATTTTATTCAAATTATACATTAACAGCATATACTATAGACCTAACAGCATATTCTTTAGACCCAATAGTGTGTTTTGCTTAGAGGCTGTATTATATATAATCAAACGTTTCGAACCTTGAATATGTGTTTTTCTATCTGTTTGCATTTGCTTAAATGCAAAATACATATCATCTCGAAAATATGGCAATTAGAGAACATAATCTCAATTTTAGATTGGATTGAAAAATTGTACGTGTAGAGGACCAGAAGAATAAATAATCAAAGTCAAGTTGTTTTTATATAATATAAAAGCTTGTGCAGCAGATATGATCTCAGATTTTTAATCGAACTAAAAACACACAATTTCTAAGGACTATCTAATGAACATTCGCTTAGAAAGAATTGCAGTTTCTAAACAGAAGGCATTTTAACTTTTCCCCCATAAGGTTCTATGTAAAGCTAAGTCCTGCTGTTGTGGCTAATTTGAATTGCCGATTTCTGAATTTGCGCACATGTTATCTTTTGTCATATATTAAATCACAAATATACTCGAATTAAAACTAATATTTAAATTGTTCATTAAATTATTGACATAACATTTATATATTGAATCTTACAAATGCGGCATACTCCGGAATTGTATAAACAAAATTGCCTTTTATTCTGGTTTCCGATTTTTCAAACCTAAGTTCTTCGATAGAACTATCACTGAATGATAAAGTACCAGGATAAAAATTATTAACTTCCGTAAATAGAATACCTACAAAATTTGTTATTACATGAAACTTTGATATTACCCAAGCATTTTTGCAGTCGAAACTTAGCTATCATCTTGTTTTTTCACTCAAGTTAAATGATTGACATTCTTGTAGCAAATTTCTGTTCATTTATGGTAACTAAGTGTACTTAGAAATATTTTCTCCTTTATCCATCGTTAGCAACGAAAGTGAATACAAATATATCGCCGCCCTCCTGGGCGACGATAATAAGTGACCAGTGGTGAATGATACCCATCTATTTCAATCAACAAACTAACTCCCATTCTACGGGAATGGAAGCGGAAGGTTTGTCTTGCCATACAACCTGGTTTAACCCACCATATTTCTTTTAAAATGCCTGAACTAAATCAGGACCATTTAGTTACTATATTTGTTATTGGTTCCGGAGTTCACCGTTTCGGACTTAGATTTTAGGTTTGTATTTTTTTACAGTGGCCATCGGTTTTCGGTATTTTGTTAACACCTTCATTACGTAAGGTGATTGAAAACAACGAACCAATAACCTACGGTGTTTATAACAACTATTCAGGGATTGTCGTAGACAACGATTACTTCGGTCTCATTCGTAAACTAACATGGAAAAAGCTCAGTTTGGGTGGGTTAATACCCATTCAAATATTTAAATCGCTTCTAAAATATACATCACATTAAATTTCAGAAAAGTAATTATAAGTATACAATTAAAACAGTACCTTGCTTGTCTCGTGTCCACTAGAATGATAAATTATACCAATGATAATAATCACAAGTAATGATCTTGCCATAAACGTACACTATCTAGATATGATCCATTGTATTAACTGCTACTGGGTTAACGGAAGAATATACAGATCTGGAATCAGTATTTA
The DNA here is from genome assembly GCA_944474755.1 of Limnoperna fortunei. Taxonomy (NCBI): domain Eukaryota; kingdom Metazoa; phylum Mollusca; class Bivalvia; order Mytilida; family Modiolidae; genus Limnoperna; species Limnoperna fortunei. The sequence continues at coordinate 34,169,739 of OX104119.1, forward strand.
CAATATAATACTTAGTATTCCTGCCAAAGCATGTACAACAGATTGAAGAGTTATAAGCAATATCGAACTGTATTTGTTTCAATGTGGGATAATGATTGTGCTAATGATTTTATAATTTACAAAACTGTATTCTGGAGAAAGTTAACTAATGTAATAAATTGCTCTTGAATATTTATAAAATGACGTCATATTGACTTTTACTAGTCAAAACGTCATTTACAATATATAACAAAAATAAAGAAAAACGTATGTAAAAAATCCCGAAACAAATTCTTACGGCATATAAGCATTATGCAGTCTGTTTGTTTGTATTTTTTTCAGCCATTTCATGCCGTCCTGTTTTTTCTTGGGAAAATAGCAAAGAAAACAGACCGAACAACAAGAGCCAAGGGACAGTTACAAATCCGGATATAGACAAACACAACACAAAAACCAAAAAACATAAAACACAGAGAGTAAGACGAACCCAATGAAAACCATGGGTGAAAGAAGACAGGAAAACACCCAACATTAGGAAAACTGGCATTAAGATATTTTAGTCGAGCATCCTGCCGCAGTGAGACTCGAACCAACAATTCAATGTTGACAGACCACGTGATCAATATCTTAACCACTCGGCCACCGAAGCCCCTTATGCAGTCTGTAAATAACATAAATTGCACCGCTTTTTGATGAGTTATTTTAATTCTATGGTAAATTTCACAATATTTCCATAATTTAGACCGATCAGTGGGTGGAGTTTATAGTGAAAGCTCAAGCGTGTGTGGCAAAGCAGGAATCTGAGAAGGCTACACATCTTCCTTTGTCGGAATTCACCGAGTCCAAACCTATAGTTCCCCACGGAGGTACCGTTATGTGACTAATAAAAGAGAAATTAAAATCAAACTGAACCATCAATTTAAAAACATTATCAGTGGACCGTTGTAATATTCAAATATGACATCGAGCATTCTGATACTTCATCAAATGAGACGGTAATCATTTTGACAGTCTGATATTTATACCGATTTAAAAGCAACGGGTTTATGTTTTAAAACAATTTTAAGTAAAATATAAGTAAAGCTACTCTGATAATATCCATTACAGACGGTAATAATAAAAAAATAAATAGGGAATTAAAAAAGTGAAACAAAGATTTTTGCCCATAATGCTATCTGCATTGATGTATGCACATCGTTTGATATTATTTAAACAAATATAATTACAAACTTTGACTACAATGGTTCATTATAAAGAATTTCAAACCTCGGCATAACCTGTTTCCTTTTCAGGGATCAAAGTTACGACAATGACGTTAGATTAATATCATTTTCAATGAAGGTCTTGCATGACTACAGCAAGGTAAAATCATACAACATACAATCGTTGTGCCTTGTCATGGTTTGAAATTTATATAAAAGATACATAGTACATTGAACACGTTTTGTCATTGGATCAACTGTCATTTTCTAGTTAGTTCTAGTTAGTCATGTCACTTGTCAAGTCCATTTAATGTCTCAATTATTTATTCAATTCATAACTATAAGTCGTAGATTAAATATCATCAAAGATACCAATGTAATTTCTTCTTTTGGTACCAATGTTGACTACTAAAGTACATTTTTTTTTATTTTGATAAAATAATTATTTCCATGGAAGCCTAATACAAAATAATAAAACAAATTTTCTTGGTTTCGATGAAGCAAACTTGTGATAACAAAGCCATTTAATTATCCCAAATAAAGAGGAGACACGCTTTAATCCCATAAAAATTCTATGATGACTTTGATTGCCTCAAGATCATCTAATTTAAATCAGTATTAAAACGCCAACGTCGTCAATATTGCGATGACAAATGATTTGGTATTCGCCCTAATTGTCAACAAAAACAATTTTATTACGTTTAAAAACACGTATTAATAATTCTCTTCTGATGGTTGCTTACGCTGTATAGTATTCAATCTACTGTATGTATATTTAATGTCATAAACTTACAGCAAAAATAAAAAGTAGTCAATATTTTGTTTGGGTAGACAGAATAACGTAGTAGATTCCATTGACATTGGTATCTTAGATCTTTATCTTATTTTGGAGAGCTTAAAAGGGGAAACTTTCGGGTCGCACATCCCTATATATACCAAGTTACCCCCCTCCCCCAGATTCTATGATACTGACAATTAAAATAAAATGTGTACTTACAACAACGGAATTATTAGTTCCCATATAATAGCAGAATCCAATTTGATCTGAAATTTATGGAATTGTCAGTTATTCTGAAATCACATCTGTTCTTTTGCTCGACTCCTGTCGTCAGTTTGAAATATGTCATTGTGTAACGTTTAGTATTATAAAGTAATGCTTTAATTATGGTTACACCACATGCGTGTATTATAAACATATAGTTCAGGTCTATCATCAAAAGCACAGTTGATTCCACCAATTCCTATTCATGAAATCTACAGGTGCTAAACATTAGCTATTTTATACAAACTACAGAAACGAATTTTAATTAAAAAATATTCTGTTTGATGGCAACCATTAACACTGTGTGCATTAAATTTAATCAACGCTATCTTCATTTATCTACAAAATGATAAAAATATTTGGTTTTGAAAGTCTGCACAAGTTATGTTCAAGGTTTTTTTAACAATATTTATGAAGATGCTTTTATATAAAATTCAATTTGAATTTTTCTTTGCTTTGGTAACTCTGTTGCTAGTCAATGTCAGTATTAACGAATTATGGAAAACAAAATAGACTCTAAATCTGCAACTAATATTAATTAGTTAGTGAGCATGGTTATCTTGGGTATCGAAAACAAATAAAAATGAATTAATAAATTAGTGTATCTTCACTTAAAAATGCTGAGGTCTATACATTTGTCATTTACTGTGTGTGGCTTGTAACAATTTGTCAAACTTTCACAAATTATGTACTAGTTTTTAACTTGTTTAAAGTATTGCGATACTTACAAAAAGTAATCCGATGAAAAAACATCATGCATGAAATAAAAAGCATCGGTTTACTTTTCAAAAGTATGCCAATGCTTTTACCAAGTATCGCGATGCTTTACCAAGTATCGTGATGCTTTTTTAAAACAAGTATCGTGATGCTTTTATTCAAAAAAACAATCCGATAAAAATATCCCTACAGCCACTGATAGTTATGTACCTTAATGATAAACACATGTATTAAAATTTTTATTAAATCTAAAGTTGTTCTATTCTTGATGGGATTAGCTAGACAGGAATGGTATAATCTTGGGGATAAAGCACATAGTCTTTTTATTTGTTATTGGACGAAACGCGCGTCTAAGTACTATATATATCTTGTATAAAGATGGTCTCTTTTTGTGTCTGGGTTGGAAATAAGCTTTGTAAGCTTTAATTGGTAATCCTAGGTGGAGGCAGTATGTACTTTATTATTGCACTATGTTGGTTGTAATATTTAGGTCTTTCCACCTTTCTGTGGAAAGACCTATAGTTATTGTTCTGATTATTATTATTATTATTCTTCTCCCACTTCTTGCGCAAACTTATGTCCGGTTTTTTCATTTCGCGACATGTCGCTTTGATATTTTATATCTGATATCGCTTACCTATTGCGCTTTCGCAGTTCACCCTGACTGACCGCGCCCTTTTCCTTAAAGGAGTTATCTCCCCTTTTAGTAAAAAGCTTGTTCCTGCTACTCCTCCTAAACCAAAAAAGATAGCAATACCAAACCTTTACCAAAATGTGTCCTATATCCTTGCGCAACTTTGGGATAGATTGATTGAAGGGTTCTGACAACATCTTATAGGAGTTATCTCCCTTTAAATAAAAAGTAGTAAGTGATATTCAAACAAATCTCAACAACTAAAAGAGATAGAGGCCTGGGGTCTTCACTATAGATCATCTTTACCTTTGACCTTGAAAATGGACGCAAGGTCAAAGGTCAAGGTCACGTTCTAAATTTAGACATTTGCTTGTGTCCGCTACTCCTTTGAAACGGTAAAAGATAGATAAACACTTATTAAGAGTAAAATGTTCGTCTTATTAAGACGCAACTTTGTCACATTTGGAGCGAAGTAATTTGACTTCATTTTATTGAGTTATCTCCCATTATATATGTAACTGATTGGTTTTTTACAAGTAGCTCATTAACTTTTAATGATAAAGGGAAAGTAAAGAGTGCAAAATGTTGGTCTTTAAAAGGAGCAACTTTGACTCATTTGAACTAAAAGGATTTGACTTCATTTTATAGGAGTTATCTCCCATTATATACGTCACTTATTGGTTTTTCATAAGTAACTAAGTCGTCTTATAATAGTTATCTCCCATTATATATATGTAATTTATTGGTTTTTACTTGTAACTCATTAAATATTAATGATAGAGGGAAACCAAAGAGTGCAAAATGTTGATCTCTTAAAGGAGCAACTTTGTCACATTTACAGGGAAAGGATTTGAAGTCATCTTATAGGAGTTATCTCCCATTATATAAGTAACTGATTGGTTTTTCACATGTAACTCATTAACTTTTAATGACAAAGGGAAACGAAAGAGTGCAAAATGTTGATCTTTTAAAGGAGCAACTTTTTCCCATTTGCAGTAAACGGATTTGACTGCATTTTATAGGAGTTATCTCCCATTATATATTTAACTTATTGGTTTTTTAAATGTTACTCATTAACTATTAATGATAAAGGGTAACTAAAGAGTGCAAAATGTTGGTCTTTTAAAGGAGCAACTTTTGTACATTTAAAGTAAATGGATTTGACTTCATTTTATAGGAGTTATCTCCCATTATATATGTAACTTATTGGTTTTTTACATGTTACTATTTAACTATTAATGATAAAGGAAAACTAAAGACTGCAAAATGTTGGTCTTTTAAAGGAGCAACTTTTTCACATTTGCATTAAACGGATTTGACTTCATTTTATAGGAGTTATCTCCCATTATATATTTAACTGATTGGTTTTTCACATGGTACTCATTAACTATTAATGATAGAGGGAAAGTAAAGAGTGCAAAATGTTGATCTCTTAAAGGAACAACTTTGTTACATTTATAGAAAAAGGATTTGACTTCATTTTATAGGAGTTATCTCCCATTATATATGTAACTTATTGGTTTTTTACATGTTACTCATTTACTATTAATGATAAAGGGAAACGAAAGAGTGCAAAATGTTGATTTCTTAAAGGAGCAACTTTGTTACATTTACAGGTAAAGGATTTGACTTCATTTTATGGGAGTTCTCTCCCATTATATATGTAACTTATTGGTTTCATACATGTTACTGATTAACTATTAATGATAAAAAGAAACCAAAGAGTGCAAAATGTTGGTCTCTTACAGGAGCAACTGTTACATTATAGAGAAAGGATTTGACTTAATTTTAGAAGAGTTATCTCCCATTATATATGTAACTGATTGGTTTTTCACATGGTACTCATTAACTATTAATGATAGAGGGAAACTGAAGAGTGCAAAATGTTGATCTCTTAAAGGAACAACTTTCTCTCATTTACAGGAAAAGGATTTGACTTCATTTTATAGGAGTTATCTCCCATTATATATGTAACTTATTGGTTTTTTACATGTTACACATTACCTATTAATGATAAAGGGAAACAACAGAGTGCAAAATGTTGGTCTGTTAGGGAGCAACTTTTTTTACATTTTCAGTAAACGGATTTGACTTAATTTTATAGGAGTTATCTCCCATTATATATGTAACTGATTGGTTTTTTACATGTTACTCATTGACTATTCATGATAGAGGGAAACTAAAGAGTGAAAAATGTTGATCTCTTAAAGGAGCAACTTTGTTAGATTTACATGGAATGGATTTGACTTCATTTTATAGGAGTTATCTCCCATTATATATGTAACTTGTTGGTTTTTTACATGTTACTCATTAACTATTAATGATAAAATGAAACTAAAGAGTGCAAAATGTTGATCTTTTAAAGGAGCAACCTTTTTACATTTACTAGTGAACGATTTGACTTCATTTTATAGGAGTTATCTCCCATTATATATGTAACTTATTAGTTTTTCAGATGTAACTCATTAACTATTAATGATAGAGGCAAGGGGTCTTCACCATAGACCCCCATACCATTTGACCTTGAAAACTTGCATGGGTTAAGGTCACTAACTAGTCTTTGACCTTCGCTATTTTTAAAGATATTGAAATAATTTTCTTCATAAAATGTTCTATTAATAATTACGACTAAATTTAGACATGCCGTGAAAAGTTGTATCAAAATTTAATAAGAATTATCTCTCTTAGAATGCAAATTTGTAGCAAATAATACAAAATAAATTGCTTTTTTAAATATTTATCACAAAATTATAACATTTCGCAAAAAGTTGATTATTTTGAATGTCATCACGTAATACAAAACTAAAATTAATGTGGAAAGACCCTCAAATGTTCAACCGAACAGTTGATCTTTAATGTATATATATATTTTTTCTTTTACCTGAATAATCATAATAATAATCATCATCCTTTAAAGCACTTTATCACTAACATCAAAACAAGTAGAACTTTTTTCCGAGTTCAAAATATAAGACTTCAACATATCTCCGATACCAATCAGAGTTGTTGTATTCTAAGCGACCAGATCATTACTGGATAATATCTAATTTACATGCAAAATACTATTACTTCTTAGCGAAAAATCAATTTAGTGGAAGAATTAAGTCTCATATGGCATTTGTAATTGATTAATTGAATCTTGACATTGCATACATATGTTTATTTTATTACGTTGTAATTTGTATCATCCACATTTATTGTAATAAGGTTCAATAGATTAACGAACTGTTTGCTTTACATGATAACTACGTCTATTTTGTAATTTATCATTTCATGGATAATTTATCAAAATTATTTTAAAATGCATGCACAATTTTATTATAAAATTAGAATTTACATATAAATGTACAAATATAGGACCTTGTGATCAATAATAATCCAACCAATAGCAGTTTAAAAAAAAAATCTTTATTAGCAAATTTCGTCCATATAAGATGAAGAAATTAAACAATAAACCGCTGTCAATACAATTATTTAACACAGTAAACACCATCAACAATAGTGTCAAAACAATTATACAGAAGTAGTACATTTCACCAATGTGGACCTTATTTTTGCGATTCCAGTAATTCCTTTATAAAGACACTAACACAAGTTAAATGTTCATGTTTTGGACAAAAAAAGTATCTAATTTTTTCGTCACTGTTTAAGTTAATGAAGTTATTATATGTGCAAAATTATATCGTGATTCGTTATTTATATGACAATATAAAAGGAAATGTCTTTATGTTTTCGTGAAGTAAAAGTATCATTTTAAACAGTTTTTTACTCCAATTAGGATCGATCTCAGAATCTGCTGACAATTTCACCAGTGATATTAGGTACTTAGGGTGTTACAGAGTTATCTGGCAACAACATCATGATGTAATAACATGACATAATATTTGGCCAAGCCAACAATAAATAACAAGTAGATTGAATTAAAATAACAGGGACTGAATGCACTGCAGGAACTACAATGAAAGCAAGAATGACTTGTTTCAAATCTATTTTAAATTATTTTCTCTGATGTATTAAACAAAAACTCAATTTTTCGAACATCTTATTTAATTAAGATAAAATGGATACATGCGTTACGGCGTGTCATGAAATGCATGTTGTTAGTGATACGACATTAAATAATAGAATAGATAGTTAGGGATGCCATCGGTTAAACAATGGTATGTTTTCAAAACAAAATTAGGTGGTACAGAAAAAAGACAATCGGTGATAAATTACCCTATGGAATGTAGTGTGAAGATTTATCATTTGAAACAATATGCTGTTTTCATCGCAAACATCGGTACTGTCAATTAAATATTCTGTTATGTTTTCATTAGCTGAACAATGCCATATTTATATCGAACATTTTGTACATTCAAATCACAAAAAACTCATATAATGTGTAACTCCTTAATTTATTTGAACAAGAGTAGGAACGAAGAATATCATATTTTTTCGAAATATAAACAAACAGTCTTATCGTGCCAGGAGCGTGGAACTTTCCAAACACGTATCTGTGAAGTATTCAATTTCAAGCTCACTTAGGTTAATTAAATGCGAAATGTCACAGAACTTAAAAAACCATAACAAGTCTTTGTAAAAGTACCATGTTTGTTTTAAACTGAAAACTTAACATCTGTATAATAACTGAATTGATTTTTGTTTAGCGTCTAGAAAGCACTGTCCAACTGACAAACTAAAGACTGCCTATTGTTTATGTGTTTTTAAGAATTTCCCGAGTTTGTTTAGTCCTTAATTAAGGTCTTTACCACTTCCAGTGTGAAGACCTTATTGTTTTTGTTCGGATTATTTTTCCTTTTTTTCCCCGCCAAAACCAAACAGTTTAAAAACTACGCGACATATCATTTTGGTCTTTCGCGACAAGTTTTGGGTACTGAAAGTCTATTCGGAATTCAACCTGTGAAATCGAAACATTTTTCTTTACAGAGTTAACTGCCCAACAACAGAAAACCTTGTTATCGCGTAATCTCTGGAACTATAACAGATACAAGAAAACTAAAAAGTGACGAATGTTAAGGAACTTTTGGGGCAACTTCATGATATATTTTGGCTAAAAATTTCTGACTAGCGAAGGCGAGCGGTATACCTTGAATGTTTCAAGGACTCCGCTTATCACAAAAACTCATAAACCGTAAGTCGAAATCACAAAAGGTCTTCAAAATTTATCATCCTGTGACATGTCCTTAAAGAAAATCTCAAAGTCAAAGTTCAGAAGTGACTTCGACCTTAGGCCTCCAATCTTGTTATCATTACAACTCAAAAACTATAGAAGATAGAAGAAGACAATAATAGGAAAAATACTCCTCTCATCAAGGCCTTCATTTGATACATTTGGTTTGAAACTGTGTGATGAACCGTTTTCGAGTTCGGGCTCTTTACTCATTTCGGTTAATAAGTTTTTGGCATACAACTTGAAAACCGTTACGGATAATATAGTAAACATATAGGTTAAACATGATCATCAAGTAAAGGCCTTCAATTTGAGCCCAAATTCAAAGGTCACAGGTCAAGGTCATACCATAGCAACCAGGTTACCATTACAAAAAGTCCTTAGCAACCATATATTTTTTAAATCAGGATAATGTACTTTACTGAAATATGTCATTTTACAACCGGAAGTGGCATTTTGTCCTAAGCAACAGCCACAAAAGTCCTTGACAACCATGTATTTTTACTCAGGACCACAGAAATAGTCTATTCCGCCTAAAAAATGGCCCAGTAACTTATGTAGTCAAGTTCACAACAAGAGATGAAGAAAAATTAATTTCATAAAGGTATCTGGGAAAGACCTTTCTAATTGTTCTTGAACAGTTAGCCCTATCTTTTCATATTAATTGTTAACTTGTTCTCGTCCTGAATATAACTGTAATGCTGTCCGACAATCAATCAATCAATCAATCAATCAATCAATCAATCAATCAAAATACCAGTCAATCATTCATTAAAAAATAACAGTTGTAATCTGTACATAATCTGTTTTGCTGAAATAAAATGAACTATTGGTCATAACATTCATTACACTTATTTAACTACAGACTCGTATCAATCAATTTGATTTGAATGAAAACAAGATGTTGGAAGCATCAAAGACTAATCACTTCAGTCACCAGCCTTACCTTACCTTCGATCAAATTTACGATAAATGAATATCAGGTTGCTAATTATTATCTTCAAACATTTTATTGAAGAGTACATTAGTATTTGATTTGGGGTTAAGAACTTAAACTTAGCAGTATAGTTTGCGGTGCAATGCTTGATGTACTATTCTGTTCTCAGCAGGAATTCCCCTAAAGTTAATAAGGCACGGGGTAAAGTGTTAGTACACTCATGCCCCATAACTTAAGAATCCATACAACTTTTTATCCCAAGTTTAATTACTTTAAAGTAAAAACGGTTTAACTGTCACAAAGAGCTAGATTATATAATGTATGAACATTAAGGCAGACGAGCAAATGGTGGTATATAATCTAACATGTCCTTATTATGCTAGCACATTAAAGCACCGGGAGACTTTTATTTACAAACACAGTTGTATTATGCTAGAACACTAAAGCACCACAGGTATTAACAAACAAAGGCATATTATGCTAACGGAACACAGGTATAAACAAACACAGACATACGTCATGTATGTGTGTTTGACTTTATTTTCTCACTTCTTATACTAAAATGATAAGCAGTAAGTTCAATCATTAAAATCATTTAAATAAATTGTGCATAGCTCATCAGATTTCACATCAGAGGATCATGTAATTCAGTAAAAACCTAGCTCACACATGCTTTTCTGTTTTGCAATTCAAAATTGAAATCTGTCAAATACATATATTCAATCGACTATTCTTTAGTATATAATGTATTTTCGCTTTTATTCAATAATACAGATAAAAGATCGAAAATATTTGCACTTCATTTATCAGAGACAGGATGGGCAATAATAATTGGCCGATAAAACCCAATACACCGCGCTTCATTAAGCATTGTGAAAATAACAATACCGTGTTTCATGGATAACAAAGACTAAAGTGCATTTTCTAGGAGGGCCGTTTACGTCAAAGTGTTGTTCAGTTCTGCTGTAAATGACAATACACAAATTATTCCGGTCAGTGCACCATTGTTAGACAGACGTACAACGAAATTGATGTTTTATATCTACAAAGAGTAAATTATACAAAACAACTAAAATGGGTTTTTGACCATCGATATCCAAAATTTTTTGAACAAAAATAATTAATTGTGAACCAATAATAAGTCTGATCACGTTAGCGATTATTGCAGCTTAAAGACGTTATAAGGTTTAACGTATTTGTGGAGTTATTATATTACTGGTGTGCAAGAAAAAGAGATAAGGATCAAACACCGGTGGAGGGCAAGACTTCAAATATGTTGTTTTCATGTTAATATTAAAAAAAACATAGTTAAACACACTAAAGCAAATATTTTACAAATTTTATTGCTGAACAGACACTTGACGTCACAATACATTTTTACTGGAAAAGGAGCGTGAAATTCTTATCTCCACCACGTGTTGAGATATATTAATTATTAGTATTTTTTTGCACGAGACAAGGATTATCAGGTCTATAACAGATAAGCTCGTAATTTTTTTATCGGTAATTTCTCAATTTAAATAAATCTTTTTTTATTTGTTTTCGTTTTTTGACTTATTTGAGGTTATTTTGCTTTGTAATAGTGTCGTTTAACGGTAAAAGTCTATCCACTACTTCTTGTGTACAATTTTTATGCATAATGCGGTCTGACATGACGTCACTCCTACCTCATTCATTCAAAAACTGTTAAAGCGATTGTATGGACGGAGCCGGAGGGATTTTCAAATGAATGTAGAGGAAATGCCAATCTGAAACCAATTCAGCGTTACGAAAAAAGTTAAAAGAGGTAGGTTATCATGTTTGAAAACTATATTAATGTTTCTTCAAAGAAGAAAATGATTGTGATTACGATTCCGTTTATGGGGCTACCGATATTGATAAATCAATCCAAATTGACTCCGTACCCCTAAATATGTAATGAAAATTTCTGCCTTTGTAACACCAAGTAATTAGTTGCCTATAGTATAAAGGGCTATAGCCTATCAACGTCTACGGTCACATACGCGATGTTTCGGCAATCTTCCTTCATTCAAAGATCAAAACGAAGTGTACTGTTAAAATATACTGCATTTTATTCTCTATTAATGATAAACATGTGTTTCAACCAAATTAAACGCCGTTAAAGCGATACATTTTCAAGACCCGTTTATCATCACCGAAATTCGAGCGTACTGCCATACAAAAAAGGGGGATAATGTATGTACATTGTTCGTTATTCTTATTTCAGGCGACGATTAAGATACTCTCTAGATACTGATTGTTTGTTGCGTTTTATATTTTGTAAAACTTCTTAGTGTCTGGACAGGTCTGATTAATTGCAGTATAGATGTATTGTTTCTTTCGTGATGTTTGTTTTCCTTAATATTTATGAGCTTTGGACAGTGGTGCGCGATTGGTAAAAAAGTAAGGCAGATTCTTCCGCAATGTGTTCGCGCATGGCAAATGACAAACAGCTGATAATTTCTAGTATCACTAGTCGTTGTTCTAATGAGCGTTGATACTTATTTTCTTTGGTAGCTAAGATCAATGGAAATTGTAACAAATTACCGATAAAAGGATATCTCAACCGGCTAAAAATAGGTACCACGCTGTCTCATTAGTGAGAAAAAGGAACCGACCGAACAACAATAGCCGAATGCCTAGAGACGATTTTAACTCCGGATTAAGACAAACATTTACAACGCAAAACAAAACCCCGAAACACAAAAACAGGATGTGAATAACCGAAACACAATAATAAACATTAGTGCTCTCTTTATCACACACCTTATTCGCACCTCCTTCTATAATATCACAGCCCCTATTATCGTTTCGTATACTTTCACGTTTATTCGCAAAATTAGTTTATTTGTAATGTTATTAGAGGGGGGGTAGGAGGGGGTCTCATCCCGTACTCCCGTAAAAATAAATACAAAATCCCGTTTTCCCGGTGAAATAATTTATCAATCCCGTTTTCCCGTTCAAAATCAGACGACTTACCTCAGATCTGTAGATGAACAAAGATGATGCTGTAAATTGCAACGTATTGTGACTTTATAGCATGTATGTGTGATTTCCGCATGCATTTTTTTATGTTTGTCATGATCTGTTATTGATTTTAGACTTAAACGAAGACTTACCAAAGTAAAAGTTTGTGAGATACATGGGTTTCCCGATTTCCCGATAAAATAAAATGAATTTCCAGTAGCCCGCTAAGTAGAAATCCCGTATTCCCGTTGAAATAAAACGATCGTTCCCGGAAATTTATATTCTTTCAGATATACAAATACAGTGGAACAACCTAGGGTAAGAACCACCAGATATGGCCTACACTCAATTCGGTATGCTGTTCCAAAATTATGGAATAATCTACCACAGGAATTTAGGTAGGGAATGTCTTTGGAACATTTTAAGGGCCTCATTGGCAAGTGGGAAGGGGATGTATGTAAATGCAGTTTTTGCAAATAGCAAAAGTTACCTTTTGAACTAGGTCATAACTGGTGGGCCATCCGTATATTTTTTAATATTTTAATGTTTTTTATGTCTTTGTCTTGCTTTATTGTTTGCATGAAATCTGTTCTTTTATTAGCTTTATGTGTCTTAATATTATGTCTATGTATGTGTGTCTGCTTAAATAGGGTGCTATATACGCATATGCATTTTTGCATGTGCTTATTTATAAATGTACTGCTTTGCTGTGTATGTCCTCTGCATGTGCTTCAATGTAGTGCTGTCTTTTTATTTATTGTTTGTTCATTATGTCATTATTATATATGTGTGTGTAATGTTTGTAATGCAATGTCGGTTTTAAAAGCTCATTAGAGCTTGTGTTATTTGTTTGTAACTTGTACCGACTTATAAATAAATATTACTTGACTTGACTTGACTTGGATCCCGCTATGTAAAAATCCCGAATTCCCGCAGTTTTATTTGTTAAATCCCGAATTCCCGCCGAATAAATCAGCCTTTCCAGCCTGTCCCGTAAAAGGTTCTACCGACCCTCTTATTACATTTAAATACATGGGGTGAATGTGCTAATAAATATTACGTTTATTCGCAAACTTTTGGGTTGAAACGCAGCAGATTGCGATTATTCGTAAAGATTGGGTTTAAAAACAATACGTTTTGCGTTCAAACGCACAAAATTGCGTTTAATAGCACAAAATTGCGTTTAATCGCACTAAGTTTTGAGTTTAAATGCAATATTTCCTCATCCTGTTACCGATTCAGATTTTACATCCGTTTATTTCTGTAAAATTAAACGACTAATGCATGTACAAACATAACTCGCATTATATTGCCAATTTATAATTTCGTTCGGTACTAAAATATCAGATTATGAAACAATATACATTTCAAGACGTCATAACAAATCTACCAGTGTTTGCATTTGTAGATAGAATTGCCATGTAGTGTGACTCGATAAAGCTATTTCCTTCGGTCGGTGGCATTGACGAAGCCTTCATGATCAAGAAGCTTGCAGGAGTGTTTACCCAAATTCAATTAATTTGGTATTAGCTTTGGTGATAATTAAAAAACCGATACATTTTTCTCCACAATGTAATGTAAACACCATGTCAAAATATTTCTTGTTTTTTTTTATTTAGTATTCAAACAAACTTCAGACTGCGATTAGTTCATAGTAAAGGTCAGGGGTTTTCAGCGGGTACTCCAGACTCGTCCCCAATAAAAACTGAACGCACGATATAGCATAAAAATTGCTGACAGTGGCGTTAACCCCAATTCACAACAAAAGAAAAAAATAAACTGATCTTTAATTCAGTATCTAATTCATATTATGTGTGACCGGCGATTATGGAAAAATACCGATGCGTACGTAACAGTTCATGCGGTGTCGGCCCGCGTCCAGCGACGCAATTTAATGTAGGTCATATTTAGTAGACAAAAAAATCTATTAATAATACTGGCATTTTAGGACAAAAATATACGTACAATATCGGATAACATCAGTTTTGATTGTACTTAAGAGAGCCTAGAAAACCCTGACATAGCTTCTTTGATTCTTGTCGATTAGGTAGTGCAAATGCATTAAAATATACAGCTGAAATACGTCTCGCCTGATGTTAAATCAAAATAAATTGTTAATTTCTAAAAATCGATGTTTTTAACAAATTAATTTATTTTTGTGTGTGTTTTTTACTTACTTATATATATGTTTATCCAGCTTGTGAGTTATTTTACTGGAGAGACACTTGTTCAGTCGATGTAATATGAAATGCGTATTAAAAGACACACTTGCGTAAAAATAAACCTTTTTAACAATACAGTTAATCGTTTAGATGATAACAACACATATCGACGATTGCATTGAAGGAGATTGTAGTTCATGGATTATAAGAAACTAAAACAATTTCTAAAGAAAAAATATAGAAATATACATAGTGCTTATTGAGAATTAAAAATCGCACGTTTACATCAAAGTGATTTCTCAGGTTCATTCTACACTTACCCTGGATCTTACCTCCGTTATAGGAGAAAAATGCGCATCTTGTCATTTCGGTTATTCTCCCTTGTTAAAACATTGAAATTACATTACACTCTACAGTTGATATTTTGCGATTTTCAACTTTGACTCTAATATGACGTGCCTAAAACGCTTTAAGTCCACACTTGTGGTCAAACGAGTATATAGTCATAATTAACGAAATAAACGATGAACACTTTATGTCGAAGCCATAGCAAAATGTTTGATACATTTAACGACGTCACAATCAACTTTGTGTATTTAGTGGCCGACAAGACTTTCAACGCATAGGTTACTTTGTTGATAAAAGTTACTATATAAATCTTATTAAAATCGAAATAATTCCTCGGGGGCAAGAATATATACTGATTTGACCTCGATATCACCACATATTTTATCGATCGCTTAAATTAAAATATTCGGCATAAAGGGCCAATCTATTGAAATACCAATATTTATTTTTGTCTCAATGATTTATTTCTTAAATGATAAATTTCCATGTGTTTTTAAGTCATGTAATTACATGCAGATCAGCTAAACATTATCTATAAATTCCATAGAGCTTAAAAATTGAATCGGTAAAACAAATATTAACTAAAAAATGTCTGTTACAAAAAAGCAAGAAAAACAAGATCCGAAAGTCAAGGGACAATACATACACATTACATATATGTAGGTACAACTACCTGTATAACGTCGATACAGTTGTGTACATTCGTATCACTACGAGACGCGCAGCGTCGAGTTGTGATGCGGAATGTATGCAACTGTCGAGACGGGATACAGAAAGTTTTTCCTACACTTAAATGTATGTAGAATAAGTTTATCTAAAATTAAGAAGCATAAAAAGTGCCGAACAAAACAGAATGTTTAAAAATTTTAATTTAACATTCAACAAAGCATTTGTTTACAACAAATATAGTCCATAACGTCACACGTATTATGACGTCATATCTCATTCATAGAATGAAAGTTATTAACCGTTGTATCAATAGCTAATTTTCCAGATTTTGACGAAATACATACTTAATTTTAGATAAAAATCCTGATTTAGACAAACATATACAACGCAAAACCAAAAACCAAAAATACAAAAACATAAAGAGAGTAACCCAAAACCAGTAAAAAAAGATTGTTGTACTCATGTACTCTGGACGAGTAAGCAGTGTTTTCCTCCAATCGTCGAGTTACTCATTGTCATGTCTAGGAAAAAGTCGAAGCCACGAAAAGGAAAGACTATCTCCGATTAAAAATGTTCGATCGTATTTGATTGATGAATTTCACATAAAGATCAAGGTGACGACCAAAGAACTTCTGAAGGGATAACATCAACCTAGGTACAACAAACCCTTGTTAGCGTAGCTTAGTAGTCAACAGCAGTGACCGGTCTAGAAATCGGAATACCAAACGCAGGATCTATAGTATAACGTATAAGTTGTGAAATGTACACACCATACGCAGGAGCTGCTGGAATGTGCTATTAATGAACTGGAAGTTGGCAATTTGGAAAGTTGAAGTCGTCAGGTTTGTTGTAGAGTCTAGTTTGTAGTTTTCCTGAGTCTATTTCTAGATGTAGGTCTAAGTAATAGGCCGACCTAAGTGTATTGTTGGTGTCCTTAATTTCAAGATCGCTTGGATAGATTGAATGCAAATAGCCATTGAATTTAGCATTGCTAGGAGACAAAACATCAGCGGAATGTGAAATTAAAGGTCTGGACCAGTGTCTTTTTCATCAGGCCTTCGATGAACTCGTAAGAAATTTCAATATAAGAAATATTACTCTGTGATACAAAAACTGTAGAATATCATATCCGTTTGTTACAGCTGTAAAATACTCTACTTGACTGTAATTGGCAGCCGAGTCTGTTCGAGAAAACATGACAATCGAAGTTCCCGTTTATTTCCACGTGTTAGTGTAAATAAAAATAACAGCATAGGAAGAAAACAATTTTCTATACCGTCGGGGCAGTGCTAATTTCTTACCGCACCAGTTTCGATGCCTTTCAGTGCGTTTATAGAATCAAGATGCAGATGCTATCAAGATGCACCAAGTGAACTTGTATTGGGACATTAACATCTGGAAATTAGATTTTAAATTGACAATTAAAGGAAAATGTTCTCTGAAATTTATTTGTACAGCATTTCGTATCTGTCAAAAATATTGATACCGGGAGCAGTACCAACCGCCTATATTATAGCTCACATAAATACCTTGCATTCTGATTGGTTAGCAAGACGTATACATTAGGCTATGTATACGTCTACAGCCGTATACGTAAAGCATATTTTTATCCCGTATGGGGCCCCTGGGAAAACAAATCATCATGGCCGCCTTCGTTCCGCTTCGATTGAAAAAGTAACAAAATGAAACAATGTCTAACCCGAACATGTTTTAAACGACGTAAATAAAATGATATGTAATATATTTGTTTAAATAACATAAGGGAAGTAAATTAAGAAACAAATCTACTCAAATATCAGCGACAGGAGGCACGGAAAAAGGGGGGTGGTTCTGGGTCAATAATGTCAGTCTCAGGTCACAAATCCTGTATGATTTTTTGTGTCCTCTATAAAAGTGTGTCAATGCACACAACAACAAACGAGAAACTTGATCTCAAGCGCAAGTTAATAAATATGTACCTACACTGCATCATCATGCACTCTTCAGTCAAGACATCAAGCTCCACCGATATTGAATTTGGTGCTTCGCAAACTTTTACCTCGACACTTCCCAGTTTAAGGATACAATTGGGTTATTTGTTGACCAGAAGACGATTAATATTTACAAAAGATAAATTTTCGCTGTTATTTAATAAATAATAATGTTTTCTTATTCTTATTAATTTAATGTTCAACAAAAATATAGTTTGTTTTTATATAAACTATAGTTATAAATCCCGAATGGGCCTCGATCGTCTAAGCGTCATAAAAGTAATGATGGGGTGCCATAAGGGACAATATTTATTGAATATATTTGGATTTTATCAATAATAACGTAATTTGCCCAATTCCAGAGTGTAATTTTGTGTTATAAAAACTATTAATAAAAATGCATTTTTTTTTTTAAATATTATGCGTTTTTTTAAATATTATGCGTTCACTTAAAACGTATATTTTCCAAACAAATACGGATAACTTGATCACGTATCCAAAAAAATTACGATACACGGACCTAGTTCTTTCTGTTTTTCCCGTAAAATATTCCTAATTTAAGATGTGAGCTATAATATAATAGTTATTCCGGTCTTAGACAGGGTATATAATGTCACATTCACGGCTTAGGACGTATATTCCATTCGCCTTCGGCTCATGGAATATAAATCCTAAGCCGTGAATGTGACATTATATACCCTGTCTAAGACCGGAATAACATATAATGTAGATTTACAGTTATGTAATGACATAAAATGAAATTATTTTTTCCCTAAATGGTCGATTTCTGGTACAGAAAACTAAATACAGATGAGCCCACGTGCACTCGATCTGTACTCGTTTCGTCATACAATCTTAACACCTGAAATAAAATATGTTAGTATGGAAAAAAAAACAATCTTATTGTTTTGGTCGTTTTTGTTGGATATAAAACAATGAAAAGTCTATAATATAAGGCAATGCAAAAGTTGTTGGTTTTCGGAAGAAATAGGTACTTCATACGCTTTTGGAAAATCCCGAGTGATCTTCAACGCGAGTTCGAAATTTTGTTTGTCCTTTCGCTCGTTCCGTTACGCCCCATTTGCAAAAGTACATTAAATTACTATCACTCGCAGAAGATCACCAGGTCTTTTCCAAAAACATATGTAAGAACTTATAAATCTTGACGATAAGTCTTGAAATTAAGGAAAATATTAATTAAGAAATTAATGTATCAAACTGTTGTAAACGGAACATACACGAATAAAACAATTAATATCAGGTAATTTTAAGGTCACATTTGAACTTGTAATGTCTTACAAATCTCTCTTAATGAATTTTGTGATAATAAAAGTATGTTTTATATAATAATCTAGTGGAGCTAAAGATAACAGGAAAATATATCATATATTCAACACAGCTCGTACAATGATAAAACTTGTAATGTTATTTATGGCAAATTTCATATTACACCTGACAAATCCACCCAAGACTATTGATATAAAGATGTAATATAAGATATTCCATACTCTTATATCATTCATATCGCCACAGAATATTGTATTTTAATTATTCAACTGTTTGATTGATCCAAAAAGTCAATTATATTGATTGAATGTTTTAACGTCCAACGATAAGTATTTTAGATGTATTCAGCACGAGAGCATACAATAAATTTGTTAAACGAGACGACACAACTAAATTGGAATGATAATAGGTTAGTATAAAGAGTTAGTTAAGGACAGATAATTAGGCCTGATGTCACATCACTCATAATTATCTGTCCTTAACTAACTCTTCATGTCCTTTCGCTCGTTCATGTTTGATCTTATTAACATCTAAAAAAGTAGTCTTTTACATGCACGGAATGTGACACTCTCCAGATGCATCACACTCTATGGTCCGTGGGCAGCATGTTTACGTAAACTCCCAAACCCCAATATCGAGAGGGAATCTTCTATGTCTGCCACGTGGGTCGCGCTTGGCAGCCCTGGGAAGACTCTATATCTTATCAATGTAATCACTAACGTATTTAATATATAAACAAAAAAGTTAATGAAAAAAGTCTTAAACAAAAAGTGTAAAATTGACCAAAATTAGATTTCTATCAATAATTGAATAATTGATTGATTGATTGATTAATTGCTCAGTATTTGAGCTTTATTCAGAACAAAACAAGTTAGCAAGCAATAAATCAACTGGACTGCACGTGTAAACAGTACAGATGATTGCTAAGCGACACATACTTTTGCTGTTTGTATCGGCTACATTGAACCAACTCTTTTTCGAAATCTACAAAAGGAGTCTTTATCGTATCGGAACGTGCCATTCTCCAAATCCTTACAAACTATGGCCCATATAGGAGTGCACATCCTCTGTTCGCCTTATAGGGACGGGCTGAGCAGCTCTATGGGAGGACCACATGAAACGGTTTCCAGTAACCAGTCAACATATTATGATCTAAGTGTATATGTACTGAAGATGGTAAAGAAATATGTACAATTTTTCGTTACTTATTTTAAAACATTTTCAAAGAAATTTGTATTCTAATTAAGAGTAATTTTATTTTTCTCACAACATTGAATGTTTTTTAGAGAATAAGTTGTGTAACCATCATTTTTGGGGTTTTAAATTTCAACAAAAATCGCATTTGAATTCCATACTTACCACCTTATACGTAATAATAATTTAAGCGAATCATGTACAAACATACAGTGTATATAAAATATCAACAGAAATACAAATCATCCCAGACAACATTCCATCAGTGTAAACTTCTCATTAAACAGTCGGTATAAACACGATTGAAATACTTATAAGTAAACATAGGTACTAAGCAGCACACAGGTTGACGGACTGTTTATAAAACATTCCTCAGTAATTAATTTCATAACTAAACGTTTCTTAGTATAAGCGTACAAGTAGAGGCGGAAGAATATGTTTATAAGTAACTAGGTGCTAACCACTTGACTACTCTTAAAACCGTCAGCAAAGCTCATCAAATCGATCTGAGTATTATACATAGGTTAAAATAGTTGTTGCAAGTCTTTTTTAATACATTGGAGTGCAGTCCTAACATGAAGTTACGTTAAACCAAACAGCTGTATTTGTGGTGAATACACATCATACAGTAATACTAATTACAAGATAATCAACGAACCTTACAATTTAGAAAGACTAATATGCAATATTGATTACAATTAAAATTAAAAAAAAACTTACTTGTTTTCCTTTAAAATGCATTCTTACAAATTGTTTTTACACAGTATTTCTGTAGTGCAGCTTCCATAAAATGAAAAGTTTAGCAAGAGATATTTAACCATTACACAAAACTTTCTAAGCATAAGAACTTATTTTATATTAAGCATAAAGGGTAGAAGTGTTTAAAAACCCACTGATCAACAGATTTCATGTAATTAATTGAGATTTACAAACCAGAAGTGTTTAAAAACCCACTCATAAACAGGTTCCAAAGAATTAATCAAGATTTACAAACTATGTGAGGCTATGTGCCAGAAATCAATAACCTTCGGTAACTAAAATTGGATATAGCAAATATGAACAGTGTTGGTTTTTAAGACATGAAATGTTTCTATCCCACTTAAAAGCTTGCATCTTCAAAAAAAGATTTTTAGAAACAATTATCCGTGGAATAAAAACAGATGTGGTACATCATTGTTGTTAAAATATCATAGTTATTTCAAACGCGGAGGAATAAATCAGCTATGAAAATATTTGATGTTCCATTTGTGTATCTGGTCCCTTTACGTCTGAGATTGTACTTACTACAGAACAGTTAGAATTAAACCAGCTTGATTTAAAGATAATGATAAAATTGTGAGAACGGAACCAGATACGGGATTGATGCATTGCTATTAATTGTAGTTTTTAGCGTGAATTATCTTTGATCATGTCGTTCAAGAACTGTGCATATTTGAATAAAGCGCTATATTTGGATTTGACTTTAATTTGTGTTAGTTGATGAAATTATCTGTTATTTATTAATATTTCAATTGAAATTATCTGTTATTAAGTAATATTTGCAATATTTTTCTCTATGAATTTTAGTTGCTGAAATACATTTCGCGAATGAGGTCGTTGGATCAATACTCTGTTTGTAAGTTAGTCAGCATTTTTTTTTCCGAAGGAGGGCTGCAGTGTTACCGAGATTTCATGTTTAGAAGACGTGTAAATTTGTTTTGGCAAGAGCAGAGAAACACAATTGTTTTCTACCAATAATACAAACCATCGATGTTAGATGTGTTTGTTTTAAATTGTCAGCAGCTGTTGTTAGTTTTTGGCCACTTGATTGTCTTGCTATATTGATTCTCTGACAACCTATGACAAATGTTTATCAAATTATTGTTGGTATTGGTCCCAGCTATGATAACCGTTGAACCAACAGTTCGGAATCGCTGGTTCATTGTATGACCGCCGGGTTCGTTGGTTTAAAACTTCCCCATTGGTAGCGTTACTCTACAGCATGCCTGTTGGCAGCGTTACTCTACAGCATGCCTGTTTGCAGCGTTACTCTACAGCATGCCTGTTTGCAGCGTTACTCTACAGCATGCCCTTTGGTAGAGATAGTTTACAACATACCCGTTTGTAGCGTTACTCTACAGCATGCCTGTTTGCAGCGTTACTCTACAGCATGCCTGTTTGCAGCGTTACTCTACAGCATGCCTGTTTGCAGCGTTACTCTACAGCATGCCTGTTTGCAGCGTTACTCTACAGCATGCCTGTTTGCAGCGTTACTCTACAGCATGCCTGTTTGCAGCGTTACTCTACAGCATGCCTTTTGGTAGAGACAGTTTACAACATACCCGTTTGTAGCGTTACTCTACAGCATGCCTGTTTGCAGCGTTACTCTACAGCATGCCTGTTTGCAGCGTTACTCTACAGCATGCCCTTTGGTAGAGATAGTTTACAACATACCCGTTTGCAGCGTTACTCTACAGCATGCCTGTTTGCAGCGTTACTCTACGTACAAAACATGCCCGTTGGTAGCGATCGTTTACAATATGATCATTGGTAGCATTACAACATGCCCGTTGGTAGCGATCGTTTACAATATGATCATTGGTAGCATTATAACATGCCCGTTGGTAGCGATAGTTTACAATATGATCAATGGTAGCATTACAACATGCCCGTTGGTAGCGATCGTTTACAATATGATCATTGGTAGCATTACAACATGCCCGTTGGTAGCGATCGTTTACAATATGATCATTGGTAGCATTACAACATGCCCGTTGGTAGCGATCGTTTACAATATGATCATTGGTAGCATTACAACATGCCCGTTGGTAGCGATCGTTTACAATATGATCATTGGTAGCATTATAACATGCCCGTTGGTAGCGATCGTTTACAATATGATCATTGGTAGCATTACAACATGCCCGTTGGTAGCGATCGTTTACAATATGATCATTGGTAGCGTTACAACATGCCCGTTGGTAGCGATCGTTTACAATATGATCATTGGTAGCATTACAACATGCCCGTTGGTAGCGATCGTTTACAATATGATCATTGGTAGCATTACAACATGCCCGTTGGTAGCGATCGTTTACAATATGATCATTGGTAGCATTACAACATGTCCGTTGGTAGCGATCGTTTACAATATGATCATTGGTAGCGTTACAACATGCCCGTTGGTAGCGATCGTTTACAATATGATCATTGGTAGCGTTACAACATTCCCGTTGGTAGCTTTAGTTTACAATATGTCCATTATTCTATTCTATAAATTAAGCGTTGGTTCGCGACTTACATACACATTGACACACTTGGTTTTCTGTATTTTTTTGGCAAATATCTTAGATACTTACTAGTTTTACTTACTTCAAGTACCAATATAAATAATAATTTTGATATTAGATTACAGAACACATTGACATTTCAACATATAGGTTTTGGGACATTTAATATATTCATATGCTACGTTGAACGGGAAGCAATGATCCAAATTAACTGATAATGATCTCTGTTGGGACTCTATCCTTGGTAAGACAAAATCATTTACCATTTATTACAGTTATGACTTATGACTGATATTCCGTCTTTATTAGTTTTTTTTTACAAACTATAAAGTACATACCAGATAGATTAGCCGTATCAGCAGTTATAGTATCCCTGGATAGTAGATATGCTAGTAAATTGACAGAAACTAAATATTTTAAGGTTCTTGAAACTAATAAAATATCTACAATTTCGTTATTTAAACTTTATAAATTTAACAAACGTAATAAACTTACTATATATCCTTTGAGATGTAACCTCTTGCAGGTCATAAAACATTTACAAATACAAACTTCTTTTACGAGAAACCACGATCTATATATATATATTCTTGCTTGGATAAATCTATTTTAATTAATGTAAATTTGTTTTTTTAAAGAGCACAACAAAACAGTCTTATTTTCTACAATTTTCAAAAACTTCAACAGTTTATTGATTGCTATGCTGACAAATTGTTAGTATCAACACTTTTTTACAGAATGATATTTTAAGTAAGTGAACATGGTTTGATTGTAAGGAAAATTTTCATCAGAGTTTTAGCAAAAAGATTTTGTAAAGGTGATTAGGCTACATTTTAAATTGGCTTGTAGCATTATAGTAAACGGAACTCGACAGTTTAAAAAAATTACTCTACATTATATAACATATGTCGCACTGAAGTTTGTATCGAACTTTTTCTTTATCAGCAAAACTGAGAAAAACAACACTACTTCATTTCAATTGATCTAACTTCTGTAAAATTAATGTTCACATTCTAAAACGTGTTTCCAAATATCAGCAGGAAGTTGTATTGAATTTGTATGAAACCTTTCCAACGGTCTGTAAAATTCTTTCCGGTGAATTTCTTTTGCTATTATTGTTTTCACTTAAGTTTAATATAAGTCAATGCTATATTAAATATATTACAAAGTTATACTGGTCTTGAAAGAGCACGTTCAGTACAGTCTGCCAATTTCTCGTTTGCATTGTTTATTTTGTCCTTATATTACAGTATATTATCGCCTATTAGGGCTATTTGTAGTAGGTTAAATTAAACAAAATGGAGACTTTTAACTCGCATGAAATAAACTACATAATCACACAATTACCAAGGAGCACACTTACTAGAAAGTGGTTTACAAAATCATTCATTTTTGCAAAAAGTTTGCGTTTAATCTAAATGTTAAAAAAATAATAACATAAAATAAAAAAAAAGAAACTATGACAGAAAATAAAGTTTCAAACAATTGGTAAAGTAGAAATGTAGACTCTTAAACGTTATAAAAATCTATGTACCAAACTACAAAGCCATAGCTAACAGAAGACTCAAAAGACTCTATAAGCAAAAAAGCGGTGATATCAATATTGTTCTGTTAATGTGCGAATATCCTGCTTCACTTTACTTTTTACGAGAAAAAGAACGGGTAAGTCTGTGCGACAGATACCCCAAATGATTAACCAGTCATGATAGCGACCATATACTAGGAACTGGCAAGCGAACAACAGTTTTAATTAAACAGATCCAAATATAATAAACTTTCGTAATGCACACATTGCAAAGTTATTTTTAATGCGTGATTTAGTTAGGACAATAATTCCAAGAATCAATTCGATAATAAATGTTAGAACATAAGTTGAAATGACGATTTTACATAATAAGAACGATAGGGTGAAAATTAAAAATTAACCAAATATTTCTGTTACAAATAACACAAGTAAAACTACTTACCTGGTTAATGTTTTGTCTTTTCAGGGTTTCATTAAGTGCCTCAGACTCCATGACTGGTAACTATTGATAATTAATCCACGACTATGTTAATTACATCTGTCTTTATGTCTTAGAAAGTATCCATCAAAGAAAGTTTAAAAGTTTGAGAGAAATATTAAAAATGTAAACGCATTCCGTTTTAACATTTACTATTTTTGTGGCAATCGCAAATAATGTTGAACGGTCTACTGGAAAACAGATAGTTGCAGCACGATAAAGACATACAATACTGAAACAATTGTATTACATTTGAAGGGATAAGTGACGGCATATTTTCAGCCTACAGAAGTTGATAAAGTGAAATGGTCAATACAAATATCGATCTTTTTATAACATTAGCACAATAAAGTGGTACAAAGGACTATTTAATCTTACCTGCTACTGATAAGTATCTATAAAGTATCTTGGTATCAAGGTGAGATATTAAAATATTTTTCAATGATGTTATATTAAATGTATAAGCGTGTTTATAATGGTTATCGATATATTATCTTTGATGCTTACTGTACCTATAGGAAGAACTGATTAAAATAGGTTTGGAGAAGAACCTAAAATGTTAAAAGGGTACGGTTAGGTGTTACATTTTAGTCGTATTAAAACTTGTTAACAACTGTTTTTAAATTGTTATCGGACACTTTATGCATTTTGAGAAGTGAGGTATATGTTTTGAACTATTTTTTTATATTTAAATGTTTGAGAATATTTTTACTCTAAGGAATATGTTACTTCCTGAAGACATTGTCTATTTTTAGCCAACTTTGATGGTCTAATTTATGCCGTTATCTTCTTGTACGCATCATCTTAGTTTTAGTGGTGCGTCTAGTTTATATTTTTTGAAACTTAGATCTGTCGCGATCATGTCTGAACGCCTAAATGAACAGTTATTTCTACCTTTGCACATCAAAAAAGAAACTGTGTGACCCCTAATGTTACTATTTATAAACCGCTATATAATCTATATATTTTCACTTTGGTTTCGTTTCGTTGCTGTGCTGTGCCTATAGCTTTGAATATAACTTATCTGAAAGCCATACCTGACCTGGTTATGAAAATTAAGAAACTGATTGTCATTTCATAATTTTTTGTTGCATTAATAATTAGATAAGCATTGATACTGCGACAAAGACGCTTTCTTGACGAATTTGACACACATTCTATGAACGTAGCAAAGATCTTGTGTTATTCATTATTGACATCCATCAGAATGGATTTCTACCTTTTTGTCGCTATTCTTTGTGCTCTAGACAAAGTCTTATTATTATTTTTGTTTCCCAGTTTGTTTGTTGATCCGTTTAAAAAAAGTGTTAACGTTGAAATAGAAAATGTAGTTAAGAAATAATGGTCATCAATAATACTAACGTTATATAATTTGCTACACTACACCAGTGTTTCATCTGAAACCGACTCCTCTATGGGGCTCAAAGCAGACATATTTATATATTTTCACAGAATTGTTAGCTTTACTTGTAGCTACGATTGACACGAATGACACGAATGCAATAGAATTTAAACATTCGGATCTGTCTGAAAACCAAAGTATCTTAACCTATTATGATGGTATGGCCAATGACCAGTGACTGGCTAATTGTTACGATGTTGGCCCTTTATATCTAATTTACTTAAAGTAATAAAGCTGATTCCTGGTTCGATTTTGTAATGTGTTTGTATTCAGACACAGAGAGTATTGTATGCTGCCAATTTTCTTACATCCATTAGTTTGATTAAGAGTGTGATCTTTTGTTCCGTTTTTTTGTTGGCTATGAATTCTGCTGATTTATTTTAAAGGGGAGAAACGACCATCATGTAATCAAGGTTATCGTTCATTGCGATGAGTAATATTATGCTTTTTCTACATCTAGTTAATGACATCAAAAAGACGCAGTACTACGATTTACACTCTTTCCTAAGTGAGAGTTTGAAAATTTATTTCAACATTTTTTTTCCATCTTTAAAACTTCTTTTCTTTTTGCTTTTTGTGACATGTTGATATCATTTTGGTATGTAAAAATCTCATCGGAAAGTTAGAGTTGTCAGTTACTCTTTTGCAATTGAATTATTGTTTTATTCACATTATTTTATTAAGATAGCTTTGACGTCTATAATGATGTCGAAATATTTATCATTTCCTGTTGTTCCTTCCAAAGTATTAATAACGGATGGAAGCGAGCAGAAATGACCAAACAATCTTAATACGAAATGAAGCAAGACCAATTATAGGACATGACAATAAGATTAAACGATCCATTAAAATCTCTGATAGTAATATAGAAAGAAATAGCATCGCTAACAATAATATATATATAATATATCACAGTTTTAGTAAATATATTTACACGCTTTGATGGACTTAATATTTAGCTGATAATTTTGAGTTTCTATAATTGTTTTACTTAAAGTTTCGTGGCTTTGGTGGCCGAGTAGTTAAGGTTGTTCGTCTACTATTGATATCGTGGTCTGTCAACACTGAGATTGCGGGTTCGAATCTGCAGGCAGGGCGTTCTCGACTCCAATCTTAATTGACAAGGATTGGCAGTTTTCCTTCCGCAGATCCAGGGTTTTTCTCCGGATTCAACGGTTTCCTCAACCCCCCCCCCCCCCCCAAAAAAAAAAACAAAACTAACTAACAAAAAACTGGACGCCACGATATAGCTAAAAATTGCTGATAGTGGCGTTAAACACCATCCAACAAACACACACACACACACACACAAAACTTAAAGTTTCAACTCTCTATACAACTTTTAGATATAACTTTTAAAACACAAATATTTGAAAGCGTACATTTTTTCTGTGTAAAAACAAACGTTAATGATATTGATGATATTACTGTAAGAACGTTAAAATTCACACTAATGGGCAATATGGTTTGTTGATAATGTTAACATTAGTAGCTTGGAGGTGTAAACTAACATCAGCACAGCAAGACATAGCATTGTAACACAGATAGTCAATTGAACGTAGAAAGTCACGATATACAATCAAGAGTGTTGTCAGAAAAATGATAAACGGGGATATTTTTTACAGAACAGTTTGACATTGAAAAACTCATATACATACGCTTTTCTTTTTACGTACATTCATATAGACCGAAACTAACGATTATTCATTGTGCATACTTCAAGTTACTAAAATCTCAGTAGCAGTAAAACAGTCATTTGCACTGAGGAAGAGGGACCTTTAATTATGCAATTTTAAAATGCATGATTTTATTTATTTGTGTTTAGTATACTAGTTGTTAGCTATAGCATGGTTGTCTTCAGTACAATTCGGGTGTTTACATGTGTATAAGGAATTTTTTAGAACAAACTTATAGTAATAATTCGTCTCTTAAACATGCGGAGACCAGAGATCAGAATACAGGGAATAACATTTATTACCACACAAATAAAACATAACAAAACACGTATATGTCCAGTTACAGGTAAAATAAGAGACATTTTAACACGTCAGAATGAAGTAAAAAAAAAACCAAAAAGACAACATCCTAATTAGTTTCCTTTCAAGAGCATGGCCGTAAAAAGGTTTTCATGATATACCGTTGTGATTATACAAATTTTTACCAATGTTATAAAATATTCTTTTACAGACGCACGTTTCGATTAATTAAAAGACATAACAGTGAGTAACTAGACGGTTTCGAGTTTTTTAACGTGTAGAATATGTTTGTCTGAAACACGGTTTGTAATCATCCCTTGACATTTGGCTATTTTTTGCTCGGTCAGTTTCTGTGTTTTTCAAGACCCTTCAGTGAAGCTCAACTCACCGGGGGTGTACAGACTCATCTGTAGTGCGCATGCTCAGCAGTGATGCTTAGACTCATCAGTGGTGGTCAGGCTCAGCAGTGATGCTCAGACTCATCAGTGGTGCGCATACTCATCTATGGAGCGCAAACTCATTCATCAGTGGTGTGCAGGCTCATCAGTGGTGCTCAGGTGGTGTCCAAACTCATGTATGTTGCTTAGACTCATCAGTGGTGGTCAGGCTCAGCAGTGTTGCTTAGATTCATCAGTGGTGCGCCGGCTTAGCAGTGATGCTTAGACTCATCAGTGGTGCGCATGCCCATCTAAGGTGCGCAAACTCATTCATCAGTGGTGTGCAGACTCATCAGTGGTGCTCAGGCTCATCAGTGGTGCTCAGAATCACCTGTGTTTCTCAGACTCATCAGTGGTGCTCAGACTCATCAGTGGTAGTCAAACTAATCAGTGGGGCGCAGACTTATCAGTGGTACGCAGACTCATCAGTGGCGCTCAGGCTAATTAGTGGTGCTCAGACTCCTCTATGGTGCTCAGACTAAACATATTGGAGGACCAATCTGTACGATCTTGAAGAGCTATTCCAAAACGTTACTTAATATATGGTAACAGACAATTTCTCAGAATTTAAGATTTTCAACATTTCAAAGAAGTAATTTTAGTTATGGTTATTTCACCAAATAAATTACATTTGCATAAATACTGGTATGTGAATCATACAATAATGTGATGACATTTATTAAAAACGTCCAACTTACCATTAGATTATTGGAGAAAATCGAGTTATAAAATAAGCTGTCTTAATCTTATTTGATTTAATTCTTTATTACTAGTATTCCGATTCATAGAATATTACGCTAAATTGAATAAAGAATATTTAATGTATTTATTGTAAGCACTTTTAACTAAATAAAAATCAATTTAAAAGTATCAAAGGGAGAATGACCAATATAAAGAAAATGTGGTATGCAATATTGAAAAGATACGCAAATTGAGACCAGCAATGATATTACTATTGCACAATTAGAATGAATTCTGTTTGATTAGTTTAGTTTACATGAAGAGAATTGTGTACTGTTCAAAACCAAGACTCAATTATTTGTCCTAAAGGCTTTATTTATTCCCCACATCCCCAACCACAAACATTGATGTTAAAAAAGAATAAATTCCAGAGGCTGGAGCAGTTAGGTACCTCTACTTTGTCCCTACCACTGTGTTCCCGACAGAGGCCGGAACATTAATGTACCTGTACTTTGTCCCTACCACTGTGTTCCCGACAGAGGCCGGAACGGTTAGGCCATGTACTTTGTCCCTATACCACTGTGTTCCCGACAGAGGCCGGAACAGTTAGGTACCTGTACTTATTCCTACCACTGAGAATGGTCAGAAACCCACTTAACCACCTTGGCATACTTGTAGATGTTTCCTCGTTTTCATGAATATTTTATGTCCTATTTTGATTGGTTACTTGTAACTCCTGCGATCTAGTTTTATTCCAAAAAAGGTCGTTCCCATTGGTTAATTAAATTTAATGAATATCTTCAAGTGTGCCCACGCCGGAAAGTGGTAGCAAAGCGAGAACGCGGCCGGACGTGTGTTTTCAACCATGGGTATAACGTTCAATTATGTGAATACTTATATCATAGACTACTTTTTGCGCATCGGAGTGCGTGTATGTTGCTTTGTTCTCTATTTTATGCATGTTTTCATCACCGGCTATGGCTTCGTTATATCTGTTCATGGTATTCTACTAATTTAACAACGCCCTTCCTAACTTAACTTTCAAGGACTTCATCTTCTTGATTTCATAATAATATTTTACACTACACATGACACTACACATGACATCCGCTGCAGAAAAGTACACATCAACGATACTTAATTTTCGCACAAAAATGCAATATAAAAGAACAAGATAAGAAGTCATATTGTATCGCTTTGACGCTGTTTATCAGCATGGTATATATTGACATTACTATGATGTTCTGATGCAACGACTTGTTTAGACAAGTGTTGCGGTACGAACTACATCGCTTGAAAGTCCCTCTTGCTGTTTCAAAAAAGTTATAGACATCTGTGCAATAAAAAATTATTCATTTAATCTTTAAGCACACGTTTTCTACAAGGTAAGATGTCGTAAAATATCTAATACTACAATTTAATTATGAAAGGTTCAAAAGATTTGGTCATTTAGGTTCACAAGGCATAAATTGATTCTGCATCTACTTTCTCTACTTTCGCTAAAACATTTCGTCAAAATATGCAGTTGTTTATAAAAAAATATAGTATCTGTTTGAAGCTTTTTTAATTTCTTTTTATTATCAAGGTAGTAATTGCAATGACAAGTTTCTAAACATTAAACTAAAGTAAAATGTTGAACATCGAATGGAAAGTTAATGTGACCCCGCGTTAGCTCAAACGTAGTTGGTTTGATCCGGGTACTCTAGTAACTAATTGTAACTATGGTTCAATTTCATCAATCATTCTATGTAGATAACAATGTATCTTCGAGGAATCAGGACATTTGGTAATCAAAATAGATTTATGTGTTTAGAACAACAATACGTCAAAAATAGTTACTAGGTCAATCCTGTAGCAAGAATCAAGCTTCAACTCAAGTAATTTCATACCTTGTCGACAAGTAAAAATTATGTTATCTGAAACACAGTGTTGAAAAACCAATTAAGTCTACTCCCAATCATTAACCTTTAATATACTTTATCACATTAATGAGCAATAACGCAGCGAGACATAAATAGAACCTATTCCAAGGTTAGTGTGAGCTATTGTAAATATTTAAAGTATGTGTTCATGTTGTCTAGTTTGTAGTAAAGGCATTGTGCTTCTTTACTCCCCATTAAGTCGATCATATAATATACTTGCTACACCTAAGGATTGTTAAGGAAAAACATGGAAGTAGTTTTTTAAATTGTGATTTCATACATCCTCCATGCAGTGGTTCTAAGTCCACATTCGCCCCATAATAGAGCGAACGTGGAATCAGAGCCCTCAACTTGGGAGGATGGAAATTCATGCCCTTTCTATATCGGCCGGATATCATCCGGAGAAGCTTGTCGAGGTATGCAACATTCAGAGGCTAACAGTAAGATTTTATCTGAGGAAAAAACAATATGTAAAAACTAACAATCCAAAAATTTTCAAGGAAGCTAATATAATTGCGATATTGATCAAATAAATTAGTTTAATAATGTACAAAAAATTGATTGTATGTTCTTGAATCTAAATCTCTTAAGTTTAAGTGAAAATATTTTTTGCGACTTTTCTAGCGATAAGCTATATAAAATGAAGTAAAACAATAGCTCTGACTACACCGTTGTTATAATTGATGTTCATTGCTGAACGATGAAGTACTGTGATGACATCTAAAACACGGTTGGTGATTATAGTTTGCTTACAAATTTGAGATTATAAAAAAATATCATGTTAATGTGTGTAGGTAGATTTTAGAAAAATTTAGAAAATCAAACGTTTATGAATTTTACTGAAACTGGTATTCAAATGGAGTGTGTTATTTTTACAGAAACTGGTATTCAAATGGAGATGTTATACTGTATGCCTCCTATGACTTATGTTTTGAATTTTTATAACGGCCATTTTGAATCCAATCACTTACACAATAGAAAATTGCTCCCATTGTATGAAACGTTGTTTTCTGGTAGATAGATATATTATGATGTTGTGAATAAATGTTTGTCATAAAATTTGATTTTGATAATTGCGGCCATCTTGAAATAGAGGCCATTTTGAAATTTAGAAAAATCAAAACTAATTCCTAATTCAAAAGTTTATGGCCTTTAATAACAATTTTTATACAAGTAGAATTGGATACGCCATTTGCACATTTTGACTTATATGGCGGCCCTTTTGAATAAAAGATAGCTACCAAAATTGAACATTTGCACAGAACTAGGTTTCTTGGTAGAATACCATTGTCATAACAAAAATTTTAATTTGGTTTTGGCTGCCATCCTGACATGGATGCTGTGTGGTTAGATACCTGAATTTGGGCGTCCACGACTCAAGTGTCGTTTGAAGGCATTTATGATCGATAAGATTATAATAGTGTTTAACTCAGCCTATCATTTAACATTTTTTGGTATTTTATTACAAACCAATTTGACCCCGCTATTGTGTAGCGGTTAATTATTTTTTTTTGTAATGCATTTATTGTTTATGTTCTTTAATTTGAATATTTGATAAATATAGATGTTCGGATCTGGACGTACCTCAACCTCTGTAGTCAAGTTGATTATTTTTCCAAAAACACCCTAACGTAAATAACTGCATTACAATACATCGCATCGCAGCTATTCGTATAGTATATAAAATAGATATGTATCGAATTTGTGACGATAAATTTGTCAATTTAGTGGTTAGGTGCCGAGATCTTCTATAAACCATTACCCAGATGCCAATGTAGGCAAGCATAGATGAGTTAATTGTATACACTCGAATTAGTTTTATTTATCCGATAAAAATAATATCTCGCCAATATGACTTAAATTGGTACGTAATCAAGTTAAACGGCTGTGAGAAATTAAAACAAAAACCGTAAACATATCCGGATACAACTTAAATAAAAAATAGACAAACATGTTTTTTCTCTTGCTATTTTTAGATACATAGTTGATTTCGCTAAATATAGAAATATGAATAGTTCGAACAAAGTTGTGGTAATATATTTAGGGAAAAAAAACAAAACTTTATATCAATTATTATTTTCAGCGAAATTAAAGTAGGTCAGATTCTAAATTGGTTTTCCATTTGTTGCCTGTATTACAAAGATTTGAGAAAATATTCGAGATGTATTCTTCTTAAGGAAATCATTACCAGATAAACGAGAAATATACACGCACAATTTTGTTAGATCAAAATGACAAACGACTTTTATAATCATTTATAACTTCAATACTGACAAGTTAGAGAAAAGCAAGAATTTTCATTACCGTTCTGGAAGGTAAACAGTCTAACAATTGTTCATTCAATATCATTATTAGGTAGGAACATGCAAGTAAGATAATATTGTTTAATCTCTGAATGATTCTTATCAAAATAAGATATTCTAAATTGAAATCTTCAAAAACATATCATATATGCATTTAAAATGCTTAGTTTCCACTTCAGCTCGATTATTTTTAACTCTATTTTAATGAAAAGTTTAAAAAATGGCCCAGCTGTAAGGTAGACACTAATATATTTTGGTCTCTTTAGCGCAGTATCCGCGCCAGCTCGACCATTTTTAACGCTATTTTTATGAAACGTATAAAATGGCCCAGCTGTAAGGTTGTCACATGTATTAGGTCTCTTTAGCGTGGTTGATAGAACCCCTGCTATTGGTAAGTAACCATAACGTACCATTGTTTATAATGTTTGTATGGGGTATCCTTGGAGAGTAATCTATGTCGTTGGGCACACTGATGCGTATCAATAATTTGGATGAGAGCTAGAGCCTAATTAAAGCAAGGTCTGCTCGACTTCAACGTAATTGCCAAACATTTCAGCTTTTCTGTCGAAGGTGTTTGGTTTTCAATGAGAACTCAAGACTTCTTCCTCAAAATAAGCTGTACGCCATAATAAAGCTGAAATTTTGCTGAAAGTAGCGAAAAAAAATGAAATGAAACAATGCTTATACAACATGCATTTCTGAATTAATTTGGAAATGCCGTAAGTTGCCATTATAAATAGTATTTTTATATTGAGCGATTACATCAACTAGTTGATTTGCGTCCAGTGAGCAATATTTCAGCTATATTAAAGGAGAGAACATGGTAAACAAAAGGGTAACCAGTATGAGAAAGGGGACCAATGAACTGCCACTAAATAAAAGCAAATAATTGGGTAGGGATCAGACATTTTCCATTGTACAGCGCACCAAACTATGTCCAGCAGCGGCGTAGCAATCATCCAACACCTACTATTGCCAGAAGCGGCGTGGCAATTATCCCGAACCTACTATGGTCAGCAACGGCGCAGCAGTCATCAAATACCTACTTAGGCCAGCAGTGGCGTGGCACTCAGGGGCGTGGCAGTAATCAAACACCTACCATGCCCCTCACCCCCCCCCCCCCCACGAGAGGACATTCGTTACCACATCTAGGGACGCACTGGGCAATTCTGTGGGGTGAGCATTCACGTGTATGTTGTGCCCATTTATGTCGTATCTTAAGTAAAAGCGAGCATCGCAGATGCGAACTATACGGCTAAATACATGTGCGTAAAAAAGTAACGTGATCCGTACGAACAAACACATTTCAAATGTTAGCTTATCTATCAGAAAAAATATTGTAGTAGATCACTAAAATTAATTTAAAAGTGGACTTACAAAAATTTGACATCGATAAAATTAAATTCCTTTGTAAAAAACAACAAAAATATCAGCATTTTGTTTTGCTATTTCTGCAACGTTGTACTTTAATTTATATTTTTATGACGTAATGAGAGAAAGATGTCACAATACGAAAGGATGTTAGGGTGCTCTTAAGAAACGAAATGAATTGTAAAAAAAAATTTTGATGCTCCCATTTAGGCTGCACTTATATTCATAATCGTGTTTGTTCAGCATTATTGGTTTCCACCGGAAGTGTTACAACCAAGGTTACTAGTTATGAGAAAAATAATTTTGTGTATTTCAGTGGCCGGGTGATAATTACTTCTTGACAGAAATAAAAGAACGGTACGTTTTCTTGTTCACATATTATTGTATTGTCCCCGTTTTATTTTAAATAAATTGATCCTGTCAAAAACATTAGCAACCGAACTATGACAAGTTTAAGAAATAAAGCTAAATAAATGTCTTTTTCTTGAACCGTTCAACCTAAAAACGTCAAATTAAACAATAAATTGTCATCTGATTGGCTTATTTTCGAAGAAATGATTTATTTATAATCAAATATATTCCAGTTGTTATCAATTATGACATAGAGTGGATTTCCGTATAAAATGAAATACTTTATAATTTAATTTGTTGGTTTTGCATTGTTATAAAAATGCATTTATGCGGAAGTAGATGACTTCTCAAGACTAATAGGAACTCATTATACGATTTTTTAATCCACTTGTGCGAAATTATTTAACTTGAATGAAATGGGTTTTAACGCTACTGTCAACCCTGTTGTAATGTATTGTATTGACGAAGAAACACAGAACACAACGACACAAGTCAACTAACATGCACTAAGAATACCTACGCCGATCACGCGATGTTGCCGATCCCGAATTACCTGGCACATAAATCGATCATGGGCATTTATAACCTTTCTCTGAATACTGGCTCATTTACCGACCACGGAAATGTAAAACTACTCTAAAACATATGAAATACATCGACCAGTACGAGCATAAAAAGAATAAACCAACCACGCCCACCTGGGCCTGTCATATTTCCTAATTACCTGGCACACACTAACCACGTCAATGTAACCAGTATCAGAACACCTGGTACATCACGTGGGTACATACATCGATCACGAGATTGTAACCTTTACCGGAATACTTTAGGAGTACGTCGACCACGGGCCGGGCATCTAATTGGTATTCATTGTCATTTTCAGTCAAAAATTATGTTTCTGGTGCAATAATTTGTCTAACATTAGAAATCGGCAGACAGGAAACAGTCATCTTTTTTTTCAAACTGGAACCGTTATGTAAGTAAATTTATGTACTTTTCCCGCGCTAACTCAAATTCCTTTCGGTCGCATTTATATTGACATAATAAAAAAGCTAGTGTCATTCATGTCATATTGCCTGGTCTTATCTAAACACTGATAAACAGTCCCCAATGTTAAACAATAGGACAACTATTGTGATTGAAATAAAACTCGTACACGAAAACTGGTTCACCAATTGATAAAGTGTAATATCCAGAATAGCATCCTTGAGTTGATGCAATATTAAACTAATGTCATCAATGTTATATCTTAAAGATAAATCTGTAATGCTAATTGGGATTTTCAACGCTTATTCAGTTGTGATGCTTTGTTGACCTTACAGTGTTGTAATTTATTGTAAAAATAAACAATAACTGTATTTCAAAAAACAATCATATGATGTCACATTAGTCATGTATCTTAACAAATAGGTTTTTGTACATTAAGTGCAACATTTCATAATTAGCGAGCGATTCTCTAAATGCAACATTTTAGGTCCAAGTAATTAATGATTTTAAGTTCAATAAAAAATATCCATAAGGGACCAATAATTGTGACTATTTATTGACAAAGACTTTTTATCTTTGATTTAATGATTTCAGAAACAAATGTTTGTCGGAATACGTGTAAGTACTGACCATGCTAAGATATAACATAGTATCTTTCGTTTACTTATGAATGTGTCTTAAGACCATTTAACATATTTTTACATACGTATCAATTTGTTTACATATCCCGTGATGCATGGTAAATGAAGCACAAATGGTTTCAATCTTGGGTTTTACGTATTTTCTTTAATTTCAGTTGTGTCTGTTCTTTACGGTCAACTTCATGCGTACACTTGTTATTGCCATTGGTCAGCTAATCAAAAGTTTCATAATCGATATAAGGGCTCAGTGGCCAAGTGGTTAAGGTAGTTCGTCTATTATTGATCACGTGGTCTGTCAGCAGTGAGATTGTGGGTTCGAGTCTCACTGCGGGCAAGATGCGCTTGACTAAAATCTTAATTGACAAGGATTGCCTACAGAAGGTCAGGGGTTTTTTCCGGGTACTTCGTATTCATCCTCAAGTTAAAATAAAACACCATGATATAGCTGACAAATTGTCGAAAGTGGCGTTAAACATCACTCAAACAAACAAACAAAAAAATAATCGATTAAGACACTTACGCTATTATAATTTGAAAATAACGCATTTTACTCCCACTATATAGTAATGGATTTTGGAAATACAATACATTAATGACAGTTTTGTAGCCTTTAGTCATTACACAACAAGTGCATTTCAGAAAACGACATGCTTTTAAGGATCAATTACCATAACATGCTGTTATTGACGTAATATGCTTATGACGATATCCAGGAAGAAAGACGTTATAGGATTTTTAAAAGGACGTGCGCATTTGTATAATATGTTTAATGGTGGATGATTTAGGCCGATAAAACTATGTATCAACGTAACTTAGACGATAACTAAGGCCTAATTAAAAAACACAATACAAGTACGAAACTACGGTCTTGTAATACAAATAAAAAATAAACAACATCTATGTATGAATCTACAGAGTTCTGGCTAACTGACACCCTGCGATACATATACCGCATGAAGATCAATTTATTCATGGTGGCGATATCTCTCTCAATAAATAGGTCTACAAATTAAGCCCAACACTGTTAGAATTAGATTTTTTAACACCATAATCCGACATATTTGCTAAGCTCTTTAATATCTCTCAAAACAGCTTTTTCAACATAACGTCTTTTGAGGTGGGACCCGAACTGCCCAATGGTAAAACGCAAAACGTGAAAGAATGGTATGTCTGTATGTAGTGCAACTAAGATATACAACACGATTTAATTAAAATTACAATTTAACATCTATGCGTGTTAGTCTTCACTTCATTGTTTTTTAACATTACAGTTTTTAATTCTTTTTTAAATGTTACATTTAAAAAAATCCGTGTTGAATCAGTTAGATATAAACTTGACTGTAGAAAGTGTCATTATGTCGTTATGTGACTGTAGAAAGTGTCATTATGTCGTTATGTGACTGTAGAAAGTGTCATTATTTCGTTATGTGACTGTAGAAAGTGTCATTATGTCGTTATGTGACTGTAGAAAGTGTCATTATGTCGTTATGTGACTGTAGAAAGTGTCATTATGTCGTTATGTGACTGTAGAAAGTGTCATTATGTCGTTATGTGACTGAAGAAAGTGTCATTATGTCGTTATGTGACTGTAGAAAGTGTCATCATGTCGTTATGTGACTGTAGAAAGTGTCATTATGTCGTTATGTGACTGTAGAAAGTGTCATTATGTCGTTATGTGACTGTAGAAAGTGTCATTATGTCGTTATGTGACTGTAGAAAGTGTCATTATGTCGTTATGTGACTGTAGAAAGTGTCATTATGTCGTTATGTGACTGAAGAAAGTGTCATTATGTCGTTATGTGACAACTAAAACATTTTATAACATAATTGCTATTTTTGCCTTTTTCCCATTGACGTTAACCAATACACGTGACATTCCATTTTCTATCATATTAGTTGCAAAATACCCATTTTACGCAATATAAAACCATATTGCACTCTCTTTTTGTTTTGGTTGTTTATACATAATAGACAATCAAATCACGAGAATGCAATATAGTGCAGTTAAAAATGTTCCCGTCTATTCCACTTTCATGGTTCAATATTATGTAATATTACATATGGTTTATGATTCTTACATTTTCATTGGATTATTTAGTCACGTGGTTTTAAGGATATTTAGTGTATTTCTTTACTTTGAAATCAAAGCCTTGCCTTGTTTGGTATATATTGACGCTATGTTTCTATTTTTACCTATATTGACAATATGTTACTAAAAATCGTGAAAAAAATAACTCAACCCTTGCACCAACCCTAGAAAAGACTATAATATGTCTACATATGTAATATATAAATGATGGACTTTTGACTCTGTCAATACATTAAATATGGACCTGTTTGGAATATATTGACCTCGGACTTCAACCTCGGTCAATATAGGCCTAATATGTCCATATATATTTTATTGACCTCGTCAAAAGTCCATAATTGATAAATAAAATAATTACTAAACTTGAACCAGGTCAATAAGAGCTTTTATGAAGCAGAGTACAACAATATTGACCTCGTTCAAGTGCAGTAATTGGTTTTTTTGGTTTGTTGCAAATGATGTCAAATCAATTATTAGAAAAGTAATAAAACATTAGAATGAAAGACAATTAGAAGAATCGGAATATCTCAGTAAAGAATACTTATCATTATTTTAAATCCCCGAAAACTAAGTAATTGTATAACAAACTCTAATATAAACATTTGTCTATATAAACAACATTGTGTATCGCATGCTTAAAAATTTATATTAATATTAGTATTATGCCAGACAAATATTACGAAAAACAAAATATCCTTTTGTGTTTTTTGTATGTATCGATAAGGTCATTCACTCTAATCTTCAAAAATAGCAGAAATCATCACATTCTTACCTGTCTTTTCAAACATGCCGGAGAACTGTCACTTCCAAACCCAGCAACCATTCTGAAGTGTTGACATAAAATATTGCTAAAAATTACTTCCTGAAATTTAAATTTTTTTTCTAAAATTTCACCCCTTTAGTTACGTTTGATAAGAAAATTAAAAGCTCTTGTTGTTTAGTTGTTCATTTTTTATTTTACATATATGGCCTTTTTCGGATGTGGCATGGCTTTTTGCAGTTTTGGAAACAAATGTTATACAAAATCTAAACTTTCTTTGTCACCTAGTTATTTTGATCTCCATTGATCTGTCTTGATGTTTGGGAATAGTAAAATGTATGACCATGGTATTTTTAACTATATTTTAATGATTGAAATCAATTTTACGCATATAATCAATGCTGTACACATCCGGAAAACAAGACGTCATAGGAAGGATCAATGTTCGCCTTTTGACTTATGTCAGTATGGTAGGTAGGCGTTAAATTGAAATTTAAATCGGTTATAATATTTTAAAAGACATACATATTTACTTAAAAACTCAATCTAAATCGCATTGTTAGTTAAGCAATAGATGTCTAAGTATAAATTGAACCGGACATATTCTTTTATTGATGGTATTTGATTGTTTTAGTCTAAAAACAAGCTTCTTCAAAAACATCTTTCTGATAAACGAATTCTGAATACTTCAGAAAATACATTGAAGACGTCTTTTTTCCATTACAAAAGCTATGGTTTGTAACGTCATTTTATAAAATCA
Organism: Limnoperna fortunei; assembly: GCA_944474755.1. Taxonomy (NCBI): domain Eukaryota; kingdom Metazoa; phylum Mollusca; class Bivalvia; order Mytilida; family Modiolidae; genus Limnoperna; species Limnoperna fortunei. The sequence continues at coordinate 34,210,972 of OX104119.1, forward strand.
TACAATTACAAAGGCATAGAACACATGACCTTCACCTTGGAAATTGTTTAAAGTTTGTTTACTTCTACCTGTTTTATAAAGAGTTATTTTACTGACATGATTTCAAAAGAATTAAAGTAAAAGGCAGTGACACAATCCGCAGTAAGACAACGATACACGACTCGCAGAATAAACCAACCAAAAGCGACATGCGTGACTATATTATATTACCTGTAATAAATACATTCGACTCGTTGAATATGAGCATCTATCATTCAATCGATTTTATTTTCTGTACAAAACAACTTCATGATGTCATATGTATGCAGCCACTTGTCAAGAAATGTCATATAGTATAGTTTTATACTTCCTGTAAAACTAACTGACATATGTTTTTACCAAATATCAAGTATACAATATAAATGATATTTAAAACATATAATTTTGTAAGTATATACATAATGATTATTAATATAGTCTTAAGACGACACTATTTCAAACATAGTATTAATTTCAACCATAAGGTTTTAATAGTAGAAGATACCATAGTTCCACAAGTCATTTCTCATTAAAGATAACTTATCTTGTCTAAAAGACTTAGCTTTCGAAACGTTTCTTATACAACAAACATACAGACAAAAGGATTAACAGTAGTGCATTGTTGTTAGAGTATTATCCTTATAGTAGTTATTATATGAAAATCCTGATAAATATATCTACACCATCTTTAGTATACATAGATCATAGTTTGTCGCATAATGTAGTGATATCAAACAAGCAAAATTGCACTGAGGTACTCGTATTGCTAACTTACTACGGCATAACACAATTTTTTTGTATATTTATAACCAAACATATTCAGCTTTACAACATGTTTTTTCTCTTGTTGCTATACAATTTAATTTCAATTACGCATATTAGATTTCATATCTTTAGATACCAATAGTGCAAGCCACTCCCTATCAAGCACCTCAAAAAGGTTTACCCGGACGTCATAACGGAGCTTTTGAACGACATTGAAATGAGAGTAGTTGTCTGAAATGCTACATAACTAGTATCAGATTTAAACACATAAATAACCGGTTTGATTATCATTTACTCTTTTACAGTAAAAAGCATACTGCTTGATTTAACAAATTATTATATTTAGGGTAAAGATTCATGACATAAACATTAATGAAAGACATGATATAGAAACAATTTTCATCTGACGATCAGTTATTTTTGAAATATGTATTGATCAATTGTTGACTTCTTACTAGCCACTACGTTTTAAGTGCACCTGGTACCATGTCATACTCAATAACGAAGTCAGTATAATTATGCCACTTATCCAATCAAACTAAAATGTCCTTAACTTTTATCTTACAAGTTGGTCGGTACAATAGTTTAGATTTCACAGGTTCAGATACAGTGTACGCATGAACCAAGTTTACTTTGAGTTCTGTCTGCCTATGACTCTGCGTAGTTCATGTTATTTGATGGCAACGATATATTATTATCCAATCAATCCAAACTAATTTTATAATAACATTATGTCCTTATATTAACATTCTTTTTGTTTTTCTTAATTTTTAATTTTTTGTTTTCTTAAATTATTCAATAGTTCATGTATTTTCGAACAATGATGTACAAAAATTTCATTGACCCGTTAAGAACCTTGATATTCTTTCTAAATGTGACATTATATCGTACATCTAATTTACTGCTTTGTTGAGTTTCTTTGTATGTTCCAAATTCTCAATGTCATCATTACCAATAACATTCGTATCAAGATATATCGTGTATTGTATTGTAATGTATTGTAACGGACATAACAATACTTTTTATGCTTCAGTTACGGTTTTAACAATATATATTATCTCATGAAAAATTATGCTTTCTCTAATGACTTCGTTTCTTAACATGTCTATTACAGTCTTTGTCACAATATTACACTTATACAATGAGCAATAAAACGACTTGGGAAGACATACTTTTGAAAAAGACTTGGATCATAAAATTTGTTCAGATATAACAGTTGTTCATTATTTTATGGTATGCAGTCTTGGGGTCATAGTTAAAAGGATTATTTAGCATTTTAATTTAAAATATGCACAAACAGTTTGCAGCATGTTAAACAATGTGCCTAAGTGGTTTACATCCTTCAATTTTAAAACTTAAACTTCAATAGATGTTTACACATTTAATTTTCATTTTACAGGCAGTAAATGTTGTAATACCACTTTGATACAGTATACAAATTGTAATTTCTATTGTCAAATAATAAACGCAGTTACCATGTGTAGAAATAAGCCTACATTTAATTACAGCGCAAATGTTTTTTTCTGTGTATAGTTAATTTAATTTCACGTAAATAGATAAACAAAGTCTACTTTTACGATAACTTCTATTCTACATTATCAGTGTCTAAGTTGCGTTTTTATGTAGCCAACATTGAACGAAAACTCGTTGTTTGAATCACGTCATGTAGGCAAATGTGTAAGGTTATTTTCCATGACAAAGTTTCATGTTCTCATAATTTTGACCTTGGATTGAAAAACAAACAAATGAAGGGACAGATTAAGTTTATAGATGTCCTTTTATTTTTTATTTATCAAGTCTAAAAAACACAAAATTCAATCAAAACATCATTTACAAAGGAAATCTTAAAAGCTATATATGAACACTTATAGAATGACTTTATTTCCCTGTTGACTGCATTTTATTTATCTTTTCAATATAAGCTAAAACCTTCAATTGTATTGAGCGTAAATATGGTAAATGGTAGAGATGATTTAAAGTTTTTCTTCAAACCGGGGTATACATTTTTTGTCTTATTATTATTTAATCAAACAATTTTTCTTATCTTGTATTGAAAATGTATAAATTTAATATTTACGTCATACATTCGTTAAAAATATTCAATTTTGTATTTGCAATAGATCAATAAGCCAAACAAAAAAAATTGTATTTATGAAGTTATGCATAGAATATGCAAACCTAAATTAAATCATTAAAACATGCAAGTTCCGTTACTTTGATGTAATAGAGCGCTTGGCATACATCTGCATCTCAATGTATTTAAAACACCTTTAATATTTTATGTAAGTATTGAACAATTATGTTGAATATCATTTGAACGTTATGTTAATATTTTCTTCCTAATAAGAATATGTCTCATAACTATTTTGATTTTGTGAGGCATTAAGTCCAATAACTAATTTACAAAATCCCATAATAATTATTATGGCTTAAATAAACTCATATTTTCTAACAAATCTCGCTTCTATAAAAAGACTAGACTGAGATAAATGTTTATAATTGAATGTTTGCTTATTTTTCTGCAAGGAATATTACAGCCATATTCACGACGAGAACAAGGCAACAAACAATAAATAAACGCGACAAATGGGTGTATCAAGTGTTAAGAAGGAGACTGCACGTAAAATTAAATCTTTTGTATCAGCTACAAAAGCTAATTTATTTTTAAGTCTAAAAATATGTCGTTATTCTTCAATGAATGTGTCTCTTTCTAACACGTCACCCGCAATGGTCTACGATCATGTCTTCTGTATTATAAACTTACAACCTTCCAACGAGAATGCCTATTCGCCACCTAGGGATTCAATGGGCAGCTTTGCTATTCGATCATTCGGAAGCAATGCAGTATGTCTCAATAGAGATAATAAAAACAATTTCAGAACAAAGGGTAACACTTATAAGCTTCGTTTACAGTAAAATAATACAGAAAATGTTGTAAAAACACAAACTAATTATTTTCTGATTTAAAATCAAATTGTTAATCATATAGTTAACAAAAACTTAAAAATTTTCGATAACACAATTCGTGATTGCTTTACCTCTAATGAACATTAACATTGTTAGATATTTAAATAATGTTGTTAACTTAATATTTTTCCAGTTATGCACGGAAAACTGTAAATAATAAAAACCCAGGATCAAATAAACCACAATGACAGAATATTCAGGAAAACTACGCTATAAGCAATATAAATCTCCAACTGTTATCATAGCTCTTGTAAAGAGCCGATTAATATAATGATATTATAATGCAACCTCAGAGTTCTGTAATTTATATGCTTGATTTAATACATTGCTGAATGTGAGTGTAACCCAAAAATACATCTTATTATAAGTGTTGTTCCTACAATACAAATTCATTATCAGAAAAGTCGACATTTGTGCGCTCTTATTTCATGTGATTAAGTACACTTTAATTTTCTATAGTTCGTAGTTTCATAAGAAAAACCACGTGGTAATAAAAAAAAATAACAAATTTGCATAATAGCACTCTGTTAATGAAATGTCCTTTCGATTATCTCGAGTGTTGATTTTCGACGTAAAATTATGTTGTTTACAAAAATCGTTAGCAGTTCAAATGTTGGTATCAACAAAGTTCTATTTTTAACGTGAATTGAATAATTTTCAATATATTAAACGGAATGTGTGTTTTTATTAAATCGTATAAGGCGTAAACATTGGATGCATGAAGTAAGGCTATTGTTCTGCCTGACATCTACATCATTTATGTGAATTTTTTTATCGTTAATTCATATTAACGAAGGCGAAGACCGGAGCGCCGGATCCAAATACAACAAAGATGTCTACATTACCAATTAATTATAATGTCACTGTAGTCACTTTTAATTCACTCTACAAATTGGTCATATAATACAAAATATCGTCCAAAATTAGAATTAACGTTTCCTTCTGCTGTCATTTCTCGTAAGATTTATGGTTAAGTACTTGTATGTAAGTCAGTCATTATAGTCAAGGAAGAAAAACAAACTACGCCATATTTTGTATTGATAAGTCTTCTATTTATCACATTATATGTATTTGTAAGTCCCTTTTACAGCACTATTTAGTTAGCATTAAGTTTCTGTAAATTATTTGATTAACTTACAGCTAATAATAAGAAACTAAACTGTTTTAAAAACTAATGAACATTACCAGCCTACCTTATTCACGCACGCGTTTGCCGAAATATAGAGTCTCTTGAATGTGAAAAGCTCTTCAATAAACAATGCTTAATTAATTAAACGCCTCAAATAAAGAGTATTCTTCCATACAGGGACAGTGTCAACAAAAGTATCCTAGAATACGTAGATATGACTTATTTTGGTTTTTTTTTGTTTGAATAGTGTTTAGCGCCACTTTCAGCAATTTTTTAGCTATATCGTGGTGTCAAGTTTTTATTGGGGAGGAAGCCGGAGTACCTAGAGAAATCCCCCACCTGCGGTAGGAAAACTGGCAATCCTTGTCAATTAAGATTGGAGTCGAGTACACCCTGCCTGCAGTGAGAATCAAACCCGCAATCTCAGTGTTGACAGATCAGGTGATCAATAGTAAACGAACTACCTTAACCACTAGGCCACCGAGACCCCGATATAACCTATGATTGTCTTTCCAAACAGGGATAGTATCAACAAAAGTATTTTAAGAAATGTCCTATGATACAACCTAAAATACGTGGATATGATTAATAATTGTCTTGCGCCCAATTAAAGCTCTTTCTGGTGGCTTCCGAAAAAATTATCTAAATAATTTAAAATGGTTGTATGTATACACAACAGTACAACAAAGCAGTTTTTATAGCTTAAATAATATAAACAAGGAAGAAATTTAAAGGTCAAAATATCCATAAGGTTATTATTACAAGACCATGCAACAAATTGTTTAACCACATATGTAATATAGAGATGTTGTGTTAAGACCAAGACCCCAAAATACTCAGGTTTAACTGCCTTATATGTGACACTAAATTACGAAATGTCGATGCGCAGTCAGACCAGAAAAGTATCTTCGCGTCATAATCTAGTTATTATTATGCAACAAATTAAGCCATGACAAGTTGTTACTTGCATATATTAGAATTGCTTAACTGGTAAATGATATTACAAATTATTTCATGCATATTTAAACTAATATGCATATTTGTTATTTTCAAATGGTTATTGATATATTTTTGAAAATATCTGTATCTTTCTTGAATAGTATAACCCCAAAGTCGGTTATAATTAAAAAATTAATAAAACAGTCTAATATGAGAATCGCTTTTACGAAGAAGACAATATTCAAAATTGGTATATTTTTAGGGACTTTGTGTCTTCAGTTGATTATTAATCAATTCCTTTTATTAAATGTAAGATTGTTTTCATACCCAACAGTTAATTTGGCTTAACCAATACTTGGTTCAATACTATTTAACAATCATTTTACTTAAAAGAATTCATGCTAGTATTATTTAAAACAAGTTGTCATTTTTTTCATATGTATCCTTAAAATAAAATGTCATTAAAGATACCAATGTTAAAATAATTAACAACGCCAGACGGGCGTTTCGTCTAATCAAGACTCATTAGTGGGGCTCTAACCTTAACATTATTTTTAATCCAAATGTTTAAAATGTTGTAGAGCTGTAAAAATTCTAAAACCAAATACCTAATCCGGCAAAGGCTATCTACACCTTGAAACTAAAAAAATCTTAGAATTAAAATAATTTATGAAATTGCAGGCCAGTAAATTTATTAAATGATATACATGTATCAACGAGAGAGTTAATGATAATCCTGTCAGCATCTTTGTTTGACTACTGGGCTGGTGATATCTTCAGGGACTAACAGTCCACAAACAGAGACATCGACAATGTGATTGCAAATAAAATATCATCAAAGATACCAAGGTTAATAGAATTTACTGCCCAAGACGCGCGTTTCATGTAATCAAGACTCATCAGTATCATTATAAAACTGACATTGGTTTGGTTTTGTTCTTTCCTTGTACAAATAGATTCTGTTTAATGTCAGTATTTCGGGTCACGAAATCGTATGATAGGATTAACATTCACAAATATTTATATTTTATGCTTGATTTAATCATGATAACTGGTTAAATTATTGCAAACAACAGTTGTCAAAATTGCAGAATAATATTTTCACAATTTTTCATTTGGCATGGTAACAATGATTAACATACTGCACATACAATATTTTATCACAACACAATTTTTTCTTTGAAAATATTTTCTGTTTACAATGATTTGTGATAAAAACAAATATTAAAGCAGAAAAAGATATTTAGTCAACTATACTTAATTTGTTTTTATAGCTTTAAAAATGATAAAATGTAATTGTGTTGCATCTACTTTTGTTTAAAAAAACAACTTTCGTTTTTACAAGAATCAATGCGATCGAGCGCCTTTTATCTCTTTTGTAATGTTGATTTCATTTTTTATCGATTGAAACCTCAATACCTATCAGTGTAAATGCATTTAGTATTTCCTATCAAATATATACTTTTTACTTAGTGCCAATAATGTTAGTCAGTTGTATCAATTGCTAATAAAAATGTGTTTAGGTATATAAAAAGAAGTTTAAAAGCATCAAATAAATTACTAAAACAACTGAATTTGGTTTCACAAAATAAAAGAACTACTCCAATACTAAAGTGAAGGAAACCAACATTTTGCAGGTTGACTCAATGTCTAATCGTCGTTGTCAAAGATGTCAAGATAGAAGAGCATACATCAGGTTAACATCAGGCAGGCATTTGGCAATTTTGATCGCTCGCCAGCATGATTAAAAGACAAACGTTTTCAACACGCTATCACAAGTTAACTTTAAATTCCGCTGTAACAGCAAATATAAATATATAGGAATGTTTTGTTGAAATTTGGTTTTTCGCCACTTTCAGCAATATTCACCAAAATTACGGCGTCTAGTTTTTGTTGGAGTTGAAAGCTGCTGCAGTACCCGACAATAATAAATATAAGGTACATGTCGTGGCACTAATCCAATCTAATTGTAAGACAAACATGCTAGGTCTGTAAATGAATATACATTTGCAGGTTCCTTTACACCCAACGCTATGTATTTTTATTGGATCTTTAACCTAACATGAAATTATATTGGAAATCGTGTATTCGAGATTCACGTACACATTTTGTTTATCTTTCAAAACAAATCATTTGTATAAGGTGACCAAAAATATAATTTAGAAATTTCTTTAGTTTTGATTTCCGGTTTACTGTCTTTAACTTTCATCTATTTAAAGACATGTAAGGTCGGATTCGTCATACCAGATCGCTGAATTGTTGTACATATGATCGGTGAAAATGGCCTACAATTTACTTTCCGAAACGGATTTAAATACATAGAGACTCTGTCGCACATTTGTCTGCACTAGAGCTCAAGTTCACCTAGTCAATTCCTGCTACATAAAAAATGAACTTCATTATCTATAAATGTGTAAAAGCGTGTGACGATAGAATTTGCATAATGACCAAAGTAATCTGTTCCAAATGTATTTGTGTAAGCTTTCATACTGTCAGACATGTGCTTTCTGCCAGGCAGCTGGGTTCGTACTGACACGGTTAAAACACTGGCAGCCATACGTCTACTCTTTATTCAGCGCTCTATTGATGTTCAGACACGCGAATTTCGACTTTTCGTACTAATACGTAGTAAGCTGACAGTAAATAAGAATGTTTGCTATTTATTATATAGAATGGAAAGTTATTTGTTATTGTGTCATACACATTAAATTATTTGCTTCGACACTCTTACGAAAATCTCCAGGAATCTCAAAACAGAAGCAATGCTTCAAGATCTCATTAAAGTCTTACATTCAAGACAAATGAAATATAATTACTTGGTATTTAGTCATAGAGGAACTTACCGAGTCAATATTGATTCTAAATCAGATAATAGATACACTTATATGGGTACTAATTGTGTTTCTTCTTGATATTTTGTTTTGATTTGTCTTTGTGACGCTAATGTTTTTTTCAGATTTAATTCTTATAATTTCAATAAATACAACGAACAAAACAGACACAAATAGAAAAAAACAAAACCATTGTGCAAATAACAGCTTTTGGAACGCTAAACTAAAGTGAATTAGTAGTGTTTTGTTTTATAACATACATATATGTATTTAAAAACCTTGCGATGTTAGCATGTATAACAGAATTTTAGCCCCTCACGCCTAAATTGTTTGTCTTTTCAATATTGTATGCTGATTAAGATTTATTGTCCACTTGCATCAACGGTTACATATTTGCTTTGAAATTTACCATCATTCTTTATTTGTTTCCCATTGCGGTTTTAACAATTTCATTAAAGACAATAAGCACCTCGGTCACGTATTTTACCGAACGCGATATTTATGTTTTATAAGTTAGAGCTAAATAGAAATAATTTCAGATTTAAAATAAACATAGCCTATTATATAGAAACATCCATTACTAATGTACATTTTCTTTAACTAAACACGTTATAGAAGTCTAAAAGATTTTTTCAAGATTAGGAATTTATATTCTAAACTAGTAAATTATCTGATAACCGTTGCTGAATATTTTTTTGCAACGAAGCTTAAATATTTTACTAAATATTTGTCATTTCATCAAACCTGCCGTTTTAGCCTAAAAAAGAACAGATAGTTGCGATATATAATTATAAACTGGCAGAAAGGCGCAAAAATGTAATACAGACCAAAAATAGTTGGTAGATATGAATGACTCATCACGTAATTTCTTCTATCAATTGCATTTATATTTATTCTGTTTTTGTGTTTTCTTATAATCTTACAAACAAAATGTATTCACATTTGCACTAAAATTTGGTATCATTTCTCCTAGACTATAAAGTCGATCAGTTCTTACCAGGATGATATAGATAAAAACAGTTTTGCAGTAAATCATCAACGCATTATTGCAATTATTTTCAACATGTTGTTTCTATTTTCACAATTTCAATGTCAGAAACTGTAACAGTTATTCAATATTTGATATGTTTTCCAAAGTAACTACATTTAATTTAAGTAGGTTTATAATTTTAGACATTTTTATAATAACAGCTACTTCCAAGAAATATAGTTACAGGTGTTAAATCAAAACAAAGCTTTATTTATCACATTTTTAACATTTGATACGAGGAAAACTTGCTAAACAGACGCAATTGTTCAACCTTCCCAGGTTAACAATAAATGTATATTAATTACCTGAAAGTAAATAATCATATGGTTATAACACATTTTATTTTTAGGTTTGCCAATCTTTACGAGATGTTATTAGCTCCTCCTTTGTATCCAGATGTACGTCTCTTGTTGAAATATACTAGATTTTCTTTCTTTTCGTTAATCCCATACGGTTATTCCTTGGTTTTCTAACCAGTATATATACTGATTTGTACTGCATAATTAAAGCAACTCTCTACTTTTCCGGAAACGAGGGTCCAATTTACGTTTGATAACATTGACACTTATATTGATGCAGTGAGTGAAAGTATATTTGGTTTTCCGTAAAATGGGCAATATCAGCAATACTTTCGGCGAGAACATTGCTTGTTCCTCTTTGAACAAACAGTAAACTTAATATCACAATTAGAATGTTATGACTGAAATGGTTTTTGTCTCGTCTGCGACAAAAGTCGCTGAAGGCGAGACATATGTATGGAAATCCGGCGACGGCGCGTAAACACTTGGACATCTTGCTACATATCTTTGTAAGCCTTAGCCATAGGTCCATCAAATTTAGTCCATTGGTAGCTTAAGATGAGAACTTGCCAGTTAGTCACCAATCACCTGAGCTTGACATCAATTTCAAGGTATAGCGACTACGTTAAAGATTTTGGATAACGGCGGTTCCTCTGTAACTATGCAATTTTAGGATGATAATATTTGGTATATAGGTTGCGGAGTAGTACATGGCTGTCTGGTAGGTGAAACCTGACCTTGACCTCAAATTCATGGTCCAGCGACTACGTTCACAATTTGTGTTAGGGCAGTTCCTCTGTAACCATGGATAGTATGATAACAATATTTGGTATATAGGTTGCTGATGAAGAGTACATCACTGTCTGGTAGGTGTCACCTGACCTTGACCTCGATTTCTCGGTCCAGCGACTACGTTAAAGTTTTTGTATTAGGACAGTTCCTCTGTAACTATGCATGGTAGGGTGACAATATCTTAGACATTTTTATAATAACAGCTTCTTCCAAGAAATATAGTTTCAAGTGTTAAATCAAAACAAAATTTCATATATCAAATTTCTAAACATTTGATGCGATAAAAACTTGCTAAACAGACGCAATTGTTCAACCTTCCCATTTTCACAATACATGTATGTTAGTTACCTGAAAGTAAATAATCATATGGTTATTGTACATTTTATTTTTAGGTTTGCCAATCTTCACGAGATGTTATTAGCTCCTCCTTTCTATCCAGATGTACGTCTCTTGTTAAAATATACTAGATTTTCTTTCTTTCGTACGGTTATTCCTTGGTTTTCTAACCAGTGTATATACTAATTTGTACTGTATAATTAATGCAACTCTTTACTTTTCCGAAAATTTACGTTGACACTTATATTGATTGAGTAAAAGTATATTTTGTTTAACGTAAAATGGGCAATATCAGCAATACTTTAAGCGAGAACATTGCTTGTTCCTCTTTGAACAAAGAGTCAACTTAAATCACAATTAGAATGTTATGTACTTGCCAGTCAGTTCTCTGTCACCTAACCTTGACATCAATTTCTAGGTCTAGCGACTACGTTAAAGATTTGGATTACGGCGGTTCCTCTGTAACCATGCAACTGTAGTATGATAATATTTGGTATATAGGTTGCTGAGTAGTACATGGCTGTCTGGTAGGTGTAACCTGATCTTGACTTCAAATTCATGGTCCAGCGACTACGTTCACATTTGTGTGTTAGGGCAGTTTCTCTGTAACCATGGATGGTAGGATAACAACATTTGGTATATAGGTTGTTGATGAAGAGTACATGATTGTCTGGTAGGTGTCACGTTAACTCGACCTCGATTTCTCGTTCCAGCGACTACATTAAAGTATTTGAAATAGGGCAGCTCCTCTGTAACCATGCATGGTAGGATGACAGTATTTAGTATTATAGCTTGCCTCATGATTAGTACATGAGTGTCTGGAAGGTGTTGACTGACAATGACCTCAATTTCACGGACCAGTGACTACGTTTAAGTTTTCGGATTAGGTCCGTTTCTCTGTAACCATGCGTTGTTTATTTTAAATGATAAAAATTTAATGCTATTTACGTAATGCTTATGTAATTTATTTTCGTTACTGATGCGGAATGCAGGAGAGACATTTTTTTGTGTCCTCACGTGTTAAGTTTCATACGCAAATTACGAAATGATGTTACTATTAAGTTATGTAAAAGCGTTCTGCGACTAACTTTATACCAATGTAATTTAATTCTGAAACACACTTCTACTGATATATTTAAGGTTGCCATTATTACATAATAGTTTCCTTGCTAGAAGCTGATATATTATTAAATAATTAAATGACATACAAGATAATAAATTGTACAGTGCAAATCAACGGATTTTATATACTATTCCCGAAAATATAAACATCTTCCATATAGATGCTGATGAAAGGCCTTCGTATCAGGGCGTGTACGGGAATAAGTAGGGCAGTTGAAAGTGTGATTGATGTTTTATCTATATTCAGGTTAATGGTTTAAGAAGAACCCAATAATTAAATTTTTTCAGTCGCTTAGTTTTTTTCGACTATGTTGCAATATGCCAAGACCAGACACAATTTCCCAGAACATAATCGTCATTTGTCACCTACAGGTGAATCCCAAAATGCAGTAGCTGAATACTGTTAAAATAAAGCACCATTTCCATACTTGCAACGATATCAGTAATCCGATACAACAGAATACCGTGTTACATTCTTATTGTTACCAACATATTTTGACTGACGTGACGTCATCTTAACTTTGTAGACTTGACTGTGATAAATTTGAAATTTAAATGACCTTTAAAGTCTAAACCCTTATGCCAAATTGTAAGTATAATATGTCATTGATTTCTGCATTCAAAATGATGCTGTGAAGTTGAAGGTCGCACCTACAATCTAGCATAGAACTAGTTTAAAAATATTAAGAATGGTAAATTCCAAAGTCTTTTCCCAAATAAATGAATGAATTGAATAATCCACAGTAAATTGATACATTTAATATATATGAATACCAAAATTTTTTATTCGATTATAGATGGTTACTTCATGAATGGTAAAGCAAATTGGATAAAAAACTGTTTTTTTTTAACTGTTTTAACATATCGTCAAAATTGGACAATCTAAATATTTTACATATCAATGAAATATAGGCTGTTAAATATCGTAAAATGTAATCCCTGCATGACATTCTGCAAAACTTCAGACATCGACACCTAAAAAGAACTAGATGTACTTGATCACATAAATTGCAATAAAGATTGATAAAGTTATTAAGAAGTCACCAGTATGGTCACGTAGAAATTGTAGCAATAAATAAAATCACGCACAAATTAGCAAAAACAAAAGAATCTTATGCTAGGTCGCCAATTTTCCGAGAAAATTATACGAATATCAATATCAGGTATTGTTTGTGCCGTTCTGTTTCCTAATTGCAAGATATTGTTTTCGGAAAGCAGCAATGAAAAGATTTCAGTTAATTGATGGAATAATGCCGGAAGTAGAAATATTTTATAGGCAATTACTATGCTGTAATTGCAACAAAAGATAGTTAAATGGTTTCGACATTTAGTCTGAGGAGATAAATAATATCCAGTTAAACTATAAATTGCTGCCGTTTGTCGTACTACTGAGGTATATAATCAAACTGTTTCTTTATTTTGTTAGGGGACGACCATTTAACTTGCAGTGCGGGGGGGGGCATGTGGTTTTTTCCTAAAAAAAAATTTTGAAAATGATTTTTGATGAAAAAATATTTTGGAAGCAGAGGGTAAGACAAAAATATTCCGAAGAAGGATTTCTGCTATATAAAATAATGGTAATAATGAAAAACAAATTCTTTCACGACGCCTTCAAAAAATAAATATTTTCTGAACAAAACAAAAATCCAAAGCCCCCCTTCAAGTTAAATGGTCTGTCACTTAGTTTCAGAATAAATAGCTAATTGTATCATTGTCGCCTGTTTTGTATGCTTTTTTTGTTTTCTGATTTAACAGGATAAAACAATGTTCAAAAATTGTCAGCAACTATAAGGAGTATTTGTACTTGAAGTGCAGCAGATAAGAAATGTTCGACAAGTCTCATACCTCTTTCGGTTTCTGAGACAAGCAAACTTCTATATTTGATGATATTAATGAATATTATATAAACATCCAGTTCCGATAACAACATTTGGACAGTATAGAACTTCTATTGTATACTCAATTTGACAGGTCAATAACATTTCATTTATATGGAGTTAAAAAATATTTGCGATACAAAGATTGTGTTAGAGCCTGGAACACAACACTATAAAATGATGACATTAAGTTTAAATAGAAAATCACATGAATTTACCCACTCTCCCATAAACTAGTTGTTATGATCAAAATTCTTAAAAATGAACTACTAAATGAAATCTACTACTTTATTCTGCATGTTGATGATTTTTTAAAATTACATTGAACTAAATATATAATAACTTTCAATCATATACTACTAAACTTTATATTATCGTCAACCACCGATTTAATATTGTAAAGTTATCTAAAGAGAATTAATCTGTCCATATGGTCTTAACTGAAATGGGTTAGGTAATAAAGTATTCTAGTAACAACTTTGAATATTTTTTCTTAAGATACGCATATTTGCAGTTGGGAGATAGTATATGATACTTACCCAGAAATCGTCCATTTCCTATTTCTGTGCTCCCGGAAGAAAATTCCTCACAGATAGATACTTCCTAATCAAATTTCTTATGGCACTCATAAAACATTTGATTTCTTTCTGTAATTAATTGATTTTACGTTATCAATGGCATATTGAAAAATAATCAAAGTAACGCAACGGTTTCTTGATGAAATTTATACAATATGTATATATCAATTTCATGATCTATTTCATGCATGTGCAATAACAGTTATGGCGTAATAGGGAACAAAATCTAATGTCATTAGATAGTGAAATAATAAAATTTATTACTCAAACGCGCGGTTCGTGTACCCAACACTCATCAGTAGCTCACAAACCCTAAAATATTTAAAATTCAAGTTATTAAAATGTTGCAGAGGTTTTGTCATAGAGATTCCTAAATGTTATACCAAATCCGACTAAGACCATCTACACCTTGCGAATAGAATACCATTTGCATTAAATGATTTTAAAAAATTTCAAGAGAGTAAATTTAAACAATGACTATATCGCTTATATGTCTTTATAGCACTAAAGTGCGAATACTTGGCTGGTACTCGAATAGTTGTAACAGTTGTCACTTTATAAATAGATCGTTTTCACCAAGACTTATTCCAGCTGCTACGAGCCAAAGACTTGCTCTGATCATCTCCATGTGTCGAATTAAGGTAACCTGTTTGTTGCGGGATATCAGAAGCCTGACCTCCTCGGGTTACAGCTGGTTATATCTAAAGTGTGACGTGCTGTTTGCACGATAAAAATCCGTTAGATTTCCAAAAAAGAGTAGACGCATTGTTTCACCGCAATAAAAGGCTGCAGTTCCCATATCTATTAAATCCCCTATAATTTTTCTGTGGCAGTCAAATGTAATTCCCTATACCTCATTTCACAAGAAAAATAGCACAGAAACCCGACCGAATAACAAGAGCCAAAAGTCAAAAGAACAGTTACAAATCCGGATATAGACAAACATACACAACGCAATACAAACACTAACAACACAAAAACAGAGAGTAACCCAAACCTCACCAACTGACTTATTGTTTGTAATTTTGTTGGCATCCTGAATACCTATAGCTCGCAATAGCTAAAAAAATTAACCATCATCTTGAAATGTTTTGATTACATCAGCGGGACTAATTTAAATATAAAAAAGTAATAAAGGGCAAAAACCTGCCAAAAATTATAATAACTATTGTTAATAGATCATAATTGTGTTCTGTTCCATAGATATGAAGCAAACCAATTTCATGGTTACATAAAAAAGTGTAAACTGTAAACTCGTGGAGTAGTAGTATGAAATGCAGCATCTATTAATTTAAAGATGATAATGCTGTGTGACAAAAGTGAGTTTTACCAAACCCTGACAGATGAAATAAGATGTAAATGATTTAAATTCTGAAGTTTTTTCTAATTACAAAGTGTAGACGACCCTAGAATTTCGTGTATACGTTTTTAGAACTTTGGTGATAAAAGCTCTAAAACATACTTTACGAAATCTTCCAATTTAATCAATAAAAAATTTGTAAAGCAGTGCGAGATATAAAATGTCAACAGACAGCCTTTCTTTTTTTATAGGTAAACTGGTCAAAATAGAAAAGGGGAAGACGTCGAAGAAATCATGCCACACCACTCTCAACACAGCCTTCTGCGGACAAGGAGCACTTCAATTTCCAATTAATTTTATGGATCAGTGGCATCTGATCATTGCAGACAAGTTGGTTCTTTCTTTAGAACGTAAACATCAACTTCCTTCTTCATCAATTCCTAAGAATCTGTCAGTGACAGCGAATTAAGACAGACATCTTAAAATATGATAAGATGTCTACTTGCAGAAAGAACTGTGATATAGTGTAATAATTATTGAATATTACAGCGCGTTTCTATTACAATCTTTTATAAACGTATAAATACATGTACATTGAATAAATGACTAAAATCCCTTTCCTTTCTTCATGGCAGTAAAAATATCAACTTTTAAACATTAGACCTTAAGATTTATTTTTATGTGTCTCTACACGCTTAGATGATGTTAGAATTGTTCTGACGATCATGTACTTTTCGCAAAGTGTAGATTACTTAAGCCGAATGTGGCATTACTTTTTGGAATTTTATTGATAAAATTCGCCTCTGAAAAGTCCTGGTTAAACGAAACGCGCCTCTTGCAGAGTAAATTTTGTAACTGTATCTTTGATGACGTTTTATTCACCTTTACACAAACAATCAATTTTCCTATATGGTTATCTTTTAAATAATGTATTTGCATCTCATCCTAGGAATCAAAATTTCTTAACTAAACTTTAAGACGCACAAAATGGATTTTATACAATATCTAGTCAACTTTTTTTTCAGGCAAGATCATGTCGAGATTTTACAAATATTGTGCTACTATATTTATTGGATGTTTACTTTACGTTAAGCGAGCAGTATTTCACCTATATACAGGACGGGAACAAGGCAGTCAACAAATCAATTCGGGAAAGATGGATCACAGGGGAAACATTTTGAATGCCACTGTATGGGGTTTGGGTAGGTGCGGAAAATTTAGCCTTTTGTATCGTTATCAACATCTACAAAAGAGATCTTTATCGTGCAAGGAGCGTGGCACACGCTAAACACGTTACCCGCGGTAAGGCTTTCCGTATTATGACACGATAACCCACCACTCCCACGACAGGCTATTCTAATACGCTATCTGAGGACTCGCTGGGAAGCTCTGTGGGTCGAACAATAAGAACCCTCATAGTATTGTCCCAGTTTGTTACCTTATTTCTCTAAGGTTTATTGTTCTTTGTAATCCTTAATACGGCTCATTATGCGCTATCTTATGAAGTTTAGTCATCAAATCCACAAATATGAGAGGCGTGTATACTTTTCTATACATAGCTCTTTAAAAAAGAACGCTCCTCATATATTTTTCCAACCCGTCTGAAACCCAAATTTTGTTCCTATTTATCTTCCCATGCCCAAATCCAGTCTTAGTTGTAACTTAATATGGAATGACCCTTTCATGGAAATATATCTTCAACTACGTCTTTCTGACTTGTCAATGAAGAAAATAAAGAAATGATTAAATTTTATGTTGAATGAACACATTCTACCGTAAAATATATGTTTTGATTTTAATGTAAACAAAAAATGTAGCCTAACGCATTTTACAATAACATATTTCAGACTTATAACAGTGTTATACAATATTTCTGTTTGTTATCATTCTCATAACTTTTGTCTTACAATTTCCGAGCCAACAGTACAAAAATTATTTAAGAAATTCAGTTATGAAGGTTCAGATAAAAAAGAACAAATTAATCTTCTTAAACTTCTCCTGCTCACGGTGTGTATATTTCTCAATTGATCAGGTATGCAAAAGCTTGCAGCGAGTATGCTGATTTTTGCAAACGACATCTATTTCTTCGGAACAAACTTATAATCCAAGGTTACACGATAAAACGCTTCGTCCGCGCCTTTAATAAGTTTTACTATACATACCACTGCCTTGTCGAAAAATATTATATCTCGTTTGAAAATATGGTTACAGATAGTTTTCCCAAATTTTGAATTCAGTGTAAAGTGAATGTGCTACGATGATTGTTGGATACACCAATTATTGACTAGTGGTTTATGATACCTAACCCTTTTAATCAACGAACCAACTCAAAAACTACAGTAATGGAAGCGGGAGGTTTTGCATGCCATAAAACATGGTGTAACCCACCATTTCTGTAGAAATGAAATGCCTGTACCAAGTCAGGACCATTGCTGTAGTTACTATATTTTTGGTTGTTGGGGTTTTAGAGTTGCCGGTTTCTCGGACTTTGATTTGTTGATAGTCTTTTTTGACAGTCATTACAGTGTCATCGGTGTTCAGTATTTTGTTCCTACCGTCATTTTAAATTTTTCTTCAAAATCATATATAAAAATGTGTAAAATCATAAACGAGATTCTGTGCATTAGCAGGGTGAAAACAATATGGCTGACGCAATATGTGATATTAGCGTTTTTATAGAAAGAATGTCAATGTAAAACTTAATCAGTAAAATTGCTATTATTTAAATAGGCAACGTATGGATAAAGCGAGAGCTAAGCTTGCACAGACAGCGTCTGGAGAGAGCTAGAGACAGGCTTGCACAGACAGCGTTTGGAGAGAGCGAGAGTTAGCTTGCACAGACAGCGTTTGGAGAAAGCGAGAGTTATCTTCACTTCCTGTTCCTAAAGCTCGTGCAAATAAATTATATATCTTTCAATACTGTATATACATATATGGTATACAATAAATAAAGCAGAATAAACAGAGCAAACATATAAAGCTATGAAGCCATTGCTAACAGAAAACTCACAATAACAATTAACTCAAATCCATACAACAAACCATACTCAAACTGCTCTGAACAAAGGAAGGAATCTAAGGTGTTCCGGGTAGGTAACCATATCAAGTAAGAACTTTCGTGCTAAAAAGTCGGCGGGAGGTCAACAAGAGGTAAAGTAGCATAAGAATATCCGTCACCGTCTTTTTTTATATCTTCGGAATATTGGCATGTGTTTATGTGTCATGAATGCTCCATCTATTGTAGCAATGTTTACTGTATGTTCACTGATATAGAACTACTTACCGATGCCAAATATTGACATAGAAATGCGCTATTGTAATTTGCGTAATTGTTCAAAACTAGGAGATAAATATAGCATTATATATTTTAACCTAATGTTTTATTAGATAAAAGATGTACATTTATCCCAAAACAGTTTATTCCTAATCACAATTCAGTTTAATTTTCAAAACTAATGTCATCTACTAAAAAAAACACTACTAAGAAAACTGCAAATTTGTATACTGTATAGAAACATCCTTACTAAGCCTCCTGGATAGACTTCGAACCCTCTTATGTATATAGTGTACATAGTCTGTGTATGTTATGTAATTTTGTTGATGTCTGTTTTGTTTTGTGTTTTTGTGTTTCTCTGTACCAATATACTGATTGAGTAAAAAAGAATCAATTTAAGCGCCACTAGTATAATAAAATATGTAAGAATATGAGATAATATCCGACCAAGGGCATTAAGCTGTCGGTTTGTTTGTTTGATTGTTGTTTAACGCCACTTTCTGCAATTTTTCAGCCATATAAGATGAAAACACCGGACCTTCAGATTACGTAGTGGTTGTCTGAGTAGGACGTTAAAAACACCCACAAGTCGATGTCCGAGAGGATCGATAAAAAAAAAGATGATCAAATTACATCAACACAATTAGAAATGATGCAATACGCTTTAAAATTTCTTAATATAATAAAAAACTTTAAAACATGAATTAAACATAATTAGTTCAATACATGTTGCATGTAAAACAGCAGACTCAATTGACTATCTAAAACAATATAACGTTACATACAATAGCAATATTTCCACAAATAACAATGTTGAATTAATTCTTTTCACACGTAAAAAGTTTTGAAAAGTTAAAAGATAGGTATTGAGATTTGATGAACTGAAAAGAAATTAGGCGTATTGTTTGGATCTACATGTCAATAATTTATTTTTATGTATATTTTTTATTTTTATATTCGGAAGACTGTAAGCAGATGATATTTAGAAATATCGGTTGCAAAAAAGATAAAATTTTAATATTCTTCAGACTCTTCAGAATGCTAGAAGTGTTCCAAACAAACTGGATTATGTGTTTATGCCTGTCAAGTATAACAAAGTGATCGTTTGAAAGATTTGTTTGTTTGTTTTGAATGGTGTGTAAGGCCACTTTCAGCAGGTTTTCAGCGTCCAGTTTTCATAAGGGTAGGAAACCAGAGTGCCCGGCGAAAACCCCGAACACTCAAAATCCTTGTCAGTTAAGATTGGAGTCAAGTACACACTGCCCGCAGTTAGACTCGAACCCGCAGCCTACGTTTTGACAGACCATATGCAATTTGAAGGAACATATATGGGATTAAGATATACTATATTTAGAAATGTGTCTTTTAGTTTATGTTTCTCAAGCTCTTAAATCTTAATTTGAATAGATCGGCGATTTTTGTTGTCATTATCTTTGTTTTATTTTTAATTACAATGCACGTGTTTAACAACCCAGTATACTGACATGTACAACATGTATTCTAAAATAAATAATGACGGACCACAGGAATCAGACCCCATATCATTTGGGGATACAGATGCAATGGCGGAAGGAATTAGTCTTGCTGTCAGAGAAAAAGGTGCGCGGTTGCAAAATAATCAATTTTATTAAAAAAGCCATGCCATAATGTTTGGATTAAAAAAGCGATGCCATAATATTGAAGAATAATTTCGGTGAGTAGGTAGAACACTCGCAGGCAATGGTGACAGTTAAAAATTACTCGTTTAAACTGTCAAGCAATATCTTGCCCCAAATGATATGGGGTCAAATTCCTGCGGACGGACAAACACTGCTTCAATACAGAAACAAGGAACAAAATACAAATTCCTGACTTCAAAAACATAATAAATACAGTAAACAATATGCTAATTTATGCTAAAGAGCATTTTGCACTAAATACAAATGGCTTACTGGACGAGAAATCACAAGTGTGTTAAGTAATCTTTATCGCTTGTTAATTCTGTAATGTAGAAAAGTCGTTCGTCTATTGTCTCTGCATTTATTAAACCAATATCCAATGAATAGGGCTAATGACATAGATTAGCATGGCATTGTTTCATTTTTTTTTCAACAGGAATGAGACTTTTAAGACGTAGTAAATGGATCTCTGAATTACCCATTACATATTAAATGCATGTAATATTTAGAGTATCGTGAACATACGTCAGTAACGCTTTTAAACTTAACTAGGGCACGCATAAATAGATAAATATTGAAATATGTGGCCAGTTATATTTTTAGAATATGAAGTTTTTATAAGTTTAAGTCAGGATTTCCATCCTTCATTAGTTAGCATTACGTCATCGCAATGTGTTGCTTGCTTTATTTCCTCTAACCATCTTTAGCATAAAGGTCTATCATCGTCGAACACCCACGTCCGGTCGCGTTCTCGCTTTGCTACCACTTACCGACCGTGTGCACACTTATAGGTAGCACAGTAGTAAATGTTTTGGCTATAGTCGAAAACACTAACATTTCTGTGTTTTGCATACTTTTCTAAAATTGATCAGCATTTACCTGGACTAGAAAATTAATAAACATCATTTACCATTTAAAAAATATATGCCATATATATCCATGACCAATTCCTTTTTTCGCTAGTTAGAACATTTTGAGGCGCTCCCACTAAAACATGCAATTTCTAATGCAGTGAATGTAAAAATACTACATTGTTTAAAAATTACCAAAATTTTATCTTGCAAGATCTGAGAAAAATTTTACCACTTTTTAAAACTTAATTTATGCAGGAGCTTACAGCTAAAAAAATTGTACACATTTCTAACCACTATTTACCAAATCGGAACACAATGAAGTATTGAGTAGAGTACACAATCTGGTAACTTGTTACTGGTACACATTTACTACTGTTATGCCTGTAGATATTTTCTCGTTTTCAAGAATATTTAATATCATATTTTGATTGGTAGCTTTACTTCCGGCGAAGCGTGACAACTAATCAAAAACGACATAACATACGTAGTTGCTGTGTTATATCCAATAAACGTCGTTCCCATTGGATAAATATAGGATCTTACATTGGTACGAGTGGATTATCGGATTTCTCCAATCGAGATAGTTAAATTATGGAATTTTAAGTCCGAGCCTTGGCGAGGACTTAAATTTCCATAATTTAACTATCGAGATTGGAGAAATCCGATAATCCAAGAGTACTAATGTAAGATTCTGTTTCTCTAATTTTAAAAAGTAGTAAATTTGCGAAACGAAGTACAAATTCTCCCAACCCCAATTTTACGTTCATGACTTGAATACGCGGTAAATTGAAGGTGTTTTGTTTATGACGTCATGAGTTCTTATTGTGACGTTATTATTTTTAACCAATCAAATGCTGAGAACAACAAATTCACTAGTGACGAGAAATATTTTTTCCATACCGGTCAAGCGGTTGAAATATTACGTCAAAATTAGAGAATTAAATTTAATGAGTATTCATGAAAACGAGAAAATATCTACAAGTGTGCCCACGGTCGGTAAGTGGTAGCAAAGCGAAAACGCGACCGAACGTGGGTTTCCGACAATGAAAGGTCTATATAATAAAATTAAAGTGAAAATATTTGGCATCTGGGAAAACATCTTATAAAATCTTACTAATAGATATCAAACGTTTAAAAAACGAATTTTCATTTGATTAACTATAAGCAGGAAACAGAAGGTTAGAACTTAAAAATTTCTGTTATATATATGTAGCCTTTAAAAATTTATATATAGCTTATATTGCAGATGAAATTCAAAGTATACAGAACGTTTAATGGTTTTTTTATTATTAATCTGGTCAGTCGAATAGGTCGATTTTTAATTGCCTTTCACAGTTATCCAGAGATGATTGGATAAACAATTAAATTTATTGTGGTTTCGTTACGTACAAACATACCCGAATTCAAATTAAATTTGTGTAGATTTGTTTGTTTGTTTGAATGGTATTTTAACGCCACTTTCAGCAATTTTTCAGCTATATCAAGGCGTCCAGTTTTTATTGGGGGAGGAAGCCGGAGTACCCGGAGAGAACCCCCGACCTGCGGTAGGAAAACTGGCAATCCTTGTCAATTAAGATTGGAGTCGAGTACACCCTGCCTGCAGTGAGAATTGAACCCGCAATCTCAGTGTTGACAGACCACGTGATCAATAGTAGACGAACTACCTTGACCACTCGGCCACCGAGGCCCCAAAATTTGTGTAGAGAAATATGCTAAGGTACTTTATGTTCTTAAAAACCTACACTTTTTAAAACTAAGTAAATATGTACTGTATACGATATTTATATTGTGTTTTCTTGCGAATCATTGGATGTTGGTTGTTTATATTACTCGGAAAAAGCGGAAAACATTCAATAAGAAGACGTATGAATTATAATATTACTTCCGTGTATTTTGAAACAAGATTGTGACACAAAGCATGAGAAATCGTCTGAAATTAAGTATCTTTTGTACATTACATAATAACGAAACCCAAGAGTAAATATATGATTGACATCTTGAATCACAATATAAACCATTAATCCAAGAAATCTGTCTCAATACAGAAATCCCAAAGTTGATTAGCTACCTTTTCTAGATCATATTTATCGTTTTTTGTTACATTAAAATCATTTTCGTCTTTAAATAACATTGATCTTGTTGACATTTGTATTGTTAAAACGAAACTAGTAATATTATACACGGTAAACTAACCTTGAGCCCCGATTCCACTTCCCAACCCCGGTTATATATATATTTTTTCATCTAAACTATAATGAAGGTGTAGCAAAGTAAAAATGTATATATTTGTTTTGTTATTCTGTGTATTGGTAATGTTTTGACCTACAAAGAGTTCTCTGGATAGCGGATAATAGAAGCCCTCTTATTGGGGGATTAAAGTTGTCAGGTTATTTTTCGAAAAACCTGACCGATAACCAAGTTGGGTTAAGTGTTTGGAGAGTGGTATAGACCCCTTTTGACACAAAAAACCGCAACAAAAGACTTTATTTTCCATCAGCACGCATATTCTATTGTCAAAAAATTCTGCCCTTTAGTCCATTGCCTTTCTCGAATTGATTTCATGTTTGCATGATGTTGACATCAAACAAAGCCGCATATATTATTGCTATTTTTACAACTGTATAAGTTTTGTATCACATGTGGGATTGATATGCGTACGTCTTTGTATTATTGTTGTGAAGTTACTCCTCCCCTTTCGTGTTATATGGGTCCTTATCATGGCATCATTTTTTCACAGTAGAAGGATATCTTTCAACAGTTTGCATATCTTTGGCGATTAGGGCGGGTATAATTGACACTGTGTGTGTGGTGGAAACTTAAGGTACTCTTGGCACTGACATGCGAGTGTGGTTCAATCAAACACTTTGAAAATTGTGCAATTTAATTATTGATTTATTAATTCGTTTATTATCAAAATAAAACAATTTGTTAATTTTGTAAATTTCTAAAAAGAGTAAGCTCATTGTAGCCGCTACAAATGACTCAAATTTCCATTCCCACTTTTCCAGTGGCAGTCCAGATTTTTCCCCGTTGATTCACAATTTTCCATGTTGATTCATTGTTTGTTAACTTGTTCTCGTCCTGAATATATCTGAAGTATTGCTCACTGGATCAATATACTTATTATTCAATTAAAAATGTTTTACTTGCTACCAACATTTTACCGTTGCAATTTGATTGGTTTGTTCTAAAATGTATAACATTCATTTACATCACATTATGTATAAACAAAGCTCAACCGAATATGGATTGAACGGGATTACGCTAGATTTTCCACGCAGCGCCAGTAGCAGGGAGCAAGTGTTAGGTGTAATTTTAAATGTAACTTCTGTTTTTCTGTGCATTATTGGTTCTTGTTGGTTATTGCATGGCTGTTTTCTGTGCATTATTGGTTATTGTTGTTATTGCATGGCTGTTTTTCCTTGCGTTTAACAGAAAAACGTGACCGATCATGCTATATTATCGAAGTGTTTTAATTTCGAGCATACATAACCATCGTCTCTTGTTTATTCTTAAAAAAGAGGAAACAGTCGGTAATCTAATGTGACTCGGTCGTGGACTCGGTATTTGTATTGAAATAAAGTTAAACTTGTCACCGCACCTGACACTCTCTTTATGCAAACATAATTGAAGGGTATGTACAGTCTACTCTTCTGCAGAGGATGCTCCTTGACAACTTAAGTGCATAATGCAATGCGTGTTTTATCTTTCATTAGACGAATCGAGTATGATATTAGACTAATAAGTTCGTGAGGATGGTCAAAACAACATAACAATTTAACAAAACCGTAAAGATTGATCTTTTGTGACTCTACAATTAATTGCAAATCATTATATAACTAGTGAAATGTCAGATCAGTAAGCAAACAAACTGTAAGTTTTTTCGTGTATTAGTAAATTCCAAACTCACTTCTAAAAAAAATTCTATGAATCTACGCTAATACTTTAATTCTCGTCGCGAATCATTGTAATTACCTTTATTATCAGAAAAGCACTATTCAGATTACTTAAAAAAAGTGCAGTAGCCCTAGATCTTATAAAATTTACTTACACCAGTTCGATCTAGAAGTGGGAGGGCTAAAAATCAAATCTTAATTTTGATAGCGGAAATAACATCAACAGTGTTTGGTAAACTTATATGAAATTTATACCTACAAAGTATCCTAATTTCTTAAGATTAAATGTTGAAGTACAATCAAGCGTTGTACCCATATAAAAAGATTAGTATGAATACAAAATTTAAAAAAAATAAACCATATGCACCTATCTGTATAAATAAAACTGTGGTCAAAATAAAAACATGTATGTAAATGAAGACACGTTCAACCAAAAGTAATACAATCTAGGCATATTTAAGCAAACGATGTGGTGTAGAGGCTGTAACTGTCTTTACATGCAACGTGAAATAGCCCTATATGTTCTAAGCTGACACGAGTTCGATAACTGAGCGGTTGTGGCTAAGGAATCAAATAATTTTCTATGAATGATTTTAATTATAAGAGTGGAAACTTGACCCTAGATGTTCTAAGCTGACACGAGTTCGATACTGAGCGGTCGTGGCTTAGGAATCAAATTATTTTCTATGAATGATTTTCAGAGTGGAAACTTACAATTCTGTTGTTGACATTACCCATTCGATATTTATATATACAATGTATTTTTACTATAAAAAGCAAAAACGTTGGTTTTATAAAACGAACAATAAAACTAAATGTATTTATAAGTTACTTATTGTACATAAAATAAGACTTAATATGTTACTTGTTATGTATAAAAATATATATCTTACAATTCTTTTACAAATGATTCAAGAAACAAGAACGATAACCAAACAAATTCCTGTCTTTCACAATAAAATTATTTATATTGCACCTTTTTAATAGTTTAAATGTAGAGTTATTGCCGTTGTAAAGAATGACAGCACTGAGGATAACATAACCAGACTTCCACCATTATCTGGAGATCCTGGAAAATAAATACAAATATTTGTAGCAGAAATTGTTACTATAATCCTAAAAACCCGGCGGGTGGGGGGGGGGAGTAACTTCCTATATAAAGGTATACGTATATGTGCCAAAAATATGGGTAGGGGTTTTTTTAAAATTTATATTAAAATGGGTATAGTTTTTAAAACAATGTTATATAAAACTGGGTATGCTTTTTAATCTTAATTGAAAAAAATCTGGTCTCATATAAATATGGGTCATATTTATAGTATAATAAAGTGTAATTTTAATAATGACGTTGTGTTTTCTTCTTCACTATGTAATCATTTTGTTTATATAAATATGACCTTCCTTTAAGTTGACTGAATATAAATATGGGTTATGAAAATTGTTCATTTTATATAAATATGGGTCATGAAAATTGAAATTTTATATAAATATGGGTCATGAAAATAGGAAATTTTATATATATATGGGTATTGTTTTCAATACAAAATGGCACATCCCCACCCTAAAAATTACCAAGTTACCCCCCCCCCCCCCCCCGGCCTATAAAACTACAAAATGAAATTTAGTATACATTGACCGTTTCAAATGCCTATTATTGCTCGAAACAGCAATTAAACAGAGGTTTACGGAAAAAAACACTAATTATATGCGTAAAACACTGACCTTTCATGCGGGATGCTTGGATGGTTATGGCATTGGTTTTGTCTCTTTGCAATACAAACGTTACGTCATCGTATGTGCAGAGTTTGGTTGTTTCTGGAAAACATATAATAGCATGAACAATTAAAAAAAATCGTGTTTTTAATTTGTTTGACTGTAGATCAATATTTATTAAAAATCAGTTACGCAAGGTTTTAAGACGTTCCAACCTCTATGAACACACTCAGTTTGATTGAATTCATTTATTTGGGCTGCAGTCAACACTGACTGACATATAGCACCGACTAAGAAAAGTAAAAGAGCTTGAAATATTTGTCCTGGTGAATTAAAGCATGAGAATTTTGATGTTTGTCAAAATTAAGTCTTAGATTTTACTTGCTGGCTCGGCCTCAATCCGAAGTTATCAACTATATAAACGTTGTTTAGTTTTATGTTCTCTGATTGTTAATGTTTATGTAGTGAAAGCATGTGATGACAAACTGTGCAGTGTTCGTAAGAAAATACTTTGAATTGAATCATTCAATTGATTTCGCGCGATTCTGAAATTAAGTTGTTTTAATATAACCATTGATCTTGTTTACACTACGGTTTGTCTGGACGGTCTACAGTTTGTATCGTGATTGTAATCTTCAACAACCGCTAATCTTAAAATTATTTAAGGAATATTTCAATTCCTGAAAATGTTAGAGAGTATAGCTAGCTACAATAATGTATCTCCTTTTCTTTTAGGACGGACCCCGGCGTCCATAAAAAAATTGAGCTATTATTGTAGCTAGAGTATAGCCTCTTCAGAAATTAGAAATATTCTTCTCTACCCAATTTTAATTTTTACTATCATACTTGACAATTTTTACTGTAAAAACAGCTAGACGTCATTTTATTGGTCTTGTTATTAACGTTAGTTACGCAAGTTATATTGTATTTAGCGTTGCTTCATTCGATTGCCATGTAAAGTCGATATTAAAGGTCCCTTACAATAGCGCTCATACTTACTCTGCGAGTTGTCTTCGCTGTGTACTTCGTCAACCACAGCTATCTTGAGATCGCTGCATATTCGTTTACAGTCGTTTTTCTCCATTACACATTTTACACATGCTTTGTTGACGTCACAGGTATCACAACCCTGTCATAGTACGATAATAAAGTTGCAACACTTTACAAAATAGTTCCACGGCAAATGCCAAAGCTAATTCAGTAAATAATTTTTTTTTGTGTTTTTGTTTTTTCCTTATTGTATTGACCCATCTTCACTAGCCAAGGGTTACAAAAAGGGAGTGGGGGAAAAGGGGGCGGATAGTAACCAATGGCTAGCGAAGATGGTTTTGATCTAGTTTTTACAATACGCGTTTGCCATTAAAAATAGTGCCCTAGAATGAATGCACGAACCAGTATTATACAATTACTGTCTTTTGATGAGGTAAATGTGTGGAGTTCTTGACTTTTGAAAAAACTGTTATTCACCGAGCCCAGCGGGCGAGGTGAATAACAAAGAGTTTTTTCAAAAGTCAATAACTCCACACATTTACCGAATCAAAAGACAGTTATTGTTTTATTCAATAATGCAACAAAAATCAAATATCAAATTTATGATTTTTACTGAAAAATTTGAATAAAAAAGGATATTCACTAAAAATAAAATGGTTATTCACCGCGGGAAAATGTTGCATTATTGAATAAATCGCATGCATTTTCCCGCGGTGAATAAACATTTTTTTAGTGAATATCCTTTTTTATTCAAATTTTTCAGTCACATTATTTTTATACAAAATGTTTTATATATTATTGAATAAACAAATTTATTTAAAGTTTCTTGCTTTGTGGTTTTGATGACCAGAACGAGACTGAGAAATTGACTAAAACTGACCAAACTCTTGACAAGTAGTGAATTCAAATAGAAAATCTAATATATTATTTGTAAGTAAAGTCACCCAGTTCTGCACGAGATGTCAAATGATACGATATTAACTAAATCGCGGTTTATTCAGCGAGTAAGCCGGGAGTACCCAGCGAGAATCGTTGTCATTCCGCAGTAAAGGTTGCAATCCTTGACGTTTAAGTCGAGCACACTCTTCTCGTAATTCGTAATGTGACGTGTTTTATGAGGATTTGTTTAGTATTGATATTTTCAGTCTTTTTGTTTTAAATTCCAAACCAAATTCAGTCTTTTTTTTCAGTTATATTGTGCCGTCCCAGTGTTTCTTGTCAGAGAGAACATGGTCATTAGGGCTATTCCAGAAAAAAATATACCCCTTGGGCATGACGCTGTTGATAAAATAATGTGTAGGTGGGGGGTAAAATTGCATATTGGAATTTGTTGGTTGGGGTGTCAAAAAAAATATAATAATAATAATAATTGATATAGGAATATAGTAGGTGGGGGTTAAATTTTAATTTAAATCTATTGGTGGTACCCCTTAATTTCAAGTGTGTTCTGCCCCCAGAGGTCATTTTTTTCTGGAATAGCCCTTAGGAAAACTCGCATTAAGATTGGAATAAACATAACTAAGTTGATATTTACCAATCGAAAAAATCATTTGATTGATTGATTGATTGATTGATTGATTGATTGATTGATTGGTTAATCAGATGATCCAAATAAATCAGTTATCATAGTACAAATTTGTTGACTGACTTTTTGCTAGGCAACGCAGGCTTTGGTTTCGCGTTCTTACAGTCGGTAGTTGGATGTGTCCAAATATTCCGACTTTCATTATGTTAACCAATCCTTATTATACAGATCTCATTCTTAGTGTATACTAGTCATCCTGACTATAGCTGTAATACTTCTTGCCGAAGTTTTGGCAACCATTCAATCAATCAATCAGTCAGTCGCGTATATTAGGCTAATAAGCTGCAGGCACATATTAAAATATCAATTTTGATTGGAAAGTATATCGGTCTTGCAGCATAACACTACCAAGGAGCGAGGAGCTAAAACTTAGATGTCTTATACATATCAATACCAAACAAGGAGTACTGCTTTAGCAGCAGTAATTTAGTTAGCAGCGAAAGGGGAGCAACTGCGATTTTCATTTTAGAAAATTTAGGAAGTTTTTATTTCACTAATTCCTCACATTAGACATAATAGTACAATGAAATAAGCATATAAAAACATAATGCATGAACACAGATTGACATATATACATAAAAGTATGTTAGCAGATGAAAGTGTTTAATTATGCAAATACAGACATAACAATTTTGCAGAATTTAGAAGTGTATTTATCATGACTGTTTATCTGACTTACAATACTTCTGTTATTATATTGTAACAGGAGGCCTATCTGCGTTGTAGCAGATAGTTGATATATGGCCAGTCAAAATCGACTGAGCTAACGGAGTACTTCTTTAGCTCACCCGGTTAGAGGGCTGGCTGGCAATACTGAAATCCCGGGTTCGATCCCCGGAGGCGACATGCAGTTATTTCATGCTCTACCGTTACATTTGGCGCCGAACTGAAAAACCCACATGGAGGAATTGTCGGGTTTGTTGTGAATCATCATGAATATGATGATTCTTCGTAAGGGGGAAGAGTGTAACAGGAGGCCTATCTGCGTTGTAGCAGATAGTAGATATATAGCCAGTCAAAATCGACTGAGCTAACGGAGTACTTCTTTAGCTCACTTGGTTAGAGGGCTGGCTGACAATACCGAAATCCCGGGTTCGATCCCCGGAGGTGACATGCAGTTATTTCATGCTCTACCGTTACAATATAAATGACCTGGTAAAAATATAAGCCTTTCGGAATTCAAAAAGGTAAAATTAAATATATAGTGGAATTCATCACCCAGTTCTCCTTCATCAAACAAATCACATATTCTTTCAGATCTATTGACACAAAATTCTACCAGCTTCAATCGGCAGTTTGTGATTATTACATCTAAATTTTATAAAGCTATACATCAAGTCAGATGTGAGTGCAGTGTAATACTTTTCAAAACCAAAAACTAACTGTTTGCATGTTTTACCTTACATTCTGTGCAGTTATCTCCCCCATATCCTGCGTCACATGTACATTTATTACACTCGCAAGTTCCGTGGCCTGCACATATTTTCTATAATATAAATGTGTAATATTTGTATATATTGTATGATTTAAAAATACCTGTATAAGCCTACGAAACAACAAACAGAATACTAAATATCGTTGGTTGTGATTACATACTATCCGGATACTTAAAAGCAAAACCATCTTAAAATATATACTTAAATTGTGCAAAAAATGTAATGACCGCTGCATTAAAAATGTCATATTATTAAACAATCATTTAAAACAATTTTAAATGTGAAATAAGCAGTATATTTCTGTAAATGAAATCCATGTGTTATTTTGTCAAAGTACCCGATGTGTGTTACATGTATTTAGGTCATATTCGGAAATCACTGTCACTAGGGATTCGGATTATTTTTCTTTGTCTGATTATGGTTAAAAGCCATTTTCAGCAATTTTTCTGGCTCTAGTTTATACTTGGGAGGAAGCCTGAATACACTGTGAAAACGACGACAAAAATGGCAAATCGTTTAAGTTAAAGCTGGAGGCGAGCACACCTACCCGAAGCCACGCTCGAACTAGCTACCTCCGTTTGTACACGTGGGAGCTCAGTTTTTTTAACTATGGTAACCATGGCTACCGAAGCTACAGTTGATAGTGTGTAAAAACAAAAGCAAACTAACAACTGATAGTCTCCATATTATCTCCAAGTGTGTTTAGGATTTTTTTATGGATAACAGAGCGCTCCAATGGTAACTTACCCCATCACGTGTTACACATTGATCCGTCATAGTAGAACAACCACAGTTAATACCGGTGAAGTTTGCCTGACATTTACACAGTCCACATTTACATACACCATGGCCTTTACCTTCATACACAAAAGATAGTTATACACATTTTAAATGTAAGTTGTTTTAAAAAAAATAATTTTTATTCAACGACAGCTATGTCGTGGAATGCTGTTTTTATTAGGAACCAAGTGAAAACACTTGGTTTTGACGATCTTGTTCAGAAACGGTCAAGGATTACCAATAAAACTTTAAAAATTGTACCGGAAACAAGTGAAAATTGTCGAGGAAACAAGTGAATATATCTGAAGATCTATTACTCCTATAATATTGAACTTTCGGTTTAAAATAATAAATTTCACCTCCACACAAAACGCCATTGTAAGAAGGACATGCGGAATCGTCACATTCACACCACTTTCCGTAGTAGGTTAGGGGAAGGTCTCCACGTCGTTCCTTGCACTTGCAGGCCCCACAGACACAGTCCCCTCTTCCAGAACACATTTCTGTTGAGCCTTGCCTAAAATTAAAGCATAATGATAATAATGGAATTAAAAATACATGTAGATGTCATTGAAGTGTTTAATTATTAAACAATAAAAATTGTAACATTAAATTATACCTTCTAGTTTAACTTGTTAGCTTGAGATTATAAAATATGACACATTTTCCGTTTACTATTGATTACGTGGTCTGTTAACATGAGATTGCGAGTTCGATTCTCACTGCAAGCAGGGTGTACTCGACTCCAATCTTAATTGACAAGGATTGCCAGTTTTCCTACCGAAGGTCGGAGGTTTTCTCCGGTTACTGCGGATTGCTCCCCAATAAAAACTGGACGCTGTGATATAGCTGAAAAATTTCGGAAACGGCGTTAATATACCATTTAAACAAATAAACATTTTTTCTGATTATAACCTTTTGCAATGGTTTGAAGTCAACAAACAATTCGCACCAGTTACAAGACAGAACACCTAGACATAAGTCCTTGTCAACTAAGGTTAGAGCAAGCACACCCTTTCAACGGTAAAGCTCGAGGCCGCAGTGTTGACATGAACAATAATGGATGACTGACTAACTTAACCACCCAGTCACAGAGTCCCCACTTCGTGAGAGATACATAGCGTTAATTTTCTGCATACTTAACTGGGCTGACGACCGGGTGCCAAACATTCCGGGAATAAGAAAGAAACGTAAAAAAAAAATATTGAGAATAATGATTGATATGAATAGTATATGTTAGTACTATTATAATTTTTTTCTATTTGACAGAAAATCTGCCATTGTTGAAACAATTCAGAGCAGATTTGTTAACGAGCTGTTTTGTGTCGAAAATTAGTATGGCACGCCGTTCTCGTCAAAAGTATAATTCAAAATATCATCACAAATAACACTCAAAATTTTAAATTACACACTCAAAAATAAAAATATGCACTCAAAATTAAAATATGCACTCTAAATTTTACGAAAACGCACTCAAAAGATAGATTGAAATTACACACTCAAAATTTTAATTCATGCACTCAAAAATGAAAATTACGCACTCAAACAGAAAACATATACACTCAAAATTGTGCGCACCTTTTTACGCAGGACTTATAAATATTCATTAAATTGATTTGAATATTTCAATCCTGGTTTTTTAAGCTTGAAACGGGTCCCTGTAAAGCAACGAACGAAACAGACGAAACATTTTTTTCTTTTTTTTTTTAACTCATACCGTCGGCCCTTTATCTCAGACTGATATTAACTATAGAGTGTGATTTATTCCATTATTGAATTATGTTTTATGGTAAAACAAATAGTTTTATCAACGGGCTTATCAAAATAGGGGATTTACAGCTATATAAGGCAAATTAAATGAATAAATTCTAGTTTCTGATATAATTGAATTTCAACAGGAACTCTTGTAGCCATTACATACAACACTTCCCTACAGCTTGAAAGCTTTTGAACAGTAGGTTCTTAAGCGTTGTAGTCTTGTGTTAAGGGGTGTACAAGTTGCATTGTATTTTCATACACGTGCAACAAGGATTGAAAAAACTCGAGCAAATCTACTGTGTTGTGGGTTGACATTTGGATTTCAGCACTTCCGGTTCGCTTTAAACTCAAAAACCACCCAGATGATATTTTATTTATTTATATCTTTATGAATATTTATGAGTTTTGCGCGAAAACAATGCGCACAAATTTGAGTGCGTAATTTTCAGTTTTGAGTGCACGAATTAAAATTTTGAGTGTGTAATTTCAATCTATCTTTTGAGTGTGTTTTCGTAAAATTTTGAGTGCATATTTTAATTTTGAGTGTGAAATTTAAAATTTTGAGTGCATATTTTTAATTTTGAGTGTGTAATTTAAAATTTTGAGTGTGTAATTTGTGATGATATTTTGAACCATACTTTTGACGAGAACACGGCGTGCCATAAATTAGATGCACTAAACAACTAGAGCTGATTGTGTTGGGATGCCAACACAGAATGATTCCTGATTTCCAATTGCCACTAGAATGTTCAGCATGTAACACCCCCCCCCCCCCAATACAAATTTTTACTATGATAATGCTATGTCCTATGTTTTGACCCTTGACTCTCCGTTTCCATGGAAACGGCAGCCATTTTGCAAATTCCAAAAGTGGATTGCAAAACTTCAGGTCACCCTTAACATGTTCCCAAAGTTTCATTTTGATTTGACATTCATCCTCCCAAGTCAGGGTTTCTGTGTCCACATGTGTCCACTAACCCCTGACAAACTTAGCTAGGAAATTCCCGGTCTAGAAGATTTTCGTATGACGTCAATCCTTTAAAATATCAACTAATGAAATTGCTTGAAAGAAGCAAGTGTTTGGCAGTAGTCATTCTTACTCATTCTGGAGTGTGAAGATAACGTAACGCAACTAAATAATAACGCGGTAATAACAAACTATTAACACTACTGTACAAAATACACTGATTTTCACATGGTCTAGGCAACACATTCGTTTGGTTTATTTACAATCGACATCGGGATATCCCCTAACCAAGTCGTGAATGAAAGCGAGCTTTTGATTGGCTACATTAAGGTACGATGTAGCCAATCAAAATAGTGACTTCTAGCCCGGGAATTTCCTAGCTAAGTTTGTCAGCTGTTCGTGGACACGTGGACATAGAAACCCTGACTTGTGAGGATGTTTGACATTGCATCGCAGAGAAACTGTGCGGAAAAGATTACACGGACAGGAAAGAAAAGAATAATAAATAATATATGTTATAAGAAACCGGACAAAAACAAAATGTCTGCCAAAACTTAGTTTGGGAGACATAAATAGGCATGTATCATTGAACAAATTACTAGCTGTAATTTAGATAAAAAAAAATCTACTAACAGTTTAAGTGTGACCACATACCTTGCAACTGGAATTATTAATGCCTTTATTTGTTGTGCAATGGTATGAAAACGTTTTGTGTCCGTGTACAAAACAAACGTGTTTGAGAATAAAACACGTGATGGTGTCCGTGTATATGTAAGTGTGGAAGTTCGCGTATATAGTATAATACATTCGTGTTTGTGTCAATTGGTATCAGAGAATATAATATGTGTATGTTTGTCCTTGTATATAATATACTTATGCGTATTATTGCTGAAATTTGATTGGTCAGTTACACACCTTTACAAAACCAATATACCCGGGCGTTGCTAAGTCATATACACGGGTGTTGCTAACCGTTAGTTCCACAATAGTACGTATGGTCGCACACTCGAGTTTCGTCCATACTCGACTTTCTGTGTTAAACCGACACACTTTCATCGCCGAAATTCGAGTGTACAAGTATACGTTATGTGCGTTTATATTAATTGGTTTGGGTCATACACAGGATGAGGAAATTTTAGTCCAAATATGTTTTATTTTCAGCAGAAAATGAAACAAAAGATATGCAGTTTGACAACAACGACGTTACACCATTATGACGTCTTTGCATGACATTCGGCTCCAAAATTAAATTTTTTCATCATCTGTTTAAATCCAACAATTTTTTTTTCGAGAACTGTAGGGTTCTACCTAAGGTTTTTACACCTTGTAAAAAGCGTCATTTTTATCAAATTTCAATCAAACTTTCTTTGATAATGATAATAACTTTACTGAAATACCATCCGCCATCCAAGTACCTAAAAATCCATCATTTCACAGTGTACTTCGGGAACTTCATGTGTTAATATTAAAATCCACCATTTCAAACTAAAACCGGGGATAAATTCGTTATATACTTTCATATCCGTATAGATATGGAGATTTAACACCTGAAGTACCAAAGTACGCCCTGAGGCGAAGCCGAAAGGTGTACAGGGGTGCTGTGGGTGTTACAATGATGGATCTTAATGTACTTTCTCAACGCAATGACGGACGTTAAAGTAACGATTTCATCCTTATAAAAGAAAGTTGTATAGTAATTTGATGAAAATCACGCTTTTCCACAAGGTGTATGGTACTTCTGAGGAACCTTACATTTCTCGAAAAAAAACCAAATTATTTTGTTGGATTCAAACAGAAAAATTTAGTTTTGGCTCCGAATGTCATGCAGAGACAACATAATGGTAATACGTCATTGTTTGTCAAACTGCATATCTATTGTTTCTTTTTCTGCTGAACATAAAACACATTTGTACCTTTTGTCCAAGATTTCATCATACTGTATATGACGCAAGCCAATTACCATTTCTACTATAAACGCATCTTACGTAATATTATCAAACTAATGGTTAGCAACACCCGGGTATATGACTTAACAACGCCTCGGGTATTTTGGTTTTGTAAAGACGTGTAACTTACCAATCAAATTGCAGGAATACTAAACAGTAATACTGATACATGTACGGGATAAAATTTCCATATCTACGGAAATGAACGTGTATAAGTAATAGTGTTGGTTTCCGTTAGAACGAATAATCGAACCCTCTCTTATTTGGCGAGATTAATGCGACAAATCACAAAACTAACATTGGATTATAGGTGTCCGTGTATATAATATACACCTTGTTGTCCATGTGTATAATATAAGTATTGGTATACTTGTATATAATTAAATTTGCTTTGTAACCTGAAATCGGATTGGCCTATTCAAATGAAGAAACCCATATTATACCATATAACTTGCGTTTGTCGCGAGCCTATTCTTCCGCCGTTAAAATTCAAATAGTTCTATGACGTGATTGCTATTTTATAAGTTAAAATTGTCAAGATTGATAGTAAAAGTTAAATTATAAGGATTATTTTAAATTTCGGAACAGGTTATATGATACAACATGGTTTTTGTCTGTTTGCATCATTCATAAACCGCTTCGCTTTATTAGGCGTAAACAAACCCAAACCATGTTATAGTGTATAACCTGTTCAGAAATTTGAACGGTTTTCCTTATATAATTTACTTTGCTTTGTAAGCTGAAATCTGATTGGCCAATTAAAATCTAGAAACCCATCTTATACTATTTAACTTGCTTTGGTCGCGCGCATTATTCATACGCCGTTAAATTCAAGTAGTTCTATGACGTCATTGCTGTTTTTAACGTTGGTATCCGTGTATAATATATGTTGGAGTCCGTTGATATAATATACGTGTGTCCGTGTATATAGTAAAGGTGTTGGTGTCCGTGTGTATACGTGTTGGTGTCCGTGTAATATACGTGTTGTGACCGTGTGTATAATATATTTGGTGGTGTCCGTGTATATAATATATTTGTTTGTGTCCGTGTGTATACGTGTTGGTGTCCGTGTAATATACGTGTTGTGACCGTGTGTCTAATATATTTGGTGGTGTCCGTGTATATAATATTTGTGTTGGTGATCGTGTATATGCGTATTGGTGTCCGTGTACATAATGTACGTTTTGATGTCTGTGAATATAATAAACGTGTTTGTGGCCGTGTAATATACGTGTTGGTGACCGTGTATATTATAAGTTATATACGTTCATATCCGTAGATATGGATATTTCAACACCTGAAGTGCCCCGAGTACGCCCTGAGGCGAAGCCGAAGGGTGTACAGGGGTGCTGAAGGTGTTAAAATGTCCATATCTACGGATATGAACGTGTATAACGTATTTATCCCCGGTTTCAGTTTGAAATGATGGATTTTAGGTACTTTGTCAACTAAATGGCGCGGGCGTTAAAGTAACGTTTTCATCATTATCAAAGAAAGTTTGATTGAAATTTGATTAAAATGGGGCTTTTTTACAAGTTGTAGGGTTCTACCTTTACTACCTTTTGGTAGAATCCTACAGTTCTCGAAAAATCCAGTTTTTTGTTGGATTCAAACAGATGTTTAAGAAATAAATTTTGGCGCTGAATGTCTAGCAGAGACGTCATAGTAGTGTGACGTCGATGTTTGTCAAACAGTATTTCTTCCGTAAATGGACGATTTCTGGTACAGATGACCCAGTACAGATGAGCTCACGCGCACACATCTGTACTTGCTGGGTCGTCCAATCAAAACGCCAGAAACAAGAACGTTGTTATGGAAGCATATCAACGTTCCTCTATGGCGTTCTTGTTTCCGGCGTTCTGATTGGATGTTAGAGACAATGGAGTATAAAACAATGGAGAGTCTATAGGATATAGCAATGTGAAATTTGTTGGTTTACGGAAGAAATGGGTACTTTCATGCGCTTTTGGGAAAACCCGTGTGAACTTTCACTCGTGATAGAAATTTTTATGTCTTTTGGCTCGTTACGCTGCGCTCCACTCGCGAAAAGACATAAAATTTCTATCACTCGTGAAAGATCAACCGGTCTTTCCCAAAAACGTATGAAAGAACCTAATAATCTTTTGTTTCTTTTTCTGTTAAAACTAAAAACACATTTGGATCTTTTGTGAAAGATTTCATCATCCTGTATATGACACAAACCAATTACCATTTATAATATAAACGCATCTTCAGTACTTTTGTGCTACTAACGCTTAGCAACAACCGGGTATATGACTTAGCAACGAGCCGGGTATATTGGCTTTGTAAAGACGTGTAACTGACCAATCAAATTCCAGGAATACTACCGATACGGGGATAAAATATGTTTGATCCTGTCAATTATTACACTGGATTGGTGACATATATGATCGGCATTGGGATAGTCTTACTGTCGAGGCCAAACTTTCATCCTGATATGACTTGTGTTGGCAACTAAAACATTCGGTTATTATCAAAGTAATTAAGGTTCAACAATGATAATTAACAAATATAATAATGTAAACAAAATAAACATATAAAGGCGATTTATTTTTGTTGTAAATATTAAATTAAGCGCAGTAAGAATATTGCACTTGACTATTTCAATTTCTCAAAATAACCTAAGCGTATTTCCTGCATGTAGATTAGACTAAACTTAAAACATTATCTTATGCGTTATCAAAATATTATTTTCAATCCAAGTGCTACCATCGTGTTTTGTAATTAAAATATCTTTTGTATTTATAAAACTATTTATAAAAGTGTATTGCTTTATACTCACGGAATACACAGACTTTCATCATTAGAGCACATCTGACGTCTTTCTTGTGTCTGCAAATCAAATTAATGAAAAAATGAAATCGGAGACGATTAGAAGTATTATTGAAATTATATATACACAGTAACATTTGAAACAAAAAAGGAAGAAAAGAATTATAAATAAAAAATCCTAGGAAAAAAGACCGCAGAATAGAGGGGATCCTCAATTATAAATTGAGGCATTTTAACATCTTGTTATCAATTTCTTCCTGCATTTACTGACCTGGTAATTCTATCTAAATGTTTATTTCTGATTGAATCTGTGTAATCTAAATGTTTTATCTACGAAGTAAACATGTTGAACTTCATCTTTTTGTTTAGCTATGCCAATATGAAAGGTGTAATTTAAGACCTATTAATTTCTCAAAATACTCTCAGAAAAATTAATAACGTACAGGTTTACAATATTTTTGTTGAAAAAAGCTGCAGATTTATAAGATAGTGGATTTTGTTTTAATGAGGAGAGTCCCACACAGCATTTTGCTTAAAACAGTCATTGCATTTTACAATAACAGAGACTATAAAAAGGGAGTGGGGGAGAGATCGAGCTTCAAAAAATGTGACTGTCACCAAAAATGTATGTTGAGTTTGGTAGATAATTTAGATTTCTAAAGTCTGCATTTCATTTGACAATAATTTATATTCTCTTATGTTTTTGCTAGTTGGTTTTGTCAACTTAAGTACTTGTAGTTTGCGCTAACACAAACGAACCATAACGGCTAACTTTCCTATGTTGTGTCTGACGGTTATATACAGTATCCATATTGCTAATAAGATACAAAGTTTTGCAACGGTATTACGTAACGCTGACACATACGCACCTGTGTGTATTAAATGAACCAGTACACAGCCATACATTTATTTGTACACAAACTATATTTATAATTAAAAGAAATGCATGTATTTATTTGTGAATAAAAATAAAACATCGCGTTTATTTATTAATTGTCGAATAGAATAGATTCATTGAATGGAGTGAATTAAATATGCATTTCAAGACAAAACTTTTACTAAGCGAAAATGTTTTGGAACGTTTTTTCCAAACATTTTAAATCC
The DNA here is from genome assembly GCA_944474755.1 of Limnoperna fortunei. Classification (NCBI taxonomy): domain Eukaryota; kingdom Metazoa; phylum Mollusca; class Bivalvia; order Mytilida; family Modiolidae; genus Limnoperna; species Limnoperna fortunei. Next base: position 34,251,709 of record OX104119.1, read on the forward strand.
TATACATCTCCCATGTAACAATAGTAACCTCCAATGTTAAAATTCAATATTTTGAAGAATAGATGTTATGCACATTTCTTTAAATCTGAAAATAAAAAGGATGTATATCTTTCATTTTCATACCCATGGACGATGTAAGAAAACATGCACATGCATATATTTACCTCTGGGTTTAGTCCCCCATTGGTCAGTTTAAACGTAAACAATAAAAACACTGTCCAATATAACAAATCCATTATACACGACTTCTTGTAGTTCTACAGTTTATATTTATCTATGAAGGGCGGCAACAGCCAGAGATAATCATTACAGATTTTTAATCGCTCTCGTTGAATAATATCTGTATCACCCTCCGCAGAGATTTATCCAGAAAATGATAGTTATCGGCAAGTTAATGCTGCACGAACCGAAATATATTTATATACATGTATTATATTTCTAATAACTTAATTTTCCGTTGTAGAGAACAAATTTGATATATTATACTTTAAAATAATTGCGCTTAGCACTTCCTTTATTTAATTGGGTTTACATGTAAGATCTGTATCGAAATACATGTCGTACGTGTTACGAAAACTCTTAGCAAAATCAGTCTATATTATTATTTTGCTGTGATTCGGGTCAATATAAATATAAATATTTGCACAAGCAAATTTACAGGCAGACTTGAATGTTAGCGAACATGCACATCATTATGGATGGTTCGATGCAAATCTTGCCATTTATTTTTTCCTGTTAAAAATTAGCGAAGTGATAAGTTCTCAAACGGAATTTTAACGGGAGGCACACTTTGTTTTTCTAAAACCATGTAAAATTAAATAATATATAATTTAAGTACTAATAAAAATTAATTTGTATTTTTAAAAGCCCATAAAACTGAAGACTTAACATGTACATATACTTGTATTCATATTCTCTGATTTGTTTACAGTTGTGATATATTTTCTATTGGGTGTAAACGTTTTTTGAGTCAAAAACTTTTATACGGAGTAAACTATATCATTGCAGAGAGTTTTTGTAATATGGATTTTGGTTTTATACCCCTACCCCCGGCCAATTCAGATGAATATTCCATTCTGCTTGCGCCTACTTCTATTGACTCTTTGTAACGACGACTTTTATTTGTTTTATGTATGTCGGTTTGTTTGTTGGACTGATAACTGGTTTGTAAGCACATATTGGTAAACAATTTGTACATGTATTTGTATTTTATGCGTTATTTGGTGAATCCATCCGAAGAACACAACAGTTAGTTAGCCTTGCGAATACATATGTAGCTCTTTTATAATGATGTAATCTATATGTAACCATTTTAGAAAATGTGCTCCTTAAAATATAACATTTTATAAACACGTTGTATCTTATTTGTAACTCTTATATAATGATGTAACCTAAATGTAACCATTTTAGAAAATGTCCCCCTAAAATATACAGTTTTTATCTATGAAACAGTTGTTTCATATTTGTAACTCTTTTATAATGATGTAACCTAAATGTAACCATTTTAGAAAAATGTCCACCTAACAATATAGTTTTTTTCTAAAAGTTATGTTGCGAATTATTTGTAACCTCTTTATAATGATGTAACCTAAATGTAACCATTTTAGAAAAATGTCCACCTAACAAATATAGTTTTTTTCTAAAAATTATGTTGCGACTTATTTGTAACATTTTTATTAATGATGTAACCTATATGTAACTGACTTAAAACAAAGTGCCTAGATATTTCATGTGCCCCTGTAACTGACTTAAAACAAAGTGCCTAGATATTTCATGTGCCCCTGTAACTGACTTAAAACAAAGTGCCTAGATATTTCATGTGCCCCTGTAACTGACTTAAAACAAAGTGCCTAGGTATTTCATGTGCCCCTGTAACTGACTTAAAACAAAGTGCCTAGATATTTCATGTGCCCCTGTAACTGACTTAAAACAAAGTGCCTAGATATTTCATGTGCCCCTGTAACTGACTTAAAACAAAGTGCCTAGATATTTCATGTGCCCCTGTAACTGACTTAAAACAAAGTGCCTAGATATTTCATGTGCCCCTGTAACTGACTTAAAACAAAGTGCCTAGATATTTCATGTGCCCCTGTAACTGACTTAAAACAAAGTGCCTAGATATTTCATGTGCCCCTGTAACTGACTTAAAACAAGGTGCCTAGATATTTCATGTGCCCCTGTAACTGACTTAAAACAAAGTGCCTAGATATTTCATGTGCCCCTGTAACTGACTTAAAACAAAATGCCTAGATATTTCATGTGCCCCTGTAACTGACTTAAAACAAAGTGCCTAGATATTTCATGTGCCCCTGTAACTGACTTAAAACAAAGTGCCTAGATATTTCATGTGCCCCTGTAACTGACTTAAAACAAAGTGCCTAGATATTTCATGTGCCCCTGTAACTGACTTAAAACAAAGTGCCTAGATATTTCATGTGCCCCTGTAACTGACTTAAAACAAAGTGCCTAGATATTTCATGTGCCCCTGTATCTGACTTAAAACAAAGTGCCTAGATATTTCATGTGCCCCTGTAACTGACTTAAAACAAAGTGCCTAGATATTTCATGTGCCCCCGTGACTGACTTAAAACAAAGTGCCTAGGTATTTCATGTGCCCCTGTAACTGACTTAAAACAAAGTGCCTAGGTATTTCATGTGCCCCTGTAACTGACTTAAAACAAAGTGCCTAGATATTTCATGTGCCCCTGTAACTGACTTAAAACAAAGTGCCTAGATATTTCATGTGCCCCTGTAACTGACTTAAAACAAAGTGCCTAGATATTTCATGTGCCCCTGTAACTGACTTAAAACAAAGTGCCTAGGTATTTCATGTGCCCCTGTAACTGACTTAAAACAAAGTGCCTAGATATTTCATGTGCCCCTGTAACTGACTTAAAACAAAGTGCCTAGATATTTCATGTGCCCCTGTAACTGACTTAAAACAAAGTGCCTAGGTATTTCAAGCGCCCCTGTAACTGACTTAAAACAAAGTGCCTAGATATTTCATGTGCCCCTGTAACTGACTTAAAACAAAGTGCCTAGATATTTCATGTGCCCCTGTAACTGACTTAAAACAAAGTGCCTAGGTATTTCATGTGCCCCTGTAACTGACTTAAAACAAAGTGCCTAGATATTTCATGTGCCCCTGTAACTGACTTAAAACAAAGTGCCTAGATATTTCATGTGCCCCTGTAACTGACTTAAAACAAAGTGCCTAGATATTTCATGTGCCCCTGTAACTGACTTAAAACAAAGTGCCTAGATATTTCATGTGCCCCTGTAACTGACTTAAAACAAAGTGCCTAGATATTTCATGTACCCCTGTAACTGACTTAAAACAAAGTGCCTAGATATTTCATGTGCCCCTGTAACTGACTTAAAACAAAGTGCCTAGATATTTCATGTGCCCCTGTAACTGACTTAAAACAAAGTGCCTAGGTATTTCAAGTGCCCCTGTAACTGACTTAAAACAAAGTGCCTAGGTATTTCATGTGCCCCTGTAACTGACTTAAAACAAAGTGCCTAGGTATTTCATGTGCCCCTGTAACTGACTTAAAACAAAGTGCCTAGATATTTCATGTGCCCCTGCAACTGACTTAAAACAAAGTGCCTAGATATTTCATGTGCCCCTGTAACTGACTTAAAACAAAGTGCCTAGATATTTCATGTGCCCCTGTAACTGACTTAAAACAAAGTGCCTAGATATTTCATGTGCCCCTGTAACTGACTTAAAACAAAGTGCCTAGATATTTCATGTGCCCCTGTAAATGACTTTAAACAAAGTGCCTAGATATTTCATGTGCCCCTGTAACTGACTTAAAACAAAGTGCCTAGATATTTCATGTGCCCCTGTAACTGACTTAAAACAAAGTGCCTAGATATTTCATGTGCCCCTGTAACTGACTTAAAACAAAGTGCCTAGGTATTTCATGTGCCTCTGTAACTGACTTAAAACAAAGTGCCTAGATATTTCATGTGCCCCTGTAACTGACTTAAAACAAAGTGCCTAGGTATTTCATGTGCCCCTGTAACTGACTTAAAACAAAGTGCCTAGGTATTTCATGTGCCCCTGTAACTGACTTAAAACAAAGTGCCTAGATATTTCATGTGCCCCTGTAACTGACTTAAAACAAAGTGCCTAGATATTTCATGTGCCCCTGTAACTGACTTAAAACAAAGTGCCTAGATATTTCATGTGCCCCCGTAACTGACTTAAAACAAAGTGCCTAGGTATTTCATGTGCCCCTGTAAATGACTTAAAACAAAGTGCCTAGATATTTCATGTGCCCCCGTAACTGACTTAAAACAAAGTGCCTAGATATTTCATGTGCCCCTGTAACTGACTTAAAACACAGTGCCTAGATATTTCATGTGCCCCTGTAACTGACTTAAAACACAGTGCCTAGATATTTCATGTGCCCCTGTAACTGACTTAAAACAAAGTGCCTAGATATTTCATGTGCCCCCGTAACTGACTTAAAACAAAGTGCCTAGGTATTTCATGTGCCCCTGTAACTGACTTAAAACAAAGTGCCTAGATATTTCATGTGCCCCTGTAACTGACTTAAAACAAAGTGCCTAGATATTTCATGTGCCCCTGTAACTGATTAAAACACAGTGCCTAGATATTTCATGTGCCCCTGTAACTGACTTAAAACAAAGTGCCTAGATATTTCATGTGCCCCTGTAACTGACTTAAAACAAAGTGCCTAGGTATTTCATGTGCCCCTGTAACTGACTTAAAACAAAGTGCCTAGGTATTTCATGTGCCCCTGTAACTGACTTAAAACAAAGTGCCTAGGTATTTCATGTGCCCCTGTAACTGACTTAAAACACAGTGCCTAGATATTTCATGCGCCCCTGTAACTGACTTAAAACAAAGTGCCTAGGTATTTCATGTGCCCCTGTAACTGACTTAAAACAAAGTGCCTAGATATTTCATGTGCCCCTGTAACTGACTTAAAACGAAGTGCCTAGATATTTCATGTGCCCCTGTAACTGACTTAAAACAAAATGCCTAGATATTTCATGTGCCCCTGTAACTGACTTAAAACAAAGTGCCTAGATATTTCATGTGCCCCTGTAACTGACTTAAAACACAGTGCCTAGATATTTCATGTGCCCCTGTAACTGACTTAAAACACAGTGCCTAGATATTTCATGTGCCCCTGTAACTGACTTAAAACAAAGTGCCTAGATATTTCATGTGCCCCTGTAACTGACTTAAAACAAAGTGCCTAGATATTTCATGTGCCCCTGTAACTGACTTAAAACAAAGTGCCTAGGTATTTCATGTGCCCCTGTAACTGACTTAAAACAAAGTGCCTAGATATTTCATGTGCCCCTGTAACTGCATTTCTTAAAACAAAGTGCCTAGGTATTTCATGTGCGCCTGTAACTGACTTAAAACAAAGTGCCTAGATATTTCATGTGCCCCTGTAACTGACTTAAAACAAAGTGCCTAGGTATTTCATGTGCCCCTGTAACTGACTTAAAACAAAGTGCCTAGGTATTTCATGTGCCCCTGTAACTGACTTAAAACAAAGTGCCTAGATATTTCATGTGCCCCTGTAACTGACTTAAAACAAAGTGCCTAGGTATTTCATGTGCCCCTGTAACTGACTTAAAACAAAGTGCCTAGGTATTTCATGTGCCCCTGTAACTGACTTAAAACAAAGTGCCTAGGTATTTCATGTGCCCCTGTAACTGACTTAAAACAAAGTGCCTAGGTATTTCATGTGCCCCTGTAACTGACTTAAAACAAAGTGCCTAGATATTTCATGTGCCCCTGTAACTGCTTTTAGTCTGTCATGTCTGTAGTAGCTCATTTTGTAATGATGTTACCTAGATGTTACTGATTTTAAATGAAGCATCTTAATATTCATTAAGACCCTGTAACTGCTTTTAATAAATGTAACGATGTAACCTATATGTAATCAATTTAAAAATAAAGGCCCAAATATTTAATAAGACAATTAAACTGTTTTTCTTTATTGTAACCAACTTACAATCATGGCGTAACCTAAATGTAACCAATTTAACATATAAACATACATTATATAATAAATACTTCAATTTAAAGTCATTTTTTGTCATTTGTAACCTTTGTAAACATGTATACTATACTATCTATACTATACATAAATTGTAACTTTGTAACTGGTCTTTGTCGTATAGGGTACTACAAAAATGTATCTCGGGTACATACTGGTATTATAAAAAGTACCTCACGGTTTGTTCTGGCGAGTAATTGTACCCTGTGTAAATTTAGGTTATCCCAGAGGCAGTGAAAGTGTTTTTTACGTGAAGATTGCGACGTAACAGATTAATAAAATAGTTATAAATGGAGATCACTTATGCTGAATTGGTCGGATTCTTATAATTTCTCGCCCAAACAAACGGCGAGGTACATTTGTGTATACAAGTATGTACCCGAGGTACACTTTTGTAGTACACCATACGAAAATAAGGCACAAAATATGCACCAGATTCCAACGTATTAATGTTTTGTAACTTACTTTACCTCAATGGTTACATTGGTTACATATTATACAATTACTGCACTTGAACGAGATCAATATGAGGTTTTATGGAGCAGGGAAGAATAATATTGAACGAGGCGACGCCGAGTTCAATATTATTTTACCCTGCTCCATAAAACCTCATATTGATCGAGTTCGAGTGTAGTAATTGTTTTATTACATAATTTATTGAGTAGTGAAATGGAATATACAAGTTTTTTTTCATTCCCGAAAGTGACTGTCTTTCATAATATTTATTTCTCAAAAATCGGTAAAATATTGACATAATCCATGACGAAATGTTTGCATTGATTATTTCTTGTATAATGTCCTATCCTCAGTCCTTGCTTCTGCATAAAATTTACAAAGATTTTGGTCTAATTTCTGAGGGTCCGCCATTTCCAAACTAACTGACATATCCGTTTCACGTAAATATTTGGAAAAAAAATAATCGCTCGCTCTTTCGATTTGCGAGTGTTGACAGCATCTTTTTTCTTAATGATTTCATTAATTTCCAAGTTAGTAATATCTGCAAATCTTCGCTTATTGGCACCAGAACTATCCGCATTACGTTCTCGATGACGTTACAACGTTACCATGTTTACAAACAACAATATAATCCGAACATCAGTCAGAACGATAATTTTGATTGGTTTAGGGGATTAAAGAAAGAAGATTTGATTGGCTATAGTATTTCCGTTGGGGAACGTGCTAGGTATTTTCATTCATAAATTTCTCACGAGAGTGCAATATGGTTTTTTATTGAGTAGAATGAGTTTTTTTCAAACCAATATGATAAGAAATGGAAAGTCACGTGTATTGGTTTAGGCCAATAGGAAAAAGGCAAATATATATATTGACTGTCTTATGTATGCAGATGATGTCATTCTATTATCTAACTCTCAGAATGGCTTACAAACCAAACTAGATGCCCTTCAACTTTTTTGTAAACATTGGTGTATGTCAGTCAATATATCCAAAACAAAGATTCTTATTTTTAACAAAGCCGGAAAATTTATGAAAAGAAATTTTCTTTTTAATGGCAAAGTTTTAGACTGTACAGACAGTTACAAATACCTGGGTATAATGTTTACATCATCTGGCTCCTTTACAGAGGCTAAAAATGAACTTTATAAAAAAGCTGTTAAAGCATTATTTAAACTTAAAGCAAATGTTTTTTCCTTATACCCTCTACCTAAAACTAGCCTGCATATATTTGATCATACTATAAAGTCAATATTACTATATTGTTCAGAAATATGGGGTTGCTACATACCAAAGTCTGCAGATTCTGATTTTTTGTTTAACTACTCAAGAATGTCATGTGTCATGCCCTGTGACAAACTTCATATGCACATTTGTAAATATATACTTGGTGTTGGCAAAAAAAGTTCTAACTTTGCCACTTTTAGTGAATTAGGCAGAACACCATTTGCTTTAGATTGCTTTAATTCAGTCTTTAAATATTGGAACCGTTTAGATACAACTAACAATAATCTACTAAAAGATGCATACATTGAAAATAAACAACTTCACTCACGGGGATGTGTCACTTGGTACTCTTGTGTGCACAGACTTTTGCAGGTATTTGATAGTAATACTAGAATTCACAAAATGCTTAAATACAAAAATAATACATTCAATTGTAACATAAAAAAACTTGTCAAAACTTTTTATATAAATAAGTGGTATACCACTAGAAATAAATTATTAACAGATAACAGTAAATTGCGAACCTATTTGCAATTCAAATCCAATTTTGGGTTAGAAAAATATCTTAACATTATATCTGATTATAATCAACGAAAATATCTTACTAAATTTAGAATCTGTAATCATAAACTGAAAATAGAAACTGGGAGGTCTACAAAACCCAAAACTCCCTTGGAAGACCGTATATGTGATAAATGTTTTTCTGATGAAATAGAATCAGAGGAACATTTTCTACTTAGATGTTCTTTCTATGACATTTCAAGAAATACTCTTTTAAATAAAATATATAAATCAATAAATTATTCTAATTACAATAACATGTCCCCAAATGATAAAATCCTATGGTTACTGAATAATGAAAATAAAGAAATATTAAACAACATTTGTGAATTCCTATCGAACAGTCACTGCGTCAAATAGTACTTATATTTGATACATTATCTCTTTTTTTCTTTTCCTTTTTTCAAAAAAACACAAACTTGTAACTATCTGTCATATATTATATATCATATATCCCATATTTGAAATTTATGTATGTATTTAAAATGTTATAATAATGATATTTTATACAATCATCTTTATGTAATTTATGTTCTGTATGCCTCTTCCGGGGCCCTTGATTTGGTTTAAATAAACTTATGAACTTATGAACTTATATTATGTAATAAATATGGTTACACTTGGTTACATGGCTACATATTGATATGGCATATTTTTTTTTAAATAGAATCGACCATGCATGCATGCATGGTCGATTCTATTTAAAACAAGCACTATCTTTAAAAAAGATAACCGACGCAGTAAAAATATAATTTGAGTTATGCATTAAAACTAAGAATCGCCATTATTGTCATACAAATTTCCCGTTTCAATAGACCAGAAATGTTTGATGTAAATTTAAAGGACAATTATTACTACGTGAAAGAAATCATGAACCTATAAATTAAGACTAGTCCCACGGGAAACGAGTTTGAAATTATTAATTATACATGTGTGCCCCCTGCATATGTGTTTTTATATTTCAACAGATTATTTTATTTACGTATATTCCGATATTAACAGATTTACCAAGCATACAGTTAACCTTAAATTGATAATTTACAAACAACTACATGTACTTTGTTGTACATGTACATGTCTCAGAACGTTTATTGCTATTATGTATTGAAACCCACTGCCTATAAGATATAGAAATGAAGTTTTTCTGCGAGCACCAAAGCAGTTATACAAAAATGTAAACAAATTGAATATTAGACATTTTTTAATGAAATGTTTATAGTTTAAAATTAACTGAATAAACAAAGTATACTTTACAATTAGAGCCACAACACTCTATCTCTACTACGACGGACGCCCAAGAACACAAATATTGCATTTGATTTAATATCATCATGTATATAAAATGATTGTTAATTTGAATTTATTAAAGAAATTAGTTAAAATTTCTTCTCTTCGTCTTTTTTACACTCCACAAAAGCCCGAAAAAATCCAGCGTTTTAATTTGCGCTGTACTTCAAATAAAAAATATTTAACATTTTTGTACAAGTTGTTTCATATAAAATTTTACAAACTGCAGCTCATCATCTATCGTTCTTAATACTTAAATTGCACTATGAAATAATTTTATAAGCAAACAGACGGTAAAATCTAATAATAATTGTACACAATTTGAAAGGTGAATTGCCAATTTACCGCCCTGTTTCCGAACCCCTGTTCAATTTACCACCCTGTTCCGAACCCCCGTCCAATTGGTTTTTGAGAATTACCGTCACGTGACTTGCTTTTTCGAGAGGTGAAGTGTAATGAGGTCAAAGGGTAAAAAGTGAATATAATACCGACTGCGTCGGAAAAAAATATGCCATATCAATATGTAACCATGTAACCAAGCGTAACCATAGGCTCTATGGAGGTTACAAAACAAGACCACTTTAATTTGGTGCGATTTTATTCCATATCTACCGATACAAAGACCAGCTTTACTATATAAAATGTGCACTAATTTCTTGCCATATCTATGATATCTAACCTTCGGTAGGAAAACTGGCAATCCTTGTCAATTAACATTGAAGTAGAGTGCACCCTGCCTGCAGTGAGACTCGAACCCACAATTTTCAGTGTTGACTGACCACGTGATCAATAGAAGAGGAACTGCCTTAACTACTCGGCCACCGAGGCCCAGCAAATTACATACAACCTTGGACATATTTAATTACGGATAATCCCTAATTATCCGGGATTGATGAAACTCTTATATTTTAAAACGCATAAGTGATATTGACATTGACAACAGTCAACCACAAGAATTTACGTTTGTAAGAAAGAGATTTCGTCTGCAAAGGATATGGCAGAAGATTACAATGTGCTTAAAGATTTACAGAATCATCTGAGGACAGCGCAAGTACCATATGAACAACTTTCTACATTAGCTCAGCAAGGAGATGACAAGGTATCGGTAGTGTAACATATATGGTAACATCATAGGGACGCAAAATAAAATTGTAAAAGTCTTGCAAAATTTAAATTCAACGCATCATTTTAAAGTGGAATTCGTGACACTTTGAAAAACAGTTTAATTTTTAAAATATCTATTTGTATGTAAAAGAAATTTACATTTTATTCTTTTCAAAATATTCGATCTTGACACAAAACTGTTTCCACAAAACAAATCATATAAAAATATAAAAAAATTCTAAAATTGTAATAATATGGAGTAGGCATTGCCAAAATGCGAGCACAGACAAATATGTTTTTCTAACTTTTACACATAATTCCTTGTTTTACTTTGTTCCTTAATTTTGTGAGGACCTTATACTATATGTTGATGAATTTTCGTTATTGTTTTTGCATGACAAATGAAAACTACTTAACCGCGTATGGCCCAGCTTACGCTCATTTTGTAGAATAATAACTGTGTAAATTGAATTGATCACTTTATTTTCCACAGTTATTTAGCGTTTTGAAATGTGGCGTATTTTCAATGTGATATAGCAATTTTCTATAGTAAAGTTTGAACTAAATTACAACGGAAGTGTATGTTTGGAAGAGTCCATTGTCGTCTGTTCGAAATCCTTCGGGTAATATCGTCTGCAGTTAAGACGGTAAAATCCTTGCGTTTTGTCTGAATACCACTGATCGTTACGAAAGCAGACGATCTTTTTTGAAAACAACGCGAGGTCCCTGTAGAATTCAAATGGCTGACTTCCTATTAAAATTCCCGTAGCAAATGCCAAGGACGATTTGGAACATGTCAACAACAAAGGCATAATATAAAATATGGACGTGTTATTGTGTAGAAATGTTTTAAATTGGATAACACTACAAAGGTACAATATGGAATAATAAAAAAATGCAAGCAAAACACCTAGCGCAGCGGGGTGTAACATTTAGTATAGTACACTATTTCACTACATGTAGATATAGCGTCAACAATAAGTAACTAAGTCAAATAGATGCCAACAATTTATTAATCTATTTATTAAGTCATATTTTGTAATGAACATTAAGCATAGTTCCATTTATACAGATTTCACTCTTCCATTTTCGGACATACTTTCCGAGCCCCTCCCATTTCAGAATACAGAATATTTCATTAACTTTTGTTAAGAGTTATCCCGCTTTGGTCAGTGTTACTATCCTTCCCATAACCCCTAATTGGAACCCCTTTTTAAACAACCAATGAAAATTAAGGGCCTTGACCTAAAATAGTCAGGTTGACACAGTTTGCATTGGCGGAAAATATTCAAAATGTGTTCTATTCCGATATTTTAGAAATTTGTCAGTTAACAAACAGCTGCAAAATTCGATAAATAATTATGTGATTAGAATGTGTTCTACGGGGAAATAACATATTGGTAAGGATTAGTTTGATTTTATGGATCCGTTCCGTTACTTCCTATGTTGGTGGAATAATGTGCCATTTGTGCCTCATACTCAGATGTTTTAGAGTTTTGTTTGAAGAAGTTTATAATGTGATTAAAAAAAACATGTGATAAGGAAGTGTTCTATGGAGCAATAACATTTTGTGGAGATTCTTTTGTTTTCGTGGATCAGTTCCAGTTACAGTTCGATGTTTCATGGTTTTATGTTGCCGGAAATATTGTGTCATTAGGGAATATTATACTATACAGTAAGTTTACTTTTTTTCATGTTGATCTACTTTACAGTTTGTTGTATTGTTCGTATTAAATAACGCATATACAGTTTGGTCAGCTATATTGCATTTTATTAAATTTAAATTTACAAATTGAAAACGGGACCTGTCGCTGTGTAATGTGATGTTGTAGCTGCGGAACCGTAGCTTGTTATAATTTGGTCCACTACATAAAAAAAATTTGGTACGAATACAGTACGGTTCCGCAGTTTTAGTATAACTGGTGATGATTATGTATATTTAGAGTTGAACAAAGTAAATACATGTTATAGTGTAGTTTTTAAAAAATTGTATGGCTCAAAAATTTTCTTATTTGGCTAACTATCGCGAAAATGTTGAGACAAATTTAAGTTAATTAGGGGTCCAGTAGCTCTTCACAGTCTTGTTTGATATGTGTTGTATTTTTCTGATTTTGCAGTCCATATTATAATTATTAAGTCATTGTAGCATACTTTAAATAACGGCTAAGGACTTAAAGAAATAAATTTAAAACATCAAATAACCGTCTTCGGACTTAAAAAGGTACGAACTCGCGGCTTGTTATTCTTGTTCCGTTTTTGTGCCACAGGTAATAAACAGGCGATTACGTAATAAATATTGAAGAAATAAATTGGGAAAAGTTAGTTTTTCCTTAATTTTTTATGCACATAAGAATTTGTATGTGTTAGTCACTGTTTTATACATTAATTAAATAATTCATAGCGAGCATCGCAGATGCGAGCTATACGGTTACATGCGTGTGTGAAAAAAAAGTCACGTGATCCATATGAACAAATCCATTTCAGATGGTAGCTGAGCTATCCGAAGAAAATATTGTAGACGAACGAAAAAATATATAATATAAAAGTAGACAAAAATAATTTTGACATCGATCAAATCAAAGTGTTTATTTTTTAAATTACTACAAAAATGCCAGACAAATTTTTTTTCAATTTGAAACGCTGTATTTGAAATTGAGTTTTGTGACGTCACCAACACATTAGATAAGACGTCACGTCATCAATGGAATGTAGAGGCACTGTTAGGGGGCTCTGAAGTAACGACATGAACAATGTGCGATGCTCGCATTTAGGCTGCGCCTCCATTCATATTAATCTTATTCTTACCAAAATTGTTGAATTAGCAGGAAGAAATTAATGTCAATTTACTTTTTATAGATATTCTGTACCAAGCGAAAATCAGTAAGCGCATGAGCCGTAGTCGATGCATATATAGAGACAAATACTATATATTTGGTAGATAATGAAATACAAATGTTGAAATGTATGAAAATTCCTCGTTGTGTAGTGTAAGGGGGTAGTATTATCACGCTACTTAATTTTTTTAAAATAAATCAAGAAGGCAAACAGCTTGCAACTAAATTTTTGTTTGAAACACAATATTATTTTAATTTCCATCAAATTCTAAATTTTTTAATTTATAAAGTTAACACCACATTTAATACTTGTCGCTACCCTATGACAGTGCCTCTAAATTCCAGTGGTCACGTGACGTCTTTCTTTGTAATGGTGACGTCACATGAAATGTCTTTGAGTGTAGTTTTTAAAGATCGATTTAGAGATTCCAAAAAAATAGTATGAAATTTTTTTGTTGTTATCTTTAAATATAACATTTACTTTTTATCGATCTCAACTTTATTTTTAAGTCTTTCTTTAAAATTAATGTTTGCCCTTCTTCATTCACTTTGTTCCAGTTTTTTGACGATATCAACTTCCGGACGAAAAAAAATCAATATCAGCATTAAGCAGATTTTGATCACGTGATTTCATTTTGATCACGTGACACGTAATTGCCGTAGAGCTCACCGCTCTTCGCGGGCAGCTTCGCTGCCCGCTGCGAGCTGTGCTCGCTATAAATTGAAATTAATATTTGGCTTGATTAAAATGAACTTAACCTACATAAATATCAACTCAAAATGCTTTAATAGCAAGTAGTTTGACAAAAATATTGTCTCAAACTATCTGCAAGATTGTCACAATACAAAAGCAGTCTTTTTGTGTTTTCACATTGAAGAATAGAATAGAATAGAATAGAATATGTTTATTTGTCAATTAAGACGCCCATGAAGAGCTATACAACTTTAAAGTTACAAAATAAAGAATGATTGTTCTAAACAAAATTAATAATTTCAAAGAAAATGTAAAATAAAAAAGCAAATGAAAACCAATGAAAATGTGAAAAATCAATGTATATTACACAAATCAACAATTATTATAACCAGCACAGTGACCCAAGTGAAAGCTTCATAAATATATGCTTTAAAATATAATAATGCATGTATAATTATTTTGCATCAAGAATTTCATTTCTCTCACTGTTAATAATTAGTAAATAATCAGTTAGTTTGTATATTATTATCTTGTCTTCAGATGATAATAGCCAAGTGAATTGGGAAGTGGTATCCAACCTACTAAAGTTATTATTAATATTATTTATTTCCTGCAAAAATTTTGATCTTTCTTTGTTCAGTTTTTGACACTGGAGTAGAAAATGGATTTCATCTCCCACTCCCGCGTCGCACAACCCACAAATTCTATTTTCTGCAGGAATATTTTTATATCTTCCTATTTCTATCTCTAACTTATGTGCACTAATTCTAAATTTTGTGAACATTTTCCTTTTATTTTCTGAAAGATAGTCTAAATAAGGTTCATATGAAAAAATATTTTTAAATAGTCTGTAGGTTCTCAGTTTATTTCCAGACCTACTCTTATTATCATTGAATATATCATCTTTCCAAATTTTGTTGTAAATAATTTTTACTTTATTAATAATAAGTGATTTAATGTTATACTTGGATGTTATGCACATATTGAGGTTAATATTTAGATTTTTCATGATAGATTTGATGCAACTATACCAACTGCTTTTACCTGCATTATCTAGAATTACTGATTCTTCATAAGCATTTTTTAGTAAAATGTCATCAGAAGAGTATAAACGTTGAAAGTACTTAAACATATAAGTGAATATGTTGGTGTAAAGTGGATACCTTCCCAATTCTCCCATTACTGCTGAAGATGTTGACCTTTTTCCTACCCCTAATAAATATTTGCAAAATTTCAAGTGAACATGTTCCTGTTTTAATTTGTTAAGTAATTTTGAAGTAAGACAATAATCATCTTTCTTTAGCTTATTACCAATAAAACAACCCCATATCTCACTACCATATAACAAAACAGGTTTCACAGTATGATCAAATAGGTGCATAATTGTTTTTATGCTAGGTCTTTTAGATTCAAAACATTTAGTCATTTTATAAAGCGCTTTAAGTCCTCGATTATATAGGTCACTTTTAGCTTCCGTGAAGGATCCGCAGGTTGAAAAATTAAGTCCAAGGTATTTGTATGTTCTGCCCTTTTCAATTGGATTATCATTCAAATAAAAGGTGTTTTTAACTGTTTTCCCATTTTTATTAAAAATTATAGTTTTAGTCTTTTTAATATTTACTTCAAGGCCCCATGTCTTACAATAGGTATGTAATTTGTTAATAGATTTTTGAAGGCCCTCTGCAGTTTTTGATACCAATACAAGGTCATCTGCATAGAGTAAACAGTTTAAATTAACATTATTAAGATTAACAGGATCACAATCTGTTTCAAAAATTTCTGGCAGGTCGTTTATGAATATTTTAAAGAGGTTGGGGCTCAAGTTATCACCTTGTCTAACTCCAATATTGGATTGGAAGCTGTCAGTGACATATTTTTTTCCTATTTTAACTGAGAGTTCAGTATTACCATACATTTGTTTTATAATATTATAGAATAGGTCACTTGCTCCTATTTTCCTTAATTTATAAAATAAACCTTTATGCCAGACCACGTCGAATGCTTTTCTAAAATCTACAAAGCAAGAAAAAAGCTGTTTGGTCTCTCCTTGTGTATATTTGTCTATTAAGGTTTTTAATACAAAAACATGGTCTACAGTCCTTTTACCTCTACAAAAACCTATTTGTTCTTTCTTGATAATATTTCTAGATATCATAAAGTTTTCTAATCTATTATTTAATATTTTGGCAAATAGTTTACAAAGATTGCTAACTACAGTGATTCCTCTATAATTTGAGGGATCATCTTTTGTTCCACTCTTAAAAATGGGAACAATATATCCTCTGGACCATTCTTTAGGATATTTGCCAGTGCTAAGTATTGTATTAAATGTTTTATTTAATGAATTTAAAAGAATTGTCTGGCTGTTTTTAATCATTTCATTGGAAATGAGATCAAAACCACAAGATTTTTTATTTTTTAATGAACTTATGGCTTTCGAAATTTCAGAATTTTTAATAGTTATATCAAGCTCTGAAAATATATTTTCTTTTTCTAGATTATTAAGTAAGTTATCAATGTCAAATGGATGAATTGCAGGTTCTCTGTTGAGATCCTGGAAGTATGTTTTCCAAAGTTCAGCAGTAATTTCTGATCCAACTGAAGATTTTTCATGTTGGGATAGATCATGTAGAAGTGACCAATATTTTTGTGGGTTATTTTCATGAAGAGAATCAAGTTGTCCTATTACATTATTATAGTATTCTCTCTTGGTTCTTTTTCTCAGTTTTCTGTACACTTTGAGAAAACTAAAAAAAGAACCTCTTATTACTGGGTCTTTTGGATACTTTTCTAATAATAATGCTCTTTCATTTAACTTCTTTTTCATATTAGCTAAGGCCAAATTGAACCATTTAGGTTGTTTATTTACTTTTTTATTCTTGCTTTGTTTATTAGAAAATATTTTCCTTTTTATGGATTTTTCAGCTGCTTCTTTATAAATCAAATTCAGATCACAGATCATCAATTCAGTGTTATCAGAATAATCTTGAACATTAAGTTTTTCAATTTTATACCTTATTTCAGGAGAGTTAAGTGCCTCCTGGAACAGCTGGGCTGAATTATCATTCCATACATATTGAGATGGCAGCTTAATTAATTTTTCATTGTTATTTATAAGTTTAACATTAACATTTATCATTGTGGATACCTGACAATGGTCAGATAAATCCCCAATTAGCTTATGAACTTTAAAAAATGATATCTTTGACAGAAGTTGTTCGGAAGCAATAATATAGTCTACAACACTACTCCCATTGGGGGTATGACAAGTCATTTGACCAGAGAGGTCACCCAAAGTTCTACCATTTAGAATTCTTAAACCAGAGTATATACAGAGATCATTTAGTTCTTTTCCTCTACTTGAGGTTATATTGTCTTTACTAAATCTTATAGGGATATTATTATCAGGAACATATTCATCATCAGTTATATTAGTATCATTTGAATCGGATTCTATGAAATCTAATTCACAATTGCCTGTCCTAGCATTCATATCTCCAGCTAACAAAATATTTCCTGTTTGAGAGTGTTTTCTAATGTCCTTTTCTATGCATTCAAATAAATTTTCTTCAAGAGATTGTGTATATGTAGATGCAGCTGGAGGATTATAAATAAAGCATATAAATAAATCCTGTCTTAGGCCAAAGAATTCTTTATCTAACTTAAGCCATATATAGTCATTTGTTTTATGTTCTAAAAATTTTACCCCTATTTTTAGTTCATTTCGAATAAAAACTGACAAGCCACCTGAAATTTTATTTGTTTTCTTTGATTTAGGTCTAATGAGATGGATAGATTTAAATCCTGGTAGTGTCAGTGAATCATTTAAAGAACAATGAGTTTCACTTAAACAAATTATATCTTTGTCAGCAATGTCTTTTAAAAACCTTGGGTCACTGTACTTGTTAAAACCCTTATGCTTATAGCCATTGATATTCCAACTTGAAATATGTAGTTTATGCTTTACATATTGTTTTTCTACAACACTCATAGTATTCAATTGAAAAAAAAAAAAAAAAAAAAATTGAATGTAAACTTTTAACCCTTATAACACAATGGATGGAATTGTAAACAATCAACACATGGATTTAAATGACATTACTATGTATGACATATGAACATATGAACATGTAATAAACATAATTCAAGACCTTCATGATCAAAGATACCAAATAATACCTATTCTGTTATTTATCAATGACCCATTCTTATTTATTTATTTTAAACAAGAGTTATCTTTCTTTAGTCTCTGATTACAATAGCTGTGTACATTAAGTACCAAAGAGTTTTTATAAATTGGTCATGAATTAAATAATAAGAATGTATGTAAACATGGTCATAGGCAATACAAATTACAAATTATGGATTACTTAATATATGACATATTCATTTTTATACAGGTACCATATTAAAGTTCATGACATGGTAATAGGCATTTTTGTACAGGTACCATATTAAAGTTCATGACATGGTAATAGGCATTTTTGTACAGGTACCATATTAAAGTTCATGACATGGTAATAGACAATACAAATTAAAGTTGTTGACATGGTAATAGACAATACAAATTATTAAAGTTCATGACATGGTAATAGGCATTTTTGTACAGGTACCATATTAAAGTTCATGACATGGTAATAGACAATACAAATTATTGTTTATATATGACATATTCATTTTTGTACAGGTACCATATTAAAGTTCATGACAGACTGTGTATACCATATACACCAATCTGTTGATTAAATTTATTATTATACATAAACAATATAAACTGTGTATCCAACTCCTAATACACCAGTAAAAAAAAACTGTAAAATAAAACTATTGTTTTGTTTTATTATTTTTTTTTTCATATAGAACAAGAATTTAAATTCAAATTGTGTGATTCTGTATTGTACTGTCCTCTAATTAATCCATGAATTTTGTAAGTTTCCAAAATATGGAGGGAATGGATAGAACATTTTATGGCCTTCGCCCTTGAAATTGTGGCTGCCTTTATATTTTTGGTTCTGTTTTCTCGAACTTTGTAGTCTCTTTTGAAAAGGAATTTCAAGTGCAGCCCTAAGAGTGTGCTTCATGTTTGAAATAAAAACTTTCAAGCCTTCCTGATTAAGATGAAGACCTTTCCTTTCAAAAAACTTTTTGATACCATGTTCTCTACTATACAACATATTGTTTTCGCAGAGAGTTACATCATTTTCTTGTAAAAATCTATATTGTAATAAGATGTTACAGTGCAATATTTTCTGATTGAGCTCCAAGTCACTGACAGTGAGAAATGGAAGTGATACAATAATCTTAGCAAATCTACAGTGTGATTTTAGTTTATTTATGAAACTAATACACATATCTACAACATTTTCTGCTACCTCATTTCTAATATCATTGGTAAAAATGTGAAGGAAAATACAATCATAATCATTATCTAATTCTTCCATTTTTTCTTCTACTTCAGAGAAAGAAAAACCTACATATTTGTGTACAATGCAATCAGGCAAAAAATGTATATTGATTTACCATGTTTGATCATGTATTACATCAGAGGTAACTGCGTCATGACACAATGGGGTAGGACATTTATAACTTTTTTAAAATATGAAAACGGTGGTTTTAATTTATTTTTATTAGCAAATCTTTTAAAAGATTGATAAAATATTGTTCTGTAGAAGTTTCATTAATTTAATGTGCAAATAACTAACTTTAAACGATCAACAAAATTTTGAATTCTGGTTTTCCCAACCTAATCGCTGCCACAAACTGTAGCAGATATACAGTAAATGTGATGTAATCCTTCATGAATATTCATAAACTACATTTGATACTCTCCTATTGTTTTCCTTCCAACTGACGGCCGTAAAGCAACACCACCCAAGCAGTGAAAAAGTTCAGTCATGCGAGAACATACTTATCGGGAGTTATCTGCACTTTGTATTTACGTCTCTATAACATGCAGATAAACTGTACTGTACTTGCATTTCTCTCAACTCCGTTATTCTGTCTGTAGTTTTACGCTTGTAGCTTACACAAAAACAAAATTTAGCATGTGCCTCTGGTGACAGTGAACCATCTATGCCATGTATAAGTAAGCAATAAATTTGGCATAACTCATAAATGTTCATACTGACACTGACAGTGCCAGTGATTGTTTCATGGTCACAAACTCGAATTTCAGCAATTTTCCTTCATTTAGCAATGTAAACAATGAATCAAAGGCAAAATTACTTAAAAATATCTTGCATTTATTTCTCTAAACTAATTACTCCTCAATAATAAAAATACAGATTTTTCCATCAAATTACAGTCAGTAAAAGCCATGCCTCAAATCACCAAAATTTAGGTGTATATAGGAACCCCGTTGTATCGATCTACTTAATTTTAACATGGCCACAAAAATTTGAATGCTAAAAACATGATAAAATATGATAACAATCAGAATTGGCAAGATAGAGAGAAAGAAGGAAACTGAGATAAGTTTGTTTATTTATGTTGTTTATGGTTGACAAAAATAAGTGGATTAATAATTAGATCAATACAATGAATAGATCGATACTGTGAGGTCCTACTATACCTCCATACATGCATTTGTTTTGAAATTAAATGCTAAAAAACTCTTACACTGTTTAAATGCTGATGAAGAAAAGAATGGAAAGTTAATATTAGTAGAATGGGTAGTGTAAAAAATATTTAAAGGTGAAGCATCACAAGCAGGTTGTTTACGGGTAGAACTGAAGGGATAGAATTTAAAAAGTGATATCTAACATGTAACTGTTAACCAAAATATTTTGCTCTTACTAACTCATAGATCAGTCAAGTACATACGCTAAGGTGTTGAAAGACAGAAAGAGTATGGGTAATTGATGACTTTCCAATTTAAAAAGAATTCTAGACGATCCGTCCCCAAACCAATCCGTCCCCTAGTCGATCTGTCCCCAAGTCGATATGCCCCAGGTCGATTCGTCCCCTGGTCGTTCCGTCCCAAGGTCGATCCGGCCCCAGTAAAACCAAAGGTAGGTAAAATAAATAAAGAAGGTAGGTAAAATATTAAAAAAAACATTCATTTCTAAGTATGGTAAATATGGTATTACACTGAAATTCACTATTTTGAATGCCGAGTATGCATCATTATCGTTGCAATGTTTTTGTAACTGTTTTATGTATATTGTTATAAACCAATGTAACATTTGCCCAGAAATGGGCCCAGTCACTGGTCAATAAAATTATTCTAATTCTATGCATGCCAATTTTGTGACCATGATACAGATAATGGTTGCTAAAGTCTTCTGAAGAATATTATAAAGACTTTTTTCATTATGTGGACATGTAATTGTAGAACCAAAGGTAGGTATAATAAATAAAGCAGGTAGGTATAAATATATAGGAAAGTCGTATTTTTAATTATGCCGATTATGCATGCGAATATGTTAACATGATTTAGGATGATTTGCGATATTTTTTCTTTATTTTTATGTATTGTTACTTCTTCAACTACAGTATGGTTTTATGTGTACCATATCAGCTTGGATGCAGAGTAAATCATACAAAGCATAGCCTACAGTTGTTATGCAAACAATTTAAAAATAATCAAAGGGTAATTACGCCTCACAGTGTTACGCTTATGTGCACTGATCAGAACTGTTATCCTCATTTAATTAATTAAAAACACTATATTTTGTTTATTTAATTATTTAACTTATTTTAATTAAAACTTTAACAATTTCCAATTAAAATCAATTACAACACAATTAAATATAATTAAAAACCATACCATATTTTGACACTTTTTCACTTTTTACACTTTAAAACAGTTAAAATAAAATTAAATGTAGTAATATACTTATAAATTTTTTATTTGGGACGGATCGACCAACAAATAAGGGATGGATCGACTAGAAGACGGATCGTCTGGGGCCGGATCGACCTGGGGACGGAACGACCTGCTACCTTTAAAAAATGCCACCTTTTGTCCACTTCTGATACTAAAAACTGGGGCTGTAGTCGCAGTCTGTCATGTTGAATACTTTTACTGATATGCACAATTGTCTTTGATAAATTTTCACGCTTCATGTGAATTACAAGTTGTAGGAAAGAAAGTCAACGGAAAACAATTCACGAAAAAAAGTTACGGATAAAAAATCCCAGGAAAAAAGGCGCAAGAAAAAATGTCACAGGAAAAAAGTGACAATTTATTAGTTAGTATTGGTATTGAATGTGTGTTTTCAGGTTTTTTTTGCAAGATTTATATTCTTGTGTATAAAAAGTAAAGAAGATATTTAGAGACATTGAATTTTAAAATATATATCATAACAAATTAACAAAATTTTCACATAAAAACAAAGGAATAAATAAGCAATTAGTAGTGCGGTAATTGGTCACACATGTTCATTTTTCAATACACATTATTTAATAAATAAATCACTAAAATGTTGAAGCCATATTTTGGCTTTGATCTTTAGATGTATTTATATAGTTTTTATCCTATTCTTTTCTTTGGTATACATATATTTAACTGTTAAAGCAGCACAAAAAGAGCTGTCAACAGTAATGTTTTTACTAAAATGTTTACTATATTTTGATGGACTTGAACCACAATTTTTATTAATGGTATTAAAAAACTAATAAACAGGTTTTACATAAAACTATGACTATAATTATAATAAACATAAAAATATGTTCATATTATGAGGACTTATGTGACAGAGACAACTTATTAATTCAAAACTGTGGCTTTATTTCCGTTTACCCTGTTTTATAGCTTGATTAAACAAGCATACAAGTGACATCTGTGTTCTGATTAAATATTCAAACTTGCCTGTTCTGTTGCCCAAGGCAATAGTAAAATCTACTTATGAGGTTAATTAGATGAAAATTTGATTGGCATAGACAATTACAACAAAAACAATGCAATATCTTTATTGCAGTATCATAGTCTTTTAGTTATGATAAGCATAGTTTTTTTTAACTGGAAGTAAAAGGGGAGATAAATCATGTAAAACTGGAAATGGGTCAGTTTCATCATCACAAGTCAGGGTTTCTGTGTCCACATGTGTCCACGAAACCCTGACAAAACTTAGCTAGGAAATTTCCGGGCTAGAAGTCACTATTTTGATTGGTTACATCATACCTGAATGAAGCTAACTGAAAGCTGGCTTTCATTCATGACTTGTTTGAGGATATCCCAATGTCGATCTTAAATAGACCAAATGAATGTGTTGCATAAACCATGTGAAAATCAGTGTATTTTCATTTTTTGTACCGTACTTAATAGTTTCTTATTACAGGGTTATTTATTAGTAACGTTATATTTTCTTTCCACTCAAGAATGAGTAAGAATGACTACTGCAAGCAATTTCATTAGTTGATATTTTGAAGGTTTGACGCATGTCAAATCTTCTAGTCCGGAATTTTCCTAGCTAAATTTGTCAGGGTTATGTGGACACAGAAAGCCTGACTTGTGAGGATGGATCAGTTTGAGCAACATATGAATGATACATTAAAATCTCTTCAGTATTAGAAAGCAGTTTGTTTGTACAGGTACTAGTATTTTGTCATGTATTCGAAAAAATGTAAACATAATACATTTTTTATTTGTATTACATCTCTCAGCATTGGGTATTGAGCAGCAAAGATTTCAAGGTTTGAAGCATTTGAATGGGCACTTTTATATTGTGGTGTATACTTACTATAAATAGAAATCATGGGATTTCATAGTGGTCAAAACTATAACTGTTGGACAAGCTAAGATAAATGTTGGTAAAAGGATATACTAGTACTTAATAGTAACTGGAAATATTTGTACCAAACATGTATAGTACAGCTCAGGGGATTTTTCTTTTTCCACCTGTCCACATTGGGCAGTCCGTAAGTACATATAGTACTTTTATCTCTTATCTCCTTTACCTATAGGTTATGCTTGCATGTCTTATGATATACCAAAAGAGACAATATGTCTAGATATTCTAGCAAACCATTTGCTAGCCTCGTGCCTAATCCCATAGGCCGAATTTTACTGCCGTTATAATTCGAAGTTAGTTTTGTGATTTATCGGGTTAACTCGCCAAAAAAAAGCAAGGGTACGATTATTCGTTCTGCCAATCCCAATGTTGATGGGTGGTAACAATAAAAGCACTTGAGCTGTATTGTATATATAAATTAATTGCGGATTAATTATAAATGTTTATTGGTTATTGCTAAAATATAACATTTGAATAATTTGCAGTTTTTTTTAATTAATTTCTAACTCCAATTGATAACCCATGGTTCACGTGCTTGCTTTGTATCGGTAATTGTTTGTGATGTAATATGTGTACCTGAAAATTAAAACCTCACAGTCATCCAAGTTCCTTTTGAGTTAATATAACTGTCAGATTGCAAATAATATGTGTTAAGCATCTTGAGCAAAAAAATATACATGTACTACATATGATATTTTCAAGCTGTATGTAAGATGGTGCATGTCCAATGTAAACTTTACATGTTGTAAAAACCTCTGTTTTGTAAAGCATGTTTTCGGTTAGTTTTACTACCACAATATTTGTGTTTAGCTTTTTGTTAATAGTCTTCCAGACTCAGTGAAAGTTCAAAATCTGTGCCTGACCAAAGATGCTTATTAAAAAAAATGTCTAAGCAAACAAATTTTTGATAGACTTATGAAGGTTTATTGACATTTTTTACAATTTTTGTGCCAGAAATTCAGTAAGATATTAAAACCGCTATTTAAATACAAATTTTCTGCTAGGACGTCTTGTGTGGCACATTTCAGGACATTTAGGAAGACTCCACATGTGCCAATAATTTATGGGAAATTGTTTTGTTTTTTTGCAAAATGTAAAATGGTTATCTCCCTTGTCTTAAAAATTTAGAAAGATTGGTATTACTTTTAATATTACTTCTAATATTATTTTAATGTTACTTAAAGGGGGTATCATAATGCATTGTCAACAACAATACCAAGGTTATTAAACTATGCCAGACACATCTATCATCATCTTCTCTAGCCAAGGGTTACGATCAGGTCCCCCCCCTGTGAAGAGAAGTGTGACCTGATCGTAACCCTTGGCTAGCGAAGATGATTTATCATCTAATCATGGATCTTAAACTTAACACATTTTTAAGCCAAAAAATTAATACTGGTATGCTGAAGAAATGTGATCACCATTATTCCAAAAGGTCATAGTATGTTAATATATGGTATATTAGTATTGACAGTATTAAAATCTAATTTTAAAAGTGTTGGAAAATTTGTAGAGGTATATAGTAATATACTATACATGTGCCAATAATATCATGCAAAGATATACATGTATTATTTCATTGTCCCAATATTTAAACATTGTAAGTAATTTACTTACTGGGACTGAATGACAAATGAATTCCACTAAATCATGTCTGTACTAAGGTGGGGCGTTTATGTGATAGAAAGTTGACTTAACCTACTTAAAAGTTTAAGTAGAAAAATGTTCGACTATATTACCAGATATGATTGATTGATTGAATGTTTGCATAATGCCCAGCAAGCTATTTAGCTATAGTCTGGAATTGAACAAGTTCATAAACTAGATCAATGGGAAAAAGGGACACAATTTTGACTTCCACTGGTTAAGTATGGGGTGTAGCGACTTAGAATTTTGCCTTTGTAGTGATTCTTTTTCAAAATCTACAAATGGGGCTTGAAAGGGGTGTGGCAGTCTCCAAATATGTAATTTACTCACTACCCTCAGCAACCATGCTTACAGTATTATAGCCCAGCAGCCCCCAGTATGAGGGCCTCCCCTATTTGCCACATGAGGGTCAAGCAGTGTGAACCCCTCCCATTATGGTCCCATAACTTAATTATGACAGCTCTTAAATCTTCATCATTCTATAAAGCTGCAGTTGATTTGCAGTTTTAAGCAATTCAAGCAAGGTGTGCAAGACTCCAAACATAATTGAAAAGGATTTTCTGTTTTTCTTTCATTTGGTACTTTTACTTCCTCTCTGATAAAAACTGTGTGCCAAAACCTTGCTGAAAGTGTTGTTGAACTTCAAACAATACAACAAACATTTTCAGGAACTGAGTTGTCTATTAAGTCCAGAGTTATTGTCTGGTAACAGTAACATGCAATAAAACAATATGATGCCAGGTCACATGATACTAGCCAGGTCACATGGTACTAGCCACATTGTCACATGATACTAGCCAAGTCACATGGTACTTAGCCACATTCAGTCATATGATACTAGCCAAGTCACATGGTACTTAGCCATATTCAGTCAAATGATAATAGCCAAGCCATTTAAAAGTAACATGCAATACAACACTATAATACCTACATGTACATACGAGCCAAGTTATTTAAGTGAGTTACATGGGATAAGCAGCAAAAATATAACTTGTTCTGTGAAGTCTTTGTGTTGGACAGCTTCAGTATGGTTTGGAGGATGTTAATTAAGTTGTCAGAAATTAGGACAATTTTCAGATCAATAAAATTTAGGTGTTTTAAAGCCAATTAAAAGTTACAATAAAAATACTTTTATTATTAACATAGGTTAGAAATAAGTTTTTGTGAGTACGCTTTGCATGTACATATTGTCATGATGCATGTACATGTATTTTTGAAGTATGTATCTGTTACCAATAATCTGAAAATTATTTACAGGAAATTTAACATTATAAATCCTGTATAAAGGATTTTCATCTACACTGTTATCACTCTCTCTGTAATTTCTTAATAAAAACTTTTCTACAATGCAAAATATACATGTTATCTTAATTATCAGTTAAAATAAATACTAGAACACCTTATTGTACCTCAGTGCTGTTCACTTTCTTGGCTGTTCATTGTCTTTTTGTATGAATTTGACTTTTATTCATATTTTTAAAAAATATTTTGATTTTTTTATTTAATTATATTCTAAATATAGCTTTATTTTGTAGTTGGTTGAACAGTTTTTGACAGAGAATATAAAAGTTCAAGGGTCAGATAAGGAGGTCATGCAGAGTCAGCTATATATAGGTATGGTTATGCTCCATTTGTTGCCTAGTAAGCTATATATAGGTATGGTTATGCTCCATTTGTTGCCTAGTAATTAAGCTATATATAGGTATGGTTATGCTCCATTTGTTGCCTAGTAAGCTATATATATGTATGGTTATGCTCCATTTGTTGCCTAGTAAGCTATATATATGTATGGTTATGCTCCATTTGTTGCCTAGTAAGCTATATATAGGTATGGTTATGCTCCATTTGTTGCCTAGTAATTAAGCTATATATATGTATGGTTATGCTCCATTTGTTGCCTAGTAATTAAGCTATATATAGGTATGGTTATGCTCCATTTGTTGCCTAGTAAGCTATATATATGTATGGTTATGCTCCATTTGTTGCCTAGTAAGCTATATATAGGTATGGTTATGCTCATTTGTTGCCTAGTAAGCTATATATAGGTATGGTTATGCTCCATTTGTTGCCTAGTAAGCTATATATAGGTATGGTTATGCTCATTTGTTGCCTAGTAAGCTATATATAGGTATGGTTATGCTCCATTTGTTGCCTAGTAAGCTATATATAGGTATGGTTATGCTCATTTGTTGCCTAGTAAGCTATATATAGGTATGGTTATGCTCCATTTGTTGCCTAGTAAGCTATATATAGGTATGGTTATGCTCATTTGTTGCCTAGTAAGCTATATATAGGTATGGTTATGCTCCATTTGTTGCCTAGTAAGCTATATATAGGTATGGTTATGCTTCATTTGTTGCCTAGTAAGCTATATTTAGTTATGGTTATGCACCATTTGTTATGCAGGCAATATAATTAATGGAAATTACATAGTGACCATAAGCTTGGAGATGTCAAAAATTGGATATTTGAAAGCTTTTGATACATGTAGCAATGTTATGGAAATTAAAAATATGCTCTTTTTAATTTTTCTGATATTTATTTCTTTTACAGCTTGTTTCTGGGGTATGAGAGATGTTGTTCAAGATATTTTATCCAGAAAAATAGGTAAGAGGTAAAAAATACATTAACATGCACAAATTATCAAAGACCTTATTGTTTTGTATTTTTTAGTAATTGACCACTTTACAATTTAAAAAATGCCACCTAGTGTCCACTTCCAGTACTAAAAACTGTGGCTTCAGCCACAGTTTGTCCTGTTGAAACCTTTTGAAATGGACCATCGTCTTTGACGAATTTTCATGCTTCAGTTGAATGACAGGTGTGAATATCTGACTGAGGAAGGTTATTTGAATCGTTGGCTGTGTAAACATGATCGTAAATTAATTAACCGATGTTTATTACCCTACTTACCTTATGTTAATTGGAGGTAGAAAACCAGCTGTTTTATAGCTTGAATAACAATCTTTGTCAGTGACATCTGTGTTGTATTCAAACTCACCTGTCATGCCTGTTGCCTATGGCTATAGTAACATCTACTAATGAGGTTAATTATATGAAAATGAAATTGGCATAGACAAACAATACAACAAAAATGCAAAATCTTTATTTCAATATCATAGACTTGTAGTGATGACAGCCATAGTTTTTTTAACCGGAAGTAAAAGGGGAGATTAATCATGTAAAACTGGAAATGGGTCAATTTCGGGAAGTTATTGCGATAACAAAATTTTAGTTTCTATTACCAGTATAATTATATGATATATTAAACAATTGCCGCAAACAAAATATGATCAAATAAACATGTACCAAGGTTTTAAAATTCCCTTGCTGAAAGTGTTGTTTAATTAATTTTTTTATATATTTTTCCTTAAGAATGAACATATTTTAATTGTACTTTTAGACCCAAACTGTCAAAACAAGGGTACACTGTGGACCCCACTACATGCGGCCTGCTTCCAAGAGCATGGACCAGTAAGTACCAAAGTATTAAAAGCTAAAAGAGTTTCCTGAATTAATGTTCGGTGTTAATAATTATTCCTGGGATTCTATTTTTGTTAATTATATTCCTTATATTCAGAATACAAGAGTTACTTCCCATTTGACAGAGTTGTCTTTCATAACAGCAGGTATTTAGTATTGAACAGATAGGGAAAAATCACATTTTTTATTTTTTTTTAAATAATGTCTGTGGACTGACTCTTCCAGTACAACTTAAATAACTGCAGAATTAGTTTGCATATCATAATAAATTTTACCTGATGTTTTGCTATATGTGAATAAAAAAATATTGTAGAAAAACTACTTTTTACCCACAGTAGGTAATATAAAGTACCTGCTCTAATGAACAGATAACTCTTCAAATGGGAGATAAATGTAAGTCCGTGCGAGACCATTTTACGATAGTCAAGGACGTTAAAAACCCCCATAAGTAAGTGGGAGATAAATCTTGTTTACCGCAAGTAGGGAATTATTGAGCAAGACTTAAAAATTCATTCTAAACAATTTCAAGTCAAGCAAAATGTCTCTAAATTAATGATTGCTTGGTCACAGAAATTTCTTTTAGAGGTAGAAGTTCAAGAAAAAGACTAATAAAGGATGTAAATATCATATGTAATAGTTACATGTACTCTGATTTGTCACGGTTTTGTCATTTTACCATTTTTGAGTCGTTATTATACATGTAGTTAACAGATATTAATACATGTAGTTAACAGATATTAATACATGTATATTTTCCTAGCTAACATTACATTTGTTGTCCTACCAAAGGTCAGGATTTGTAACAGGTATCCTGGCTTCCTTCCCAATAACAGTGTTACCACTGTAGAGCTGAAAACTTGCTGAAAGCATTCAAATAAACAAACAATAACAAGTGTAAATATTGTGAATTCTGTTTCTGTTATACTAAAAAATGATTTTGATTAACATGAAACAAATCTTTTTCAAATGCAACAAGTGTGGACTGTGAGCATGCTCACAAAGGGATACCCCCACTTCGCTTTCTAGTCAGACAGGGTGATATACCCACCCAAACAAGTTTGCGGGGAGTATAAAAAAAGTTTTTTGTCATTTAATAGTTCTGTTTGTATGAACACATTGACAGTTTCTTCAGGGTAAAACTCCTTTTTTGCGGAGTTGCAACAAAGTTGAACTCGGCTATTGTTATGATGATGGCGGGCGGGCGGGCGGACGTCAACAATTGGGTTCCGGATCATAACTCAGAAAGTTGTGAACCGATTTTAATGAAACTTTGGGATATTGTTACATACCATAAGAGGAGGAACCCTATTGATTTTGGGGTAAATCCGTTCAAGGTCAAGGTCACAGCAACAGAAAAACGTTAGAAAATTTCTTGAATTAGTGGTTTCCGGACCATAACTCGAAAAGTTCTCAACCAATTTTATTGAAACTTTGGGATATTGTTAAATACCATAAGAGGAGGAACCCTATTGATTTTGGGGTAAATCAGTTCAAGGTCAATGTCACAGCGACAGAAAAACGTTAGAAAATTTCTTGAATTAGTGGTTTCCGGACCATAACTCGAAAAGGTCTCAACCAATTTTATTGAAACTTTGGGATATTGTTACATACCATAAGAAGAGGAACCCTATTGATTTGGGGTTAAATCCGTTGAAGGTCAAGGTCACAGCGACAGAAAAACGTTAGAAAATTTCTTGAATTAGTGGTTTCGGACCATAACTAAAAAAGTTCTCAACAGATTTTAATAAAACTTTCGTATATTGTTACATACTATAAGAGGAGGAACCTCATTGATGTTGGGGTAAATCAGCTCAAGGTCACAGTGACAGAAAAACATTAGAAAATTTCTTGAATTAGTGGTTTCCGGACCATAACTCAAAAAGTTCTCAACCGATTTTAATGAAAGTTTTGGTTAATAAAATATGGCAACTCAGCTTTTGCACCCCTGTGCATATCGATTTTTTTATTTCAGATTGTAATGTTACTATTAGAAGCAGGAGCTCAACCAGAATTACCAGATTCAGAAGGAAGGTAAACAACCTGCTCAAACAGACCACCTGTATTAAACAGTAACCTGTCTTAAGGCCATTATTTTAAAACCTCTCTATAAGGAACCTGTATTCAAAGACCACTTGTATAATCAGACCACTGTCTTATTCTCCCCTGAGTAGTCTAGTAAGACTAGTTTTCTGTTTTGCTCTCCTTTGAGTTGTCTGGTAAAAGTGGTTTTCTGTTTTGCTCTCCCTTGAGTTGTCTGGTAAGACTAGTTTGCTCTCCCCTGAGTGGTCTGGTTAGACTGGTTTGCTGTTTTGCTCCCCCTTGAGGGGTCAGTTAAGGCTGGTTTTCTGTTTTGGTCTCCCTTGAGGGATCTGGTAAAACTGGTTTGCTGTTTTGCTCTCCCTCTGGTAAGACTGGTTTTCTGTTTTGCTCTCCTTTGAATGGTCTGGTAAGACTGGTTTTCTGTTTTGGTATCCCTTGAGTGGTCTGGTAAAACTGGTTTGCTGTTTTGCTCTCCCTTGACTTGTCTGGTAAGACTGGTTTTCTGTTTTGCTCTCCTTTGAGTGGTCTGGTAAGACTAGTTTGCTTTTTTGCTCTTTGTGAGTGGTCTGGTAAGGCTGGTTTTCTGTTTTGCTCGCTGTGAGTGGTCTGGTAAGGTTGTTTGTTTACTTGCTATCTAGTGTAGCCAGTGTCAAAATAAATCCAAGATTTGGTCTATTACAATATAAATATACTTACATGTAGTACATTAAATGTAAATTGTCAAAAATATTGAGTTAAGTCTTCAAAAACTGGAAAAAAGGAAAGCTATGATTCTCTCCCCAGTTTCATACCAAGTAAAACACAATAGATATTTTCTAAAGTGTAATTATGTTGTATTTTTTCTTGCAAGATCATTAAGATGTTAATATGCCTAAAAACAAGAGACAAAACACAAGCTACACAAATAATGAACTGTGAGATATATACATATTTGTCCAATGCTGTAAATTGGCTACCATGCAAATGTTATCAGACACCTTTATTATGTCAGTCCTATTACTCATTACAGCCGTGTCTATTCTTCACACCATTCTATGATAAGAAATTCTTCATGATCAAGAGGTTTTTTCCTATTCCTGGACATTACTATTAGCAACTCAATAAATGTTAAGTTAGAGGCAGTGCTTACTCATGCAGAGCACCAATAATTGTGTGCGTGTTCAAGTTACTCTCAATAGGATTTTGTTTATTTTAGTAACTGTAGGTTTGCACTTTTCAAGTCTGTCAGTCATGTTTTCCAAACTTTTTTCTTCCAGTAATTGAGCTGATATTTTGTATGTAAGTTGATCATCATGAGTTTCAGGTCAGAGTTGAATGTCGTTCCAGTCCAATGATTTTTGACAAAATTATGGCCCTTGGAAAATTTATATAAGCAGTGTGGGAAATGGCCACAAGCCAACTAGCCGAAATCGAGTTGAGAAGAATTTAGGCAAGTTAAGTTCATCTGCCACTCGCCAGTTTGGCGAGCTGAAATTTTGAGGCGAGTTCAAGAAAAAATTTGTCGTGCTTTCCAAATGATAAATGTATCTTAAAAGAGTGAGTTCAGTGTATTTTCAATGTTAATTCAAGAATATTATTATTTTAAGATCTTTATTTACCCTGTGTAAATGTTAAATGGTGTTGGCTGTTGTTGACAAACTTTGAAAACCTACTTCCCAACTATGGTTAGTAGATTATCAATTCGGCGAGTTCTATTATTTTGGTACTAGCCAGAATTTGTTTCCCACACTGTATAAGTATTATCAAATTGTAAAATAAACACTATCCACACTTGTTTTTCTGTTTCTTATCATGTGTATTTTTCTTTATTCAAATTAGTCATTACTGATTGCATTGGCTTTTTAATTTGTCAGTTTTCTTACTTTTGGTGACAAACAACCTGTCAACATTACTGTGTTAAATTGATGGTGTTTCATTAGAGTTATTTCCCTTAGGCCACAGCAGTTATTCAACTCTTTTTTCATCAAGCATTTGATTTCTAAATGACAATTTTGAAGTCTGCAATTTATGTATTTATGTATTTTTTATTATTAGTTAGCCACACCATGCAATCCTTGTCAGTGAACGTTTGTGTTAGCCACACCATGCAATTCTTGTCAGTGAACATTTGTGTTAGCCACACCATGCAATCCTTGTCAGTGAACGTTTGTGTTAGCCACACCATGCAATCCTTGTCAGTGAACATTTGTGTTAGCCACACCATGCAATCCTTGTCAGTGAACATTTGTGTTAGCCACACCATGCAATCCTTGTCAGTGAATGTTTGTGTTAGCCACACCATGCAATCCTTGTCATTGAACCTTTGTGTTAGCCACACCATGCAATTCTTGTCAGTGATGGTTTGTGTTAGCCACACCATGCAATCCTTGTCAGTGAACCTTTGTGTTAGCCACACCATGCAATTCTTGTCAGTGATGGTTTGTGTTAGCCACACCATGCAATCCTTGTCAGTGAACATTTGTGTTAGCCACACCATGCAATCCTTGTCAGTGAAGGTTTGTGTTAGCCACACCATGCAATTCTTGTCAGTGAACGTTTGTGTTAGCCACACCATGCAATCATTGTCAGTGAAAGTTTGTGTTAGCCACACCATGCAATCCTTGTCAGTGAACGTTTGTGTTAGCCACACATTGCAATCCTTGTCAGTGAATGTTTGTGTTAGCCACACCATGCAATCCTTGTCAGTGAACATTTGTGTTAGCCACACCATGAATCCTTGTCAGTGAACCTTTGTGTTAGCCACACCATGCAATTCTTGTCAGTGATGGTTTGTGTAAGCCACACCATGCAATCCTTGTCAGTGAACCTTTGTGTTAGCCACACCATGCAATTCTTGTCAGTGATGGTTTGTGTTAGCCACACCATGAAATCCTTGTCAGTGAACATTTGTGTTAGCCACACCATGCAATCCTTGTCAGTGAAGGTTTGTGTTAGCCACACCATGCAATCATTGTCAGTGAACGTTTGTGTTAGCCACACCATGCAATTCTTATCAGTGAACGTTTGTGTTAGCCACACCATGCTATCATTGTCAGTGAGCCTTTGTGTTAGCCACACCATGCAATTCTTGTCAGTGAACATTTGTGTTAGCCACACCATGCAACCCTTGTCAGTAAACGTTTGTGTTAGCCACACCATGCAATCCTTGTCAGTGAACATTTGTGTTAGCCACACCATGCAATCCTTGTCAGTGAACATTTGTGTTAGCCACACCATGCAATCCTTGTCAGTGAACGTTTGTGTTAGCCACACATTGCAATCCTTGTCAGTGAATGTTTGTGTTAGCCACACCATGCAATTCTTGTCAGTGATGGTTTGTGTTAGCCACACCATGCAATCCTTGTCAGTGAACCTTTGTGTTAGCCACACCATAGAATTCTTGTCAGTGATGGTTTGTGTTAGCCACACCATGCAATCCTTGTCAGTGAACATTTGTGTTAGCCACACCATGCAATCCTTGTCAGTGAACGTTTGTGTTAGCCACACCATGCAATCCTTGTCAGTGAACGTTTGTGTTAGCCACACCATGCAATCCTTGTCAGTGAAGGTTTGTGTTAGCCACACCATGCAATCCTTGTCAGTGAACATTTGTGTTAGCCACACCATGCAATCCTTGTCAGTGAACGTTTGTGTTAGCCACACCATGCTATCCTTGTCAGTGAACGTTTGTGTTAGCCACACCATGCAATCCTTGTCAGTGAACGTTTGTGTTAGCCACACCATGCAATCCTTGTCAGTGAACGTTTGTGTTAGCCACACTATGCAATCCTTGTCAGTGAACGTTTGTGTTAGCCACACCATGCAATCCTTGTCAGTGAACGTTTGTGTTAGCCACACCATGCAATTCTTGTCAGTGAACGTTTGTGTTAGCCACACCATGCAATCCTTGTCAGTGAACGTTTGGGTTAGCCACACCATGCAATTCCTGTCAGTGAACGTTTGTGTTAGCCACACCATGCAATTCTTGTCAGTGAACGTTTGTGTTAGCCACACCATGCAATCCTTGTCAGTGAATGTTTGTGTTAGCCACACCATGCAATCCTTATCAGTGAATGTTTGTGTTAGCCACACCATGCAATTCTTGTCAGTGAACGTTTGTGTTAGCCACACCATGCAATCCTTGTCAGTGAATGTTTGTGTTAGCCACACCATGCAATTCTTGTCAGTGAACGTTTGTGTTAGCCACACCATGCAATCCTTGTCAGTGAAGGTTTGTGTTAGTCACACCATGCAATCCTTGTCAGTGAACGTTTGTGTTAGCCACACCATGCAATCCTTGTCAGTGAAGGTTTGTGTTAGCCACACCATGCAATCCTTGTCAGTGAACATTTGTGAATTGTGTTAGCCACACCATGCAATTCTTGTCATTGAACATTTGTGTTAGCCACACCATGCAATCCTTGTCAGTGAACGTTTGTGTTAGCCACACCATGCAATCCTTGTCAGTGAACGTTTGTGTTAGCCACACATTGCAATCCTTGTCAGTGAAGGTTTGTGTTAGCCACACCATGCAATTCATGTCAGTGAACATTTGTGAATTGTGTTAGCCACACCATGCAATTCTTGTCATTGAACATTTGTGATAGCCACACCATGCAATCCTTGTCAGTGAACGTTTGTGTTAGCCACACCATGCAATCCTTGTCAGTGAACGTTTGTGTTAGCCACACATTGCAATCCTTGTCAGTGAATGTTTGTGTTAGCCACACCATGCAATTCTTGTCAGTGAACATTTGTGAATTGTGTTAGCCACACCATGCAATTCTTGTCATTGAACATTTGTGTTAGCCACACCATGCAATCCTTGTCAGTGAACCTTAATGTTAGCCACACCATGCAACCCTTGTCAGTGAACGTTTGTGTTAGCCACACCATGCAATTCTTGTCAGTGAACATTTGTATTAGCCACACCATGCAATCATTGTCAGTGAGCCTTTGTGTTAGCCACACCATGCAATTCTTGTCAGTGAACATTTGTGTTAGCCACACCATGCAACCCTTGTCAGTAAACGTTTGTGTTAGCCACACCATGCAATCCTTGTCAGTGAACATTTGTGTTAGCCACACCATGCAATCCTTGTCAGTGAACATTTGTGTTAGCCACACCATGCAATTCTTGTCAGTGAACATTTGTGTTAGCCACACCATGCAACCCTTGTCAGTAAACGTGTTAGCCACACCATGCAATCCTTGTCAGTGAACATTTGTGTTAGCCACACCATGCAATCCTTGTCAGTGAACATTTGTGTTAGCCACACCATGCAATCCTTGTCAGTGAATGTTTGTGTTAGCCACACCATGCAATCCTTGTCAGTGAATGTTTGTGTTAGGCACACCATGCAATTCTTGTCAGTGAACATTTGTGAATTGTGTTAGCCACACCATGCAATACTTGTCAGTGAACATTTGTGTTAGCCACACCATGCAACCCTTGTCAGTAAACGTGTTAGGCACACCATGCAATACTTGTCAGTGAATGTTTGTGTTAGCCACACCATGCAGTCCTTGTCAGTGAACATTTGTGTTAGCCACACCATGCAATCCTTGTCAGTGAATGTTTGTGTTAGCCACACCATGCAATCCTTGTCAGTGAACGTTTGTGTTAGCCACACCATGCAATCCTTGTCAGGGAATGTATGTGTTAGCCACACCATGCAATCCTTGTCAGTGAATGTTTGTGTTAGGCACACCATGCAATCCTTGTCAGTGAACGTTTGTGTTAGCCACACCATGCAATCCTTGTCAGTGAACCTTTGTGTTAGCCACACCATGCAATTCTTGTCAGTGAAGGTCTGTGTTAGCCACACCATGCAATCCTTGTCTGTGAAGGTCTGTGTTAGCCACACCATGCAATCCTTGTCAGTGAAGGTCTGTGTTAGCCACACCATGCAATCCTTGTCAGTGAAGGTCTGTGTTAGCCAAACCATGCAATCCTTGTCAGTGAACGTTTGTGTTAGCCACACCATGCAATCCTTGTCAGTGAAGGTTTGTGTTAGCCACACCATGCAATCCTTGTCAGTGAACCTTTGTGTTAGCCACACATTGCAATCCTTGTCAGTGAATGTTTGTGTTAGCCACACCATGCAATCCTTGTCAGTGAAGGTCTGTGTTAGCCACACCATGCAATCCTTGTCAGTGAAGGTCTGTGTTAGCCACACCATGCAATCCTTGTCAGTGAACGTTTGTGTTAGCCACACCATGCAATCCTTGTCAGTGAAGGTCTGTGTTAGCCACACCATGCAATCCTTGTCAGTGAAGGTCTGTGTTAGCCACACCATGCAATCCTTGTCAGTGAACGTTTGTGTTAACCACACCATGCAATCCTTGTCAGTGAAGGTTTGTGTTAGCCACACCATGCAATCCTTGTCAGTGAACCTTTGTGTTAGCCACACATTGCAATCCTTGTCAGTGAATGTTTGTGTTAGCCACACCATGCAATCCTTGTCAGTGAAGGTCTGTGTTAGCCACACCATGCAATCCTTGTCAGTGAAGGTCTGTGTTAGCCACACCATGCAATCCTTGTCAGTGAACGTTTGTGTTAGCCACACCATGCAATCCTTGTCAGTGAAGGTTTGTGTTAGCCACACCATGCAATCCTTGTCAGTGAACCTTTGTGTTAGCCACACATTGCAATCCTTGTCAGTGAATGTTTGTGTTAGCCACACCATGCAATCCTTGTCAGTGAAGGTTTGTGTTAGCAACACTATGCAATCCTTGTCAGTGAACGTTTCTGTTAGCGACACCATGCAATCCTTGCCAGTGAAGGTTTGTGTTAGCCACACCATGCAATCCTTGTCAGTGAATGTTTGTGTTAGCCACACCATGCAATTCTTGTCAGTAAACGTTTGTGTTAGCCACACCATGCAATCCTTGTCAGTGAACGTTTCTGTTAGCCACACCATGCAATCCTTGTCAGTGAACGTTTCTGTTAGCCACACCATGCAATCCTTGTCAGTGAAGGTTTGTGTTAGCCACACCATGCAATCCTTGTCAGTGAATGTTTGTGTTAGCCACACCATGCAGTCCTTGTCAGTGAACGTTTGTGTTAGCCACACCATGCAATCCTTGTCAGTGAATGTTTGTGTTAGCCACACCATGCAGTCCTTGTCAGTGAACGTTTGTGTTAGCCACACCATACAGGAGGTCATACTCAGTAGTATATGACTAACTGCCTGAACCACTCGACCTGAGATGAACTGATTACCTGTCCAAGGCTAGGGTACAACAGACGCCTCCTCCAAATAAAAACTGGACACCATGATATAGCTAAAAAAATTGCTAGAAAGTACACTACCTCTTTATTTATTCAATGATGTTGTTAAAGTTCATCAACATATTAATATAATATTATTTATATTTTCTAATACAATATACATGTATTTTATTGTTTTTTTTAGAACCCCAAAAGACTTTGCATCAGCCTCAGATAAGATCTGGCCTCATTTTGCAGCATTAAGTCTGGACAGGACTCGTAAATGGGAGCTTGTTGATAAAGGGGTGATAAAAAAGGTAAGCATAAAGTCTGGTAAGGACCTGTAAATTGGCAACTTTGCAATAAAGGGGTCATAAAAAAGGTAAGCATTATCTAGACAGGACTCGTAAATGAGAACTTGTTGATAGAGATCATAAAAAAGGTCAGCATTAAATTTGGACTGGATCTGTAAATAGGAACTTGTTGATAAAAAAAGGTCATAAAAAGGCAAGCATTGTAGGATCAGTAAATGGGAACTTGTTGATAAAGTGTTCAATAAAAAGGAAAGCATTTAGTCTAGACAGAATCAGTAAATAGGTTTGTTTAAATGGTGTTTGATGCCACTTTCAGGAATTTTTCAGCCATATCGTGACCTGTACCTGGAGAAA
This sequence comes from Limnoperna fortunei, assembly GCA_944474755.1. NCBI lineage: Eukaryota > Metazoa > Mollusca > Bivalvia > Mytilida > Modiolidae > Limnoperna > Limnoperna fortunei. The sequence goes on from OX104119.1 coordinate 34,290,686, forward strand.
ACCTATGACCTTCATTAGGAAAACAGGCAATCGTTGTCAATAAAGATTGGAGTTAAGCATAACCTGCCCACGGTTAGACTTAAACCACCAACCTCAGTGTTGACACAGTTTTTTTAAATTTAGCACATATTTTGGTCAAGATGACCCTCTTCAGCTGAGTTAACTGGAGTCAAATACAATTTTCAAGGGTAATTTTTATAATGCAGTTTCAGTGTCAGCTTTTGCCACACTTGGCGTCAATCCTAAACTTTAAAAAATATTTTCTCCTCTGAAACCACTGGAGCAATTTTATGTCAAATTTGGCAACAAGGATCCTTAGGGTACCTAGTTTCAAATTTATATCAAGGGTGTTGATCAACAAACAAAAAATGGCCACTGTTACTAAAAATAAAACACACATTATTTGGTCAGTATCTCAAAAATTATAATAGCTAAAACCTATACCTCAAATTGATCAGCACATTAAGCCCTAAAATAGTTGCAATTAGTCTTCAGATGTGTAATGGCTTCCTGTAGGAGTTATTGCCGTTTAATGATGATTTTAAATTATGATTTTGTACAACATTTTCTGTTTTTACAATATAACTTGAAAACTATAAGAGCAAGGTTGACATTGTAAATTGCAGAAATGATCAGCAAGACAATGCCTACAAATAATTTTTTGGTTCAAAATAGTTGGACTACTCCTTATATGAGTTATTGCCCTTAAATGACAATTTTTAAATGAAATTTTCCGTTGTTTGTCCTGTAACCTAAAAACTATAACAGCTGTAGTGAAACTGTAAATTGCAAAAATGATCTGGAACACAAGTTCTACAATTCACTTGTCTGAAATTGTCTTGTGACTCCTTATAGGAATTATTACCCTTTAATGATGATTTTAGACAAAATTATCAATTCTTGCCTTATAAATTAAAAACTGTAATACCTATTTTAAAACTTTAATTCTAATGCAGTTCTTTATGTAATGTCAAATCTGATTGGACAATATTAATAAATTCATGGCATCAATTCCATGATTTATGTGGTGAGAAGTTAATGCAAGCTCAGATGTTTATTCAGTTAAATAAAAAAATTCCTATTTTAATCAGTTTATTTAGTTTTTTATTGCCATAGCATTAAAATAACTGTAAGGTATTTGAAGATTTGCCAGCATCAATTGGTGATTTGATGGTCACAAATATCAGTTTACTGGCTCCTCTTACCCATCGGCAGTAAACTCAATTTCTAACCATCAAATGACCATCAAATACAATACAGTTATCTCATAAATAGCCAAAATAATCAGGACAAGGCCTACAAATCATTGTATTGTTTGAAAATAGTCAGATGAATTAATATAGGAGTTATTGCCCTTTATTAACAATTTTTGGTGAAAATTGTAGTTTTACTGTAACTTAAATGCCATAACAGCTAAAGTGAAACTGTAAATTGCACATCTGATCAGCAATTCATTACTTAGTCCAAAATTCAGACGAATTTTCCATAGGAGTTATTGCCCTTTAATAAAAATTTTTGGTAAAATTTGTAGTTTAACAGTAACATAAATACCATAACAGCTAGAGTGAAACTGTTAATTGCACAAATGTTCAGCAAGCCAAGGCCTACAAATCATCACTTAGTCCAAAATTGTAAGGTGACTTTTTGTAGGAATTATTGCCCTTTAATTATGAATGAGAATGAAATAATCAGTTTTTGTGTTATAAATTAAAATCTGTAACACCTCAAGCAAAACTTTAAATGACTAAATTCACAAAAAGGAGGCCTACAAATCATTTAATTTTCAGAAGTTGTCTGATAGCACTTTATAGGAGTTATTGTACTTAATCAAAATTTGTTAAGAAATGCTTAGTTTTTGCCTAGTAACTTTAAAGCTAAAACAACTTTAAATTGCAAAAATTTTAATCTAGTTGAAGTCATTTGTTTTCCAGGTGAGCAATTACAGGCTCCTCAGAGCCTTTAGTTTTGTGTTTGCTATAAAAAAAAAAGTGAAGGTACGATTATTTGTTCCAATCTGGGCATTACGTTTAAAGAGGAACTTGTTGATTAATATGTCATAAGGTAAGATAAACAAAACTAACAACTGTCTTATTGCTAAAGTTTTCAAGTTATTATGATTTAATTATTTTAGGTTAAGTCTAAAAATAATATACTCTTTTTTTTCACTTTACATACCAAATACATGTTTGGATACTAAAAGAAACAATTGTTTATTTCTGATACTAAATAATCAAGTAATTGGTGTTTTGTTGACCTCAGATACCAAACAATCAAGCAAACAGTCAAATGAGAAGACCTGGGCATGGAATCAGATTGGTAAGTATACATAAGTATACATTATATACTCATATAGAAATCTTTATGTTGATTCGCTTAGACCCTGTCACGGGACATGTGATATTTTGCTGGGTCAACCGTTGGGTCGCATGGTAAGGTCACCCTGTTGTGAGATTTTGCACGAGATGCTTGGATAAATGTACATGTATGTAATAAAACATTCAAACAAAACAGTAGTATATGTTAACATGTTTCTGTCTTCATTGTATGGGCTGTTTTTTTTTTTCGTGGAAAAAACAATAAAGTGTCTGAAATATGTTGCAAATATTGAACTGTTTTCATTTAAATATTCAATATAATATAACAGTTATCACCCTAGATGAAATGTGACTCGGCATTTCTTTCCCCTCGAAAAGTAAGGTCACCCTCAGGTGACCTTACTTTCTCGGGGAAAGAAATCACCGGGGCACACACCAACTAGGGTGATAATTGTATAATATAATATATAAATATTTCAGGTTGAGATGACACAGTACAGTTGATCTCAACTCATCTGTACCCAATCAATATGCCTGAAACAAGAATGTTGTTATGGTAACATAACTTACATTGTTCTTGTTTAAGGTTTTTTGTCTATCCTGCGATGATAATGGCTGGAGGCAAGACATATTTATAGGAATCTGGTGTCGTCAACACTTGACATTTTGCTTTATATCTTTTTAAGCTTAAGTCCTAGGTTCCTTAAATTTGGTCCATTGGTAGCTTATAATAGGCACTTGCCAGTCAGTCACCCCTCATCTGACCTTGACCTCAATTTCACGGTCCAGTGACTACGTTAAATTTTTTGGATTAGGGCAGTTCCTCTGTAACCATGCATGGTAGGATGACAATATTTAGTATATATGTTGCTGATGAATAGTACATGACTGTCTCGTAGGTGTCACCTGACATTGACCTCAATTTCACGGTCGAGGGACTACATGTACATTAAAGTTTTTGGATTAGTTAGTTTTTCTGTAATAATGCATTGTATATTTTATATGATAGCAATTTAATGTTACTTACATGATGCTCATGACATAATTAGGGCCCCACCCAGCCACTTTGTGGCCAATGCCCTATAGTAATCAGTTTGTCTGTCCATCCATCTGTGCATCTGTCCATCCGAAATAAATTGTGTCCAGGCTGTAACTTTTTTATCTTTTGAGGTAGGCTTTTGATTTTTAGAATGTGGGTAGATAATATCAAGATGATGTGTGGCATACCGTGGTTGTTGGCCTTTGATCTTAAGGTCACATTATAGCTTTCTGAATGATAAATTGATGTCCGGGCTGTAACTTTTTTTATCTTTTGATGTGTGCTTTTGATTTTTTCGAAAGTGGGTATATAATATCAAGGCAATGTGTCCCTTGCCGTGGTTGATACCTTTGACCTTGAACTTTGATCTAAAGGTTATGAATGACAAATTCATGTTGGGGCTTTAACTTTTTTATCGTTTGAGGTAGGCTTTTGATATTTGGAATGTGGGAAGATAATATCAAGGCGATGTGGTTGTTGACCTTTGACCTTGAACTTTGATCTAAAGGTCATGAATGACAAAATCATGTCCAGGCTGTAACTTTTTTATCTTTTGAGGTAGGCTTTTGATATTTGAAATGTGTGTAGATAATATCAAGGCCATGTATTGCATACCATGGTTGATGACCTTTGACCTTGACCTCAAGGTCGACAGGGCCTGCAGAGGTGGATACCAGCTCACTGATATCTAGTTATTTTCATTACTGATGGGGAATGCAGGTGAGAAATTTTTCTGATTGAAAGTCAGACATTAAATCAAGAAGATTCTGTAAGATATAGTGATGTGTAAATTGTTTTCACGAGAAATAGGTGCTTTTTATGTGCTTTTGAGAAAGCCTGTATGATCATCCACTCATGATAGAAATTGTTTTATGTATTTTCATTCATTCCTCTGCACTTCACTGGTGAATAGACATAAAATTTGTATCACTCCTGGACGATCACCAGGTCCTTCCTAAAATGTATGAAAGAACCTATTATTCAATTGATATATCCCATTGTCCATGAGAGTTCTAAGGTAAAATGTTGACATGTCCCATCCAATCTAATTAAAATGATATCTTCAGTTGGTTGGGGGTTCTTTATGGGCACTCTGGCTTCCTCCCCCAATAAAAACTGGACGCCATGATATAGCTGAAAAATTGCTAAAATTGGCGTTAAACAGCATCAAACAAACAAAAATTCTTCCAACAAGTCTAAACCTTTCACCATTTATTAAGTAAAATTGCTTTGCAACCAGCTATTTTAGATTGTTCCCTATAGAACTATTATTTGTCTTACAGGCTGCCAACAGTCGTCCAGAATCAGCGTATGCTTATAACAGTGATCCGTTTATCCATGCAGCAGTAACCGGCGATGTTTTAGCAGATGTAGAAGAGAGATCATCCAATACTCACCAACCCCAGTTCTCTTTGTGGCGATGATTCAGCATTTATAGAACTTGTGATACAGTCTAGTCATTCAATACAATCATCTTTTCATAACCTGTGATATTGTGAAAATTTCTCTTTCACAAGATTGTGCAATTATGGAAGATAATTATATAGGAAGTTTTTGAAATTAGAAAAAAAAATTGAAAATGTGCATTTTGTTCAGCACTGAACCCATATGTTTTGCCAAAATAATTAGTTCCATACAAACATTTGAGCCATTCATGAATGGTTAAATGTCCATTTTATTTATTGTTATCTCCCTTGGTCAGAAAGTCATGTCCCATTTGCCTTTTGTCAATGGCACCCAGCATTACTATACATTTTGATCTTCTCTTCCAAACCTTGAATCAGTTAAATGCTTTTGCTCGTTAGTCTATGTTTAACTTCTTTCTGTTATTCAATTTCAAAATGAAACTGGTTTAATATATTGAAAATTCTAAATCACTGAACTTAAATGGGAAAACATTAGAATTCACATGTAACCACCAAAATTAGAACATATGAAATCAAATAAGAGATTTTTTTTGCCTGACACAAGAATTATGGCACTCTGTGTATGTTTTGGTCAGGTAGTTGAAATACAACAGATTAATCAGTATGAATTATCTCTATCTGTTTGAGCATTATCTTGATACCCACCTATTTTAATTAACTAACCAACTCACATTCTACAGTTATGGAAGTGGGAGGTTTGGCATGCCATAAAACCTGGTGTAACCCACCATTTCTTTTGAAATGCCTGTACCAAGTCAGGACCATTGCTGTAGTTGCTTTATGTTGGTTGTTGGTTCTGGAGTTTGCCGGTTTCTCAGACTTTAATTTGTGAATTGTCTTTTTTGAAAGTTTTATCTGTGTTCTGTATTTTGTTATTACCTTCACTTGAAATAATATTGAATATTTTTAGTTACAGAGAGTTATTTGATTAGTTTTTATTTAGTCAGAGTGCATGACACTATAGGCAAAAAGGGTATATTGCACAACTACATTACAGAATACATACAGCATGTTACTATAAATAGATCAGTCAACATGTAAGATTAGGAAATGTAAAACAGAAGTGTGGGTATCTTTAATTTTGTGATTAATAATATGACAATTGTAGCTTTCCTATCAAGTGAAAACAGGATCATATCAACCTGATAGGAAAGCTGTAATACATGTATCAGCTAACTTTACAGCAATGGCTTTATAAGGGACTGCCTTTAACAAGTAAAATTGAGATTGTGTAGTCACGTGATATGATACTTAGTAATTCATAGCAGAGTAAAAATAGAATTTCATTTTACATTAAAACGTGTAAACCACCAATTTATTGATATTGTATGCAATACACAACAGTTATCTGTGATATTATTTATAATATTCAATATTGATGATACTGCCATTATTTTATATTTTTTTACCTCATGGCATAAATGGTTTGAAAATGTGTAGTTCTATAAGTATATCCACTACAAGTATTGTGGATGTTGCTTTTTCTACCTGTCTAACGTGGGTGTGGGCTTGGGGTGGACAAACTTATAGCTTGTCTACAGTGTGGGCTCAGGGTGGACAAACTGATAGCTTGTCTAAAGTGAGTGTGGGCTCAGGGTGGACAAACTTATAGCTTGTCTAAAGTGAGTGTGGGCTCAGTATGGACGAACTTATAGCTTGTCTACAGTGAGTGTGGGCTCAGGGTGGACAAACTTATTGCTTGTCTACAGTAAGTGTGGGCTCAGGTTGGACAAACTGATAGCTTGTCTACTGTGAGTTTGGGCTCAGGGTGGACAAACTGATAGCTTGTCTACAGTGAGTGTGGGCTCAAGGTGGACAAACTGATAGCTTGTCTACAGTGAGTGTGGGCTCAGGGTGGACAAACTGATAGCTTGTCTACAGTGAGTGTAGGCTCAGGGTGGACAAACTTATTGCTTGTCTACAGTGAGTTTGGGCTCAGGTTTCACAAACTGATAGCTTGTTTACAGTGAGTGTGGGCTCAGGGTGGACAAACTGATAGCTTGTCTACAGTGAGTGTGTGGTCAGGGTTTACAAACTTATAGCTTGTCTACAGTGTGGCCTCAGGGTTGACAAACTTATAGCTTGTCTACAGTGAGTGTGGGATCATAGTGGACAAACTTATAGCTTTTCTACAGTGCCTAACCTCTTCAGTAGATATGCTGATTTTTGCTTTATCGACTGTAAGTTATAATCTGTTTAAACAAGCTTATAAGAATTTTACGCGCAACATTTTTAAAAACAAGAATTCAAAGAAGTGTGGCCCCGAGTGGACAAGTTGGAAATTCAAAATCCGCCATAGATGTAGTGTATGGAGTGTTCCAGTAAAATACAGAAAGGAACTTTTGAATGCATGTTTTTGTCTCGCCTGCGACGAAAGTCGCTGGAGGCGAGACATATGTATGGGAATCCGGCGGCGGCGGCGGCGGCGGCGGCGGCGGCGGCGGCGTAAACACTTGACATCTTGCTTCATATCTTTGTAAGCCCAAGCCCTAGGTCCATCAAATTTGGTCCAGAGGTAGCTTATGATGAGTACTTGCCAGTCAGTCACCCGTCACCTGACCTTGACCTCAATTTCACGGTCCAGTGACTACGTTAAAGTTTTTGGGTTACGACAGTTCCTCTGTAACTATGCATAGTAGGATGACAATATTTGGTGTATAGGTTGCTGATGACTAGTACATGACTGTCTGGTAGGTGTCACCTGACCTTGACCTCAATTTCACGGTCCAGCGACTACGTTAAAGTTTTTGGGTTACGACAGTTCCTCTGTAACTATGCATAGTAGGATGACAATATTTGGTGTATAGGTTGCTGATGACTAGTACATGACTGTCTGGTAGGTGTCACCTGACCTTGACCTCAATTTCACGGTCCAGCGACTACGTTAAAGTTTTTGGGTTACGACAGTTCCTCTGTAACTACGCATGGTAGGATGACAATATTTAGTGTATAGGTTGCTGATGACTAGTACATGACTGTCTGGTAGGTGTCACCTGACCTTGACCTCAATTTCACGGTCCAGCGACTACGTTAAAGTTTTTGGGTTACGACAGTTCCTCTGTAACTACGCATGGTAGGATGACAATATTTGGTGTATAGGTTGCTGATGACTAGTACATGACTGTCTGGTAGGTGTCACCTGACCTTGACCTCAATTTCACGGTCCAGCGACTACATTAAAGTTTTGGGGTTACGACAGTTCCTCTGTAACTACGCATGGTAGGATGACAATATTTGGTGTATAGGTTGCTGATGACTAGTACATGACTGTCTGGTAGGTGTCACCTGACCTTGACCTCAATTTCACGGTCCAGCGACTACGTTAAAGTTTTTGGGTTACGACAGTTCCTCTGTAACTATGCATAGTAGGATGACAATATTTGGTGTATAGGTTGCTGATGACTAGTACATGACTGTCTGGTAGGTGTCACCTGACCTTGACCTCAATTTCACGGTCCAGCGACTACGTTAAAGTTTTTGGGTTACGACAGTTCCTCTGTAACTACGCATGGTAGGATGACAATATTTAGTGTATAGGTTGCTGATGACTAGTACATGACTGTCTGGTAGGTGTCACCTGACCTTGACCTCAATTTCACGGTCCAGCGACTACGTTAAAGTTTTTGGGTTACGACAGTTCCTCTGTAACTACGCATGGTAGGATGACAATATTTGGTGTATAGGTTGCTGATGACTAGTACATGACTGTCTGGTAGGTGTCACCTGACCTTGACCTCAATTTCACGGTCCAGCGACTACATTAAAGTTTTGGGGTTACGACAGTTCCTCTGTAACTACGCATGGTAGGATGACAATATTTGGTGTATAGGTTGCTGATGACTAGTACATGACTGTCTGGTAGGTGTCACCTGACCTTGACCTCAATTTCACGGTCCAGCGACTACGTTAAAGTTTTGGGGTTACGACAGTTCCTCTGTAACTACGCATGGTAGGATGACAATATTAGGTGTATAGGTTGCTGATGACTAGTACATGACTGTCTGGTAGGTGTCACCTGACCTTGACCTCAATTTCACGGTCCAGCGACTACGTTAAAGTTTTGGGGTTACGACAGTTCCTCTGTAACTACGCATGGTAGGATGGCAATATTTGGTGTATAGGTTGCTGATGACTATTACATGACTGTCTGGTAGGTGTCACCTGATCTTGCCCTCAATTTCACGGTCCAGCGACTGCGTTAAAGTTTTTGGGTTACGATAGTTCCTCTGTAACTACGCATGGTAGGATGACAATATTTGGTATATAGGTTGCTGATTAATAGTACATGACTGTCTGGTAGGTTCCACCTGACCTTGACCTCAATTTCACGGTCCAGCGACTACGTTAAAGTTTTTGTATTAGGACAGTTCCTCTGTAACTATGCATAGTATGGTGACAATATTTGGTATACAGGCCGCTGCTCATAATTAATGCTATTAACGTAATGCTTATGACGAAATTTATTTTCGTTACTGATGCGGAATTCAGGCGAGACGTTTTTCTGTGTCCACACTTGTTTTATATAGAGTTATGGTTTCTAGTTAACATATGTCTGGCCATTATGCCAACATGTTGTTGGGTGACCCATGTAACAGTATTATTTACTAGTAATACAATCTTATAATTAGAAAATGAGAGTTTTGATTGGCTGAAAAAATGAATTTAAATAAAATGAGAGTTTGTAGCTTAGAAACAAATATACCGGTATCGATATGCTTTAAATATATTCATTGCAAAAAATAACAGTCACATTTGAAGACAAGACTGGGAATAATTGCATGTTTAAAAAAAAGCTAATAAGATAAGGGTCTAAAATTTGGAAAAGCACATAAATTGAAAGTTAACTGAAAAATTCAGTATATGGAAAATTGTTGCAAGTTAGTTATGTAATTAGTTGTGTGCAATTAATACACTTTTAGGCTGATTTTAGATGTAAACATTATTATTCTCTCCTGGTTGTTAACTATGCTAGTGGACTCGGTGCAAATAAAATTGAAATATTTGAATGGTTTGTCAGTCTGGTGAAAATCTGTGTAGCTTGGTTAGTAAAAGAACAGTAAAAGTATTATCTATAAAGCTAATAAAACTGTTGATGATAAGATTACACTTGATCAGATTCAATTATTAAGAATATTTCTTGCACTTATGATTTTTATTTTTTAAATTTTTGGCTGGGTTGCACCAAGTGCAAACCTGGGTTATAGTATGGTGAAGTCCGGTGGGCAGGCAGGCGGGGAAAATAGTGTATCTATTTTGTGTAATCAACTCCCCCTACAGTTTTCAACCCAGAACTCTAAAACTTCACACATAGATTGCACATATGAAGATGTGCACCTGCTATTATGGAAGTGTTCCAGAATTGTTTTCCTAATTTTCAATCCTTGGGAACTCAGACATTTTTCAAAACATTTGCAGAAGACGGTACCTATTTTGTGTAATCAACTCCTGCATTTTTTTTTTACACAGACCCAACCTTCTTCCAACAATTCCCTTTCATATTTAAGGCTTTGCAACCTGGCCATTTCAGACTTGCGAAATATTTTTTTCTAGTGATTTTTAGCTCACCTGACCCGAAGGGTCATTTGAGCTATTGCCATCACTTGGCGTCCGTCGTCGTCCGTCGTCGTCGTCGTCGTTAACTTTTCTTCAAAAATCTTCTCCTCCAAAACCACTGAAGGGATTGCTTTGAAACTTTGCATACATCATCAGTAAAATGCCCTCTACCAAGTTTGCCCAAATCATGGCCTCAGACCAACCAACATGGCCGCCATGGCTAAAAATAGAACAGAGGGGTCAAAATACAGTTTTTTGCTTATAGTTCAAAAAGTATAACAGAAACAGGAAAACCGAAGAGACATTCCTTCTTCAGCATCTAAAGCTCTACAAAACACTCCATTGGGTCAAAGTTGTATGATGACTCCTTGTAGGAGTTATTGCCCTTTAATTGTCAAAATTGATGATTTTTGCCATTTTTGCCTCAAAATCTTGAAAATTATTAGAACTAGAGAAAAAGTTAGCATTGCTTAATTGTTCTGCTCTATGAGGGCTCCAAAAATGACTTAGGGTCAAGATTGTCTGATGAACCGTTTAGGAATTATTCTCCTTGAACATTTTTTTAATCAATTTTACTTGATTTTTTAAAATCTTCTCCTCTGAAACAACTGAAAGTACTGCTTTGAAACATTGTACACATCATCTGTCAAATGTCCTCAACCAAGTTTGCACCTACCATGGCTGCAGATTAACCAACATGGCCACCATGGCTAAAAATAGGATGGGGGGGGGGGGGGGGGGCGGTAAAATACAGTTTTTGGCTTATATTTAAAAAAGTGTAACAGATACAGGAAAACCGAAGAGACATGCCTTCATCTGCATCAAAAGCTCTACGAAACACTCCATTGGGTTGAAGTTGTATGATGACTTCTTATAGGAGTTATTGCCCTTTAATTGTCGAAATTGATTATTTTTGACATTTTTGCCTCAAAATCTTGAAAATTATTAGAACTAGAGAAAAAGTTAGCATTGCTTAATTGTTCTGCTCTATAAGGGCTACAAAAATGACTTAGGGTCAAGATTGTCTGATGAACCGTTTAGGAATTATTTTCCTTGAACATTTTTTTAATCAATTTTACTTAATTTTTTAAAATCTTCTCCTCTGAAACAACTGAAAGTACTGCTTTGAAACATTGTACACATCATCTGTCAAATGTCCTCAACCAAGTTTGCACCTACCATGGCTGCAGATTAACCAACATTGCCACCATGGCTAAAAATAGGATGGGGGGGGGGGGGGGGGGCGGTAAAATACAGTTTTTGGCTTATATTTAAAAAAGTGTAACAGATACAGGAAAACCGAAGAGACATGCCTTCATCTGCATCAAAAGCTCTACGAAACTCTCCATTGGGTTGAAGTTGTATGATGACTCCTTATAGGAGTTATTGCCCTTTAATTGTCGAAATTGATTATTTTTGCCATTTTTGCCTCAAAATCTTGAAAATTATTAGAACTAGAGAAAAAGTTAGCATTGCTTAATTGTTCTGCTCTATAAGGGCTACAAAAATAACTTAGGGTCAAGATTGTCTGATTAACCGTTTAGGAATTATTTTCTTAGAACATTTTTTTAATCAATTTTACTTGATTTTTTTTAAATCTTCTCCTCTGAAACAACTGAAAGTAATGCTTTGAAACATTGTACACATCATCTATCAAATGTCCTCAGCCAAGTTTGCACCTACCATTGCTGCAGATTAACCAACATGGCCACCATGGCTAAAAATAGGAGGGGGGGGGCAGTAAAATACAGTTTTTGGCTTATATTTAAAAAAGTGTAACAGATACAGGAAAACCGAAGAGACATGCCTTCATCTGCATCAAAAGCTCTACGAAACACTCCATTGGGTTGAAGTTGTATGATGACTTCTTATAGGAGTTATTGCCCTTTAATTGTCGAAATTGATTATTTTTGACATTTTTGCCTCAAAATCTTGAAAATTATTAGAACTAGAGAAAAAGTTAGCATTGCTTAATTGTTCTGCTCTATAAGGGCTACAAAAATGACTTAGGGTCAAGATTGTCTGATGAACCGTTTAGGAATTATTCTCCTTGAACATTTTTTTAATCAATTTTACTTGATTTTTTTAAAATCTTCTCCTCTGAAACAACTGAAAGTAATGCTTTGAAACATTGTACACATCATCTATCAAATGTCCTCAACCAAGTTTGCACCTACCATGGCTGCAGATTAACCAACATGGCCACCATGGCTAAAAATAGGAGGGGGGGGGGGGCGGTAAAATACAGTTTTTGGCTTATATTTAAAAAAGTGTAACAGATACAGGAAAACCGAAGAGACATGCCTTCATCTGCATCAAAAGCTCTACGAAACACTCCATTGGGTTGAAGTTGTATGATGACTTCTTATAGGAGTTATTGCCCTTTAATTGTCGAAATTGATTATTTTTGCCATTTTTGCCTCAAAATCTTGAAACTTATTAGAACTAGAGAAAAAGTTAGCATTGCTTAATTGTTCTGCTCTATAAGGGCTACAAAAATGACTTAGGGTCAAGATTGTCTGATGAACCGTTTAGGAATTATTCTCCTTGAACATTTTTTTAATCAATTTTACTTGATTTTTTAAAATCTTCTCCTCTGAAACAACTGAAAGTACTGCTTTGAAACATTGTACACATCATCTGTCAAATGTCCTCAACCAAGTTTGCACCTACCATGGCTGCAGATTAACCAACATGGCCACCATGGCTAAAAATAGGATGGGGGGGGGGGGGGGCGGTAAAATACAGTTTTTGGCTTATATTTAAAAAAGTGTAACAGATACAGGAAAACCGAAGAGACATGCCTTCATCTGCATCAAAAGCTCTACGAAACACTCCATTGGGTTGAAGTTGTATGATGACTTCTTATAGGAGTTATTGCCCTTTAATTGTCGAAATTGATTATTTTTGACATTTTTGCCTCAAAATCTTGAAAATTATTAGAACTAGAGAAAAAGTTAGCATTGCTTAATTGTTCTGCTCTATAAGGGCTACAAAAATGACTTAGGGTCAAGATTGTCTGATGAACGGTTTAGGAATTATTCTCCTTGAATATTTTGTTAATCAATTTTACTTGATTTTAAAAAATCTTCTCCTCTTAAACCAATGAAAGGACTGCTTTGAAACATTGCACACATCATCTTTAGGATGTCCTCTACCAAAATTGTGCAAATCATGACACCTGACTACCTACATAGCTACATTGGATTAAAATAGAAAAAATGAAAGGGGGGGGGGGGGGTGAGAGAGTTTTCGACTGATAGTTAAAAAAGTATAACAGGTACAGCAAATTTGAAGTGAACCTCCCTTCTCCCTCTAACCATCAAAAGATCCTCCTTATAGGAGTTATTTCCCTTAAAAGGTCACAATTAATGATTTTTGCAGAAGTGTTGGGCAATTCCTTATAGCAAAGAAAAGCTGGATAAAAAAGGGTTGTTTGGTTTCAGGTTCAGGTGAGCGATACAGGCTCCTGGGAGCCTCTAGTTTACATAAAAGGTCTGATATGAACAAGTCAATTATGTAATAGAAATTGTTCTATTAAAATAAAAATAAAAATGCCTCATGTTCAGTTTTGTTTAATTAAAGACCTGTTTTATTATATAGTTTATCATTATTTATTAATTGTGGCATGTATAAATAGGTTTTACAGGTTTATATGTACTTTTTACACATTTCTTTTGTTTAAATTATTTATTGAGTTATTGCCCCTTTTCATTAACAAAATTGTATGTAGACAAACCAAACTCTCTATGAGAAATGTATCTCATTATAATACTGAAGAGTTGTCTTTCCTTTAAGCTTTATGTATGACACAAAACTTTCTGAGAAGAAAAGTCTATGTAGAACAATAGAAAGAGTAAGTGTTTATTATGTTTTTTCATGTCTGAGCAATGGGATGTAATTTGTGTTTATGTTGTACCTCACAAAGGTTCAAATATTATTTTTATGTTGTACGTCACAAAGGTTCAAATATTATTTTTATGCTGTACCTCACAAAGGTTCAAATTTTATTTTTATTTTGTTGTGTGTTTTGTTAACTGCATAATGACAAAGTTTGTTACTAATGATGTATTTAACAAAAATTTAACTGTTTTGTGATGATTAAATATATAAATAAAGATGAAAACTCAAAGTTTATTTTGTCTTCTGGTACACACTCATCTGTACTCTGTTTCAGATTTGCTGATTTGATGTCTGATATTAAACAAAAGACAGTCTATAGGATATTGGGATGTGAAGGGTGCTTTACCTAAAAAAAGAGACTTTTATGCACTTTTATGAAGACCAGTGTGATCTTCCACTCATGATAAAAATCTTGCTGTTGGTTTCTATGTAAAATCGTAGTGTTGGTGTCCATTTACAATCTCAATGGTAGTTTGCTTGTCAAATATATGTAAAATTTTAGTAGTGGCTCCATCTGAAATTTCTTATGGTTTCCATTTTTTCAAATATCTCTGGTATTTTCCATGTTAGATCTCAGTGTTGGTATTAATATCAAATCTCAAAGAAGATTTCCATCTCAAATATCGGTCGTGGATTCCTGTCAATTAAAATTTTCATCAATTAGGTGCTAAATTCTATTAAAGGAAAGCTAGTTTTTAGCATTGATTGGGAGACACCAACAATAACAAAATGTATTTAAGCTGTTTTTACTTATACGAAGTAGGCACAATTTCAGAAGGTTTGTACTTATCATTTTCATGCAAGTCTAGTCATTTTATAGACAAGGGTGGTACAACTGCAGAACATAATATTACTTTGTAAGGAAAGAATATACTGAGGCCTAAGAAAATACCTTCTTAAATTTTAGCAACTTTACAACCAAAAAGGTTTTAAAACTAATATTTTTAAAACCTTTTTTATTTTACTGACAATATTTTAAATTTTGGTGATAATTCTGATGTTAAACACTTGAAAGAATATAAAAACAACAAATGTCGTGCACTATTTACAAGTTTCATATTTTTTTGTTTCCTTAAATTCATGAGGAGTTGTCTTTCTTTGTACATGAAAATATATAAACAGTATTTCAGCTGTTTATTTAACATAATTAATCGGTAGAATGGTGTTTTATCGTACGCTCCAAACATGTTAAAAAAACCAGTCGATTAGGATTTCCGTATTACAAACTAACAAACCCCTCCCCTTACGAGAGGGCATCGCCGTTACCCCTCTGGGCAGCTCTTTGGGTCAAACCGTCAAAATCTTTACAAAGAAACATTTTATACGTTCTAGTCCTGTAACAGTTTTCTGAAGATAACTATAATTGTTATTCTAAATTCAAAGTATTACAGGATTATAATTGAGCTAAACAACTAGATAGATACCAATTTTAATAAAAATTTAGTTTGAGATTAATGAGAAAAATTGACACCAGATAGGTATTTAACATGCATACCTTTAATTACGTAAATATAAACGAAAAATATAGAACCCTTTCACAAACTTCAAGACCAAAATTACTGCAATAGCCGGTAATTTTAGAGGTGATTTAAAAAAAATTTATTTGGTGAAATCTTTTGCAGAAGAACGAAGAATATATATGCTTAAGTATTCCTTTTTATCCAAGTACAGTTTATTTGTATTGATTTGCTAAAAAATTAAGCAAAATCAGTCGTTTAAAAGATTTTCTATTTTATAGTTCAGAGTTCATCTTGGCAGGGGAGCGATCCCATCGTACACAATTTAAACATTAACCACCCAATGAACAACTGAGTAAGAAAATAATCGCAAGCCGGCATTATGTGAATTGGGACAAGGTTGAGACCTTATATTGACAATATTTTATTCCTAGCGATAGCAATTTATATACAAACATAAGGTTTCAGCATGTGTTAATCCCGTAGAGCCCAATTGCAATAATTTATTTCGATTCAAATATGTCTAACACATGTTTTAATGTTTCGGATGAGGTCTAAAAGGACGCTTTTAACTGCCAAATTGGTTTTTAAAACTAAATCAGATATATCTCGAAACAGCATTTCAACTGAATATAAATGTACGTTGCTCTTGATATGAACAAAATTGTGTTAGTTTACACTTTTTTTCAGTTGTTCTTATGACGTTGAATTCTGACTATGACGTCTACAGAGGTCTATTTTAAAGTATATATTTCTGAAGCTTTCACTTGGGTCACTGTGCTGGTTATAATAATTGTTAATTTCTGTAATATGCATTGACGTTTCTCATTTTCATTGGTTTACATTTGTTTTTTTTATTTTCTTTAACATTATTAATTTTGTTTAGAACAATTTATTCATTATTTTGTATCGTTAAAGTTGTATAGGTCTTTATGGGTCTTAATTGACAAATAAAACATATTCTTCTATTCTTCTATCCGGAACCTAAAATATGAAGGACCCCGTATTAAAATGCAAGGTATGGTTTGTATTATTGAAGTTAGCCAATAAGTTTCAAGCAATTAAAGTCTTTAAATATAATTCTGAACTAGACTATTTTCACTAAATTTATATAATAGTATATAATTATACGTTGCTATGAGTAGTATGCATTAGTGCAAATGTGATTTTTATAACTTCTGTATGAGTTCTGCTTGAGTTCCAATTAATATTTTGAATTTATGATGAACTTTCCATTTTTGCTATTTATCGTGCAAACTTTCCGTCATCTGTTCAGCCGTTTTATATAGAAAAATCACACGCTAAAAAGTGGACGCATCTTATACACGGCCGGTAATCGCGCTTTACACCACCAAATTTTGCGAAAAGAAAAATATTGAGAGCGATTTCCGGTTATGCAAAACATTTATTCACGGTATTATTATCTTTTATTGACAAACCGGCGCGATGTGATACTTTGTCCCATACATTTTATTTATTTTCTTCTAGATTCATTATGAAACCTTTTCCCGTAATTTTCTTTGAAACTTTGTTCCACGGATTTGTTCTACGAAGGGAAAAAAGGAAAGATTTCGCAGATTCTCGTTCCTCTGGTTATTTTAAAAGGAACAAACGGTGTAAGTAAAATGGGCTTATTGAATGCCTACCCAGACACTAATTAAGCAAAAGTATTTATCGGTGATCCAACAAAGTAAATATTATGTATGAAAGTGCATGAAAAAAGGTGGTGGATGAGAGTTCAGATATCCTTGTAACTTGGATGAAGCAAAAGAGTATTTTGTCGTACTTTGCATACAATAAAAATCGAGTATATGATATTTGGTAAACGAGAAACACACGAAACAGGCCCCCAAAAAGTTTCATAAATTGATTTTTTTTAGGAAAACTTTAATGAATCAATATTTCGTTTCTTTCTAGAGCATCGTCGGAAACCCACGTCTGGTCGCGTTCTTGCTTTGTTACCACTTACTGACCGCGGGCACACTTGTAGATATTTTCTCGTTTCATGAATATTCATTAAATTTAATTAGCCAATGGGAACGACGTTTATTGGATAATACATTTATTAACCGTACTCTGGTTCCCGGTCTATCATCTTTCTCGACTATAGCTACATATTTGAGGTCCTAAATTTTAAAGTTTGCCAGTACTTATACAAAAATTTCAAACATGATATCCATGTGGGTCAATGTTTCCAGCCAGTTCCGTGATAATGTCCAATGTTCTTATAATATTTTAGCTCTATTCCCATGGACAACCGCTAAACACAGAAACACGACAAATTAGTAGAAAGTTAGTTGTCATTAAAGCATAGGTATGCATCCTGAAATGTTGAAAAATCTTCCTGAATTTTTTGCCTATACCGACCGACTTGTGAACAAACACGAATGGTGTCTGGTGAACTGCAATCTCTGATGATCAGACTGCTATTTAGTTATCTTTTTATGAGTATCCAATCTAATTAAAATTTAATCAAATAAAGCTAATAACTTTTTGCTATGGTCGCTGCGTAACGTAGCGACCATAGCAAAAAGGGGGGAGAAAGTGAAAGATTGAATTTTAATTAGAATGTTGAATATCAGAACTCACAAATTGCCTTGTTTCCAGTGTAGGATTGTTCACGCGCTATTAGGTATCGTCTGCTGTTAGGATGTTTGTAACGGGTAGTGCATTTGCTTGATTTGTTTGATTCTTTGTTTATTTGGTGTTTAACGACTGAAATCGACATTCTTAAAGCGAATGGCGAGGGTTTCAAACAACTGGGATGCATCGTTTTTAATGAGGGAGGAAGCCGGAGTACTAGGAGAAAACTCGGACCTTCGGTTGGAAAACTGGCAATCGTTGCCAATTAAGATTGGAGTCGAGTACACCCTGCCAAACAGTGAGACTCGACCCAGCCTGAATGTTGACAGACCATGTGATCATTAGTAGATGAACTACCTTAACCCCTCGGCCACCGAGGCCCTGCATTTTCTTGATTTGTACGTGGTTAGCCTAATATTATATAATTATGGCAGCTCAGTGCAGTGCATGCCATATCTCTTTCAAGTGTTCCGTTAAACATGATATCGCATGCACTGAGCTGCCATAATTGTTTTTATTACATTTCACTGTAAATATTCCACTCATATTCTTTGTCTCTTTAAAATGGAGGTGTTTTTATTATGTAATTTGTGCACATTTTGTTATTGTGGCATATTCCCGATTTGATTAGTTTTTGGTTTTTGTCATTATTTTGCTACAGAAGACAATTTTAAAGTTAATAATATTTTAATAACAATAATAACACATAAAATCATTAACAAGTAGTATATATCACATATAAAATGGGATATCATTTATAGTTTATTGTGATGTCGTTGTGTATTATGGGTGCTGGAATGTTCATCATGTTGTAGGAACTCATGTTCACAGTTTGTTGGTTAAAATGTTGAACACATTGAGTCGACATTGGAAAAAAATTTTAAGCACTTTTAGCATTTTGTACCATTTTAGTAGTTATTGGTATTTGAACACATTGGCGGTTATTTTGAGAGGAAATATCTGAAATATTGCATGTTGCTGTAAAATTATCAAATGCCGTATCTTTATCCATGTCGTCTACAATGGATTAAAAAAAATCCACTTGACCGCATGTCAATGATGATGATTCCATATCAATCTGATCCAATGTCAATAGAAAATTAAGAACAACCATATTGTCATTTTCAATGTAAGTGTTCACGTCTTCCTGATTTGAACATATTACAAATATTTAAACAATATCGTTGGCGTTGTCGTAAACTTTCACTTACAATACTGGACATTGTTTTCTTTGTTCTTTTAGTTGTAAAATGCGTGCATGTCTTTAGACTTGATTCATTTTTGTGACCAATGATTTACATGATGTGGCGTCAATTAATATTGGCGGCATCCAGTATATGCACTGTTGTTGCACGGAGGCTGTAGTTTGTATAATCACGGGAAAGAAAAAATGTTTACTAATGTCAGTCATTATACTTCCGACGGTGTTTACTTTTAAAGGCATATTATGATACCATATTATATCTATTGCACATTTAGAAGGACGTTGAAATAGGAAGGAACATTTAGGATTTAGCCTATTCTTACATTTCACAACGGTCTTGACTGGGCATAAAGTATCATCATCTATAATTTTTTTTAAAACATTTAACATATCATGGATTCATGGGATTGATTTTAAGTTGCGCAAGTCCAGTCACAAATATTTAAAATCATTAAGAACATGTACAGATTATTGAAAAAAAGAACAAAATTCCCGAAACTGTGGTAAAAACATACGTTACAATGTAATACAAGTTTCGAAGGCTTTTGCATGTTAACAATGCATTTTAAGATGTGAAATTGAATGCATGTAATAAATTAGCATTTACATGTTTGGCTGCACAAGTTACACAAAGGCTCAGAGTTCAGATAAATATTATAGGCTATTTGTCAATTCGGTTGTGTTTGTTTTAAGCAAATTTACTCCACATCTGCGTAAATGTAAATGTATATGTTACCTAAAACCTCATACATCCTTCATGCAGCAGTATTAGCATCATTCTGGTGGTTTTTCGTGCGCTCATCTTTCTCCAGATAAATATACTTCTACCCATCGCAATAACTGGTACAACTGAAATCAGTTACTTGTAGGTCTCGCAAGTTCTCGCGTCCCCGGCGACAAAAATAAACCATAATGTCGCAGAAGACACGCCATTGAAGCTGTCGTGGATCATTTAGATCAAATTGTTCATTCATTTTAATTAAGTCAGCAGCGCCAATAGGAGGATGGTATTCAACACCTCCACAATACAGCAGACTATACTTTTTCTGACTCCTTAAAAGCTGGATCCTTTATTCTTATATATATCCTTATTGTCAGTGCCACAAAAAGTTCCAATAAATCTGTTCAGTGAATGTCTTGAGATAACTTTTCTTATACAGCTCACCTTCTGCCGTCCGGGCCTCTGCATAAAATTTTTACAATATTTTGTCAAGCGTCTCCTTCTCTAGTATCAAGGTCCTTCTCCCGCAGACACTTCCTAAATAATCGAACTGCTTGATCTGCCGGTTGACCGACGAGTGTTTTTAACATTTTTTCCGTCTATTATTATTTTATGTTGGTCAACATTTGTTATGTTTGCAAATCGTCTTTTACTTTGTTCGTCAGCCGACATAGTTGCATGTAAACAAAAACTGATGACTTCATTAGGGCGTGTAGAAATGGAAAGGGAATTTTTGTTCCTGTATACCCAAAATATAGCCAGCGTACAATATCACGACAATCGTGCAATAAAATATGGGTTGGTGAGAAATACATAGTTTAAATGTACGCTAAAATTACGAAATGTAATAATATTAATAATTATATTCTTCTGTTACAACTTACAAATATTACCATGGTAATCCATTTAAAATACTGACTTTCAATGATTCTCAAAGTCCTACTTAGGCGAGACACGCCTATTGTTTTAGCTGTAATATTCATCACGAGTAACGGTAGGACTCCATTGTTGGATCGTTGAAAATTGAACCCGTTACAACGATTAAATTTGCATAAATTAACATGTTTTCGCAGAGGTTACAATATTAATTTAATACTAATTCAATCAAGTCATATTGGTTACGGGTTGTCACGTGATGACTGAGCTGAATCGCGCCATCTGTCAAAATTTTTTGAACATTATTTTTTGCCACATATGTCATCTAATAATATATTATCGAGCTATCTCCTGTCTTTTTATTTTGTTTATTATTACAGAAATAGTACCTGCTAAGACAAATAGGGGAAATCCCATAAACATATTGAAATAGGTTAAACACGGAACATATGGTCTTATTTGCGTTGGTCTGGGGTCAATATTGAATAAGTTTCAAATCTTTTATTGTATTGACGACATAACCATTTAATGCGAAGAATACAGTAACAAAATTAAAGAAAACATTGCAAGATGTGTAATCCTCACTTTATAATGTTTATTTTATTTATTTTTTAACTGGTAATTCCCGATTTTGTCGTCAAACAAAATAAGAACTTGTAACTTTTTTCAATTTTATAATTTTGTTACCTTTTACATACAATATTAATTATGTGCGGATTAGCTTTTGGACAAAAAATGAATGAATGAATGAATGAATGAATAAATGAATGAATGAATGAATGAATGAATAAATAAATAAATAAATAAATAAATAAATAAATAAATAAATAAATAAATAAATAAATAAATAAATAAATAAATAAATAAATAAATAAATAAATAAATAAATAAATAAATAAATAAATAAATAAATAAATAAATAATATTTTGAGCGCCACTGATCAGTCTTGAATAGAAGAAACACGCGTTTGGCGCAGTGAATTTTCTAACTTACTGACTAAATAAAAGAAATATTTCTTGCAGGAATCTATACTAGTCCCAGTTTCCTATAAGAATTTGTAGAGTTGGAAACTTTATAATTTATAGATGAATATCTTGTAAAATATTGTATCAGTCAAAATTCATTTTGTATCATTGTGTGTTTTTAGAAAATTGTTCATCTTTGAATCGGCGGTCAAAATTCAATTGTTTTATTTTAACCAGAGATACAATTGCACTTAATTATATCTTGTTTTTTATTGTCAAGTTCAATTTCAGGAACTAGATACTCTCACAGAAAAAAATCTGGTCTGTGATTTAAAATCAATCCCTAATACAAAAACTTGCATAAGAAATTAGGTTAAACAAATTAACGTTTGTTCAGAATTATTTCTTTTCTGGCATAACGGTATTGCCGCACGTGCGCGGAAGGTTTTCTTTTAGATTTGAAGTCACTTCCGCTATTCATCTGAATCTAATCTGCATACATAACGAAGTTAAAAGTTCGTCAATTGGTTTTGGTGCGTGCCATGAAGTAAACAAGATTAAAACAGTCTTGTGTTTCATTTTTACATTTGAAAGAATTTATGGTATTTTTTTGTTCTCGGGATAATATAAAATCATGTTTTTTTTATTTTTCTTAATGTTGATACCGACCGTTCATCTTAAAATTACAAATACTTCTTTACTCTAACGGTCGTTTTTCTATAGAGATAACAATTGTAATAAAGATTACTTGAAAATACCACAACATTGATGGTTCTACAACTTTAAAATAGAAAATAAAAAAATTGTGAAAATAAACACCGTATTTAAGTCATATTAACGTAGGCATTTTCTTCATTTCTATGCAAACACGGACAAAGCTAAAGAATATATAGTAAATTGTGATATGAATGTTTTGCCCATTATTATAGATTTTGTAAAGCAATATTTAGAGTTGCGAAAATAAGATCCATACTTGTCAAATGCATACATACTTGCAATTTGTTATATATCTTATGTCAGTATTTGTTACATATGAATATATGCTTGTATGTTATATGTTTTGTGTAAATGTTGTACTGCTATAGCCTATTTAGGTTATTTTGTTTGCAATAAATTAAATAAATAAATATAATAAAAATCACAAATTTCTTTAATCATGTCGGAAAAGGTTAATGTTTTATTCCGTACGTCAATATACATTAAATTTTGACATTTTAGTTGTATTATTTTTTCTGGCATTTATTACAATTATTACATTTTAAAAAGCCAACAAAGTCATGTTTGTGCTATTATCTTTAACTGGATCTGGTAATTTACTGCATACATAAATTGTACATGTCCATTTTGTAAAGGGAGAATGCTCGATAAAATAGATAAATTTACTATGGAATTTCAACCTGCTGCAGTATTTTTAGCCTTTCAGACAGAATATATTTTAATTATATCTACTTCAGACAATTGATAAATAAACCTGCAATTATACAGTAAGTGTGAAGTTTTTGTTTATTTTGACACATATCTATAATATGCAATTATAAATATGCCTACTATACTGTAGATTTTATTGTCAGTAACTCAGCGATGATATAGGTAGATAATGACATATTATTTTTTTTTAATTATTACATTAATAAAAAATGTTATCGCCAGTTATCTACAATTTCACCTGGAAAGATTGAAAATTAATGTAATACATAATAGTTTCCGGAATCCATTTTCAATAGTCTGTTATGTTTAACATCATTAAACTCTATAGTTAGCACTCACTACCGGAAATTGAGCTACCGAATGCCGACCATTATTACAATCATTTTTTGCTCTGCTTATACCTTTAACTGACGCAAACCTAGTTTCAAACCGTATTATGATGGGCTAAGGTATTTTCGATAGGTTAATTTTTGTCAATGAACTTGGTGCATTTGTAGATAAACAATCAAAACAATTATCGAATTCAATAATTACTTTGGGTCATGTATTCGCCGTTTGTATCGATCCCCTTACTTTTTACTGTACCATGCACACTTGATTGAACATAGTGTTAAAAGAGTTGATCAGCGAAAGAAAGAAAGAAATATAATGTGTTTAATGTGATGACGTAGTGGACAATTGAAAGAATTTGAAGCTTATATTGTGAAAACTTGGAAAAAGAGTACAACAATTGAAAAAAAATTAGAAATCGGTCCAAAAATATATGCAGTCAACCGTCTCTTATATTGAAATAAGTTGATGGCCATTTGGACTGTGATAAACTTTACTTGGGATTTATTTCTAAAAAAAATACTTCCCTCTACACCCTAAATTACAGTGGTAAATCTCGATGCCACATGATGGCGCTAAACAAAACATTGCACATAGGTACCGGGAAGTTCATATTACGTAAAGAGTGATTAATATATATATATATATGATGAAATTTGTAGTCAAGCCCGATGGGACGTAAGAAAAATGGCTGAAATGGCATGTATACTTACTCTGATACAAGGTATTATTATTGAAAGTTGTACCACATACGTCAACTTTGTCAACACTGAAGTAGTAATGCGCATGACAAGCAGAAATAAAAATAAAACCAGTTATCAAAAACACCTAAAGAGACCATACTTTATCGCAACTTTTTTTTACACAAAACCGTCGTTTATTAAAAACATTTTTTTAAATCGGTTCCCAGTGAGTAGATTCAAAGCGGTCAACAGCGCCGTTGTCACAGATACCAAAGTTATAAAAATTACAGCATCTAAGTTCGAGTACTAGGAGACATCGACCTATAGTGGTTTCTAGAAAATGTCATCGAAGATACTAAGGTAGATATTATGACGTTTTCTGTTGCTTAATTATGACGTTATCTGTTACTAAGCATCAAACGTCGTCCAGTTTGAGTATATAATCAACAAGCAGGACAAGAATTACACAACCTCGCTTGTTTAAGGAGCATGTGTAGTGATAACAGATTTTTGTGGAAAGTCGGTCTCCAAAATTCTGCTGCTAAATATTTAACATCGGAAGATTTTGGCTACGAACTTACCGTACTCGGAACAAGTTTGGGTAGAAAGCAGACATGGGTATTGGAACTCAATCATGATGAAACTGTCTACATTCGGAACCACCTCCAGCGTTATATAACAGTAGATAAATACGGTGCAGTAAAATGTGAATCTGAAAAACAGAGTGATGATGGAAAGTTTATTGTAGAATATTCTCTTGACGGATCTGGTAGATGGTCCTTTAAGAATGAAAAGTATGGCAAATATTTCGGAGGGAACGATAAAAAAGTATTGTGCGTTGCTTTAAATGCATCCGAAGCCGAGATGACTTTATGGTTTGTTCAAATGGCGATTCACCCACAAATTGTGCTGCATAATAAGCGCAGAAAGCTGTACTTTGCACTTGAAGAAAATCAAATTCGTTGTCAAGATTTGATACCGTGGGGTCCAAATTCCATCTTTATATTAGAATTTTACGCGGGAAAGTATTTGATCAAAACATGTGACAATCGATATTTACTTAAAAATGGACAATTAACAAATACTCGTGAACAAGAAGCAAGATTTACTCTCGAATTAAGAGTAAACAAAGAATCGAAGTTGGAAGGTATAGCTTTTAAGGATAATGAAGGGAAATATTTAGCAGGCGTAGGAGGAGGAGCGGCCATCTTGAAAAGCAGAAACAAAAAAATTACTGATGACGAACTCTTTCAGGTGGAAAAAAGTCAACCACAGGTTGCATTTCTAGCAGCCAATGGCAACTTTGCATCCATAAAGTCAGGTTTTGAGCTGTTCGCAAGCAGCAAACAACCGACTAAGAAAGAAATATTCCAGGTAATATGTTGATTATTTATAATTGAAAACTCAATCGGTTTTGAATTTAGTACATAATGATTGTGCTGCGATCTTCATTGGATACACTTACTACTGACATAGTGGTGTATGATACTACTACCAAACCATTTTCATCACGAAACGAACTCACTGCTGTGATGGAAGCGGGAGGTTTGGCATGCTGTAAAACCTGTTTTAACCCAACATTTATTTTGAAATGCCTGTACCAAGTAAAGCTTTTTGCTGTAGTTGCTATTTTTTTGGTTGTTGGTTCTCAAGTTTGCCGTTTTCTTAAACTTTGTTTTGTGGATTGCCTTTTTTAAAAGTTTCTTGGCGTTCGGTATTTTGATATTACCTTCATTTTACCTTTGGCAAAAAATAATTAAACTAATGCCCAATAAATTATACTTTGTCATCTGATAGCATAGTAAACTCTCGTCGTATGACTATCATAAATATATGTGTTGTGTGTTTCACTATAAAGATACATGTGTAGCCGAGTGGTTAAGTAGTTAGTCATCTACTATTGATAACGTAGCCTGTCGACACTGAGTTGTCAGTTCGAGCCTTACTCTTACTGCGGGCAGGGTGTGCTCGCATTCCAACCTTAATTAGCAAGGTTTACAGTTTTTCTACCGAAAGTCTGGGTTTTCCGGTATATTCCGGGTTCTTCCCACCAATTAAAACTGGATGCCATGATATACGTGTTATATATAGTCGAAATTGCTGAAAGTGGCAAAAAATAAACTCAAAATTATGTTGGTGTAACAATAAATTAAAATGTGATATAAAGGATGTGCGATATAATAAAAAGTTACTACACTGACGTAAAGGGGACCAACAATATCATAGAACATTATGATTAAGTTATCTGGGTCCAGTTTTCGGATATTGGTAATGGATTGATTCTGTACGTAGGTGCCTTCTAGTTGCTGTCTATTTTAGCCAATGTAAAAATTGTTTATTTTAAATTTATCAATTTTATCAAAATAAATTAGATCTTGCAAGCAGCATCATGCTACAATGTATAGGCATGCGCCTATACATGACCAGGTACCATTACATTTTTATACAATATATAAAATAATAGACATTTCAGTGTCATTCTTACATTTTTATTCAATATTTCAACAGTTTAGACTCAATTAAGAATTAATTATTTAAACCGTTGAACAGTTACTCGTATTCATTCATGTATTCACTTTAAAAAGGGAGATATGCTTTAAAAAAAAATCGTAGACTACATAGAATCTTTTTACATTAATTTGTCTGCATAAACTATTTATGATTTTACGCCTGACTGAAATAAAACTAATTACAATCAACATATTTTATAATAATTTAATGGACAGAAACAAGAACAGAAAAACACATATAAACAAAAGTAGTTTGATAACTGATATTTTGTTTAAGGTTTAGCGCCACTAACTATAACCCTTTTTTCAGCTATATCCTGTAATTAAATTTTTATTGGGGAGGAAACCGGAGTTACCCGGTAAAATACCCGACCTGCATGCAAAATAGCAATCATAGTCAGTTAAGGCACAGCTTGCCGCAGAAATGTTCGAACACGGAACCTCAATGTTAACCGGCACGTGCATGCCTAGCTTACTGTATTTATAAATAACGATATGTCTATAGTTTGAAAGCAAAGAGAAAAATGAAAAATATGGATTTAGGCATATTTTTTTGTTACGACTGAGTATAAAGTTCAAATTTTAAGCGTTTTTTTATCCAGTATTCGGCTCTAAGAAATTAAGATTTGAATTTTTTTAGTATAGATGTGGCTATAAGTTGTGGCTAAGTGGTCAAGTTTGTTTGTGTGTGTGTTTAACACCATTTTCTGCAATTTATCAGCTATATCATGGCGTCCTTGGAGTTGAGCGAACCCTGCCCGCAGTGAACCCACAATCTCGGTGTTGACAACCACGTCATCAAATGTAGACGAACTACCTTAATCACTCGGCCACTGAAGCCCCTATACGGTCAAGCGAAATATTATCTAAAGGCATAAAAACATTCATGCGTTGTATTTTCAGCTTGAATATGACAAATCCTCCAAAAAATGGTGTATCCTTACATCAGAAAGCAAATACTGGTCAGTGAACAAAAACAATGGAATCGAGGCTACTTCCAGTCAACGAACACCTGAATGTCTCTTTACGTTTGAATGGAAGTGCGGTGACGTGACAATCAGTGCATCGAATGGAAACTATATGGGCATTCTTCCAAACGGCCAATTGATCGCCAAGAAAATTGCCGTCGGAGAAAACGAAACTTTCCGAGTCCGACTTGAAAACAGACCATTGTTAGTATTGAAAAGTGAATTTGGATACGTCGGAAAGAAAAAGTCGTCTGCGAATGATTCTGAATACGTCTGTAATAAGTCGGAATACGAAGTGTTGTCTTTAGATCATGGTGAAAAAGGAACATACCATATTAAAGGTGATCATGGAAAATACTGGAGCATGAACAACACGTCAGTTTTTGCTACAGACAAAAAACCGGAACCTTTCGTGCTTGAGTTAGTTGGCGATTCCTCTTTGGTAATTTTGGCGCCAAATAATCAATATATTGTTGGAGAACACATTGGCAGATTTCAAGCAACTACGCAAGTTGTACAAAAATCCTGTATATGGGAGTTTTAACCTTTGACCTTGAATTCATTACCAATATATATTTACACCTTTTCAGTATATCAATATCTGTTATTACAATCCAATATTTTTATGTACATGTTATGTTTATATCTTTATCGTTTGTTGTCTCAGTAATAATTGTACAGTTTTGTTTATTCGTATTTATTCTGCAAATAAAGGCATTTTTTGCATATTTTGGAGTTTTAATATTTTACAATGAAACTCAAATTTTGTTAACAAATAACTGTTAAGTACTATTAGTATGCCTCTTCTGACATGACATTGTTGTGTATTTAAAGTCGGGTTTTTGACACCCATTGACACGCAAAAATCCTTTAGTTGTTTCTAAATTTGAACAAGGTTGAAAGGAGACAGTCATGAACAACACTAAACCGTCGCCGCAGTAAATCCCACGAAAGCCTCCATTGGTTCAGTAGCAATAACATCCCACTTGCGACAAATTCTTTGTCAACAGTGTGAATTTCATATCAGTTATCGATAACGAGGCGTTACTAAGCAGTAACCATGTAATATAACTATGCAATAACAAAAGTGTCAAACAAAACAAGAATTGCAGTTTGGGAGTGGAATTTGGTAATACTAAAATTTTTATCTGATTTATTAATTTTAATCACAACTACTTGTAAATAACTAGTATCGAATTCTGCACCATGAAATTTGATAAAACCAAACGGTCATGTGATTTCCAGTAAAAAACCAGAGAATCTGAAATGTTTATTGTTATCAGTATTTGTCTAAATAGACAAAATTCGTTGCAGTTAGTTTTAAGTTTGATACAACATGACATGAAACACGACGGAAAAAACTTGACAAATCGTGTAAGGTTATATTCCACTGCTAATTTTTTTTTATAAATATATACTTTATTGCATAATAAACCCCAAGAGGTTAAGCATACATAAACATACAAAAACAATGAACATGTTACTGTACAGATACAACCTAAGATAATATAGTATTTACAAATATGTATGAATTTGACCAATGTGGATCTCATTGTCGCAACTCAAATGATTGCTTTACAAAATCAACAACCATGGGTAAAACATCCATATTTGGGTTAAGAACAAAAATTAATTTATCAATGGCATCAAGCTGGTTAAAATTAACATATTTTGTTTGTATAAAATCAATAAATGTTCTTCTTATATTATTATTAATTTGGCAATGAAAAAAGAAATGAGCTTCATCATCAGTTATTTTACAAGATTTACAGAGTCTTTGTTCTCTTGGTATATTCTTGTATCTACCAAGTTCAATCTCTAAGTTATGGTCACTAATACGTAGTTTGGTAAGTATTCTTCTACTGTTAAAGTTTTGAAGATTTAAATAGTCTGAAACATTAACATCAGACTTTAGCTTGCTGTAAAGGTATAATTTCGAAGAAGCGTCAAAGCTAGATATTTTATTTATTACAAGTTCATCATATTTCTCTTTAATAGTCTTTTTGATTTCTCTTTTTATGTGTAACTTAATTTCCTTAAAACTTTTATTATCATTTTCAAAATTTTCATAATCTATTTTAAATTCCGTCATTACAGATCTAGCAAAGCTATACCAAGTATACACACCATCTGTGTGGAGATTTTTATTCAAATAGAATGCTTCTTTTACGAGAGGGTTAATATCTATACAGTTTAGTCTAGAAAAATAGCAAATAACTTGTGTTTTAATAAAAGAATCTAGTGGTAATCTACCAAGTTCAGATTTTGCAGCAATATTACATGATGTTTTTCTTACACCCAAAACACTTTTACAAAATTTATTGTGTACTTTTTCAAAAGCAGGCTTATCAGAAAATGATAGAATATCAACATTTTTTCCACTTACATTAGATCTTTGAAGTGCTTTATACATTGACAAATAATCATCCATATACCAGATCTCACTGTTATATAAAATTATAGGTCTGATTAAATTGTCAAATAATTTACATGATAGTTCTACTGGTATATGTTTAAAGTTAGACATATACTTTTTAATAGAAAATAGTGCTTTTAATCCCTTTTTGGAAAGTTCCTGAGATGACATAAATTTTCCTGTTTGACAAATAATGGTGCCTAAGAAGTTAAATTCTTTCACTTCATTTAATATATTATTTTTATAACAGAAATTATTAGAAATTTGACTTGCCTTGGCGTTCTTTTGGAAAACAATAATTTTGGTTTTACTTGTATTGACTGTTAATTGCCATTTATGACAATACAGTTCCAACTTATTAAGTGCTTGCTGTAGTCCTGAGGCTGTTTCTGATAAAATTACCAGATCATCAGCAAAGCTTAATGTACTAAGATATGTCTTATCTAAACATAAAGGATCACAATGGTTATCAAATTCTGAATGCAAGTCATTAATGAAACAATTAAACAATGTGGGGCTCAAGCTATCACCTTGTTTTACACCTCTTTTGATTTGAAAATAGTCTGAAAAAGTGTTTTCAATTTTAATCGAAGACTCACACGATTTATACATATCTTTAATAATGTTAAAAAGTTTAATGCCAACATTGTTTTCCCTCAGTTTATACAGGAGCCCATCATGCCACACTGTATCAAAGGCACGTCTTAAATCAACAAAACAAGAAAATATTTTAGTTTTCTTTTTAGTTAAATACTTAGTTATTAAAGATTTTAATATAAATATACTATCCGTTGTCCTGTGATTGACTCTAAAACCAAATTGTTGGTTTGCAAATTTATCTTCATAAAAATCAACTAGTCTAGCATTAATTACTGCACTAAACAGTTTTGCCATGCAGTTTTGTAGGGAAATACCCCTGTAATTATTAATATTATTTTTATCCCCTGATTTATGTATAAGTATTATAAAAGACTTTCTCCAACTAGTTGGATATTTGCCAGAGTCCAAAATTAAATTAAAAAGTTTAATAATAGCTTTGCTAGTAACAATACTACTAAATTTAATAATTTCATTAGAAATTTTATCAGGACCAGCACTTTTACCTGTGTTTAACTTTTTAATACATTTATTTAATTCAGTTAGGGTAAATGGCCTATCTGTAACCTCATTAAATAAAGGAAATCTGTTTGACTCGGATTCAACTTTTTCTTTAAACTTCTCATCAAACTCAAGGGTATCCCCTTGTGTTTTAAAATGGTTTATTAAATCATCAAAACCAGCTTGAAGCTCTATTGTTTTATTAGAATCTTCATATTTAAGAGACTTTAAAAGTTTCCAGTATTGCTTGGGATCAGTGTCTCTTAATGTGATAAGTTTATTAAATATTTCTTTTCTATATTTCTGTGTTTTTCTTTTAATTAGTTTTTTACATTCTTTTGAACACTTTAGGTATCTTGTCCTTAAATCATGATTATATGGATCTTTACTTAAGAGATTGCCTAAATAAAATAATGTCTTTCTAGTGTCTGATAGCTCATTATCATTCCATGGCTTTTTCTTTATCTTCTTCTTCTTCTTCTTTATTGATATCATTTTACAAGATCTTATGGACAGATCCTTGAAAATACAATTTAGATCCGATTCTGCCTTATCTATATCAAAGCTATCATTATCAAATAAAGAATTTTCATAATTAATCACACTATCTATGACGGCTTTATCTTCTAAAGCAGTATATAACTTTTCTTTTGAAACATTCTCCCATTTATATATAAAGTCTATTGTGTGTGAATTGTCACTCTTTTTAAAAAAGTTTCTGTTTATTTGACATTTTAAATGTACTACTATTTGAGAATGATCAGACAAATAATTTGGGTTTAATGTTTGAAAAAAAATAACATTTTCAAAGAGATCCACACTGGTCAAAGCATAATCATAGATCCAGTATATAGATCATGAGCATTGTGATTTTTAATTGGTTGTTTCGTTTTTGTTGTTGATGCAATATTGCGCGTTTTTGTTTTGCTAATTTCGCATTTGTGTCTTGAACTGCATTTATATTTGATAAAAGTGTGATATTTTGTTTATCATTTTACATTTAAGCCGTTAAGTGACCATAGTTTAACACTTTACCTGATTATACAAACACTGTTATCTCTCGCTCAAATAATGACACGCGCAATCGATACACGGTGACATTTACAGTAAGCTGCGCGTGCCACTCTCATTCTGAAATACCAGACGACACGGTGTATTTCCTAGAAACAAGTCTATATTGCGATCAATGCGTGATATATAAATGTCGGAAATATCATATGACTTTATAATTAGTTTAAATTTTAACGGCCAAAAAGCTACATGACTGAATTTAACAACTTTTTTCATTCTTTTGTCTCTAGCAAATTATACAAAAAGATATATAATGTTGTAATGTCTTTCTTATACTGCACGTAATTTTTTAAATTCTATAAAACAATTCTTCATTGCCTTATGATTTAAACACTTATTTAGTGTCGGTTTTAAGGAGCAAAATCTGTCTTGGCAAAAATGCGAGTTTGTTTTATTCCTAATACAATTAAACAATTAAAACATCTTTGCACCAACCCACAGAGCGTCTCAGTGCTTCCTCTTTTACCTGAAAGACCATTGTGGATGCTGTTTGAAAAGTTCAAGTTCCTTCGGAAAGCCTGGTCTACCATTATGTGTGCTGTGTTTGGAGAGTGGAAGTGCCTTCAAAAAGCATGACCGACCATTGTGGGTGCTGTGTTTTGGAGAATGCACGTTCCTAACATATTAAAGACCTGTTCGTACATATCGATTAGACTATAATGGGTAACGTGTTTGGAGACAATTATATGAATAAAATCCTAGTTCCTGTATTTAAGGTATACATGTATACCACAGGGTGATTGCAATCTGTCGACAGTAAAATATTACATTTGTATTCAAGGAAAAACGTAAGTTCTCTGGCTTGCAGGTTCTCTCCCTCCTTTGTTTTTAAAAAAAGGGCTAATTACATAACCACTGTCCGTTTATCCAGCTTCACGAGTTACGTTATGAAAAGCAGGCTGACGGTTTTTTATGTACTGACCAAGTGTGATTACTTTTTATGGCAACCAAAATGTCCTGGTCATTGGTTAATGACTGTTTTCGGGAATGCAAGTTTGCGAACTTGTTCTAATCAATCAATCAATCAATCAATCAATCAATCAATCAATCAATCAATCAATCAATCAATCAATCAATCAATCAATCAATCAATCAATCAATCAATCAATCAATCAATCAATCAATCAATCAATCAATCAATCCAAAATCGTAATATACTTTGAGTATAGAGGGTAAATAGTTCTTTGTCGTTAGCTTGATGTGATAAACCGTCATAGACAGGTAGATTTTTATGCGATGCTCCGTCATAGGCAGGTAGATTTTTATGCGATGATCCGTCATAGACAGATAGATTTTTATGTGATGATCCGTCATAGACAGAACTGGCAGATTTTTATGTGATGATCCGTCATAGACAGAACTGGCAGATTTTTATGTGATGATCCGTCATAGACAGGTAGATTTTTACGTGATGATCCACCATAGACAGGTAGATTATTATGTGATGATCCGTCATAGACAGAACTGGCAGATTTTTATGCGATGATCCGTCATAGACAGAACTGGCAGATTTTTATGTGATGATCCGTCATAGACAGAACTGGCAGATTTTTATGTGATAATCCGTCATAGACAGGTAGATTTTTACGTGATGATCCGTCATAGACAGGTAGATTTTTATCTATTTTGTAATACTGCGTCAAAATATCTGCTGGTTATTTCTTAGTTGAAATAAATATTTAAATAGAGAGAAAACGCATGTTTAATTGACTAGCTGCAGATCAATACGTAGCTAGGCCGAATTTTACTGCCGTTATTATCCGAAGTTAGTTTTGTGATTTGTCGGATTAACATTTTGGGGTTTCTCAATGTTTTTCATGATTTCGATATTAAACACGAAACCGATAAAACAATGGTGACACTGTCGAAAGATATCAAGATCGACCACGTCTGAATTTATATGCAACGTCTTTTGGACATCAAAGTGCTGGGAGTGATTCACTCTAGCTCTGCTACAGTACGAGTAATGGGACTAAATTCATACCCTCGGCAAAAAAACAAAAAACAAAAAAAGAGAGGGTACGATTATTCGTTCTATTACGTCACTGGTTACGTTTCACTCGTAATTGTAATATTGCATTACTTGCTTCAGCGTTCTTTACATAACATGTAGTGATTTTTCAAAATTTTGTAACATAAGCATTACAAGAAACTCTTGGAGTATGCCGAACGGATGCTGCCATTTTGAGTTTGCGCGTTTCGACTTTGAAATTTTATAAACAATAACTCGTAACGAAAATATTTCTGTTTTTCTGCCTTGTCGCCAATCGCATTTTCATTTTTTTTCAAGAAATATCAGAGGGGAAAACATTCACATTCAACCACATCCGTTCACCATATTTATAAATATGCATATTTACTTTTTTTTACGTTTTAATCACGTCTCTCATAAAAAATATTTAAACTCGAATATTTCATAC
Source organism: Limnoperna fortunei (assembly GCA_944474755.1). NCBI lineage: Eukaryota > Metazoa > Mollusca > Bivalvia > Mytilida > Modiolidae > Limnoperna > Limnoperna fortunei. The sequence goes on from OX104119.1 coordinate 34,325,654, forward strand.
TAGTATACAACATATGCCGTTTAAACAATGGATTTTGGCTTTGGGAGTTGAATTGAGTTGTCTAAAGATTTTAGAAATCTCACACTTCCTTTGGTTGTTTGTTTGTTGTTTAACGCCATTTCCAGCAATTTTTTCAGCTATATCATGACGTTCAGCTTCTATTTGTAGAGGAAGATGAAGTATTCAGTGAAAACCCCGACCTCCGGCAGAAAAACTGGCGTCAATCCTTGTCAAAAAGGTTGGACTCGATTTTTTAAAATTATTACTTCATATAAAAACTAATTAATTATCTCGTTTATTATTGTGGTTTCTGGAAAAACGTAACCCAGTTGATTGATCGTTGTTATGTCCAAAAACCCGTTCATGCTGTTGATAAATACAATACTAAACAAAAACATGCAAAAAAACCACACACACACACACGCACACACAGAGAGAGAGAGAGAGAGAGAGTCAAAAGAAATACAAAAATCGAAATATTTGATTAACCGGTACAATAACTAACCTAACAAATATCATAGAGTATTAACAGTGACCAGAGGAAATCGAAATAAAACTATTTGGGTTAGAGTGCGTAACACTTTATCTGTTCGTTTGCAGAAATTGTTCAATCGTCATCAATATTGTACATTAACTTTGTTCTTTTACAAAAAGATGCACTCGATTCACATATATGCATAGTAGTAAAATTAATATATTGAGAATTATCAATTATACAGCCGGTCAACTTTTTGTTATTAATAGCCAATTTTTAACTGTCTTTTGCTTTCAAAATTGTTGGAAGAAGTGGTTTTTATAAATAAATAAATAAATAAATAAATAAATAAATAAATAAATAAATAAATAAATAAATAAATAAATAAATAAATAAATAAATAAATAAATAAATAAATAAATAAATAAATAAATAAATAAATAAATAAATAAATAAATAAATAAATAAATAAATAAATAAATAAATAAATAAATAAATAAATAAATAAATAAAAATGCCAACACTTACATAAGTAACTGTTTATTGAGAAAATAAACAAAAAATAAACTGAGAACTCAGAAAACTGAAATCTCCCACGTTGATGAAATTGTCCTCAAGTATTAAATTCAAATTAATTTTAAAGAAAATTGCTGTAATAAACCCATAACTTCAGTGCTTAGAAAATGTTTTATCTTTTGACTTCGATCGGTGTCGTAAAATGGATATAATAAATTAGTGTACTTTGTGCAATACACGGGAAACAACTTTTGAAACACTTTAATTACATTTGTATCCAAGAAGTTTTAATCCGGTATCCCAGACTACAACACTATGGCGCGTGCCAACTTTGAGATAAGTTGCAAACGACACTTACAGCACGAGACAATGGTTTATAATGTCCACTTCGATAACTTTTAAGTAAAGGTGAAAAGCTACAAAACACTTATAACTTGACAAATTAATCATTTTATTAATTTTGTACAAGACAGACTTTAGAGAAAAATTTATGATTCATAGTCAAGTTCCAGAATTGTCCATTTTTTCATAGAACGTTATCTGACATTTGATCATATTGTAACAATGCATGTTTATCAATTTATTGTTGTAAGAAAATATCCGATCCCGATTCATCTTTATTGATAATGATTGGACTGGCTATCAACGCGGAGGAATAACGGTAAAGTTAAGCGACAGATGTGGAAGGTCGTACTGCGGTCGGGTATTGCTATTCGTGAAGTGGTATGTATATTTGCATAATAATTTGTGTCGTTAGCGGAGAGATATAAACTGCTAAAAGTTGACATATGGGATCAAAGTAGAACAGAAGTCGAAAAGCGGAAGCGAGGACAACGGAACTCTTCAGTATTTGGAGTTAAGAACCATAACCAGATATAATAGCGGTTTTTAAAAAATAGTAAAAAGAACTAACAACACAAAATGTAAGTATTTTATTTTCTTGTTATTATTATCATTATCATTATTATTATTATTATTATTATTATTATTATTATTATTATTATTATTATTATTATTATTATTATTATTATTATTATTATTATTATTATTATTATTATAAAATCTAACGTTGAATTATTGAAAATAATTATATAAATTATGTCTTTTCTTCAGTAAAAAATAAACGTAGCAATTAATCATTTGGTCGTTAGTATTACCCCCATAGACTGCTAAATGTTAAATAAAATTGTGCTAATTCGGTGTTCAGTGGCTTTTAAAACATGTATGCTTTGTAGTTTGTTTTTATAAAACGAACTTTAACTCTTATTAAAAATTTAATTATATTTATTTGCTTCAAAATTATTAAGCTAATGTTGTAAAATAGTCACAGACAAATAAAAGTATATAAAAAGTAAAGCTAATATAGCATTTAGAATAAATGGCATGCATACGTGCAAGTTGCACAAATGAATATAGATTGGCTAGGTCACCCTTGCACCCTTTCCAAATAAAAAAAAAAATAATGGAATCTTATTTTAAAATAAAATTAATTAAATATCTTAATAATTATCAAATCTTAAAATGCCCCATAAAATTATGGTTTTTTTTTCAATAAAATGAAATTAAATTCAATTGTTCAACCTCTGGACGCAGACGAAATACATAATTAAAAACCATATAATTACACGCAGTATCATCAACTTATGATTTCCTTCTTTAATGAAGTCAGTAGCTATAATTAACAGGCGTTATAATATCAATAATCAGGGGTATAAACAAACTAATCAAAAACCCTTAACCTCCGTCACAACTGACCATAAACGGACTTTATGACCGTTTACACATGGTGACCGTCTGGAGAAGAAGATGACCACTTTAGGACGCTCAATAAAGCAGACATAGAAAGGGCAGGTGGAAAGGATAACGCCTCAAGGAGGGTGCTCTTTGATCAGCAATTGTCCGACTAATCTTGCATGAATTTTAAGGGATTATAACTATAATTAACGAATTGTTTGAAAGATACGGTGTATTATTATAATGATTGTGTTTTGACCAGAAACTCTATCACAAACACTAGTTTGTTTATTTTCTATTGTCTTAATATTAAATGCTCGCAAGCGCATTAGATGCGAAAGGCTCGTCGTTGTACTTGATGTATATTTCTCTTAATTGACATATATTTCCCGAAACATATATATGATGGAAATTGATGTCTAAAGGTTGCACTCGTGTTGCAATATAAACTGTCATTATTCTCTTTGTAACAAAAAAAGTCTTCATTATTCCCCAATGGTCTGTACAAAATAAGTTGTGTAGCATGACATATTTTTTTTACCTTGTCCAAAAAACCAGTCAATCTCATTTTGGGAGAAGAAATTGAAATTGACGTGTTTACTTACTGTGCTGCATACCATCACCCTTTTCTATAAAACCGATAAAGATCTAATAGAAAGCATGGTTTGAACTCATAAAATCTGCTTATAAATAACTTTCTTTTCAATTAGAGTAAAAGTAGTCAATTAAAAAAAGTTATTATTAATCATTCGATTTCCATGAAAATCGCAAAAGGTCTGGGTTGTTACAGTATGATCAGTTAAGCAGGAACGCGACGATTTGTTATATACCACTTTACATTTATGTGAGACAAAATTTATACAACAAAAAAACTTGACTTTTTAAATAAAAGTCAAAATCTTTCTATGTACAGAGATAAGAGCTAACTCCTTTAAAAAAACAAGCCGTACGCTATAACTTGACCATAATTGAGCGAAATGGCAGGAGTTGATGTCCATGCATGTAATGATGGGGACTGTATTGCATTTTTACTTCTTTTGTTGTCCGGGTTGGGAAATCCTTCCGTAACAACTAAACAAACATTGAAACATTAACTTTAATTTATTGCGTGACAAAGAAGATTGGTATAATTAAAAATAATTCTCCGCCGCTCTTTTTTACTGATTTATAAGTCATTTTTATGTCCTAACTAATAATGTCCTTTACGGCCATTGTCATGATTTTATGGTCATCCTTCCAAATAAACAACATCCATGACAGGTTGGATTATTTTCAATTATTATCTGATTTAAATTTCAACCTCAGAAGAGGCAGATGCGCGTGTTCACACCTATGTCTTTTGGTACCCGGAGGATAGATGTTCATCTTCAAAACAAAGTCTCGTGTTGACGAGAATTTTCTCTTGAGATTTGAATTAGACAAGCACCTGTAATTAATTATTGATATTCCAATGGCAATTGTCACGTTTGAATCAGACTTGATATCTTTGATCATTGTTGGTCTTTTTATTGTAGTTTAGTCAATTTTTGTTAATATTTAACATTTTAATCAGTCGTATGTCGATACATCAATCTTGTATAGCAATTTGAAACTTCTAAAATTGACTTTTGCAATCTCGCTGGGACGATAATAAGAGGTTTTACAACGAGATTAAATAAAAAGATGAAGAAAAATATGTGTAATTAGGATTGGTTTTTATTTTGCATGAAACGCCTTCTTTTCCTGGTTTTAATTGTTTTAAAAATCATACTATGGTTAATTTCTATGGAACCTTATGAATGAGTAAAAGAATAATTCATAAAAAATCCAAGTGAAGCAAAAGATATATGTCTTGCAAACAAGAATACCAAGAGTATAGCAATCTAATTAAAATTAAATCTGTCTCTTGCACCCCCCTTTCGCAGCCACATAGCAAAAGGGGAGCAAAAATTAAAACTGTCACTTGCTTTCCCCCCTTTTCGTGGTGACCTATCAAAAGGGGAGCAAGTGAAAGATTTAATTTAAATTGATTTATATTGAAAACATAATATATGTGTACTATCGGAGACAGAAATTCACCCGCAAACAATATTTTTAGCACAACATCATATTATCAAGTATAACGAGTTTATTGAATTCATTTCAACCTTACGTTCTGTATAGATGAGTTTTATTGGGAATTTTGAGCATATATTTTTGTGCTAAGTTTTCGTGATTTCAGGCATTTTCTTTAACCTCAAAGAAATTTCACCTGATTTATTTTTCAGTTTTAAATAATTAACGAGAGTTTGTCATTGGCGGAGAAGACCCGCCTATATATATAGCTGTATAAGGTGACCAACAAATTAAGAAACGGAAGCGAATGGAAAGGTCATGTCGATGACTCAATACTTGATTCATTTCTCGGGGGACCCATAATTTGATTAAGATAATTAGGGATAAGTTCCCAATTTCTAAGTGTTAAATTTTCAGTTTACTCCCGGTTTATGGATATTAATTGCAGCTATTATCAAAGTCCAAAATATTTTATTAACACCCCTTGAGGCCGGCCGATAGAGATCGGCCATCGACGGTAGAAACTTTGGACAAAGAAACCATTAGACATAATATAATTTTTATTCCGTTTTTCATCCTATCGAATCCATGATTTTCCCATAGGGCACATCTTAGGATAACTTTCGCTGCAGTACAAAGAACATGCAGGAGATTAAATTCGACGATATGATAAACTTAGTTTCTGTTTTCAAGTAATTCATTTATCGTTGAACGTCCTCTTTCGCAACTCACGTGCATTGTAATATGGACCCGGATTTTATCAAAAATCATATATGCATTTATATTTCTCTTATTCTATCAATTTATCAAGAATTTAATTTCCCCTAAGAAAAACTGCTTCTTAGATTTGGGCGTCATACAAAAAATATACTTAGTTGGAAAACATAAAAATATATTTTATAAATATGTGTTATTGAAAATTTTGAGACAACCACATCGAAATAACTTAAATACATAAAAGTCGCCTAATTTTGTATTATAAACAATTACCGAGACCTATCTGGAGCGATTGTGTTTTCAAATATGATAAAATATATTAAACAAGAGAAGCACAAAGCTTCCGCGCGTGCTTCAAAACCTCTAACAGTATTTGCAGCCTACAAAAAGGAACGTGCATTAGTACTTCTAAATTCTGTAAATTGAATGAATTTTCCTGACATATGGGAAAATCCCTTTTCTCTTTTATAAAAATTGATTTGTTATTGGAATGAAGCGAGCTATATGTGAATGGTAATTTATATTCATAACTAATGCAATTATTTTCATCAATTTCAGTATCAAATGATTAATTCTATATATAATTATAAAAACTAATTTACCGATCAATTTTTAATTCATATTTTGGTTTTACCGCCTGTAATAACATTATGTTTGTTGATATTTCTGAACAGATGGGATAATTTATAGAAATTAACATCCTCATCAATTCACCGTCTCGTGCTATGACGTAATTTCACGCGCCGAGGACTCGTGTCTCTATTTAGAATGAAAGAAGAGAAGAAACAAAAAAGAAATGATAATCATCACATATGTCGTTAATTTAGAATCATGCCGTCAAACATGTTGGTCATAGAATTGATGGTAATATATGAGATTTAAATTATTTTTTCACGATCGTTTTATTTGAAGTTTAAATCTGATTTATGAGAATTCGAATATAAAATAATATTTTAAAATCATCTAAATGTATAGTTCTAGCTTTAGCTTAACATGAACGATATATTACTTCTAATTAATAAAAGCTAATTAGCTAATACAGTTCAATACAACAATCCTCTAGAAAATGTCTAGCTATCATTGAGTAGCTTTTTTCTGTCGAAAATTATTCTTGTAGGAATTTTTAGTAAACAAAATTAATCCAAAACATGTTCTTTTTAAAAACGCACTAAACAATAAAATTCTACCTGAATAAAAAAAATTCACGCTTGATTTATGAAGCCGCCCTTCGCTGACATCTTAAAGTTTGTAGGTGATATTCAAATCAAATCAAGTGTCATATATAGCGTTTTATTTAACAAATTTCTACATTAAATATCAAATTTTATGAACATCTCAAAACGTATTATTTGTGTTTTCTTACAGTAGATGTCGCGTGCCTTTAGTCAGTTGTCTGCTTGATTAGGCTCTTCTGCCTATTAAACTTGTTTATTAATATCAAGATGTAAAGGAAAGGATTTTTTATTGAAAATATTTGTTGACATTAAGTGGACTTGTATGACAAATTTGTCCTTCCGTTATCTATCTTTTGAAAGAAACATGTCATTCACAAGGCGTCAAAATTGATGTTTGTAAATTTTTATCTGTTTGACACCAAAAGTCGCGTGCCTGTCACGTGCGGCGATCAATTCGGAAGATTTAAGAATGGGTTGGATACATAAAATAATTTCAGTGTGTCTGCACAAAAATATAAAGGAAACGAATTAACCTTTTATTAGAATCAATTACTAAATATCATAACATTATACACAGTCTAACCACTAAGAACGACCACCCGTTCAAAGTGGATATGATATTTCCGACACGTGTTAATATTGGCTTGTTAATCAAATTCATTAAAATTACTATTTTGTTATCAAATTTTCGGAGAGAGATACACTGATATAGAGATAACAATTGTAACACCATTATGAACATTTAAAAATTATATTGAGCACAATTGGAAAATTAATCATACTGTTTGCAAGCACTACAGTTCAAAGATATATAGAGCAACATATTTTAATAATTTTATTATTTTAATTACAGTGGATTAAATTTAAGTCTTTTATTTCTGTAATGTTAATCATGTAAATAGAATTATGAGGGACAACGAATTAATTTAAGATATAAATTTATATATATACAAAGATAAATATGTAAATGTATACATAGCAAAGCATGCAAGGCATAATTATTTGACAAAATACGACTCTAAGGAGATAGGACAAAACAATCAACTCGTTACATAAAAAAAAATAACGTCTTTAACTGTGCACAAGAAAAACAGCAAAATTTAATAAATACAGTTAGTTTTAGATTCAGTAACCGAGGTATTACCAGAGACAAATCTGGTATTACAATATTAAAAATCATAATTATTGCAATTTGCGTCATATGATATTGACATTTAATACCTGGCTACTAGATAAGTGTTTGTTTGACATATTGCAGTCAAACCGATTTAAATTTTATCAAAGGATTGCCTTATCATTAATCACGATTCGGGATCTGCACGTAAACAAACGATTGCTTCGTGATTTACCGTTATTTCCGATAGTTCTCATTTACGCATGCTCACACATCACATTTGGCGCAAAATGAACAGATGGCCTTTTTGAATAACAAATATGAAGAAGTGTTGGTCCGCACTCGAGTGCTTTACAATAAACGAAGGAATGATTTTGATTTAAAGCCCCCGTGTCTTAATGAAGTCAAATTTCTTTTGAAAATTACAATGGAACCTGCTATGTGTTGGTAATTGATTCATGGTTGAATAAAAAGTTAACGGTATTCGGAAAGATGAATGATCTTCGGAACAAACCAGGAAACACAGCATTGAGTACTTGCTAATTAGAAAATGGGCATTTATAATCATTCAATTAATTTTACTTTTGATGTCTTTTGGTGAACAAAACCTTTAGAAATATCCGTCAGATAATGAACAATTGACATTTAATCTTCGTTTAAACTATTTGTCCTTCAATAAAGTCTTAAAACACCAGGCAAAAGAAAAAGAGTTATCTTTAAACAGAAAGTGTTCATGTTTTTTGTACACTTTATCGGTCGTTTTGACATTTAAAGATATTAATGTTTCTCGCGTACCTAATTGAATTCATAACTAACAAAAACTTACGTTCTCTGAGAAATACTACGTGTTTTAACCATTTTCCTCTATTTAAGCACAGTCTGCGTGCGAATATTTCTGACAGGTGCGTACTTATGAAAGTCCAACAGCATCAACCTTCATCAGAACTTAATTTATTATTTAAGTTTAAAAAGTTTTCTAAGTCATCAATTTTAGTTTTGTTTAAAGCAAAACAAGTTTTTGAATATCACTTGTTTTTGTTTGATTTCAGCACAAAATGCCGATAAAGTCTATATCAGATTTAGAGAAAGAAATTGAGGAGCTCGAACGTCTAGAATCTGCAGGTCTTCTTGAGGAAGGAGGCGACGATGATTCATCTTTAGACGACGGTAGCGACAATGATGATATGGACATTGAAAAAGAGAAGAAAAAGAAAACAAAATGCGAAACTAAAGATGGGAGCCCCGAACAAAAAACGCCAAAGAAAAGAGGCCCCAAAAAGAAAAAGATGACCAAAGCGAGGCTTGCTAAGTTACGTCTCAGAAGAATGAAAGCCAACACTCGTGAGAGAAACAGAATGCATGGATTGAACGACGCTCTGGATATACTGCGTGAACATGTTCCTTGTTATTCTAAAACACAGAAACTTTCAAAAATTGAGACCCTTCGTCTTGCCAGAAATTATATAAGTGCCTTAGCTGATATTCTTAAAACAGGACAAAAACCTGACAGTATTACTTTTGCGAAGTCATTGTCAAAGGGACTTTCTCAGAATACGATGAATTTAGTAGCTGGATGTTTACAACTTAACCCTAGAACTTTATTGCCGGAATCAGCGTTTGGAAAACCATATCAGTTTTATTATAACAATTCTTTCGATTTTTCTAATTCACAAAATCCAAACAACATTCCGTTTCCAAATACATTTCCAATTTGTTCTCAGAATGGACAGTTTTCCCAGATTTCAAATGAACAAGAAGACGCTCCACCGTTATCTCATTTTCCTATGTCTCCGGTACACAATTCTGTAGTGCCATCACAGAGCATGTGCCAGCCAATCTGCTTTGACAATATGCGGAATACTAGTCCATTGCAGGCACAAACCGCAAACGCTTCATTGCAGTACGAAGCAGTGACGTCATCATACTACATGCGTTGTGACAATATGGTAGATAATTACAGTTGCAACGTTTCACGTGCCAATATGCAACAAACGTCATCACCACAGTCCTATGGTAATGCAAATATCCCAGAATGCAACTCATACGTCATGTTGGATGACATTCCGGATATTGTAGTGGATAATAATACTACTAATTTGTTCAGTGTGATTTAATGACACAAAATAATATACTGCCAAATGAAGTCGTTGAATATCGACCATCATTCCTATGAATTACGTAATAATAATGTTCCCGATAAACGTTTTGCAACCATCAAATCTCCAACTGATGTCGACAAATCTTCAAATCCACTAAGGCTTCATTGTAAAGAATGGTAATTAAACATCAAACTTAACTGACTAAAATGAGACATTGTTATTTACTGGAAATAACATTTTGGCTTACGTTAATCGTGGACTTTATGCCTTCATATTGTGCAATCAGACTTACAGTCATCAATGATTAAATCGCAAATCTGTAATTTTTGCAAAAGAATCTTATTTCACACGTAACGTCTGCATTTCTGAAGGACAGGAGCGTTGTGTTGCTATAGTATTTTATGTGATATGAAAGAGCTAATTCGTTCTTTATCAAATGAAGCATAGCATTTACATTCAACACTAATTGAAAGCGCTGTTATTTTGCTCACAATTTGATGGTTGTGCGCATTGATTTGTATTCTATGCAGTTTTTAAATTTATTTATTACACGGCTTCGTACTCCTGATAGTTAATTTTTTTACCTATTGTGCTACCCTATATATTTTTATAGATTCTAATACAATTATAAAAAAGTGCCTTGAACAATTGAAATATTATTTTCTTACAGAAAATTATCCTTGATATTTATAGATTTTACACACCAACCAAAGGTAAAATTTGATAAAAAAAGAATTAATTTGTTCCACAACAAATACTTTTTAAACAAATACTGCTGGATATTGTATACAGAATGGGCAACCAATTAAATTGTATCTTTCATATCTACGGTCGTAGTGTTCCAAAATGGCATCAAATTAAATTGGATCTTTCATATCTCCGGTCGTAGTGTCCGAAGGGGCATCCTATTAAATAGGATCTTTCATATTTCCAAATGCATGAAGGCGACAATAAACATTCAAGAGAATATTTTGGCAGAGTAGGGCAGACATTGGATATCAGTTATTTTTATAAGTGTATTTTGTAGTATTTGAAGCGAGCAGACAATTATTGGACCATGTCATGTATTCACTTATTATGTTGTACCATATACAATATCACATTGTGTGCCTTGTCATGTCACAAAATTTAATATCATACGTTTGTTAATTTCATATTTCCACACATACAATTATCACATACGTGCCTGAATATACAACAATTTTTCTAGTCACAAATTATCACTTTTTTATTTATATCTGTATATGTTTCTTAATAATGTTTGATATTTAAAGATTTATATGATTTTCATTGACTTTGACTATTAAATATGTCAATTTCAATCCGACTTTGTTGTTTAATCTGCGTAACAGTGAAAAATAATTCATTATCCTGTTTTGTTTCGACATGACATCAACACAAAACAAACACACGACAAGATCAGATGCCATACCAAAATCTCAAATTGTTAGAATTATCTTTTGCTTTCTTGGGAGTTAACAGAATCTTTTCAGGGAAGGTTTGAACAAATAATTGTCTTCGTGAGGTATCGTGCCGCGAGAACCACAATCATTTTGATACTTGCTGCTATTCAGATAAGTACGCAAAAAAGGTTGATATTTAGCACTAAACTCCGAGTCCTAGTTGATTCTTTAAAGGGAGACTTACTTCAGAATCAGACATCGAGATATAGCACTATATAAGTTTTACATAGCGAGCCTAGTGTCAAGTAAGCTGAAAGGCGTGCCTTCACTGATTCCCGGTGGCTAAGCGACCGCGGTCAGGTTGTGTTCGAATCCCAGCCTTACTGACAAGGATCGACAGTTTTCTTATGAAGGTTAGGGGTTTTTACTAAAAACTTTGGCTTCTGAACCCGATAAAAACTGGATATAGCCAAAAAAAACAAAAACAAAAACAAAAACAAAAACAAAAAACAAACAACAAAAAACAAAAACAAAAAAAAAAAACAAAACAAAACATGACAGTCTTGTTAATGTCTCAATAATGCCTAATATTGTCTACTGGTCACGTGATCATCATAATGCTATTTGTTACATTACAATCACTCAAAAAATTAGTTGCTTTTATAAATTTTTCATTTATAAACACTTCATCATACGTACTTTTATTTGCATACGACATTATAAATTAAGATTTTTAAAGAACCGTTTGCTTTGATAATGGCTACTGGTACTCGTAATATAAAAATTGTAATAGGTAAATAGTCCGGAATAAACACATCACTAGAATATCAGAACAAAATAATTTCTCTAAATTCAAACAATTAAACAAACATTGTTACGTAATACTTTATATAGAAGTTATACTTTTTCATATACACAATTCCTGATGGTTATAATTACGAGATTTTAATAAATCCAATCTAAAAACTGTACAACCTCTATCTGTATTGTGACGTTTAGTTTAAACATATTTTATTTGAAATCTTGAAATTGCAAATACATATCACAATACAAATTATAACACAAAAGGATTTGGAAACAAGCTGAAACAGCTTATATTAATCCATCTCCTAAATAAATATATATCACATAAAGTAAAAGCTCGTAACAGTTATTTGCATGCTTGTGTGATTTCAACATACATTAGTAATAAAAATCACAAGGTATAATATACATGCTATATATAATGTAGAAGAAAAACATAGAATTATGACAACATTAATAGTAAAACAAAAACATTAGGATGTTGGATGAAATGTATGCAACTTTAAAATTATTTTTCTAGAGAAGTGACAAATCGTTTGCTTTTTAAAATAAACTTCTGGACTTTTAAAAAGATTTCTTTATTTTGGATTGTATTTAGTAAATTTGACGCGAAAAGTAAAAGGTGGGAACCAATTGGAATTGAAAATGGGATTGATAATATTAGTTCCTCTCTAATGGTATCATATTTTGTACAATTTAAGAGGAAATGTGAGGATTTTTCAACTTGTCCGCATGTGCAGTTAAGAGAGTCCACCAGATTTCGTTCGTAGAGGTGTTCATTTAGCGAGCTACTCCCCAGTCGCAATCTGGTGTGTAATACCTGTCCCAGTCGCGTTCCTAGGTAGTAATAATCTGGAGGCTTTATGACACGTTTACTTATTCGTTGTTTGAAGATATTTAACGATGAAGAATTTCGAGTATACAGGGGTAATCTGTTCCATAATTTTATGGTCGACGGCAGAAAATATTCCGAGTAAAAATGTGTTCTTGTGCCGACCTCAATAATATTTTGTGATTGACGGGTATAATGTGTATGCGTATTGCCAATTGATGAAGGTACTAATTCCTGCAAATAATCTGGGGTTTCGAAGTTAATCATTTTGTAAAATAATATAAGTTTGTGGGTCTCTCGTCTGTCTGAAAGCGATTCCCATCCCGTTTCTTTATATAATTTTTCAATAGAAGTTAATTTAGTACCTCCCGTTACAATTCTCATAGCTTCTATTTGAACATTTTCTATTTTATTCACTAAACTTTTATTGGTGTTGTCCCATATTACATCCCCATATTCCAATAAAGGTCTAATAAAAGAAAGGTAATTTTTTTCAAAACGTGCCGATCAAGACAAAGTCGAAATTTGCGCAGAATATTTGACTTAAACCGTGTTACATATATTTGAAAAAGCAGTATTTATAGTTTTATTATTGCATCTGTACGTACCGGAGTGTCCGAGATAAAGATATGCGCAGTCGAAGAAACTGGCGCGTAATATACTTACTACATGGGGTACCAGAGGATTTATTCTGTTGCCACTTATTCTTATACCGTTAATCCACGGCGATTGCATTATTGCATTGAACAAGCAGACTGTTCGTCTTTTTACCATTAAAATAACTGCATACTGAATGTTAAACAGTAAAATATCTCACTTATATGTTCAATCTTGTGTAGATACAGACCACAAGAACCGTTGGGGGTAGGATGTAAGTTTGGTTCCAATGTCTATTATTAAAACTTATATTTCTATACAATACTGGATATTACGTTGCGAACTAATGTAAATGATATTTGGTTTCTAGCTTTCTAGCGTGACATTTAATATCAAATATCAATTATTCATGTGGTTTGAAATAAACTAGAGCGCAGATTTTATATACTTATTTCAAACAATCTTTTTATAATGCAGCTGACATTTTTGCACTATTATTAATTTCATTAGTTAAGTGGTTGTTGCTATATATCGTTCCTATCGTTGATATTTTAAAGAGCGTTCAAAGTCTTGGCTATATATTCTTGGCTGGGTCTTTGGTCGTGAAAACCTAAAAACAAACACACACACAAAATAGAAATATTCTAGATTAAAACTGTTAGTTACAGTTAGACATTCAATTAAACAGTCAAGTGGTTTGTTTGTTTAAAGCTACTTCCAACAATTACTGAGTTATACCATGGCGTCAACTTTTTAACTGGTAGCCGTTGAAAATCCCAGACCTTCGATAGGAAAACTGGCAATTGTTGGAGTCGTGTTCGCCCTGCCATACGGATTTAACCAGCAACCTCATCATTGAAATGCATGTGACAACACCTTAATCACTCGACTACGCCACTTCTTAAAAAATAAACCACATATGGTAGACAGTACAAATGTGAGTAGGTAAATTACGGCATTGGAATTAATGCATATTATTATTCACTTCAAATAATTCTTTATATTATTCCAAACCAAGATACTATATCCAAGTTATTGCGTTTTTCGTTTAATAAATGCAATACGATTTGTAGTTGCTACGGATCAAGAGAGACAACTCTTGTTAATTTGTGAATACTCAGTTTTACCAGTATTATTTTTAATTCCTGTCATCAAGGTATTGCCTTTCGGGACCTCATCAGTGATTGTCTTGATCGAATCTGCTACAGATTTCCATTTAGATACATGTGCTTCAGCTGTATCATCTCCAACGTTTCTTCCAATAGTAGGGCAAAATTTTCCCTTAGTTCTGATTTTGTCACTAGAAATACTGTGTTGCCGGTGTACTTTTTGTGAAAGGATCTGTTCGAGATATTGTTTGTAGTGAGCTGAAAAAGAAGATTTACTTAGCAAAAAACTGTTTTCTTTATTACAACAATTATCACCTTTGAATACAATTGATTTGTTAAGCGATCATTTTGCAATTTTACCACAAGCTAGCCTTTAGTAACTATTGACTAAAACTGTCCTACTCTAACATTTAGACTTAATTGGACGTTTCGTGGTTAGGAAAGCTGAACTTTAACGCCAGAGTAACTCGAACATAAAATAACAAAATCATATTAAGTCAAAACACCAGAAAGATATCGCATTCCTTGTGCAAGAAAGTCCCATAAGGTTTGAGTCGACTTCACCAATTTTATTTACTAGTACTATTAACAAGCTCTACATGAATTTTGCATACACTCTGGTACTGTCCTTGCAACATTCTCATATCAAGTACTAGTTAGAACGAAAAATCGTACCCATGCTTTTTTAAAATCTGAGAAATTACAAAACAAAAATCGGATTAAATTCGGCCTAAGTACTTGTATGCTTTCTTAGAAATTTGCACCCTATTTAATTTATTTATCATTTCCACTTACTTTCACTGACTGTAAACATATGTTTTTCAAACTTCGAATGTAACTGCCTTAATTTGTGATTGGCTTCTATTTCTTGTCTTGTCCGAGGGATCCGAACGTCTTTACAACAACACAACGTTATGACTGAAAAGAATCGGATTACATTCAATTTCCGAAGCTTTTTTTAATTTACTATACTTATTTAGACATTTATGTGTTCAAGGTGACAGAACCTGAATAACAGGGCGAGGGTGTGTGGATGAAATTAAAAAATAACCGAGTTATGCGTTAAAGGCGAATGCCACATTTATATTGAAACATGAACATCTTAACGAACAACGTGACTGTCATATTTAAAAAAAATATATAATCCCGTGTTAATGTGTTGCCGCTGTTCTTGCATTTTTGTAAAACTAATTTTCAGAAGCAGTTGCAGCCACCTTTTGATCTATATAATCAATTAATTAATTTATTGTCACTTATTAACATACTGGTTGGTGTTATTGAATTCCCACACAAACAAACTTTTGGAAGATTGCATCTTATGATACAGTGTTCTGCCGAAGGTCGGATGTTTTCACCGGGTACTACGGCTTCTTCCACCACTAGAAACTGGTGGCCGTGAAGCATGAAACAGCCGAAAAATAATTGAAAGTGGCGTAAAACACCATTCAAACAAACAAAAACAAATCATATTATGATATAATATACAATTAAGTTATAGAATGTTTATCGTGTATACAATTCCAGTATAACATAGTCTGATCGTTATGTTTAGGACTTACAGGAAAATTCACAGATCTCTCATTCATCCAATCAGAAAATGAATGATCTCCCATCTAGGGCGAATTAGTAATTGAAGTGATAAAAAAGATACTGTATGAATGTTAATACCTTAATCGATATAAATACTTATTGATTGATTAATTGATTAAATGTTGCGCAATCTCCATATAAGCAATACTTAGCTGCCTTCAGGAAGTGAACACAAGTTTACAAACAATAAATCAGCAGATAACAGGGATGGATCAATGGGGACAGAATTTAGACAGACAGTGGATTGATTGATTGATTGATTGATTGATTGATTGATTGATTGATAGATTGATTGGATGTTTGCTTTACGTCCAGCGAGCAGTATTTCAGCTATATTCAGGACGGGAACAAGTTAACACACAATACATCAATTGAAAAAGGGGACACAGGGAACACAATTTTGACTGCCCCTGGAAAAGTACGGAGTGTTGATTAGGGTCAAAGAATTAAGCCTTTTGTAGCGGCTACAATGAGCCTACTCGTTTTCGAAATCTACAAAAGGGATCTTTATCGTGCAAGGAGCGTGGCAATCTCCAAACACGTTACCCACTATGGTCCGCGGCCAGGCTTTCCTTATTATAACCTGACAACCCCCCAACGAGAGGGTCTCCCCTATCCGCCACCAGGGGACGCGCTGGGCTGCTCTGTGGGTCGAGCACTGGGAACCGTCCGACAGTCAATGGAAAAGCATGGAGTATTTTGTTTGGATTTAGCCTTTTGTAACGACTGCAGCACACATCTAGCAAGGTGTTTAAAATTTACGAAAACCGATGTTTTTGCCAATGAATATGAGCTGCTATTTCTTCTTTCGGAGGAAACTTATGAGTAGTGCTGTCGTATTTATAGTTACATTGTATTATCGCTATTTTGCAGTATTTTCCTTTGATCTTTGTGTGCGATATTATTCCATCTCACTCTACTAGCTTGAGATGGGCCCATCTCAGTTCGCTGTCAAGACGTCGTTAAGTAAACACTGTGACGTCACGATGTTACAAAACAGCGATAAACAGATTATTTACGTTTTATGAAACTCGATGCATTTTCTCGTCATCTCATCTCAGGGCTGTCGCCCTTCGATGAGATATGGACGAGAAAACGCGTCTCGTTTCAAAAAATGTAAATAATCTATAATGGTCTCCGGGTGTCAACACTGAGGGCGCGAGTTGAGCATGACTTGTAGCTATATCTGTTCGACTCTAACATTTAATTGATAATAATTGCAATTTTTCATGTCGAAGGACTTTGGTTTTTACTGGGTACTGCGGCTTTCTCCACGTTTAAACTGGAGTTATGATAAAGTCAAAAATGGCAAAAAACGGCAAATTTAGTTTCAATTTCATTAGAAGCATGTACATTGAAGAGCAAATGCTAAGGGTCACAAAACAATTTTGTTTTGGAGACATTTTTGTTTAAATGCTTGATTTAAAGGAGTAAAAAAGATATTTACTGATTCCCATAATAATCGAGATGACAATTCCACCAATATGCCATATTTTGAATGGTCCAATAAGATAACTTTCAATACTGAGAGACTTCGGTGTGGTGGTATCGTCTTCAAAGGTTACTGTACCATTGTAGTAGACCTTAACAGAAAACAAATCTACATCTATTTTAGCAGTAGGTTTAAGAATTATAGATTAATATTCACTTTCATCAAAACCATGTTGATAGGGGGTTGGGGTGTGGGTTACAGAAAACGGATCAACGATATGTTCAAGTTTTCAAGCAAAATGTCTATTTACGCCAGGTATTTCGGTAATTAATTTCCCTTTTTTGGACAAAATGTTATTTTGAGACTAGAGATTTCTAGAAATGACAAGATGTTAACTAAACTTTAACACATACATTTTTGTCACTTTAAAAACATTTAACTAATTTTGTGTCTTACTTTTTCGTCATCTTAATGAAAACTATCATTCATTCAAACGTGACATACACGATTTATATGTAGGGAGTTAAACATCTGGTTATCTGGACAAATATAAGGTTTACGATTGGCTGGATCCGCCGATGACGTGAAGAAGGTCCTGTTAGCTGATTTACAATTATAGTGTCCGGGTTCTAACAAATACATAACATTAAATTCGTTCGACGCAATAAAGGCAATCGTTTAAGATTTGAAAAATAAACTATAACTGTTCAAATCCGTCATGTGAAGAAGTTTCTAAGTAAATGAGAATATAAATCAGATAAAATCGGGGGGTAGGGTTGTTTTTTTTGGGATAAAATATTGTTTTATCTCAGTAAGAATTCAATGTCATAATGTGTTCGACAAGTATTGTATATCTCCAGACCTATATAGGAACTTTTTCGAACACTTAATGAAATCGGCGTCTTCTTTACAAACCAAAACAAATCAAACAGTTTTACACAAACAGACCTTGATACGTCGTCCTGAGCACCTGTAATCAAAGGTGTAAAAATTACCAATGCTTACCAGACGACCAGCTAATACATTTCCAACAAAAAGAGCAATACACAACGCCATCTTAGAACGGGTAAACAGATCAATCGTAAGTGACAAATGATTTTTTAGTTGTCAATCACAGATTAATTAATTTCTTCATTTACGTAATTGACAATAAATGTTGTTTTCACTGATGCATAAAAAGTCGATATATAGTTTGTATGGTATGTTTAATCTCGGACAATTTTAATTAGAAGATGAAACTTATTCAACATGTTAAATAGTGTTAACAAAAAGAAGAAGAAATAAATGTTTTTTTCCGACGCAGTCGGTATATTTTCGAATTGTGACCTTTGAACTAAAAGACGCTTACCCATGGTAACGTACTGTTATTGAAATTTTAAAATGTAAACTAACTTGTTTTCGAGTTAATTTATACGAAACATCACAAGAAAAAACTTACAACTCCGACATATACATAGAAAGGTTTGTATGTTTTTTATGTACAATAATTGTGGCCTTCAACTTCTGAAATAACTTTTTATTGGCAATATTCAGATATTTTTACTGTTAGCTCTATGATTTTTAAAGCCATTAATGCCCATCTTACTTTGCGTCGCTTTAAGTACTATAATTCTATAATTATTGTCGCTTTTTCCCTGCTAATGGCATCGGGATAATGCAATTAACGTAGTTTTGCCTTGAATTGTGTACGTTATGGCGAACCACTGATGGACTTATCCCACAAACGCTTGTGTACGTTATGGCGAACCTCTCCCATTTATGTGTTTTTGCCCCAAACGCTTGTGTACATTATGGCGAACCTCATCTATAGATGGGTTTATCGCCAAACGCTTGTGTACGTTATGGCGAACCTCTCATTATAGATGGGTTTATCCCCCAAAGGTTTTTGTACGTTATGGCGAACCTCTAATATAAAGGGGTTTATCCCCTCAAACGCTTGTGTACGTTATGGCGAACCTCTCTTATAGATGGGTTTATCCCCCATACGCTTGTATACGTTATGGCTAACCTATCCTATAGATGGGTTTATCCCCCAAACGCTTGTGTACGTTATGGCGAACCTCTCTTATAGATGGGCTTATCCCCAAACACTCAACATTTTTCATATTTATTCGTCTATGTATAACTTCAGAATAATCCAAACCGTTTATGTAAAAACAATGCCCATTTCGGTAAAACAGCAAAAGCATAATAGTTATTTTATATGTTTTTGGGAAAGACCGGTTGATCTTTCAGGAGTGATAGAATTTTTATGTCTTTTCGCGAGTGGATACCCCAGAATTCACGAGATTACATGTAAGTATACTTAGTATAGACTGTCCCTGCCTATGTGGTTGGTGTTAGGACGTTTACTACCAAATTGTAGTGTTTCGACCATTCGCCAAGAAAACACTAGAATTGAGATTGAGAAAAATTGATGTGATAGATGTGATGATGAGTGTGGTTTCAATTCATTGTGAGTAATGATAGGAACAATGGGCCGGGGCACCTTTATAACCCCTGGATATACTCAAATACATGCTTAAAGACTTGTTCATTCTGCTCATTAGACAATTGCGAATTACCAGATGTAAGAAGTTCTTGATTTATTGGGCATTTTTTCATTGTTTAATTTTTGTAAATTAAAAAAAAAAATTGTTTCAGTCGTTTTTAACGTAACTCAAGTTGTTTTCCTTTTCGTTTTTTTCATGATTTATAAAAAAGAACTATTGAAATTGTTCTAATTATAAAATAGAGACAATTTTAAAATATTTTCGGACTTTCACCAAAACGTATGACAGTACCTATTTCTTCCGTAAACCAACAATTAACTTTCACATCGCTATAACCAATAGACTCTCCATTGTCTCCGACGTCCAATCAGAACGCAGGAAATAATGAACGTCACAGAACAACGTATCAAACATGCTACACCATTTAAATTACAGAAGCCTTGCATTTAGAAGATCAGATGCCAGATTAATACTTTTCTATAAAATACAGTACAACTTAGTTGTCATCAATAAATCTGACAGACTCATACCACCTCTCAGACAGTCTAGAAACATGCACTCCTTATCCTTCCTAATCCCCCAATGCTGACTACAAGGTAGACATCAATCCTTTTTACTAGGAACCATAAAACTCTGGAACATCATCTCTGTAATTATCCTAATGAATGATTCCAAACCTAATACAACTATGTATAGCCACTAAATACAAGATTATGTGAATAGTTTTAATTTATATAGCTTTTTTTTAAAAAACTAATCACAATTAAGTTTATCACTGTTAACTTAGAAGTTTATTTTTCACATAAATCACTTTTTAAATTTGTAAATTTGTATATAGGCATGCGCAGAAAAATGACAGTTTCTTCATTCAGTCAATGTTGGTCATCAGACAGTAGAAGTAAATGACTAAGTACCTTAAATACCCCTCGGCCACCGAGATAACATCTAAAATCTGTGATTGAATAGAAGTAATATATATATACGACAAACGAAATAACATATTAATGTCAACCTTCATGTAGTTTAACAGGAACAACGCTAAAAATGCACCTTTCGTCATAGGACATCTTATAGTGACGGAGCGAATATGAAGGTCAAAATGTAGGTAAACAATACACGTTAATACCTTTGCACACGTACAGCTTTAATGTTGAAAAGGACATTTTAATCTTGTTTAGAGATTTGCAGATGGGGACTGACGCAAGGGGTTTAGGTAAGGGGTCTGAAGCTCTTAAAGACATAGGGCAAATCACAGGTTCTGGCTATAAAACAACTTTTCAGGAGCAAATATTTGACTTTTTTGCGACAACAATGTGTACGTCGATGCATAAATTGCTACGCCCCTGATGATTAATCACTTAAAAATAGGTTAAAAATACCAATGTCGTAAAAATGTGAATGTTTGATACAAAATACGATTTAGATGTGTTTATTTTGTCATATATGAAGACGTTAAACGGCGATACGAGCATGTGCTCTAGACATACATATATTACTTAGTGCTTTAAATGAAAAACGATTTATGATTTATGGCAGATTTTATTTAAATTGTTTGATCAGATGTGGAATGCTACATTAAATAATATAACGCAAATCAAATGAATGTGACAATAAATCCATAAAGCAATCAATGTTTTCTTTCATTTGTTGTCTCCCCTTATGTTAATATTTTTTGACACATGGCTTGGTAATTCGTGGCCATACTGGTTGATGCTATTCCGTTATTATCCAAACAACGACAAATGTTGATACCATCAAGACATGTGAAGGAATCCCCAACATTGAAAACTTTCCCGCCATAGCTACATGTGCCTGTAAAAATGATTAAAAGTGAGATCAGTGAAATGTACCATAGTTGTATTGAATTTCTATTGAAAAAGTGTGTGATTATTTGCACATACACCAATGATTATACCAAGCATTTCCATTGGCAAACTAACGAGAATGCTTGACATAGTCACGGTGTATGTCAGATACCACAACTCTTTTTAAAGACTGCATTTTCTTAATTTAATTTTAATGTCTTCTTTTTAATTGGTAAATTCTTGTTTCTTCGACAAATTCCCAATATCTACTCTTTATAAAAACTATTTCAAAATTTGAATGCACGTCGGGTAAATCATCCATTTCGGCGTCAACCTCGTAATATCGTCCATTTTCAATGACATTTCGTGGTCATTTTCTATGTCGTTGCACACTTGGGACAAGGTTATATCGTCAATAGTCTCATCCCAGTGACCATCGATATTAAGAAAATCAATATCAAGCATGCCGTCTACGTTTTCCATCTTGTTAGGTCAGGCTTTCAAGCTACTTTTTGCAAAAAATAAGGGCTTTTTTAGGGCTAAATTCTAAAAAATAAGGGCTAATTTTAAGAATTTTTAGGGGTTTTTTAAACAAAAATAAGGGATAAAATGTGCTATATTTTCTAATGATTTAAGATTGAAAAATTAGATTTGCACACCATTTTGGGCACAGAACAATAGTACAAAAGTTAATTACCAATTCAGAAGACCATTTGGATGACCATCAAATAGTCTCCTGGGTGGCAAATGGATATTTCTGAAAGTATACTCAAGCTAGCTTTATTTAACTTAAATCTATTTTATGTTTATTTTTTATTTTTATTTTTGAAATTTTGAAAATTAAAAAAAATTAGGATTTTAACAAAAAAGTAGGGCTTTTTTTTAGGATTTTACAGCTTTCATTAGGAATTTTAGGGCTGTTGGTAAAAAATAAGAAAAATGAGGGCCATAGCTCTTGAAAGCCTGTTAGGTCGACGTCCAGTGACAAAATGATGTTATGGAGCGGGATTTTAGATTGTGACGTCACTTTGGTACATGTGACTTACCACATGAAAAATGATTAGTTATGTGCAGATACCAGGAGGCGCCATAAAATTGGCAAAGCTTTCTCGTGAATTTTAGCTCCTCCTGCACATAACCAACCTTTTTTCATATGGTAACTAAAACATAACTTGTATTTGTTTCTGAAGTTCGTCGGCCCGCGAGAGCGGACATACTTTTTAATTTCCTGAATGTCAAAAGGCGGTCGCACAAGTACATTACTGAAATAGGCGTGTAAACTATTTAATATAGCCAGTGACTGTTAATAAAATACTAATAAACAGTCAACGCATTTAAACTGCACTAAAAGGACGATTGCAAGATAAAACCTTAATAAAAATGTAATTGGATAATGTTAAAACATTCTAAAGATGGCGTTAATACATGCGAGTGATTTCATAATAAATAATGAAAGTATATTTTTCTAAACTTAAACATGTTCATACCTAAACAGAACCGACACCCACCGGAGTTGAGCGATAAAGGTTTTTTACAATTTGTTCGAGGGCACTCAACTAAGATACAATAGTGGAAACCATTGCTGTCAGGGAGACAATACCAGTATCCTCCTCTTAAGTTAGGTATCATTTCTGTAGGACCATATTTCCAGCACTTGCCATATGTACTGATTCCTAAAAAAGTACAATAAAATGATACAAAAATGATTCTATGATAATAATAAACAGCTGCTTTATCTAATTAACTTTTCGTTTCAGCGATACATCGGTCAAGATTAATAGGTTCTTTCATACGTTTTTGGGAAAGACCGGTTGATCTTTCACGAGTGATAGAAATTTTATGTATTTTTGCGAGTGAAGCGCAGCTTAACGAGCCAAAAGACATAAAAATTTCTATCACGAGTGAAAGTTCACACGGAATTTCCCAAAAACGTATGAAAGTACCCATTTCTTCCGTAAACCAACAACTTTCACATCGCTATAACATATAGACTCTCGATTGTTGTAGACTCCATTGTCTCTGACGTCCAATCAGAACGCCGGAAACAAGAACGTCATAGAAGAACGTTGTTATGCTTCCATAACAACATTCTTGTTTCTGGCGTTTTGATTGGATGACGCAGCAAGTACAGATGTGTGCGCGTGAGCTCATCTGCACTAGGTCACCTGTACCAGAAATCGGTCATTTACGGAAGAAAGTTGTATCGCCAAACTTCATCCGTACTGGCTTAATTGCCTGTAGCGTACACGACACATGGCCGCCATATTTGTATATATTTAGCAACTTTTTCCCCAAAAAGACGCTCATCAAAGTATGAAGGATTTGGAAAATACGGGTTTAATGCCTTCTGACCAATCAAAAATGCCTATAAACGTAAACGAATGTAGGATAAGAATTATTTTTGAAACCTTGCATTTAACTATTAAATGATAGAAAACGAATTTATTTGATCTTGTTTGTTTCTGGTTTTTAGATATATCAATTCAGGGAGATAATTACATTTTGTAATCGTAAACGAACAATTTTCAATTTAAAGAAATAAAACAAACCAACATTTAAATTCATTAAACTTGAAAAACGAATAATAAATAGAGCGTCATATTGATATGTAGTAAACTCTTAGATTTTTTCTTTCATCTATTATGAAAATTCGTCCGTCAACAAATGGCTGATCATTACCAGCACGACCAGTGGGACCAGCTACTGGGCATGTAAACTATACCTTAGCCTTACTGGACAATGTCTTTCGTTCGTGCCTTAATGTCGAACCCTGCAGAAGTATGCTATAGACAATATGAGTTTCAAAATTCTCGCAATCGGAAGTTTTCGATTAAATCTCCAATTTACACATAAAACGCTTAAATCTCCGTTGTAGGAGAAAAGACATAGGTCTGTTACAATTTTTTTTCAGGACATTAAACTAAGATACAATCTCGGAAACCATCGCTGTCATAGAGACAATGCCGGTATCCTCCTCTTACATTAGGTATTCTTTCTCTAGGGCCATATTTCCAGCACTCACCATATATACTGCTTCCTAAAAAATACAATGACAATTTTTAGCAAGGGTAAATTTTGTTAATTATCATCTTATCTGTTTACATTTTTTTCGTAATTCTGTTTTCTACGTGTTGGTATTTCAAGAATATGTTTATTATGGGGGTGATATCGAAGTTCTATTATAGCATCATAATACGTTAATCTTGTAATGACATAGAAGAAGAGTACCACTAAAATGTAAATTAAATTCTATGTTAAGAAATGACTAACAAAATAATAAACAAGATAAATACTTCATGTGAAAAATCCATTTAATAAATTAAGATATATATACAATTCGAAGAAAATGGTTTTGTTCATAAACTGTGACATTTTCGAAGATACTGTTATATTACTGGTATGTGTATTATTATGTATTGTGTTGTATTATATGTTCTGTATAACAATACCACGCATCATTGACGATTTTGTTAATACCTTCGACGATGCTTCCAACAAAAACTAGTAAAACGACAAGTATTAACTGTTGGTGAACCATCTTGTCTTGATTAGCTGCTAGTTAATGGAATAAACTGAAAAAGATATTATACATTATAAATTTACATAAATGATATTTTTTATTATTATAGAAGTTATTCAATATTGGACATGTGTTAATTTTGACCGATTCTGACGGTAGCCCGCCCCGTCCATTATAGCAACGTACTTATTTCACTCAAAGGGTAAGAGCGATAGCTCGCTTAATGGTAGACGTATTCCATAGACTATAGAAGTATAAACAATTCTCACAACCAGAAATTTTTAATTAAATCTCCAATTTATACACAAAATCGGAAAAATCTCCGTTGTAGGCAGCTGTTTGTAATAGAAAAGTTTGCAACAAAACAGTTTCTAGGTTCCAAGAATAAAATTTCGTAACCGAAAATAACTGAACACAACTTCAAATGTTTTTTGTTTTATAATGTTTTTTTTCTGTTTAGTGGATATATTCTTGCATCCGTTTTACCTCGACTTCTCTTAACCTTTGAACTTAGTGTATCGCAACTACGTAAAGTAAATGCAAAATTCGACACGAGAAGAAAATACACAAGAAATATGTTTTGTTTTTAAATGTTATATTCAGGGGCGGATACAGGATTTTCGAAGGGGGGGGTGTAAAAGGGGGATATCGGAAAAGGAGGGCCACGAACAAGGTTTTTATAGTGTTCAGTAACCTTTATTTGGTACAGTATATACAACAGAGATGTCATAATAAACGAATTAGTACCGTTAATGCATTAATTTATGGCGAGGAGGAGCCTTTGGCGCTGGTTGTTACCCTCTCTGTTCTCTTATTTTTTCCTTTCATTTTTTTAAAGGGGGGCGTACGCCCCTACGCCCCCCCCCCGGATACGCCACTGATATTTATAAAAAAAATTATTCTTTAACCGACATATTTTATTTTTTGATGTTTTTTTAATGTTATGCGAAAAACGTGCAACGATAATTGACGTGAATTATTTTTCGTCTGCTTTGCTGACGTGAACTGATTTTTGCTGCCGTGACTTGTGATCGTCTGCTGTGTCAGTTCGTCTGCTGATCCTGGTTAAAAAAATCAAACCCAATCTTGTTAATTGGACGGTAACTGTTCATTTCTTACATTATGATTCCATTATGATTGCACAATTTGTACACGTTTCCAACTGTATGAAAACAGACTGCGCATTTACATTGCAATTTCCAGTCGCTCTCGCTGTTCGTCTTTGGATAATGGGAAAATAACGCTTTGCGTGTCTCTATCCCGATCTTAGTATTTAACTGAATTTAAACAGCCACAATATAACAAAGTGACAATCTAATTAAAATTAAATCTTTCACTTGCTCCCCACTTTCTGTTATTGCAATCTCCACGCAAAGGATTTTGGGTATCCTACGTCGACCTCAATCACCTCTGCCATACCATTGGTTGACATTGTGAGTGATATCTCTCATGGCGGATAAGCACCTCGTACAAACGCAGTAATTGCAATGTAAAACTGTATCATAATGTACAAATATATATAAAAATTAAAAAGATCTTGTGTATTATTTTACAAACATCATTCTTTGTTTACAAACGTTACAAGCAGACGACATAATGTAGTCCCGTAGTAAATAAGGAATGACGTGTGGCACAGAAGTTATATTTGGGAACCAGTTACATATATGTTCTCGGCGTCGGAGAGTGCGTTGTAGCGACCAATAACATAAAAGGGGGAGCAAGTGAAAGATTTCAACGCAGCAACCAATAATAAAAAGGGGAGTAAGTGAGATTTAATTTTAATTATATTGTAAAAGTGATAAGTCTAACCAGTCTACATTAGTTGGCAAGTAGTTCCTGCCATTAAGCTTGTATCATGCAGAGAACCAACATTTTTACTTTTAGTACCCCTGTCCCTGTTTGCTAGTACTACTGTACTGTACCTTTATAATTTTCACACATTATTATGTTCTAGGAGGATGCTAGAGTAGAGTACCTGACCTTTGGTAGGAAAACTTTCAATCCTTGGCAACTAAAATAGCTGAGAACTGCCAACATTGAAAGTTTAATCTTCAAACTCAGTGTTCTAGAAAATTTACAGGTGTGACATTAGTACCATCACCAATACTATATAGTGACAGCAGTCTCTTACTTGCTTCTTCCTTAATGGCATTAATGAAATAAAATTATCTATAGTATAATTGTATACAATTACAAGGATGGATGGTTTGTTTGTTTGAATGTTTATCGCCACTCAGCAATTTTTCAGCTATATCATGGCGTCCAGTTTAAATTTGGGATGAAGCTGTAGTACCTGGAGACAATCCAGACATTCGGTAGGAAAACTAGCAATCCTTGTCACTTAAGATTAGAGTTGAGAACCAGTGAGACTAGAACCCGCAATATCATGGTTGACAGACCATGTGATCCATACATTATAACCACTCGCCCACCGAGGTCCCCAGGGGTGAGAGGGCGGACAGGTTAGTGGGAGACAAGGAGAGAGGGGGAGTGAGAAATGAGGAAAGGGGAGGGAGAAAGAAGAAAGGAGGAGGGAGAAAGGAAAACGGAAGAAAAAGAGGGAGGCAATACTAGTACAAATATATTCTTTAATTCGGACCTGAAAATCATTTCATAAGTGTCAATTCATTGATTTAATTGAAAGAGTACATAAAACTCCAGTAAAGAGATAAATTTCATCGAAATGATCAGAATTTTTGGTATGCTACTATGCAGTAACCTTTTTCCTAATTAGCGTATGTCTGCCCCCTCTACATATTGTCATCACTTATTGACTGGGTGTCTGTCATCAGTTGTCTGTCCATTGTTAACTTTTTAAACAATCTACTCCTCTGACACCACTGAGGATACCTAGCTTTGTATCCAGGAGTTTGATCCATGCAAGTTAAAAACAAATATTAATCAAAGTGCAGTGTACACAACTGGGAAGTTTTTTCTTGCATGTAATACGTAATACCGGTAGGTTATAAAGCAAATGAAGTTTGTTAGTTCTTTTCCATTGAAAATTGTCACAATTCCAATAAGTTAAGTTATATTCATAATTACACTTGTCAAAAAATTTTTTCTATACATGGGAAGCCTGTGTATAAATGAGCATGAAATAAAGACACTGTCACCACTGGGATCGAACCCGTGATATTGCCAACCAGCCCTCTAAGTGAGCTGAAGAAGTACTCCGTTAGCTCAATCGATTTTGACTGGCTATATACATACTTCCTGCTACAACTCAGATAACCCTCCTGCCATACTCGTGATAGTTCAAACAAACCCGACAAATCCTCCATGTGGGTTTTTAGTTGGACCCCAAATGTAACAAGAGGGCTCGAAATAACTACATGTCACCTCCTGGGATCGAACCCGGCATCTCCGTATTGCCAGCCCTCTAACCAAGTGAGCTATTGAAGTACTTCATTAGCTCAGTCGATTCACTGGCTATATATACCTACTACCCGCTAGAACGCAGATAGGCCTCCTGTTACACATGTAATGCTCAAATGACTTATTACAAAAACGTCAGTTTAATTAACATGTACGTTACACAAAGTTTGTAATATATAACTTCTGTGAAGTTTTTCTGTGGATATTTGCCACGCGGTGGTCATCTTGAATTAAGGATCTGCGCCAAAACCTTAAAATTTTACATTTCTACAGGATCAAAATTAAATTTTCCACTCAGATTTTTAGAGAAAGATTCATTTTAATTTCAACCAATCAGAACATCGAGGGCTCCAGCAGCCACATTGCATTTTTAAATGGCAGAAAATTACCCTGATATCAGTGCTGCATAATTTGAAGAATTAAGTGAAAGTTCTAAAACCAGCTGTTTTTCTTAGTGCCTCTGGGGTTTTATATTCAACTGTTGTGGCCATCTTGGTTTTAGGATCAGTATCAAAGATTCATGATATTGTATAGAAAAGTAATTTAGTACACCGGTTCTAAGAGATACCCCTAATCTGAACTATTTTTCACAAGTATAAGTTGAAGAACACGGGTCAACACATGTTTTGGCCAATATCTCATATAATTATTCGCTAAAGAAAAAAACTCGTTACATTAAAATGGTCAGCACATTCAAACATACAAATTTCATAAGTTTTTTAACTACATGTAGGAGTTATTGCCATTTAATTACAATTTAAAAAAATGTTATTTTTAACAGTATATGTTGAAATATTAAACAGCAGATTGATCATATAGTAAATTGCAAAAATGATCAGCAAGACACTGCAAATCACTATATGTTTGTATAAATTGTCGAACAAATTCTTATCGGAGCCATTACCCTATAATAATTTGTTTTAATGCACTGTTTAATATTTGCCCTGTAGCTTTCAAGTTATAATAACTAGAGTAAAACTGTAAATTGCAAAAATAATCAGCAAGACAAGGCCTTTAAATAACGTTTTTGGTCCAAAATTGTCAGAGGAATCTTTTAGAGTCTGCTCTTTAAAAACAATGTTGTTATGTACATATTTGCCTTATAAATTAAAAGCTATAACAGATAGAGTAAAACTGTAAATAGCAAACATAAAAGGAAGGACATGCCCTACAAAACTATCTAATTGTCAAAAATTTGTTCAGTTACTGCTTATAGTATTATAATTATCATAATTTTTCTTGCAATTTTCAGTGTTTGCTTTGTAACTTAATTAAAACTAATGAATTTGTCAACGAAGTATTCTCATACTTACCATTAAAGTTTTTTAAGGAATACACAATTCAACAGTTAAGAAAATCGCAAAGTTCCCAAGTCTGGAAAATTAGGAAAAAATCTTTGAACAATTTCATAATAGCAGGTGTACACAACTTCATAACATTTGCAATCTTTCTGTGAAGTTTCAGAGTTCTAGATTGCAAAACTGTAGGAGTTGATTACACATTTACATTATATGTACCGTCTTCCAAGGTCTGGAAAATTAGGAAACGTGCTGGAACACTTTCATAATAGCAGGTGATATGGGTTGAAAACTGTAGGAGTAGTTGATGACACATATAGATACCCATTTTCCCCACCCACCCGACTTAACCATACAATAGCCCCAAAATCGGAGTGAAACTCTAAATTGCAAAAATGACCTGTAACGCAAGAGTATGGGGACAACAGGTCTGGCTGAATGATTGCTATTAGCCTAGGTTTCATTGTCATGATTTAAGAAATCTACCGGTCAGATTATGATCCTCATATTTTTGTTACAAAGCGGCACCATACACCAATTAAATTCAGTTGATAATGTGTCACGAGGCATGATTTGTTTGTAAAAGCAGTTTATATGCTCTATGTCCCAAATTTATATCAGTTTTGATTCAAAATTTTATGATCTTTTCTATTGCTATAGAGTTAGGGAGAAGTGTAAAGAGAGGAGGGAGAAAGGAGCAGAGGGGAAGGAAAAGGGAGCAATAGGGAGAGAAAAAGGAGCAGAGGGGAGGGAGAAAGATACCCCCTGTCCACCCCTCAGTCAGGGATTGTTGGAGTTGTTTTATTATGCAAAGATGTTTTTGGAGGAAATTATGGCCGGCGAGGATAAGTCGCGGGGGGGGGGGTGGGGGTGGGGGTGGGCATATTAATTTACCATTGTTTTTAAGTATTTTAACACATTACTGATCTAATGTTATCCTTTTTCATGTACTGGTCAAGAAGTAGTTATTGCTGGAAAGTAATAATTGCCACCTGATCTTTTGTCTTGACAGTATGTGTGAAAAAAATTGTATTTTCAAAGTGATAAACGAAACTTGTTTTAGAAGGAAGATGGTGAAATCTATCAAATGATGCCTTTGCCATCGGTTTTAATGGAAAAATAACGACACAAATACCAAAATGGAGAGAACTGCTTCTGTCATTTTAATGGCATTGGATGTACACGTAACTTTTCAAGTTAATAATTTGTTATTATTTTATCTAGTGGCCTCAAAAAAAAAGGCGGGGGGTTGCGTTGCACATATTAACATAAAACATGTATGAATGCATTATTCAACAATCGACGAATCGTTCATGACAGTAACTTGAGCCTAAGATCAAAATTTAAGGGATTTCGCTTGCCTGATAGATCCCACCTATTTACATATAATTATATACCATATACTGAAACTACAAATACATATTTTAATATGACTGGTGATTTGTGTATCGTAAAGTCGAACAAACCTGTTTCTCTTGCCAATTTTCTTGAAAGGCTAGCAGAAGACAACTTAATTTCCGGTTAACAAATATCCAAATCGGTTCAGGACATATTTCCGGTAAGACATGAGACAACAGTTTCAGGGCGTATTTGTTAAGGCGAAAGTAGTTTCAGTTTATTAAACTTTCTATTTGTTAATGAGAACCGGTTTGAAACTGTCTGAATCTAAGCTGGTTTGCCGTTTGTTAGTAGCAAACTGAAACTGGTTTCGCAAACCATCCAAACCACATACAGGGGTGGTTTGCGGTTTAGGTTTTCAGGTTTGAGTATTGAAAAAATGGCGGCACTCTCTATGTTGCAATTTGGAGATGTTGTAAAGATAAACGAAGAAATATTTTGTAAAATCAAACAAGAAACAAGATAAATCTTAACTAGAACATAGAATTGCTGTTTTTTTTCTGGGGATACTAATAAAAGACAAACTTAAAAATTGTCAAAGTCTTTGACATTTGAAGATTTCGAAAACAAAGTCCAACACAATTTTTAGAGAGTTAGTGAAGCATATACAACAAATGTTAGAATTTGTTTTACCCAATTTATAATTGCGTAATGATTGCTTCCTATTAACTCAAGAATGTTTCTTTATTAATTTCTTAAAACTAAGCCGAAAACCAATTATTTGTTACTCATCATTAAACCAAAACCAGTTTTGAAAACTTCATTGAAACCGGTTTAAAACCTAAAACCTAAACCTAAACTAGTTTTTCTGTAACAAATTCGCCGTCAGTGTTGAGCGGTCTAGAATTGTACTGTCCCACCCCTAACAGGACAGTGTCTACTTTTATAGATAATTTTTGAATAAACACTTAATTGTCTTACTAAAGAACTAATGTATAAAAAATAATTATCACCCGCTATTACCGGAAATTTCCGATCCGAAATATTATGACCCAGTCCAGCTATATTTTACTTACCTGTCGTTTGGTTTTCACTAGTAACAAAACTATAGTGGATTAATAATCATTTTCCACAGAACATATATTCTTTGACATGGCCCCTGGTCTACGATTGGCTGGATTTGCCTCTTACGTGTCTTCGGACTTACAATAATGTCCGGATTCTAACAAACACATAAAATAAGATTCGTTGGACGCAAACCAATCGTTTACGAAAAAAAAGAAATTTTTCACATTCGTCGTGTGATGCAGTTTCTACTTAAAAGAGCACGGCGTATGATCGCTGGTTTGTGATAAAGGTTTTTCTTACCAGGAATTCCATGTCATAAAGTGTTCGACAAGTATGGAATACCTCCAGTCCTATACATTTTGGTTTTTTCACTCAGTTAATGAAAGAGATATATGTCATGCTAAGAAAATACCCCAAATCAAATAGTTCTACACAAACTGACCATGATACGTCCTGAGCACCTGCAATTCATTTCTTCATTTACGTAATTCACTGATGCATAAAAAGTCGATATATAGTTAATCTGGAACTATTTTAATTAGAAGATGAAGCTTATTAAACATGTAAAATAGTGTTAACAAAAAGAAGACGAAATATATGGTTTCTTAAATATAGCATACATATTTTGAAGCTTTAAGAACAATAATTTTTCATTATTGTCGCTTTAGGATGCTTTAAACTGCCGTTTTCCTGTTAATTAAGGTATCCGACTCATAACTGAAGTTACCTTTTAATTTTTTTACCAAGAAATACAGCTTTATTAAATTAATGTATTGCTAATTCAAAATAATCCAATGTTTGCGAACATTGCCGAAGTCTGATTTAATGAAAAACAATGGACATCCGGAACGCCAAATATGATCACGTGGTCAATTGTGATCCGGATACCTTAATGGCATTGGACATGAGGCAGTTAATGTAGTGTTGACTTGTATATTGTACGCAATGGCGAACCATGGATGGGCATCACTCAAAGATTATTTAAGATTGGAGTCAAGTACACCCTGTCCAAAGCAAGGGTCGAACCCTAAACCTTAGTGTTGACAGGCACGTAATCAGTAGTAAATGACTAAATACCTTAAATACCCTCAGCCACCTAGATAATATCTAAAATCTGTGATTGAATAGAAGAAATATGAATTCGACAAACGAAAAAACATATTTATTAACGTTAACAATCATGTAGTTTAACAGGAACAACGCTAAAAATGCACCTTCCGTCATATGACATCTTATAGTGACGGAGCGAATATGAAGGTCAAAATGTAGGCAAAAAATATACGTGAGTAAATACCATTGCACATGTACAACTGTAATGTTGAAAAGGACATTGTGATCTTGTTTAGAGCTTTGCAGATCGGGACTGACACAATGGGTAGTAGGGGGTCATGAAGCTCTTAAAGAAATAAGGCAAAATCCCACATTCTGGCCTTTTCCCGACTCTAAAACAAATTTTCAGGAGCAAATATTTGACTTTTTTTTTGCAACAACGATGTGTACGCCGATGCATTTTTCCGTACGGGTTGCTACGCCCCTGATGATTAATCCCCAAAAAATAGGTTAAAAAACCAAAGTCGTAAAAAGTGAACGTTTGAATACGATTTAAGATGAGTGTTTATTTTATCACATATGAAGGCGTTTAATGACAATACGAGAATGCTGCAGACATACTAATATAACTTAGTGCTCAACATAAAAAGCGACACGATCTGATTTATCACAAATTTTATTTAAATTGTTTGATCAATTGTGGAATGCTCCATTAAATAACATAATGCAAATCAAATGAATGTGACACTAAATCCAATTAAGCAATCAATGTTTTCTTTCACTTATTGTCTCCTCTTATGTTAATGTTTTATTACACATGGCTTGGAAATTCACGGGCAGGAAGGTTGTTGGTTCTATATCGTTATTATGCAAACAACGACATCTGTTGGTACCATCAATACATGTGAAGGAATCCCCAACCTTGTAAACTTTCCCGCCATAGCTACAGGTGCCTTTAAAAAAGATTAAAAACTGAGATCAGTGCATTACCAATTAAAATTAAATCTTTCACAAGTTCCCCCTTTTTTGTTATTGTCGCCGTGAAGATCTAACAACATCCCATTACAGGTCATCTCAGATTGAACTTTTCATATAAATATTATCCAATGAAAAATTTGGGTATCCCCAAAAAATTAACCAATCAAACGTAAGTTCTTATCTTAACTTCGGGTTTACTGATGAAATAGGTACGATAATACCAGAGAGATTCCGAATAAAAACAGAGGATTCCCCAACATTAAAGGTCAGTGAACACAGTTTTTGATTGGTCAATACAGAAGTTCAACCTCAGATGACCTGTAATGGGATGTTGCGACAATAACAAAAAGGGGGAGCTTGTGAAAGATATAATTTTAATTAGATTGATTACCACATAACTTGTAATTGAGGAAAAGCGGGTAAGAACTAGAAGAGCCATAAAATGCAACAAATCAGAGGGAGTAATCGTTTGGTATTTAATTGTTATGCTGAAGCATGCAATAAAAAAGATTTGCTCACACATTGTACGGATATTATATCATTTACAGAAATCATGACTGTTACCTCTACACATGTATAATATTAGTGCACTGAATTGACATAAACACAATGTAAGAACGAGCCTTGAAAACGTGGAAAAGGCGAAGCTCTGTCGAGCTTTCCCTCGATTCGTGCCTAGTCCTTATATTGCGTTTATGTTAACTCAATACACTAATTATTATGCTTATCTTGTAATCTATCGTGAAATATAAATAGTACATTTTTTCTTTTTTTTACTGTTTTAAAATTCACTTTGAAATTATACGCGTAGTACGATTATATACATGAATTGTACATCTTGTAGTATTTTGGTCAAAATGAATGAGGTAAAATTGAATGATTTGTGACGAACGAATTTGAGGTAAATGAAATGGTAATGAGCGTAACACGTTTAATAAAATAATTATTAAAAGAATTAAAAAAAATATTTTTCAATGTCACATAACTTGTATTGGTTTCTGAAGTTCGTCGACCCGCGAGCGCGGACATATTTTTCCTGAATGTCAAAAGGCGGTTGCACGTGTACATTACTGAAATACACAAAAGTAGTCTCTAAAGTAGGCGTGGATAAAACTATTTAATAGCCAGTGAATGTTAATAAAATACAAATAAACAGTCAACGCATTTAAACTGCTCTAAAAGGACGATTGCAAGATAAAATCTAAATAAAATTGTAATTGGATAATGTTAAAACATTCTAAAGATGGGTTAATACTTGGAAACATGCGAGTGATTACATTATAAATAATGAAAGTATATTAATAAACATTTTCCTAAACTTAAACATGTTCATACCTAAACAGTTCGCACACCAACCGGACGTCAATATAGGTTTGTTACACTTTGTTTCAGGACAGTTAACTAAGATGCAATATCTGGAAAAATCGCTGAAGTCATAGAAACAACTCCAGTATTCTCCTTCTACGTCAGGTATTTTGTGTTCAGGGCCATATTTCCAGCACACACCATATCTTCTGCTTCCTAAAAAAATACAATGACAATTTTTAGCGATGTGTACATTGTGTTAATTATCATGTATTCTGTTTAAATTTTTTTCTCGTATTTCTGTCTTCTACGTGTTAGTATTTCAAGAATAGGTTTATTAATTGTTGTCTTATGGAGGTGATATCGAAGTTCTATTATAGCATCAAAATACGTTAATCTTGTAATGAAATAGAAGATGAGTACCACTTTGTTCTAAAATGTAAATTAAATTCTATGTTAAGGAATAACTAAAAAAAATAAATGACCTTGAAACTAAAAAGCTAAGAAACATATGTAACTAAAAAAGAATAAGGCATTCAAAATACATAGTACCATGAAAAACATTTAAAAAGGACTTTGACCTTGACTCTTACAGCATGACCTTGACCATGCTGAAGGTCAACAGTGATCAACATTGAAGATTTCATGCCAATATCTCTTGTAGTCATTGAGATATGACTACTTATAATATATACAAAAAAATAGAAAATGACCTTGACCTTTGACCTTGAGTTTGTTTTCAAGGTCAAGGGTCCTAATGATCTATAGCAAAGACTCCATGCCTCTACTATCAATAGTTGATAAGCAATTAATGAAAAACTAATTATCAATGGTTGTAATGGGGCATAACTCCTATAAGATGAAGCCGGATCCTTACCCTCCAAATAGGAAAAAGTTGCGCCTTTATGAGGCCAACATTTTATCCATTACAACTTATTGCCTATCTTTTACCGTTTCAAAGGAATAGCGATGACAAGACAATGCCAAAATTTCAAACGTGACCTTGACCTTTGACCTTGAGTTTATTTTCAAGGTCAAGGTAAATGATGACTAATGATATAAGGTTTCATATAAATATCTATTTTAGTTACTGAGATAAAGTGATATAATGCAACTCACAATATATTTTAGTGGTCTAGGGGAGATAACTCTTATAAAAATGTCAAATAAAAAAAGTGACGATTCAAGATCTTAATATGATACACATTTTGGTAAAGGTTTCAATTCTCTATCTATTATAGTAAAGGAGGAGATCTGTACACAACACAATGTCAAAAATTAGAATGTGACCTTGACCTTTGACCTTGTGACCTTTTTCAAGGTCAAGGTCAATGATGACCAACTGTGAAATATCTAGTCTATATCACCACTGGTTCATGAGTTACAATGGTACAAATTGTACTTCCAATAAATAAGGGGAAATAACTCCTACAAGGAGTCGTCAAAATACTTTGCGCGATATGTAACAAATTGTCGCAATCCATAGCTGACCATTTTGCAACAACTTTTATTGCGAAATCTTTTACGGTTTCATAGTTTATCTGCACACAAGCTTTTCTGTAACAGGGGAGATAACTCCGTAAAGAACAAGTGTTCGGTGTGACAGGGTCAACTGCGAAAGCGTAATGTCTGATACATCCATAGTACAAAATGTCTTTACGACATGTCGCGAAACAAAATTTATAATGGGAAAAAACAGTTGGCGGAAAAACAATAAGAATAATAATAATAATAATAATAAGAAACAGACTAATAACAATAAGTCTTTCCACTGGAAAGTGGAAAGCCTTAATAATAAACAAGATAAATACTTCATGTAAAAAATCCATTTAATAAATTGAGATATATATCAAATCCTAAGAAAATGGTTTTGTTCATAAACTGTGACATTTTCGAAGATACTGTCCATCTCCAAGGAGCTGTTATATTACTGGTATGTGTATTATTATGTATTTGTGTTGTATTATAATGTATTTCAGGAACATTTGAGACAATAATGATTCTATAATAATAATATACAGCTGCTTTATCTGAGTAACTTTTCGTTTAAGCGATACATCGGTCAAGATATTTGTATCGCCAAAATTCGTCTGTACTGGCTTAATTGTCTGTAGCGTACACGACACATGGCCGCCATATTTGTATACATTTAGCAACAAAAATGTAGTTCCCCAAAAGACGTTCATCAAAGTATGAACGGATTTGGAAAATACTGGTTTAATGACTTTTGACCAATCAAAAATGCCTATAAACGTAAACGAATGTAAGATAAGAATTATTTTTGAAACCTTGAATTTAACTATTTAACTATTTAATGATAAGAAAACAAATTTATTTGATTTTGTTTGTTTCTGGTTTTTAGATATATCAAATTCAGGGAGATAAATACATTTTGTAATCGTAAACGAACAATTTTCAATTAAAAGAAAAAACAAACCAACATTTTAATTCCTTAAACTTGAAAAAACGAATAATAAATACAAGGTCATATTGATTCGTAGTAAACTCTAAGATTTTTTCTTTTCTCTATGATGAAAATGCGTCCGTCAAAAATAATGGCTGATCATTATCAGCACGAACAGTCGGACCAGCTACTGGGCATGTATACTAGACCGGAGCCTACAATTACTGGACAATGTCGTTCGTTCGTGCCTTAATGTCGAACCCTGCAGAGATATCCTATAGACTATAGAAGTTTAAAAATTCTCGCAACCGGAAGTTTTCGATTAAATCTCCAATTTCTACACAAAATCGCTTAAATCTCCGTTTTAGGAGAAAAGTGCGAGATATATGTCTGTTACAATTTGTTTCAGGACAGATAACTAAGATACAATCTCGGAAACCATCGCTGTCATAGAGACAATACCAGCTTCCTCCTCTTACGTTAGGTATTCTTTCTCTAGGGACATATTTCCTGCACTCACCATATATACTTCTTCCTAAAAAATACAATGACAATTTTTAGCGATGTGTACATTGTGTTAATTATCATGTAATCAGTTTAATTTTTTTTCTCGTATTTCTGTCTTCTACGTGTTAGTATTTCAAGAATAGGTTTATTAATTGTTGTCTTATGGAGGTGATATCGAAGTTCTATTATAGCATCAAAATACGTTAATCTTGTAATGAAATAGAAGATGAGTACCACTTTGTTCTAAAATGTAAATTAAATTCTATGTTAAGGAATAACTAAAAAAATAATAAACAAGATAAATACTTCATGTAAAAATCCATTTAATAAATTGAGATATATATCAAATCCTAAGAAAATGGTTTTGTTCATAAACTGTGACATTTTCGAAGATGTCCATCTCCATGGAGTAGTTATATTACGGGTATATATATTATTATGCATTTGTGTTGTATTATAATGTATTTCAGGAACATTTGAGAAAATAAACTCATCATACACTTTGCATCTTGAGTGATGCGTTATATTCTGTATAACAATACCACACAACATTGAAGTTTTTGTTAATACCTTCGACGATGCTTCCAACAAAAATTAGTAAAACGACAAGTATTAACTGTTTGTGAACCATACTGATTGTCTTCTAGTTAATGGCATAAACTGAAAAAGATATTAATACATTATAAATGTACACGAATGATATTTTTATTATTATTATAGAAGTTATGCAATATTGGACAGTGACCATGTGTACATCTCTACCAATTTTGACCGTAGCCCCGCCCATTATAGCAACGTACTTATTTCACTCAAATGGTAATAGCGAGCGATAGCTCGCTTAATGGTGGAGGCAGGGTTCGACATTATAACTTTTTTTTACTGCTGGACCAGCGGTCTTAGTAACATTAGAATTTACTAAACCGGACCTAATGTAAACCAGACCACATACGAAAAGGCCAAACATAATGCAGAAATTGGGAATTAATATTTGGTTTTAGGGAACGGTTCCGACTTTATCAGGAAATCATACCACGAGAGTGAGAGGAAAGAATTCCGTTTAGGTTTGAGACGAAAGTAGACCGCCGAACTAGAAAGTAGTTAGCAGACCCAGATCATTGTTTAATTATATTAAATCAGGCTCATTTATTAGTAAAGATTTTTACTTGTGCATTTTTATTTTATCCACTTTATTTCCAAGTTTGAAATCATATTTTCCTTTACATAATTACGTCATACATCCGGTGATGTCATGATACAACTAAACACCGACAATGAGGATAAATTAACTGAAACATGCGTTACATTTGTTTTGTTGTTTATGAATTATAATTTAAATTTAAAAAATCTTACTCCTTGCTGTTCTATTTTGAGGTATCATCTATTATAGGATTAAACGCTTATTTTCGGTAATTCATCGATGTATGAACGAGGTCGACTCACTTACAAACAAAAATAAGTTTGTGAGTGAGTCGACCTCGTTCATACATTTTTAAATATTTACTATCTTTTCCTAACTTAAATTTACAATTACATTATAAGTATGTGACGAGTAGGAATATACACAACGAACTGAAGACGAAGACGTGGTCGGGTTTGGAGGGAATAACTGGCATTGACAGCAGATATATTTTACGATTTGCCGAGAAGAATATTACTGAAAATAAAAGAAACAAAATAGAAAAAACAAAAACAAAATATTTTCGTGAATTCCCTATACTAATGTTCCTCATTGTACCCGCGTTTTATATGTAAATTCAAGTCAATCGGATCACCTCGGTTGTTTCCGCCTATGGTCGGAAAGTAATCGCGGAGGTAAGTGTATTGATATGGACAAAAAATCGGTCCAAATGTGATACGGTTAGCCTGTTTACACAGCAAAATTATTTTAGTGCGATGAAATAGATTATCCTTTAATAATTCAACTATACAGATCTTTATCGAAGCAAAACTAAAAATTGGATAGAAGATTGTATTTTTTAAACTTAAATTCGCTAACACTGCCAAAAAATTCCTTCTCCGACAATTTTTAAATAGATAAGTATTTGTTTACAATCTGACGTCATCAGTAACAATCAACTAACCGTCAATGACAAGCCAATCAAATGAATGAACTGAAACGTCACAAACGAACTTGTGACGTAATAAATTCTTTGAAAATGACTGAAAATAGTTCAAAATGGAGATCACTTACCTCCGAGGTCACTTTCCCGACCCTTGACGGAAATGGCTGAGAGATGTTCCGATTGACGTCATGTGTGACGTCACATCTGTTAACGAAAACCTAGCTAGACGTACTTTATTAAATACGAACAGAAAAAAAACCAAAAGTTGTCATTGTTAGATGGATTTATCAGTGAAAATGGAAGGAGCTGTGCTGAGACATGGAGTTGGTGTCAAAGCCTTGTATCTTGCTCATTTCGTTGATTTTTTTATGACAGAAAAAAGGTAGTGTTACCGTTACGGCTATTGTGTGTATTAGAAATTATTTATTTAATTGAAATTACAATAAACGCAAATTTTAAGTATCGTTTATATATGCCTTCAAACTCGCATTTCGTCAACACTCGAATTCGGCTATTTCCCATTCAGTTATGTAAACAAAGAATCCAAGACAAAGTGTAATGTAAATATTTTTCTTGTATGTATTTCTCTAAGCAAATGATTTTATAATAATAATGTATAGCTGATTTATCTAAGTAACTTTTCGTTATTAAGCGATACATCGGTCAAGATATTTGTATAGCCAAAATTCGTCTGTACTGGCTTAATAGTCTGTAGCGTACACGACACATGGCCGCCATATTTGTATACATTTAGCAACAAAAGTTCCCCAAAAGACGTTCATCAAAGTATGAACGGATTTGGGAAATACTGGTTTAATGCCCTTTGACCAATCAAAAATGCCTATAAACGTAAACGAATGTAAGATAAGAATTATTTTTGAAACCTTGCATTTAACTATTAAACGATAAGAAAACGAATTTATTTGATTTTGTTTGTTTCTGGTTTTTAGATACATCAATTTCAGGGAGATAATTACATTTTGTAATCGTAAACGAACAATTTTCAATTAAAAGAAAAAAAACAAACCAACATTTTAATTCGTTAAACTTGAAAAACGAATAATAAATACAACGTCATATTGATCCGTAGTAAACTCTAAGATTTCTTCTTTTCTCTATGATGACAATTCGTCCGTCAAAAATAATGGCTGATCATTATGAGCACGAACAGTCGGACCAGCTACTGGGCATGTATACTAGACCGGAGCCTACAATTACTGGACAATGTCATTCGTTCCTGCCTTAATGTCGAACACTTCAGAGATATCCTATAGACTATAGAAGTTTAAAAGTTCTCGAAACCGGAAGTTTTCGATTAAATCTCCAATTTCTACACAAAATCGCTTAAATCTCCGTTGTAGGAGAAAAGTGTGCAACACTACAGTTCCAAGAATTTAAATTTCGTAACAGAAAATAACTGAACACAACTTCACAATGTATTTTTTTTCTGTTTAGTGGATATATTCTTGCATCCGTTTTAACTCGACTTCTCGTAACATTTGACTTAGTGTATCGCAACTACGTAAAAATAAATGCAAAACTCGACTCGAGAAGAAAATACACAAGAAATATGTTTTTTTTTGGTTATATTTATAAAAAAAATTATTCTATAACCAAAGGATTTTTATTTATTTGATGTTATGCAAAAACGTGCAACTCTGCCATGACTTGTGATCGTCTGCCGTGTAAGTTCGTCTGCTGATCCTGGTTCATAAAAACGAACCCAATCTTGTTGGTAAGTATCCATTTCTTACATTATGATTGCACAATTTGTACACGTTTCCTACTGAATGTAAACAGACTGACGTTGCAATTTCCTGAATTCCAGTCGATCTCGCTGTTCGTCTCTGGGTAATGGGAAAATAACGCTTTGCGCATCTCTATCCCGATCTTAAAATTTAACTGAATTTAAACAGCCATAATAAATCAAACAAAGTCGATCTAGCGATCACTGATACCCCCGCTTTTGTAAAAATTTCTAACATTTTTCGTGACAAATTTCCCCCCAAATCGATAGGCTTCTTACAATATCCCACAGTTTCATTCCAATCGGATGCAAACTTTTTGAGTTATTGTCCAGAAACAACTTTTTTTTCTAACAATTTTTTAAGTTTTTGCGGACTGCGACCTAGACATTTGACGGATTTCCCCCAAAATTGATAGGCTTCTTACCAACCTGATATATAACTATATCCCAAAGTTTCATTCAAATCGCGACGTACGGAAGGACGGACGGACGGACACGAGGACCACTATATACCCCCGACTCTGTCGAGCGGGGGTATAAAAAGTGACAATATAATTAAAATTAAATCTTTCACTTGTTCCCCACTTTCTGTCATTCGTCACTGTGTTTTACTTGTAGCGACCAATAACAAAAAAGGGGGAGCAAGTGAAAGATTACAACGCAGCGACCAATAACAAAAAGGAGGAGCAAGTGACATATTTAATTTTAATAAAATTGAAAAAGTGAATTAAAAGTCTAACCAGTCTACTATAGTTATCAAGTAGTTCCTGCTATTGATTTAGCTTGTATAATGTAGGAAACCAATATTTGTACTTTTAGTACACCGGTCCCTGTTTACTAGTACTACTGTTCTGTACCATCATTATGTTCACACATTATTATGTTCTTATTATATTTTTATATAATTAAAAGGAAAAATTGTGTTTTTTTAAGAAATAGTTCTTCTTCAGCTTGTACATTTTAATAATAATGTTATCCTGCGATGTAATTGTTAAATCTTTTAATAACTATATTTTTCAGAAGCAAGACACAGAATTATCAATCCTGGAATTATAGTCACTTGCTTGCAGAACCTACACATATATGAAGATGGTAATACAAATACTGAAACTGATTGTTGGACTGGACACTCGGCCACAGTTTGACGGCAGCAACATAGATGAGACAAATGATGAACAATGTGTAAAATTGTTAAAAAAGAATCTAAAATATGTAATGCACATTTTTTAAACAAAATTGAGTATTAGTTTTTTTTTAACAACTTCATAAAATTGCTATCAAATTAAAAAATACCATTCTAAAATTTTGCAAAAAATATCTAAAAAAATCCATTACTCTACTGTAATCAAGTCTACTGAATAAGTGAGCACTGAAAGACAAAAATCCATGAAATGAATTATTCGCCAGCTTTATTTTGAGGTTTCTATTTTTATTTTTACTGTTCTAAATCACGTGCAATGTACAGGGAAAGTTTAACTGCTCATTAATCAGCTGTTGTTGCTATATTATGTTTAAAAAAACATTAATCTACAAGAAAATTTACAAGACAATTTTTTCTAAAACTTTCAGTAAGTTACCAGATCACTGGGATATTTATCAGTTGTGCTCCATCAGTATAGTGCTAATTTTGAAAACTTAATTTCAATTGTTTTAATTTTGCTGTTCAAAATGCCTCACAAATACAAAGTGTGATTTTTTTACTTCAAAACTTGTCTTTCTTTGGATTGTAAGTCCTTGCCCATGGGTGAAAAAATAAGTTTTTCAATAAGTTTAGTTCCTGCTGTTTTTTTTAAAGTGAGGATTAAATTTTTAAAGATTGATTTTTGTTATTCATGATCTACACACAGGGGTCTAATCTGTAGATAGTCATTAAAGTTACACGTAAATTTGGAAATATGGAAAAAAAAATTTAAATGACTGAT
Organism: Limnoperna fortunei; assembly: GCA_944474755.1. NCBI lineage: Eukaryota > Metazoa > Mollusca > Bivalvia > Mytilida > Modiolidae > Limnoperna > Limnoperna fortunei. The sequence goes on from OX104119.1 coordinate 34,370,160, forward strand.
TTAGTAGGCACATATCTTTATATCAGCTGCCGGTTATGGATAAATAAAAAAAAATCTTATCTTAAAACATAGTTTTTTGTATTTGAACAACAATATCACCCATGCATTGACACCTAATGAAATCACTGTCTCTGACTTATCTTTGGACCAGAAAATTTATGTTTGTTTGTTTGAATGGTGTTTAACGGCCACTTTCAGCAATTTGTCAACTATCTCATCGCGTACAGTTATTATTGGGGGAGGATCAGGATGCTAGAGTACCTGACCTTTGGTGGGAAAACTTTCAATCCTTGTTAACTAAAATAGCAGCTGAGCACTGCCCACATTGAAAGTCTAATCTTCAAACTCAGTGTTCCAGAAAATGTACAGGTGTGACATTAGTACCATCCCCAATACTATATAGTGACAGCAGTCTCTTACTTGCTTCTCCCTTTATGGCATTAATGAAATAAAATGATCTATAGTATAATTGTATACAATTACAAGGACGGTTGGTTTGTTTGTTTAAATGTTTATCGCCACTCAGCAATTTTTCAGCTTTGTCATGGCGTCCAGTTTAAATTGGCCTGATTGGGGAGGAAGCTGTAGTACCTGGAGACAAACCAGACATTCGGTAGAATAACTAGCAATCCTTGTCAATTAAGATTGGAGTCGAGCGCCAGCAGTGAGACTTGAACCCACAATATCATGGTTGACAGACCATGTGATGAATGCAATAACCACTCGGCCACTGAGTCTGAGGTCCCCAGGGGCAGGGATGGTTGGAGTTGTTTTATTATACATAAGATGTTTTGGAGGAAATTATGGACGGCGACGATAAGTCGGGGGGGGGGGGTATTAATTTACCCTTGTTTTTAAATATTTTAACGCATTACCTGAGCTAGTTTTATCAGTTTTCATGTAGACATTGGATGTACACATAACTTTTCAAGTTAATAACTTGATATTATTTTATCTCGTGGCCTCGGCTCAGAAAAGGGGGGGGGGGGTGCGTTGTGTTATGTTTTATATAACATAAAACTTGCAGATGGATTATTCAACAATCGTGCATCATTCAAAGACAAAGTTTAAGGTAAAAACATTACAAAAGAAAACTTCCCTTTGATCAATGTTGAAGGGATATCGATTGTCTGATAGATCACACCTAAACGCTATTTACATATTATATAATATACCATATACTGAAACTACAAGTACATAATTTAATATGACTGGTGTTTGTGTATCTAAAAGCCGACCAAACCTGTTTCTCTTGCCAATTTTCTCTAAAGCGGTAAAGGCTAGCAGAAGACAACTTAATTTCCGGTTAAAAAAATCCAAATCGTTTCAGGGCAGATTTCCGGTAAGACATGAGACAACAGATTCAGTGTTGAGCGGTCGAGAATGGTATTGTCCCACCCAAAACCGGAAAGTGTCTGGTTTTACAGACAATTTTTTGAAAAACACTTTAATATTACTAAAGTAATAATGTATAAAACTAATTATCATTCGCTCATACCGGAAATTTTCGATCCGAAATATTATGACCCGCTCCAGCTTTAGTTTACTTACCTGTCGTTTGGTTTTCTATTTCCGCCTAAACAATGCAAACAGTAACAAAACTAGTGGACTAACAATCATTTTCCATAGAAGTTATATTCGTTGACATGGCCCCTAGTCTACGATTGGCTGGATCTGCCGCTTACGTGTCTTCGGACTTACAATAATGTCCGATTCTAACAAAAAACACATAAAATAAGATTCGTTGGACGCAAACCAATCGTTTATGATTTAAAAAAGCTATAACTTTTCACATTCGTCATGTGATGCAGTTTCTACTTAAAAGAGAATAATATCAATCAGATATCTCACGGCGTATAATCGCTGGTTTGTGATAAAATGTTTTTTTCTTAGAAGGAATTCCATGTCATAAAGTGTTCGACAAGTACCTCCAGTCCTATACATTTTGTGTATTTCACCCACTGAATGAAATCGATGGCATGCTTAGAAAAAAAAAACAAATCAAACAGTTTTATACAAACTGACCATGATACGTCATGAGCACCTGTAATCAAAGGTGTAAAAATTACCAATGCTTACCAGACGACCATCGAATACATTTCCAACAAAAAGAGCAATACACATCGTCATCTTAGAACGGGTAAACAGATCAATTGTAACTGACGAGTGACGTTTTAGTTGTCAATCACAGATAAATTAATTTCTTCATTTACTTAATTGAAAATAAATGTTGTTTTCACTGATGCATAAAAAGTCGATATATAGTTTGTTTGGTATATTTAAATCTGGGACAATTTTGATTAGAAGATGAAACTTATTAAACATGTTAAATAGTGTTAACAAAAAGAAGACGAAATAAATGGTTTCTTAAATATCTTAAATATTATATTTTGAAGCTTTTAGAACAATAATTTTTCATTATTGTCGCTTTAGGATATTTAAACTGCTGTTCAATTAACGTAGTTTTACCTTGTATTGTGTACGTAATGGCGAACCATTGATGGGCTTATCACCCAAACGCTTGAGTACGTTATGGCGAACCAATGATCACTCTCCAGTGATTGTGGTCGACGTAGGATACCCAGGATCCTTTGCGTGGAAATTGACCAATGATGGGCTTATCACCGAACGCTTGAGTACGTTATGGCGAACCATCGATGGGCTTGTCATCCAAACACTGGAGTACGTTATGGCGAACCATTGATGGGCTTCTCACCCAAATGCTTTGTACATTATGACGATCCTCTCCCATTAATAGGCGTATTCCCTAACGATTGTGTATGTTGTGACGAACCTCTCATATAGATGGGCTTATCCCCAAACACTCAACATTTAATGCAAACCGTTTAAAAGAAAATAAAGCAAGACCCATTTTGGTAAAATGGTGTCTGCAAAAGCATTCAATATCTGACCCGGCGATAAGTGTTTGTAAAACTATCAATGTCGAAATATTTGATGTATTCCTCTTAAGTAATGCAATGTACGAATTATATAACATGAAATGCTAGCCCTGTATCTGTCCATATTCCTTCCTATAACTCTATTAGACCTAATACGAAATAAAGTTGGCGTAATACGCTTGCAGAAACGATATTTTATTGCATATTTAAATATGGTCTTGTTTGCAAATCGCATGGAAGACGTCATAACAGAATGTGCTTTTTTATTATTCAGAATTGTTGATACAATAAATCAAGACTAGCTCATATCATAAATGTATATGAAGGCGTTTAACGACGATACGAGCATGCTGCAGACTTATATAACTTAGTGCTTAACATAAAAAACGACACGATCTTATTTATCACAAATTTTATTTACAATAAAAATTTTCGGTCAACAGTACAATGCTCGATTAAATATTATTACATTTCGTAATTTTAGTTTCCATTTAAACAATGTATCTTTCACTAACCCATATTTTATGATATTGCACGATTGTGACGTTTTAACTACAAGTGATATTGCACGGCTGGCCATTTTGGTACAAGAATGACATCTAAAAATTGATTAGCCGTGCAATATCACTAGTAATCAAAGATTAGCCGTGCAATATCACTTGTAATCAAAACGTCAGTCGTGCAATATCACAATATGTTAATGTTTTTAAAATATTCACTTAAAATTGTTTTCTGCAGCAAAATATCGACAAAATTTAACACTAAAAATCATATAGTGACCATAATAACAAAATGCATGATTATAAATTCTTGTGTATAAAACAAATTATTAAGGAGATGTTAAAATGTACAGTGAAATGAAATAAAACAATTATGGCAGCTCAGTGCATGCGATATCATGTTTTATGGAACACTTAAAAGGAATATCAACCTCGGCCGTTGGCCTCGGTCGATATGTCTTTTAAGTGTTCCATAAAACATGATATCGCATGCACTGAGCTGCCATAATTGTATATTATTACATTTCGTAATTTTAGTTTCCGTTTAAACAATGTATCTTTCACTAACCCATATTTTATGATATTGCACGATTGTGACGTTTTAACTATAAGTGATATTGCACGGCTGGCCATTTTAGTACAAGAATGACATCTAAAAATTGATTAGCCGTGCAATATCACTAGTAATCAAAGATTAGCCGTGCAATATCACTTGTAATCAAAACGTCAGTCGTGCAATATCACAATATGTTAATGTTTTTAAAATATTCACTTAAAATTGTTTTCTGCAGCAAAATATCGACAAAATTTAACACTTAAAATCATATAGTGACCATGATAACAAAATGCATGATTATAAATTCTTGTGTATAAAACAAATTATTAAGGATATTGAAAAATGTACAGTGAAATGAAATAAAACAATTATGGCAGCTCAGTGCATGCGATATCATGTTTTATGGAACACTTAAAAGGAATATCAACCTCGGCCGTTGGCCTCGGTCGATATGTCTTTTAAGTGTTCCATAAAACATGATATCGCATGCACTGAGCTGCCATAATTGTATAATATAATATAATGCAAATCAATGCAATAATGACACTAAATCCAATTAAGCAATCAATGTTTTCTTTCATTTGTTGTCTCCCCTTATGCTAATGTTTTATGACACATGGTTTGGTAATTCGAGGCCATTCTGGTTGATGCAATTCCGTTCTTATCCATACAACGACAACGGTTGGAACCATCAAGACATGCGAATGAATCCCCAACATTGTAAATTTTCCCGCCATAGCTACAGGTGTCTGTAAAATAAGATTAAAAGTTAAACCGCCCATAACCAAAGACCCTTTTCTTTAATAAACAAAAGAAAGCAATACTTTGAATAAAAGCAGATAAGAACTAGAAGAGCTCTATAGATGCAACAGATAAGAGAAAGTAATCGTTTTATGTTTAATTTTTAAAATGTAGAATACAGTAAAAAAAGATTTGCTCACACCTTGTACGGATATTATATCATTTACAGAAATCTTGACTCTTATGGATGAGGCTTAGAAACGGAGAAACGGCGAAACTCTGTAAGTACTTTACTAAAGTAAACAAGAGTTGGATATTTAATAGCCAGTGGCTGTTAATGTAATTGGGTAATCTTAAAAACATTTTAAAATGGCGTTAACATTTATAGACTTTCAAGTCATTTAATTAAAATAATGATAGTATATTTATCTGAACAACATGTTCATACCTGTACAGTAACGACACTGTCCAGACGAGGGCGATAATGGTCTGTTACATTTAGTTGAAGGACAGTTGAAAAAGATGCAATATTGGTTTCCATCGCTGTCAGAGAGACAATACCAGTCTCTGCCTCTAGCGTTAGGTATTCTTTCTTTAGGTCCATATTTTGTGCACTTGCCATATGCAGCGCTTCCTAAAAAACAAAGACAATTTATAGCGAAGATACATTGTAATAATTATTATGAACACTGTTCTTTATTTTAGTATTTCACGAATAGGAGCGAATTTATATTTATAGCATCGTAGCTATGTTAATACTGCAATGAAATAGAAGATGAGTACCACTTTTTTCTGCTATGTAAATCAAATTCCATGTTAAGGAATATTAACAAATAAATAAATAAACACGATAAATACTTCATGTCAAAGATCAAAATAAATTGAGATATACTAGTCTATCAAATCTTAAGAATATTATTTTGCGTAAAGACCTTAAATTTGTTTTTAATACCTTCGACGATGCTTCCAACAAAAACTAGTAAAACGACAAGTATTAACTGTTCGTGGACCATCCTGATTGGCTTCTAGTTAACGTTATGAACTGAAAAAAATATATGTATACATATAAATTTACGTAAGTGATATTTTCTAATTATAAAAGTTACGCAGTATTGGACAGTGACCATGCGATAATTTCTACTGATTCCGACGGGCCATCATAGCAACTTTATAGCAAAGTGTGCTAATTTCTCGTGCTTTCCTCCCTAAGGTTAATATAAAAAATAATTATCACACTCTGAGACCGCCGAGCCGGTTGATGCTAAAAAATTTATCACCAGCTCAGACTGGAAATTACCGAGCCGGGAAATTATTACCCGCGCCAGACGAAGTTTCTTTACGTGTCGTTTGGTTTTACATTACCGCCCACACAATGCAAACAGTAACATAAATCTAGTAGACTAACAATCATTTTCCATAGAACATATATTCCATAAAGCCCATGAACTCAGGTGTTAATGTTGCTTATCTCATGAAGAAAACAATATCGCACGCGACTTAGTCTCGGATAAGTGCCAATCCCCAAAAGCATATTAACACGGAGAGTAAATTAAAAGTGAACCATGATAGATTTTAAAAAATGGACTATCATTTTTTTATAAGTTCTTATTTTTCAATTGGTTAAAAGGTTAAAATTAAGATACACACTTCAGATATATTTTGATCATCCTTTGACATTTAAAACAAATGGCCCCTTTTCAACCAAAGGTCCTTTAAGCCGTTACGCTCACAACGATTTTAAATGCTAGATTGAGATGGTTTTAAAAAAGCAACTGTTGCTATGTATGTTGCCCACCTACAATTTTAGGAGGACTATCCCGGCATCGTTTCTGTTTGATTTGGTTTTAATTTTGTAAAACAGTTCTGAGAAGTCGTTTTGTTTTCCCATAGGGTCATATTTTAATCTATGTTTCTTTGTGTCGGCCATCTTGGATATAAAATGGGTTCAAAACACTCAAACTGTAGTAGAGAATCTGAGGTACATTTCTACAGTATCACAATTCTTTTTGCTAAGTAGTTTGTCCGAATTTTTTTTTTTGAAGTTTCAGCCATGCAGAGCGAATTAGCAACCTTGTTATCAATGTTAAATTTCAATCGACTAAACTTAAATAACACGATAATTCATTTCTGTATAATTTGGTCTGAATGTCTGGAACGATTTCATGGGAAGAAGCCGTTTGAATAGATTTTCTATATATTTTAGGCTATGTTCCAAAGTGGCGGCAATCTTGGAATTTTGATCGGTAAAACAATCCAAAATAAGTACAAGACCCATTTGAGGTACATTTCAACAATATTACGATTCCATCTGCGAAGGAGTTTGTCGGCGAATTTTGAAAGTTAAGACAATTAGCAGATTTTATTTGGTAGCCATGTTGAATTTCAACATCTTTGCTACTTAACAACATTTGAAAATGAATTACCTCTGTTTTAACAGTATAATTTCGCGATAAAAAACAGACCCAATATCGATGTATTTTTTATAAGTTTATATGTAAAGATGTAATGAAAAAAACATGACAAAATTTTTTTTTTGAAATCGTACCTTTGTACACGTTAGAAATCCTGTTTATTCCTATAAATAATTTGTGTCAACACAAACAACCACTTTATGTACTTTCCCTAGTAAACAATAAACAATACGTCAAACTGTCATTGTGTTCCGCTTGAGTGAACATTTATCAAGCACGGTATAGGTTTGTTGAGTGTAAGGACATTTACCTTTCAGTCATGGTGATTTATAGGACGCATTTTTATTATTTACACATTTATTTTGATTTAAACTAGAGGCATCATAGTTCAATTGCTGGTAATCTCCCATTTATTTTGAAATAAAGCCTTCCTGTGGAGCAAAATTGTTCTCGTAAATGTCAAACGAAGCTGTGATATTACGTATTATTTGCAGCTGGTTTGTTGGGTCCCAATTTTTTTTTCTCACAATTGTGTGTATACCAAAATGCCCGTCTGAGAATACTTATTTTTGATTGCAGGGTGAAAAATGGGTAGCGGAGATTTTACCGTCTGTATCGTTAGAAAAGATCAGAAGATTTACAGAAATAAAACTTTATTGGTTGTTTATGTATACTGTTCCGTGTTTTAAGGATTAAATTAAGTTCTTCATCTATAATTAAGTTAGTATTTTCCGAATTAGCAAAATTATCAATCGATACAACCTGGGTGATACAAAACCTTGTATCAACTGTATAGGTAAAATAAGATGTATTTTTGTCAGAGCAACTTTTACAAATTATTCTGCGTATTACAACCGGACGCCTTGTTTCTAGTTTATAAAAAAATTTTGACCATATGTTTCTGTTTTGATTTATATTCCAACTATGTTACTAAAAAAGTCTTGTAACCAAATATAGATCCTGATATTTTCGTTCCGGTTTGATTTCATTATTTAATTGACAAGTATTAGCTTTCCTAAAAAGTTAGCCGTCTCAAAGCTACGTACTATTTTCATATGTTCGATCTCTTCTTATTATCTCTTAATGATATATAATTGTTTTCGGGTACGATTGGCCATTTATCGCTTTCCATACTCTACAATATAGTTCATGTTGTAAGTGATAAAATGGCTGCTTTATTATTAAAGAAAATATATCATTTACAGTTTTTCGTATTTGTCAAATCCTTCAAGCTTTAAAATACATCTTTTGTCCTGATCTAATAAGAAGAAATAAAGATGTACAAAATTGCATATTAATGCGCGTATCTCGGTAGTATGAATAGACCGCTTCAATTTTCATTTTTGGATAATTTTACTATCTATAGGGTAAGCCTAGTATTTTTTTAAATGAATTCTATTCTTGACATTATAAAATGTATATACTTGCGATTCGTTTATTAATTAGTTATTTATTTTGATAAGAAAAAGGCATTTTAAAATTTTGTTATATTACGTAATGTATTTCACCGCTTCAATTGTATTTCTTGGATTATTTCATTCAATAAAGGTCATCAACAGTTTATATTGCTGAACATAATTGTAGAAGTTAATAATCTCTTAAATTGTTTTGCAAAATAAGACTGTTCTTCTTATTGTTTTTTTTAAATTTAAATGTTGACAATTTCATAAAGTTCTTAGCAATGTTTATGCACATGAATGCTTGTTTGACGTTAGAAATCTTTTGAAAAAATTTTAATTACAGTAAAATAAATCAATAGAAATTGTAACTTGTCGGTATTCTTCTTTGATTTTCCGAGGACACAATAATTGGCGATCTTACATTCACATATTTCCCGCACAGAACCACGTGACTATGGTCAATGTATTTGTAGTGTCTTTCCAAAACTTTGCTTTGTTATTACAGTACTCTTCTCAAAGTTGAGATATTATAATCAAGATGATTATTTCTTGCCTTTCACAGTCGTCTATATTTGCAACAGTTTACAGCATATGATGAAATTTTAAATAATTGAAAAAAATATTACGCCAAATTGGATACACCTATAACATATAAATCGAACATCTCTGGATATGGGTTTAAACCCATATCTTTTCTTGGTTATAACAGTACTCTTCTCAATGTTGAGATATTATATTCAAGATGAATATTTCTTGCCTTTCACAGTCGTCTATATTTGCAACCATTTACAGCATACGATGAAATTTAAAATAAACCAAAGTAAAAAAAACCTATTAAACCAAATTGGATACACCTATAACATAAATCGAACATCTCTGGATATGGGTTTAACCCATATCTTTCTTGTTTACTGTTGGCTATATGTATTGTTATTATTTACATCTCTTCATTATAAGTACACAATGTTAAGATAGCCAAATCAGGCAAACGCAAAATATAGGTCAGAGGCAGCAATTGTAGCATGCACTGTGCTAAGCAACTCTAGATACATCATACGTGTAAAGATAGTTGATGTGAAACTTGTCAGTAAGCAGGAAAAGAATTAAAATAGGAGTCATTTGTCCATAAAATACAGATCAGAGGCAGTATCCAAGAATACATTGGGGTTAGTTACTAGATGCATCATATTCCCCAATATAGTTGATGTAGACCTGTTCGCGAAAATTTCACGCTTTGGAATTTTCCGGCCATAACCGTGTTTCTCTGTTTAAGATTTATGATACACATTTTATGATAAACATACACAAATCATATGTCAATTTTCTTTTAAAACAGTTTGATTCAAATTATCTTGCATATTTTTCACTTTTTCATCTTAACCGGCTAGTGATCGCTTGGCTTATCTCGAGTGGCTACGAACGGCGGTCGGCCTATTATGATTGCTCCCGGCCCGTAACCATGGGTTTTCAATCAAGAAACATCATTGTTTATCTGTTATCATTGAGGGAGGACTGGTTTCTGCAGTTTAGCTTTTGATTATTTATCCGTCTCGCATGCGAGACGTGAATAAACAATGCGGGCGGGTATATAGATTGCAATTTTAGGTGTAATATAAGAAATAAGGACTTTAAAATTGGTCATTACACTTAAAATGGACCTCTTCAAAATTCCATAATTGAATATTATTGCATGACGAATGTCTCTTTAAATCTGTGAATGAAATGTGACGTCATAATATGTCTGAGGTTAGGAATTAAAATATGTAAAGTGGTTGTTGAAGGGGCCTCGGTGGCCGAGTGGTTAAATTTCGCCTACCATTGATCACGTGGTCTGTCAACACCGAGGTTGCGGGTTCGTCTCACTGTGGGCAGGGTGTACTTTACTCCAATTTCCGACTCCAGGATTGCCAGTTTTCCTACCGAAGGTCGGGTTATTCTCCAGTTACTCCGGCTTCCACACCCAATAAAACATGATTCCAATATATTAAACTATTATCAAATTAAAAAAAAACAAAAATGTTTAATTTCAAGTGTGTCAATATAGAAATATTATTTCACGCATGATCGTTGGAAACATTTGAAGAGCCAAAATATACAATTTCACCCACAAATATCAGAAATTACAATGATATTATAGCCTTATGGTGCCTTCCATGAACCCAGGGTAAAGGAAGTTAATAAGATAAAGTTTCAATTTTAATTTTTGGTACATTCCTCCTGGAGCAAAAACAATTAGTGCTAAGTTATATGCCAACGTGAAGTAAAAATATTACAAGAACATTAGATACATTCTTTAAATGTCATGTTGTCTGTCATGTCTGTTTGGTAAAGAAAGCTGATAAAATTTGGGTAAAAAAATCCATTTTTTAATCTTCTGTTTCGACCTCGTCTTTCCTTACATATATTTGTTTTGCTCCGTTTAGATATACGTCAATATTATTGCTAGCTGCAAACCTAAATGTTTTTCAAAAGCTGTGTTTGAAATTTATTGAAAAAACCTATTTTTTTATTCACTATGAAAATAATAGGTGATATTTGTTATGGAAGTTAGACCAGAACACTTACATTATGTTAAAATATGTAAAGAATGATTGAGTGCGTGTTTATGTGTTTTCTCTTTCATATTCTATTAAACAAAAACATTCTAACAACTTTTCTCGGTGTACTAATGCTTACAAGCTGTTATAGTAGGTTTTTTTTTATGACCTCTGTAACATTTGTTCAAGGTTATGATTGAACATTTTTTTTGTAGATAATAAAATCCTGTTTTGTTGGATTAAACTCATATTTCTATACAATGACAACTTCAAGTAGATATTTATTTAGGGGATGCAGGGCGCTTTCTTTGAAAATAACTTGTCAATGAATTTTCTTTAAATTATCCATATACTATAGTAGTTAGTTTTTTATACAAGTTATCAAAATTCGAAATAAAAAGTAGGGATTTCAGAGCTTATTTTCGATGGGTTGAAGTATCTAATAGATTATACAGTGACGAGAATATAAAATCATTAAAATAAAAGATTACAAAATTCTGTCTAATGAAATTTTCTAAAATTTTGATACAATGTTAAGCAATTTGTTACATTTAAGTCTGAGTTAAATTTTTGTTCAAAAACCGGTCAAAATTGCTAAAAAGGTAATTATTTGTGTGAAAACAAGCTCCCTTGTTAAAAAATTCATTTCATTATTTTTCCAATATTGAGCTCATTTATGCAAGAACTTTATATTTCAGCCATTAATAAATTGAAGTTTTAATATCGTTATATGACTTTCATTACTATTTTAAATTTTATGGAAATTATATCTAAATAATGAAAAGAAAAGTGATGTTGTTAAGGGACTCATTCTCAAGCTTGAAGAGTCATATGGAGTTTCCAGACATTTGAGGGGGATGTCTTAAAACGTACAAGATATCGGTCTCAGAAATCCAAAGGTCGTCGATATTTTTTGGCCTTTTCAAATTGTTTCCGTATTTTCCGGAACTTTCTTAGAAATTTACATGTATCTCACTATCAATCACATCAAATTCCGTTATCAGACCGACATACCACATTTCATTATGAATTGCTGCTACCCAATCGTTTACTTTCAGCAATTTTAATTTGGTGTTTCTAGTGTGGTACTGTCTTGCATATGTTGGTGTACTTTGTCGGGTTTTGATACCACTTTCCTCTTGTTTCCACATGGATTGTTTAAGACATAACCATTACAGTCTGCTATTGCTACGCCTTTGATGCATTTACTACATTAACATGAGAGCTCTCTCCTGTAGATTTCACCGACATCCTCGGAACCAATCACGGAATGGACCTTGATGGTACCTCTTACTGCCGTGGGCTGTGGTCTCCTGGACAGAATTTCGTCAGAAGTGCCATGATCATGAAGTATTTTACCTTGCTACCAGAAGCCATTGCAATAATCGACCATCTGCAAAAAGTCATTTGCTGATTGAAAAGTAGGTCTTCCTTGTTTAATAGAAATATCAGCGGCCCTCTTCACACTCGCTCCGAGCTCGTCAAATGGTCCGTTCCCATGCCTACTCTCCAATTAGAACCATATTGCAATTAATCCATATTCGACAAGATGTATTGCCACGTACTGAAACATTAGGGTTGTTCCTGTATCTGCTTGTTGGGGAATCACTAAGATAGTGCACTTCTTTCAGCCTGAAATTTCCTCTTTCAGTTTCGGAATTGTGTAGACAGATGTGCATTGTGAGCTAAAACACCCGAGACAGCAACGTAACTTTGGATGCTTTTGTTTGAGTGATAGACGACCATAGTATGGAGATAAACCATGGAAAAATTCCAGTATGCCGAATGTATCTCTTCTAAAAGTTTCTGCAAAATCCATACAAATCAGTATTTCATTCCTAGGCAGATTCTCTCGCAATGCACGTAGTTCCTTGTATTGTTTCCATATTCTTTTTACATGACCTCAAATTCGGACACTTTTTTTTAGAAAATAACACTAAACCCGGCCTTTGTGACACTTAAATCGATCTCCTTAAATCGAAGTTTATCGCCATCTTGAACTCTTCTCTACTCTTGATACTGTATAGTATCAACTTCTAGAGATGATTTGTTTCTCTTTATTGTTTCACGAGCTTTTGCAACTTCGTCAGGATTTTGTTAGAATCTTAACCCAATAGAGTTTATAGCCTTGGTTTTAAGTGCCAAATTTTGGTGCCTTGAACACAAACAAGTCTACTATTCGCAATGTTTACGAGTCCTATGTGCGCTGGTAATAATCTGTACAATGACGCCCTTAAAATCTCCAAATTTAAGAATTCTAACAAAACCTTAGAGGTATAACACATAGTCAGCCAATCCAGGCTTCTGTTTAGTTTCCCATTTCACTATTTTGGTGTCAGATTTTCCAGTTAACATTGTTGACTTATCATCCCTTTCCAAACTTTCATCACAATCCCTCTTATGTTTTCTATCACCTGATTCACTTCTCCTTTCTGTAGATTTCAGTTTCTTTCTTCCTAACACCAAGATATGTGCTCAAATCCGAAGTGCAACAATATTTTGCAATTGTATCCTTCCACACGGGGCATCAGCTTTCTTTCTCCTTTGTGCAAGGATCTTTTGAAATTGTGAATTATTGCGTTCGACAACATAAGTGTTCTTCTAACATTTTGATGTTTTCTGTCTTTTGTTTCGATCGAGTCATTGCAACAATGCTTTCCCTCTTCATGCATCAGCACTAGATTTTTCGAGACTCTGTTCATGTCGATATTTCACTCTTTCCAATCTTTTTTGGAGCTTTTTATATTTGTCTGAGTAGACTGATTCTTTTGTTTCAAGTTTTCATTGTTTCTGTATGCTTTTCTCAATGATCACCCTTTTCGTTTCTAGCTAAATGTTCAGTGACAACAAGAGGTACATGGATGAAGGACATAGAACCGTTTCATTATCTTTGTGTTTTGCTCTGTGTTTCCTGATATTCTCGTAATGTTTCCTTGATTTATCGTTTTGATCTCCCCGTCTTTTCTTCAGTGTTGTTCAGTTTGAGCTAACATATCCTACGTAACATACGTACTATTTTACGTTTCGCTGTTTTTTCCCGAAAAGCATTTTTGTACTCTCTTTTGTTGATCTCTACATCTATTTTGTCTTTAGGCTTTGTGAGTGCCATAATCTGAATTAAATAAAAATGAGAAATATCGTAACCTCCGTAACAAGTTTTCTAACCACCTTAACAGTATTGATCGGTTTCTCCACGTAAAATGATTAAATCAAAAGTCAAAATTAGATTAATATGCAAATAATAAATAATATTTTCCGTAAGTAATGTCACTTCAGATCAAAAGAAAAATTGGATTTAAGAAAAGAGGTAATCTTATGTCTCATTTACATACTCTTAGACATGCTTATGTAGTAGATCTGAATTATTAAACCAGATGAAGACATGTTATAGCAGGAAAATCAGTATATTTTGGAATGTCAGAATGCTAAAACATTAAACTAATACACATTAAATAAATGCACACTCTTATTGTTATCTGCGTAACGATTGTGGCCATATATTACCTAGATATATAATTTATAATACACAGTAATATATATGTCTGCTATAATTGATGTTAAATGTATCAAAGAACGTTTTTGTACTCAATCGGAAAAAGCTTCAAATGGAAGTTTGTGTTCCAATATGATAAGTTTATACAAAAACATATGTATTAATCTACAAACCTGAGAACTCATCAACTTCAAATTTACTAGGATGTATATTCTGAATGAAAGTCGTCTGCCCTCGAATAAATTCCGGCGGGCGTAGTAAAATTATGCCATTTAATTTACGTCAAGGAACATTTATAAAATTTATGACGGAGGTTACAATTCAACATCGTTTTTATTGATTAAAATGACTCTATTAAGAAGAAATTGAATTCAGTTGGTAAATCGACATTTAGGAACAGTTGGCTATCTTGTAATTTTCACGAAAAGATAGTTGTAAGAAGACCAACAGAAAATCCTGTTATGTTGGCTAGATCCTTATATGCGGCATTAGTCTTTAAAAGATGTTCGAATGTAAATCTTTCTACACTTCATATGTATGCCTATTACTTATTTTACTTACACAGAATAGCTCTACACGAGTAACCTGGATCAATACACTAATATTAAAATTGAAAATATCGATCGATGTTGGTGACTCAAAAAATTGTGACGGAGGTTGTGTTCTCTTTGGCGACAAAAGTAATGATCGAAAATTTTATTCCATTTAATGTTACTTTAATGTATGAATGTACGTTATTCAACGACGAAATGACAAACAGCTGGACAAATGCACAAAACTGGTTCCAAGTGTTCCAAAAACAAAATACCACGTGCTACAAAACGTGCACTGTTTTTGGCGACATCCATGACATGGGAGGTGTTGAAGATTTAAAAGGAAATCATTCCACAGATATTTCTTTATCGTGGTATATTTAACTGAATAAAATCTTTGCATACACACCAATCGTCAATAAAAACACCAGGACATAAATTATTATGAGTCGATTTGTTTATGAGCTATGAACATTTGCGACACGTTAATCAGACAGTTGTGGCTATTTTGTGAGAATCACCGAGTTGCATACGTTCCGCATCACAGCTCAACGCTACGCCTCTCGTTGTGTTAGGTATGTACAAAACTATCTCGACGTGATACAGGTGGCTCTACTTACACGTAATGTATGTAATGTGTGTTTATTATACTAAGTACATTTAGCTTTGATACGGATAAAACATGCGAAAGTGTCCTAGTCATATTTTGTTAGAGGACCAGATCTGCGTATCAAAGCCGCGCGTGCTCGACATCGCACTTGTATTATTGCCTCGCGTTCACCCATCGAGCGTAAAAATTACCTCCAGTCACGTCACTCTAATATAGTCTTGTCGTAAACAACATTCTAACAATAGCTGAACGAATTGAATACTGACAATTATTTATGCAACGAGAAATATAAATACACAAAAGCGGAGAGTGGTGAAAAAAGCTTCAAGACTTTAAAAAACATATCCATATCAAAGTTAAATGTATGATAAATAGAATATGACACAGGATTCTTCATATAGAGTCCCATATCATTCCCCGACCCACTTTTTCAGAAAAAGTATACAAAGAAAAAAGAAAACAACTTTATATATCGACGGTGCTTCATGTTTAATAAAACATCCTCTGAATGTTGTGCAGTAGTGGACGCAATAATTGAGTTTGGACAAACTGAGACATGTAAGATATGGAAAATTTAAGGCAATCTACGAATCAGAGGCTACATATCTGCCGCGGTCCGAATTCATTCCAGACCTTCTGTTTTTTGATTTGTAAGACGTTATAAAAATAATTAAAGACATAAATATTTCAATCACGAGAGGAAGATCACAGGGCTTTCCCAAAAGCGCATGAAAGCACAGTTTCTTTCACCTTTCGATATCTTAAAGACTCTCCATTTTATCCGACTTCCAATCATAACGCCCGAAACAAGAACATTAAACATGAACTTTGTAATGTTACCAAAGCACAGAGCGTTCTTGTTTCAGGCGCTTATATTGGATGACGCAACGATTGCTGACGAGTGCGCTAAAGTTCTTCTGTACCAAAAATCGGCCATTTACAAACGACAATAGTTTTCATGTTGATTTAGATATTATGTAAGATGCGTATCGTCTGTAATTTTTGCAATGAAAAAAACTGCAGTCAACCTAATTTTCTTTTCTAATTTATATTTAAATTTCGCTTAAACATGTTTAAAAATAACCGTGTAGCGTCAAAACGGAATATTCTGGGTGTTATTGAGCGTGGAGACCAGATATGACCTCGGCTTCGATGAGTAAATTAAACTACGCAATTTAAAAGAAACAAAGGCTAAAAACCGGAAACCCTTCGCGTTTTCGACTTTTAATGTTTTCGTCGTTTGGTGTGCTAATGAACGATAATACCAAAAATAACTTGTTCTACAGAAAGATTAATCATGTCGACACACCTTGAAATTCACGTTTTTCTGCCTTTGCAGAGCTATACCCTTAATGTAAAGCGAGTCATCATGTGACCATGCGCTATAAAACATTATCTACTCCCATTTAATTATGACATATAATGTACCTTTACAATAGCGGCAGTTTCCAGAAGCGGAAATTAGTAGTTGGTTGCAATATGTTGTAGGACAGTCAAAAAATAGACAGTACTGGTTTACATCTTCAGAAAGACAATACAAGTCTCTGCCTTGAACTTTGGGTATTTCTTCATGGGGTCCAAATTTCCAGCATTTACCGAATTTACTCTTTCCTTAAAAAAATTAAGTGGCATCCTGATTGGTAAAATTGTAAAGAATTTATTATGTAATATGAGACCTAGAATACAATTATTGGCCTTTTGTTTGGTTTTCAAGGAAATTAAAGGAAAAACAATAAATAAAAAACAGAAAGTAGGATGGCAGTTGTGTAGTTACATGTATTTTTTACTTCTCTAACTTTGTTTTCTTTATGCTTTGACTTTATGGCTGTTTGAATACAATGTTTTTAATAAAAGAGGATCTGTGTTGCAATGTCTAAAACAAAGAGGACTGTATATTGAACATTGAATCAAGATACGTGCTTGTTGTTTTAATAAATAATCGTTTGGAATATCTTGACAACAAACATTCATGTAACAATAATTACCTTCGACAACGACTTCAACGAATATGATTAAAAAAGCCACCACGACCGCTTTGTGAGCCATGGTGATTTCTATATCAGTTTGGATCTAAAACAATAAGTATAAATATGATATTTCATTTAGATTGGATATACAGTTGTTTTGATACCAAGGCTCAGTTTCATAAAACATTTCAAATTACAGGATTTAAACAACTTTTTCTCAAATCAGATAATAACAAATGAGAATATGTGAAAAATATAATATGAAGCAAAAAATCAAGGATTCGAGGAAAATCTCAATTTGAGACGTTTTGTGAAAGTGGGTACAGAATGCAAAGAAAATTAAGCAAGTTACATATAGATTTTTGAGTGGTTAAATTAGCGAGCCATCTATTATAACGTGCCTGTAGCGAGTTCTAGTCTAACTTAAGGCAGGATTGACAAGCATTTATAGTAACCGCAGGTTGTGCGTTTTCAACGAGTATTCCAGCTTCTTTATTAAATTAAACTGGACGGCACGATAAAGCTGAAAACTGTTGGAAGTGGCTTTAAAGATCATTCAAACGAACAAATGCTACTTTTAGATATACATGAAATAAAATATGTATCAAAGACAAGAAATAGTCATATTCAATTCCACAAAGCATTAACGTAACACAATTTTATGGTTTTTCTATCTTCTTCTTTCACTACTGTATTTAAACGAAATATCCCCCCAATTACCAATTCAATTTATAAGTAACAAATGTCTTTCTACCTACTTGTAAAATCTATTAACATGTGTTTTGTTATTTTGAATGACAATCAATTTGTTAGTGTGTTTCATTCTTTGGTTGATAAATAAACAAAAACCATGTTGAATACTGATACTGAATAGATATCGATATTTGGTGGCGATTGCCTACCAAGTATAATTCCGATTATGTAAAGCGAAATAGTTTACAATTTGTATGTGCACTAATAAATAAAAGTTATAGCAAAACTTAAAATAGCAGCTAAACGTTTGGACAATAAGTTCACCTTAAAACGTATGTACTTTCCATTTTATTCCTCTATAACTGTTTAATATCTTCGACTAAACGACATTTGATGTTGTACGTTTTTGCACAGACAAAGCATGTAGGCGAGTCTAACATTGATATACGATTACTTGATTAAGTGGTTGCTAAAATGTTCAGCTAGCATATTTAGGCGATAATGACAAGTTAAAAACAATAAATATGTTGTAGAATTAAAATTAAGAAATGAACATACAATATTGACTAACCAAAGAAAAGTATGTCGTGTTATGTAGGAACGGAAAGTTAAGCTTTTTTTACACGGCTACAATGCGTTGCTATTAATCTTTCAACACAGCATCCTCTTTTGCAAGGTCAGAAATTTGCGTTTAAGAAAAAGAGAAACCCAATATAAGTGGACTCATATTTCATTACGAGGGTTGCCCTTAGCAGCCCCTGTTGTTCGAACACAAGTAAATCTTCTTAGAACCCAGCATCGATATACAATCAATGATAGTATTTAGGATAAACGTATACTTTCAGCGCAATTTTACTCCCACACAAATTGCAGGCTAACCACATAAAACGACCCCTCAGTCAAAGTTCATTTACAGAGCCGTTGTCATTTGGTATATATGATATAAAACACACTTTATAAAGCCATTTAGCTGCAAATTTTAAGTTAACCGTTCATCTGTTTTGTGAAGGTGCCAACATAAATTAAATTATTCAATAATGTACCACAACCAGAAGAACTAAATTAAAACGGTACCTGTTAGCAGTTTGGTAACATACAAGTTTACTGCAGCATTGTTCTAAATGAATTGTATTTATACTCGTCAAAACTGGATTGTCTAATGCTGAATATCTGAAAAAATGAAAAATTGACACATATTTACCATATTAAGGATATCAAACGGACTGTGTTGACCACAAACAATATGTCAAGTTGTCTGTCTGAATGAAGAGATATCCGGCTAGTAGTCAAATTCATCTTTGAGGTGGCATTAACCTGTAGCCTACGTATACATCTATTACATTGTATATGCATACAAATATGTCATTTTACGTACATCATATACGATGATTAATAACAAGTACAAGTAATAAGCAGTAAAATATCAATACGATCATACTTTACAATTACCATTTGGTTTAGACGTCAGCCCTATTGATTTCACTAATTTGAAACACTTTCAATAGTTTAAAGGAAATTGCGCTGTTTTTTCAATTTAACACCTTTTTTGTAATTTGTCAGCTATATCATTTTGTAGGCTTTTTTGCATTGTGGAAGCCGCAGTACCCGGTAAATAAACTTTTTGCGCATTGAATATTTCTGTTTTATAATGAGTTTCGTTAATATGGAGTTTTGAATCGGATGATACAACATAATATCCTGGAAAAGTATACCTTGGGCTATTGAATATCACGTTCTGTAACGAGTAATTTGACGGTGTTTTAAACAGCTTGTAAAAAATGGTGATCCATATAACGATTTGGTATTTTACAAAGGATAATAAAACATCGTGTACTGGAACGAATAATGAAACATAATGTTCCAGACCGAATGATAACATATGGTGTTCTAGACCGAATAAGAAAATATGATGTTCTTGAACAAAAAAATTATATGATGTATTGGAATGGACCATAAAAATTGTGTTCTGGAATAGATGCCAATATCTAGTATAAAATATTTAATGCGCTTGTTTTAAACACATTGTTTCCATTCCAGAACAATATATTTTTAAATGGCAAATGTAAATGCACATTATACCTGGGTAAAAGTTCCTACACGTGTTCTATCTCGAGAAGAGATTTTATATTAATTTAAGGTTTAAACAGACTTAGTCCGAGCTTACCACAACCCCATTAAAATAAATTTCGGGTTTAAATTTAAATTTAAGCTCATGTTAAAACTTAATATCCTACCTGTATTACTGTTCAGGTAAGTTGCGTTCATGTAGTATTCCGGATCTTGAAATCTTGATTATCTGGGTTTTTATATATGTACCATTGTAACACCGGGTGTGATAAGACTTCCGGGGGGGGGGGTCCACTGTTGGGAATAATTTAACATGACCTTTAAAAAATCAAATAAAAAATTCAAAGGTAAAGGTCACATTATAATTCTTCATATCATGTCGTGTGCTTTCTCCTGAAGGACCATGAAGTAAATACAATTAATGAATTGTATTAAAGACTAATTTCTTATGGATTAATAAAATGTAATGTAAGTAGCAATTGTTCAATGAATATAGCAAATCTTCTCTGTTGATTATTGACCTTCAGGAAGGTCGGTGAACAAGTTGAGAGGTCAATGTTAAGTTACACATTTTTTTTTTACCTTTTTACCTCTTTATTTCATAAGATAATGGAATGGTTTTTCTCTGATTTCTATATATTGCAAATGTATTCAATTTAAATTTAAACGAAGTTATGGTCAAGGTCACAGTGTCCTACAATTTGACCTTTTCTATTAACATATAGAAATACTGCTTGCTGTACGTAAAGCGAGCATCCAATCAACCAATGTATCTTGATGTATGAATACGAATCTGTTTCTTTAACGACTTTTACTTCTGCACATTATAATGCATAATGAGACATAAGAAAAAAGTGTGCAAAATAGTACATCTTTTTTAAGGTTGTAAATGAAAGTTTTATTATTTACAATGGAAATTGTCAATCCTCCTGTAATAAATTTAGTACAAAAATACCATATCAACTTTCAAATTTTTATTCTTGTCACATTTTGAAAATGTCAATTATAATAGGTATCATCATCCCTGTTTAAATGGTGTTTAACGCCACTTTAACCATTTTTTTCAGTTATATTTTGGTGTCCAGTTTGTATTTAAGAGGAAGACGGATACCCGGAAAAACACCGGATCATCGGTATGAAAAAAAAATCTTTGTTAATTGTGATACTCTAACCCGCAACCACAGTGATAACAAATAAACCGAGGCCCCTCCAAGAAACATGGAAATTGCCGGAAATTTCCGAAGCGTTACATTTTCGCGAACAGGTTTACATCAACTATATCGGTGAACATGATGCACCTAGGAACTAATCCATATGCATTCTTGGATACTGCCCGTGATCTGTATTTTATGAACAAATGACCGGTTAGGAGAACATTTTTAATTCATTTCCTGCTTACTGACAAGGTTCACATCAACTATCTTAACACGTATGATGCATCTAGAGATGGTTAGCACAGTGAAATCTTCAATTGCTGCCTCTGACCTATAGTTTGCGGTTGCCCTATTTGGTTATCTAAACATTGTGTAATGAAGTGCTGTAACTAATAACAATACATATCGCCATTTAACATTAAAAAAGACAGTACGAATTTTGTCCACAAAAAGACGGCTTGCTTTTTAGGAAAGCTAATACTTGCTATTCTTATTATTGATCAAGTTAGTAGTGCGTGTTAATTTATGTTTGTTTGTTTGTTTGAATTGTGTTTTAACGCCACTTTCAGCAATTTTTCAGCTATTTCATGGCGTCCAGTTTTTATTGGGGGAGGAAGCCGGAGTACCCGGAGATAACCCCCGACCTGCGGTAGGAAAACTGGCGTGTTATGAGATTTCGCGAAAGAAGAAATATACAAAACAGCTTGATGTCTGAAGGAAAGAAGGACAATGTGGGTTGATTAATTGATTTTTCTGTTGATTCACTCAATGGAAAATCTATCAAAATGATTGTTTTGACAATTATTTTCAATATGTTTGTATAGGTCCAAGCCAAGTTTTACAAGCTAATATCCAAAGATATAGCCCAACTTAGATGTTACATGGAAAAGTCCAAATCGTACAAAATGGCTTTGACCGTACTAATTCTCTCACTGAGAGAAACATAAATTTAACATTAAAAATCACATAGTTTTCCAAATGGCTATAATATGAAATTGCAGTTGAAAGTACATAATATTTACCACTGAAATCTATATATGGTAAGAAACAAAAACGGTCATGATATGAACTGGGTTCTTTAAGTACAAAATGAACGAAACGACTGTGAACCTTTTGAAATAAAAAAGACTAAATATATATATTTATATATTATTCATACCAACTAAGCATTTTTAAGGATGAACCATTCCATATGCATGTACATCAAAAATAAAATAATAAGACTTTACCTCTTATATAGTGACCTTGACCATGCTGAAGCTCACCAAGGAACAACAGTGATGATCGTATCTCAATATTTGTTATATTTATTGGGGAATGGCTATTTACAATTAATTTTATTGATGAAGGATAGATACTTTTATTACAAATTATCATTTAAAGTATATGGCACTTGAAGACTTTAAAGGAATCTACAATTTAGTCATGGCTTGAGTTTTGTTTTTCTTATAGTTCATGAAGAAATTTGGCCTCAAATAGAAAAAAAAATACATTAATTTTTTAAAAATTATAATTAATGTTGGTTAATACGCACTAAGTAAAAAAAGATTAGAATAAAAGTAAAAATCACGGTTATTGAAATGTTTATGGAAGCAACCATCAAAAGTTTGTCAGTAAGCGAATCAAATTAAAATGCAGATCGAAAACCAGTCCTTGTTGTAGCGTCTCAAATGTTTGTTCTAAGAGAAGAAGCAACCTCTCACAACTTTAGAAACTTTTGACTTTAGTATTCCTCTGCGGTGTGATTGATTAAATATTTGCTTTAGGTCTAGCGAACAATACTTCATTTACATTTAAAACGACATTCTGAACGACAACAGGTTTACACACAATAAATCAATATAAAGAAATAGACTGATGGGAATATTGTTACTACCACCGGAAAAATGTGAAGTATTGAGTAGAAAAGAGAATTTTAACTTCTGGCTAAAATATCTACCATTCTTCGAAATCCTGTGTTGCAAGACCGTAAACATTGTATTTCATCCTGTATTGTTTATATTGACATCTGGAATTTAATAATTCCAAGCAAATCACATTATAAACCAATGTTGGTTTGAATGGGTTTAAACGCCACTTTCAGCAATTTTCCAGCTATTTCCTGGCGTCCAGTTTTTATTGTGGAATAAGCAGGAACACCCGACGAAAACCCCGAAAACCCCGAATCTTCGGTACGAAAACTGACAATCTTTGTCAATTAAGATTGTAGTCGAGCCTACGCCGCTTGATAGAGATCCGTCACCTGAACAGCTATATTGGAGTCAAGGAATGACTAGTGAGTTCTGAGTCAGAATAATATGCCCGTGTGTGCTATTGTTTTCTTAGTACTGTTTGTCTATACTGAAAGTTACACCTGCTCAACGTTTTGCTTGCATTTTGTTATTATTCCAGACTGAAAGTTTATACAGCTAAAATCCAATTTGCAAACATTCTCAACGATACACGTCCATATTTTATATTTTGCCTTTGTTGTTGACCTATCGAATCGTCGTTGAAATTTGCTACGGGAATTTGAATTTCTCAAGAGATGTAAGCGTTGTTTTCAAAAAGATCGTCTGCTTTCGTATCTTCAGTGGTATTCAGACTAACCGGGAGACTTTTCCCGCCTTAACTGCAGACGACATTACCAAAAAGGATTTCGAATAGACAACAATCGACCACACCTACAGATCCGTTGTAATTTAGTTAAAACTTTACTATAGAAAATTAATCTATCGAAATAGAAAATCCGCCGCATTTCAAAACGCTAAATTACTGTGGAAAATAATTTTATGACCAAACGCGGTAAGAGTTTTTTTTGTCAGCCGAAAAACCACCCCCAGACACGATAATATTGAGTATAGCTTTGTGAAATCCAACGCGATATGCTAGTTTAAATCAGACATATACAAAGAGGCACAATAATGATCTCGTTTCCAAGATATACTAGTAGAAAAAGTTCTATAAATCAACCTGTTTTATGATGCTTACCTGCCTTCTTAGTACCGAAACCTTATGTTAATGCGAGACATTCTTTAACCTAGTTGTTTGACAACTGCATATACTGTCTACTAAGTATTAAATATAAAAACGCCTTAGCAATAGGAGCCCTTTTCAGACTCAGGAATTAATGGATTTTCACAATACGCTGTAGGAAAGGCAAAGACAGTAAGTGCTTGTCTTAATACCAGTCTTTGTCTTGAATGTCAGGTATTTCCTCATCGGTCCAAATTTTAACATTTACCAAATTTTCTCTCTCCTGAACATAAAACAAATATAAATGATGCTTTAGAACTTTAGAACACAGTGTTAGTCAATGAAAAATATTGTTGTAGGACCAATACGGCACGTAATATAGGATTATTAACAACGTTCGTCTCTCTGGTATTCATTACAGCTAGGTATATTTCAAACAGATATCTGTACAACTAAAATTGACACAAATTCTAAGTTAACGACTTATGGATCAAAATTTGCTTTAAGAAATTCGTGAGATTTGCTAAATGTTAATGATATTAAACACAATCTTTTTATAAAAGAACAAAATGGTTAAAAAGTTATTTGAATGAATAATTTGCTTAGCTAAAGTCTGTGTTTTGAAACTGTCGATTTCCAGAAAAAGACTATTTTACTAAGTGTTAACCACACTCATTCAGAATGATTGTCATTTTGTAAAACCTGATCACGTTTATTATAAAACACTAAATACATATGTTTCTTACTTTGTCGTCACGACAATCAATAACAAAACCCATCTGATACAGATGAATGACGTTAAATATCCAGTTATCTCGCACATTATTGCTGTATGCTAGAGCCAACACTGACGTGTCTGCTGACATGATCTGTACCAGAGTCACTTTTTACCGGAAACAATTGTATCCGTGGCCTATCGAATAATCATAATAACTCCATTGTAGTGTTACATAAAATTATATTTTAGAACATAAACTAATCTTTTCAAATATGTCATGGAGATAGGTAAAGACTAGTAAACATTACATATCAACTCATTTCTGAAACTACAGGGCAGAAACGTTGAATAAGTTGATTTCAAAGGAATCAATCAATTTTAAAAAGTGGTTAAAAAAGCTATATGTTCGATACATACAGTACATAATTATTCAATAATTTAAAAATAAAAGTAGAATTTCTACTATGAAAACCAAAGAGTATAACTTTATTTCACTATGATACGCTCCCAATATCTCTAAACCCACTTGCGTATAAAAATACAAGTTCTTACCAGACGATCAGCAAATACCCTTCCAACCTACAGGGCAAAGCACATCCTCATCTAAGTACAAGTTAACACACACATCAATTGATTTACTAGTGAAGTTAAAGTGGTCATTCATGTTTAACTAGGAACAATACGGAAACATTAATTTACTTAATTAAAAATAAATATTCGATATACGCGTTATTTTCTGTGTTCTGTTAGACTTTTGTGATCTAGGACAATATTTAGTAGTAATGTGTGTTCCTTCACATAGCCTCAACAAAACTCCATGTACTATGCATTATGTCTGTCACAAAGTACTAACTTGTTTGCCTTAGTTGTCCTCCTGCAAAATTAGGAAGGAAAAAATTACTTCACTATGTGACTTTAAAAAAAACATACACTCAATGTAAAAGAAATAATTACTCTGTTCAAAATCTTACGTCAAAGGGGGGTAAATATTGTGCATTGAAATAAATTTTGTACTAGAAAATCGTGAAGTACATTTTTGAAACGAATATGTTGCAATATATCAAAAGCTGACTACTTTATGTATGCGTCAAATTATTTTTTCTCGCAGTCATAGATACTGTCTAAAATGTATGATAATAGTAGTAGAAATATGCACTAGAAAAAAAACGAGAATTAAAAATGCAATTTAGCAAATTTAACGACTCACTATGACTCTAAATATCTTGGACACACCCAAAAATGCCAACAAAACTGTAGGTTAAAAGTAATTAACACCATTTCACACATACAACTTTGTTAGCGAAAACAATTATGATCTTTTTTCCTAATGCAGCAAAAACAAAAAATGAGTATGTTTGCAAAAAAACGCGAATGCCAAATAATAATTAAACCATAAAATCAGTTTAATAGCAGGTGTTATGTATAACACGTCCTTTTTGTGAATCATATTAGGGCTGCAGAAACTGATTCATCTTGGAAGCTTTAACGAAATAAACAATTATTACAATTTATAGTGTACTGAATCTAGTTTTGACGCGATACGTTAAAAACTTAAATGAATTTTAATTCCCCGAGGTTAGCCCGCTCTGGCATCAACACTTATGTTATTTATTGTATGCTCTTCATATTCATTTAGTGTTTGGCATTTTCAATTTTTCGGATAGAACGCCTCCGATGAGTCTTGAATAGGCGAAACGTGCGTAGGGCGTATCAAAATTTATTGCCTGGAATTTTGTTGTATTTTTGATTGCTATCAGAATAAATTGGTACAATACGCATGCAGGAATTTTTTTTATTCCATATGTAAATTGGGTTTGTTGACCAACGTCTGAAGGACGACACATAACAACGTTCTATGTTCATTCCCATCTATTACAATTAAAACACAAATTTAGAATGTTTTATTCACTCTTATCGAAATAAGCTCTAAAATCATTGTTTTTTTAGTTTAAATTATAAATTTGCCCAAAATCTTATTTATGCAAAACTGACAAAACTTTCCGATTCCAGTTCTTTTAATTTAGTAAGAAATCGTTAACTTAAATTGTAATTGTAGCATTGCACATTAGATACAGTTGTTGCAAAATACAGAAAGACTAGCTTAAAATAATATATAGATGTTGGATTGATTTTATTATGCATGCAGACGTTATACTGCAGAATGCCACATAAAGACTTCTATTACAGATTACTTAAAATATCAAAGCAACAAGATATAGTTGATTTGTCACATATTTTGTTTACTATTAAATCTCGATCAACAGTGAAATGCTCGCTTAAATTTATACAATAACAAATCATTTTTTTCTTTCTTTCACTGTCTTCTGTGCTACTACTGTTGTTTATTACAAATGAATTAGTAATTTATTGCCACTCTAGT
The DNA here is from genome assembly GCA_944474755.1 of Limnoperna fortunei. Classification (NCBI taxonomy): domain Eukaryota; kingdom Metazoa; phylum Mollusca; class Bivalvia; order Mytilida; family Modiolidae; genus Limnoperna; species Limnoperna fortunei. Next base: position 34,397,775 of record OX104119.1, read on the forward strand.
TACAGTTACTACTTCGTTCTTTTCAGAACAGACACAACAGTTGGAACCATCAAGACAAGCTATGGATACTCCTCTATTGTAAATTTTGCCGCCAAAGCTACAGGTGCCTTAAAAAATTAAAATTAAAATCGATTAATAATTACTAAATACCATTTTCTATAATAAAAAGATGCAGTAATATGAAGAACAGTAGACAAGAACCATATGATCCCAATAAATGTATTAAAAGGAAGGTGTTTATGGTGTAGTAACGTAATTGTTGTGCTTTATTATACAGTAAATAAAAGACTTAAAAGCTAGGTTTGCTTTAACATTGTACGATGATATTTTTTTCCGGATGCTTACAGTTAACAATACAAAATTTGAATAAAATAATGATTGGATGATATTAAAAACTTCCTACTACTAGGGAAATGGTACATTAACAAATTATAAATAATAATCGCGTATGGGTCTTTACAAAAGCATGTTCATACCTGTACAGTACAGACATGTTCCTGATAAAGAAGATAAAGGTCTTGTAAAACTTGTTGGAGGGCATGTAAAAAATAGGCAATATTGGTATCCGTCACCGTCAGGGAGACAATACCGATCTTTTCCTTTCTCGTAAGGTATTCCCTCTTTAGGACAATATTTCAAGCACTTGCCAAATTTAATACAGATAAAGGGACGATTTCGAGTTTTAATTTGTAAAACCTGTATAATGTTAATCTTGTAATAAAACAGAAAATACTTACTATATTAGTTTTTCATTAAATTGAAATCTATTTTCAGAAATAACTTTCTTTGAGAATTTAACAAATAAAAAAACTACTTCATGTCAAAGATCGTTTAATATATTGAGATACAAAATCTACTTCATTTCAAAAAGTCGTTTAATATATTGAGATAAATGTATATATTAAATTCTTACAATGAGTTTTGTCAACAAATTGATGAATTCTGTGTCTGTAAGAGGTTGCTATGTTAGTAGTACTTGTATAATTTTGTATTTCTGTTCATTTTTTATGTATTTCTGTTATTTTAATTTTTTGTTTGTAAATTCTCGGCCCATATGTCTGCAATTTTGCCAATAAAAAAAACAAGTAAAATGTGACTCGTTGTTGCAAGAGAAATTTTTAGTATTTAACGATTAGGAATATATTGTTTATATGTATGTTGTATATTATTATTTTTTCCTCTTGACCATTTTGTTGGTTTTAACTCCACTTTCAGCATTTTCTAATATATATTTATAATATTTAAATAAAAAGTGCACAAGAAGAAAAGTTATTCAAATTTATGTCTATCGTGAATGGCAAACAAAATTGTAATGTAATGTAAATGTTCTATTTGTAATTTGTTTAAGGGTTCGAAAAATATTTATTATATTAGTTGCATATATACGCTTGGATGTATACCAAAATTTAAATAGCAGATATGTTTTCAACTTGAAAAATGAAGGATGTTATTACCGTTTTCATCGGTACATTGGTTGTACAAAACTTTCAAGAACGTAATGAAAACTTGTCAAACTTATGTTCTAACATGAAATTCTATGTATATGTTTATTGATATATTTTAATATAGCGTCCTGTTAAATAATATATTCCATTATTTATCCACCTTCAACGCAGTTTAAACAAACACGCTAGCTTCTTCACATTTATTCTAAATTCTTTGATTGGTATTTTGATTTTCGAACTGGACACTACTGTTGAATATGGAATTTCACCATCAATGGTTCCACATTTTACATACCTAAATTTGACATTTTCATGGACAAGACAATTGGTGTCGACTAGTGTAAAAATAGACACAGGCACTGGCTTCACAAACGGTCACCTAGACACTTTAATGATTTTATTTCTGAGGTTTATCTAAATCCGGGTTTGTAATCGCTTTTGACGTTGTTTTTGTTATCAGTTTTTTTGGCTGTCTTTAAGTAGCATATTTTGCTGTTTTCCCATTACTATAAGAAATATACTTTAAAGGGCTAGTTAACATACTATGAAATAAAATTCAGAATATATATTAACTGAATATTATTTGTTTCATTATTGCAATGATTTGGTTATATTATTTAAAAGTTTAGTTTTATACATATTTTTTCATACGAAAAAAAAACCTTATTATCAAAATAGATGTATAGTAGTTACGATCATTCAGTATATATGTAGTGGAACTAATTGTCAAATGAACACGTTTATGTCTAATATAAGAGAATGCAACAATTTTGTAAGATCCAAAACTTTCAATTGTTTACCCAATTTTATCATGAAATGTAGCAGTTCTTATTGATTACAACCTATAATACGAAATATTGCTATTTTAATATTGATTTTTGCTAAACTGGTATCGGACAATATAATATGTAATAATTTAACAAAAGATTAAATATTATTTATCGCGCTCTAGAAAGGTTAATAAAATAGGTTGTAATTGGATTAATCATAAAATATGGTGTCCCAAAATGGAGAATAAAATGTGTCGTGTTTTGTGAACAAAGGATTAAATATGGTGTTCGGATCCGTATAACAAAAAAAAATTTGTGTTCAGATTTGTTTAATTAAAGATAGGGCTTATTGTTATGAAAAAATTAAAAGGTCTTTCATACATTCGTTGAGACAGTTTATTTAACATCAAGTGTGTTTAAAATATGTAACAAGAAATTGCGTACTGAATGCGAAAATATATGGTTGCTAGGACTTATTTGAAAAGAAGTGACGTTTTGAAAACCGGAAGAGGCGTTTCAAAACTGCAAGTGAATGTCTATAGAAGAAAATGTTGTCCTGTATCTTAAACATTATTGCAAGACATTTTAAAAACCGGAAGTGCGGTTCAACACCGTAAATGAACGAATATTAACAGGAAGCGTTGTCATGAATCTGCAAGCAATAGATGTTAGGGACGTTTTTCAACCGGAAATAACTTTTTCAAATCGACCGTGACTTTTTAAAACCACAAGATGGGGTCAAACTGTGAAGGTTCACAGTGCTCGATCCACTGAGCTGCACGGATCGTTCCCAGGTGGTGGATAGCGGATTCCCAGTCCTTGGTGGTTGTCAGATCGAAATACAGGAAGCCTGACCGCGAGCCATAGTGGGTAAGGTGTTTGGAGAGTGCCACGCTCCTTCCACGGTTAGGACCCCTTTTGTAGGTGTCGATAAAAGTAAGCACGTTGAAGCCACTACATAAGATCAAATGTTTAGCCCCTACCCATACTTTTCTTGGCTTTCCAATTATTGCCCATGTCTATTTCTCGACTTGATTTATAGTTGTCAACTTGTCTCGTCCCGGATATAGCTGTAATACTTCTCGCTAGACGTATAGCACACATTTAGTCAATCAATAAATCAAAACCGGAGGGAAATTTTTTAGACAGGACATGTTGTCCTGAGTCTGAACACATATGCTTAGAAGGGACTTTTCTCAACTTTTATTGACTGGAAGTGACGTTTAAAAACCAGAACTGAATGTCACGTAATGTTGTCGTGAATTTGAAAACCGGAATTTACTAACATAAACGATAGTTGCATATGACAATTTGTAAAGACCTTAGGTGCTTACTACGGTTAATTCGTTTGGCAAGAAACGAAATCATCAAATATCCTGAGGTCAGATACTCGTATACATTTTCTCTCTTTACATTTGTCTCATTAGTCCCTTTATATTTACCACCTATCAGGTTTTTTAGTATGCTAGAGTTCCACAAGGTTTTCGGTGTTTGGGGAGATAACTACGTAAAAAAATGTTTCGGCTTCACAACGTAATTTCCGAACAGACTTGCGCTGTTCAAACATGTCGCGGAAGACCAAAATGATATTTAGCATTCTTTTTAAATTTTTTGAAATTTGGGAGAAAAACAACAAAATAATCAAAGCAAAAGCAAGAATGTCTTTCCACTGGAAATAGAAAAGACCTTAAATATATGGTTTCAGAAAGTTACACATTGTGTTTTGAAAGGCTATCGAACACAATAAAACAATATAGCGTTCTATAAGAGTAAATAGTAAAACATGTTGTTTTAGAGCTGATAGTACATGAAACATATGGTGTTCTGAAACAAATCATAAAACATGTTTTTTTGGAGCGAAAACTTTAAAATATGGCGTTTTAGAACCTATCCTTAACTGACCGAAACATTGAATTCTAGTTGATTTATCGAAGTAACATTTTTCAAACACTTTCTTAAATCGAATATCTGCTATGAAAGCAAAGAGTTAAACATCATTTCACTATGATACGCTTCTACAATCTTTAATCTTTAAACACTTGTTAAAAAAATACAAATTTAACCAGACGATAATCAAATACCCTTCCAACAAACAGAGTAAAACACATCATCATCGGAATAGTACCGAAACATTAATTTGCTTTATTCAGATAATTAGAAATAATAATAATCTGATGCATACAAAGTCTATGGGTGAGTTATTTACTGTGTTTTGTAAAACTTGTATTATCTAGGACCATTTTATAAGAAATAGATTGTTTGTTTGTTGTATGGTGTTTAATGCCACTTTCAGCAATTTTTCAGCTATGTCATGGCGTCCAGTTTTTATAGGGGGAGGAAGCCGGAGTACCCGGAGAAAATCCCCGACATGCGGTAGAAAAACTGTAGAAGTTTACATTAAATATTAAGTGTTTGTTCAGAAATACCCAACCGTAGCGGTTGAATTTGTTGTCGCAAAACCAATTAACAACTTGTATGCCTTGGTTTTCATAGGACATTCAAGAAAATGCTTAAATATAAACATACAACGTGCGACTTAAAATAATTATCACTCAATGTAAATTAAATAATTACAATTTAAAAAATATTACGCAAAAACTAGTTAATGAAATACCAAATCGTGTACTGAAAAATTGGATAATACAGTTTTTACACGATTATGCCACAATTAGGTTGACTGCTAAATGTATGCATTAAATTATTTTTTCCCGAAAACATATGCATATTAATAACGAGAATTAAAAATGTAATGCAACAAAACTGAACGACACATATTGCATCTAAATATCATGTACACAAGCAAATATGGCAACAAAACAGTCAATAAAAAGTAATTAACACCAGTGCACAAGTACAGCTTTATTAGTGCAAACAATTATGATCATATTAAACCACGGAGACAGTTTAACAGAAGGTAGTATGTATAACCCCTCCTCTTTATGAATCATATCAGGTCCGCTCAATTGCAAATTACGGGACATCTTCAAAAGCTTTAACGAGATAAACAATCATTATAGGCCGCGTATTGTAGTCAGTTGTGACGCGTTTTGATGGTTGCAGAATAAATTGGTACAATACGCATGCAGAGCAAAAGTTTATTCCATAAATATATTATGTAAATAAGTGTCATAAAGACGACATATTAGAACCTTCTTAGTTCATTCTCATCTAGTACAATCAAAATGAATTTTGAAAGGTTTTTATATTCAAACCTTTCCAAAGTAGCTCTTAAGCCATTGTTTTTACTTATAATAATTATTTCGCACAAATTCTTATGCATGCAAAACTGATTTTATGACACATTTGAAGAAAACTTGCCAACAATTTTATTTCCGTTCTTTTAAAATTTAGTAAGAAAACTTTAACTCAAATTGTAATTGTAGCATTGCCCATTGGATACATTCCAGAACAGATATTTGTTGCAGGAATGCATCAGGACTAGCTTAAAATACGATATAGATGTGGGACTGATGTACAAGACTTCTATTACATAGTACTTGATATATCAAAGCAACAAGAATGATTTATTGGTCAAATATTTTAGTTACTATAAAATCGCGATCAACATTGAAATGGTTGCTTAAATTATACAACTCAAATCAAATGCTATTGTATTGTAAAATTAATACAATAAAAAATCAATGTTTTCTTTCTTTCACTGTCGTCTGTGCTATTGTTGTTTATTGCACATGACTTGGTAATTTGGTCCAATTTTAGTTATAGTCACCACTTCGTTTTTATCAGAACAGACACAATGGTTGGAACCATCAAGACATGCTATTAAACCTCCTCCCGTATTGAAAATTTTGCCGCCATAGCTACAGGTGCCTTAAAATATTAAAATTGAAATCGGTTAATAATTACTAAATACAATTTTCTATAATAAATAGAAAATCGTAATTTGAGGAACAGAAGACGAGAACCACAAATTGCCAATAAATGTATAAAAGGGGGTGTGTAATCGTTCAGTATTTAACGCTACTTTATTGTTACGCTGTATGATAATAACCTAAAAGACTTAACAGTTAGTTTTGCTCAAAAAGTGTACCACTATATCTTTTCCCGAATGCTTGACGGTTAACTCTAAAAAATGTTGAACACAATTATGATTGAATGATATTAAAAACTTCCTTAAACTAAGGAACTTGTAAATTAACAAATTGTAAATAATGATCGCGTATGTGTCTTAACATAAGCATGTTCATACCTGTACAGTACAGACATCTTCCTGATAAAGAAGATAAAGGTCTTGTACAAATTGTTGGAGGGCATGTAAAAAATAAGCAATATTGGTTTCCATCATCGTCAGGGAGACAGTACCAATCTTTGCCTTTCACGTAAGGTATTCCTTCTTTAGGACCATATTTCAAGCACTTACCAAATACAGTTTTTCCTGCAAAAGTACAATGACAGGTAATACTTTAGAAGGGTTCTTTTATGACCATGTATTACCATTTGAATTTTTTTTCTAAATTTTAGCCTGCCACGAACGTGTTTAAATGTAGTATGAATTGTGGTCTTAAGGAGGAGAGATCGAATTTTAATTTGTATAATTGAATTATGTTAATCTTGAATTCATACAGAATATATCTTATATTAAAAAAATATTTGAATTTTCTGTTAAAAAAGTTTTTTTCCAGAATTTAACAAACACCGTAAATACTTCACCAAAAGATACATTTAATAACTGAGATTCTAATTAAATCATAACAATGCGCTTTGTATATAATTTTGCGAAGATGAGTTCCGTGCCTGTCAGAGGTTGTTATGTCAATTGCATATATTTGTTTTAATTGTATTTTGGCCCATATGGTTGCTATTATGCAAATAAAATAACTAAAACAGTTAAATGCGACTCATATTATATCATACATTCGGCGATGCTTTCAGCAAATATGAGTAAAATGGCCAGTATAAACTGTTTGTGAACCATTCTGACCAACTTCTAGGTAACTGTACAGTCTAAAACAAATTTTATGTATAGTTTTGTTTTGTATATTAACAGCATGATTTGATTTCACTCAATACAATCTTCCAGACAAAAACTAAAGCGAAAATTGTGCAGCTATGTAAATACTTAATAAACGTTTTATTTGTTGTGTACTAATACTTTCTTGTTTTTGAAACTTGTGGAAAATAAAATTAGACATGTCTTTTCAATAAAAAGACTTTAATCTTGAAACTCTAATACTGATCAAATGCGGCGAGGTGAGGGTGATGCTTTATATCCTATGGAGAAAAGAACATGTACTAATCACTACGTTTTGATGACATATGTGATAAAAGCTAACCTAATTAGCTGCTATTCAATCTCGATATGGCTTGATAACACGTTTTTGGAGAGCCTACTGTTAGTCTTGAAACTTAAGTATCTTTCGTCAAACGGTCAATCGGATTAATAAAAGCATAGAGACATAATACACCATACATTCTATATTACCTGAAAAGCGGTAGAATATAACACAAACTTATTGAAAGATTAAAACTGTATTTTTAATAAGTGTATGTTATGCATTAGTATTTTGTTCCCTTTAAAGATATTTGTCTGTTGTAATTCTGCTTTTAGCTTTTTATGGCTACAATTTTATAATATTAGGGACCAGAGGTAAAGACACCCGACCGCAGGAAAAAAACCTGGCAATTATTGTCAGGTAAGGTTTTAGTCGTGGTTTTATAAATAATACCAGATGACAACGGCTCTGTAAATGACATTTGACTGAGGGAGAGAAGAAACTAGTTATTATTTTGATATTTGGCTGCGCCGAACTGAAGCATAGACAGTGGATTTATTATTCAATGGAACTTTGATATTTGAGCTGTATATAAAAAGCAATTCATATATAATTGATAAACAAATTTATTTCTATAATTTGTTACACGTATTGGCTATTTTTCAGCTGATTGTGCAAAACCCATTTCTGGACTATTTTATGGGTGTTTGTTAGTTTCCTTGAGTGCCATTCGGGGTTTCTAAATTTGCGGAAAATTTTATCTGACATGACACCCAGAAAATTTAATGTGATATTGCTGAAATTATTTCGCTCGTTTTGAGGTGTCTATCATTACTCAACGAAACTTGGTGCCTAAGTGAGAGCAAAAAATGTTAATAGTTTCTCCTATACGCAAACAATTAAGAGGCCGTTGTCAGATATTAAAAGAGAAAAAGTATGCATTTTACAATATAAACGCAGTAAAAAATGAATGATTAAAAGAAAGAGTTGAAATCTTACCTTGAAATCCAGTATATTACTAGTAGAAAGTACTTTGGTCAACTGAATATAAAATACACAAGCAACATCTTTTATATACTTTCACCTACAGAAAAAAAGGATTGCATGATAAGATTTTCATAAAACAGGATATCATGACAAATGTTCATAAAACAGGATGTCATGACAAATGTTCATAAAACAGGATGTCATGACAAGATGTTCATTAAAAAATGACCCAGCATGGTTTAGGTTTGTAGAGTTTAAGACATTAATAAACATCAACTTCTGGTCATGATCAATTATAGTATGCGTTTTATTGTTATTAACTTCTTTTATTTTAATTTGATCTACACCATCAATTACATCCTGAATTTGACAATTTCCTTGACATGACAATTGAATTGGTAAGTCGACAGGTGTAAAATAGACACAGGCACTGGTTACTTATACGGGTACCTAAGTGCACCAATGATGTTATTTCTTAGTGCTGTTGTGTGCGTTTACCTTAATCCGAATTTGTGATCGCTTTTGACTTTCTACTTTTAGTAGATAATTTTTTGTGTGTCTTTAAGTAGCATATTTTGCTGTTTTCCTATTACAGCCATAACATTATAGGGATAGTATACAAATAAAATTCATTATATAACTTAATGAAATGATTTGTTTTTGCACCGTTTCTGCCTCTTATTATAATATAATATGATAATATTAAACAAAAGTTTGAGAGACATCTTGCTTTTGCTCCCTTTTTTATAACGTCCCCGACCACGAAGTGTCGAAAACTTATTGTTTTTGCCCAGCTTATTATTACGAAGTGTTGTTATTGCCCAGCTTTTTATTATTTCTGGTCAGAGAGTTTGTCTTACTCGTTTTTTTATAGAAGTGGTTGAGCGATCTTCGTGAAATTTCTAATGCCATGTCTAGTTGTGTACAAGGTTAAATTTTTTTTAGAATGGCCGCCGTTAAAGAAAGCAATGTCGATCTTAGATCTCAAGGTTTTGAAGTAAAATTGGTTCACTAATACAACTGACTATTCTAAGCAGATTTACCGAAAAAAATTTAACGCGAACGACGCCATTTTGTAAAGGCTGCCGTTTATCCACACCCACCTCCAAAATCACCTTTACCCAATTACAACGAAATTTGATATGTAGGTAGATTTTGATGCATAAACTAAGAATGTGGCCTACTATGTGGGGAGACGGGAGGGGACTTTTTGTGACTCGCTTGCAATCACAATCAGCACTATTTTTTTTTCTTCCGCTTTCCGCCGAAATATTTTCCTTCCGTGTTCTCTTAGACCGTAATTTGAATCGAGATGAATCTTCATTTAAAAATAGGTCATGCCTTGAAGTAGTGCACACCAATTTTATAAGTTTGGAATGGGCGGTCATCTTGAAACGGCGGCCATTTTGAAAATGAAAAAAATCATTAAAAATACAAAGGGTAACGAATTTTAACAAAAATTTGTATATAAGTGGAGTCCGTTATAACGCACCATATGACGCACACGTCGACTTTCTATGGCTGCCATTTTGAATCCAAGATTGCGGCCGAAAATTCTGAATTCCGATTTGGATCCCTGGTAGATAAAGTTGTTGCTAACGAATGGCTGAACTTGAGGGTGCACGTGGGTCGGTTGGGAGCCAGTTATGATCCATAAGATCATCATCATGTTTAATTATTATTATTATTTTATTCAACTTCTAAGACATGAACTTATCCGGAAGATTACGTGAAAGCGCCTAAACCGATCAATTTGAAACTTGTAGAGGTTATACAGGATCACTTAAAGGGATTCACTCAACTTTCAAACTTTTCAAGATGCCCGCCACCGCCATTTTCAAAATGGTTGCCGTTGTAAAAAGGTGCATTTCTCAGATTTCGGTAATGGCCAGAGAAAACACTTTGACAGATCAATTTTAAACTTGGCACTATGCTTGGTATCAACGAAAATACCTTAATTTTATTTTTTGACCAAGAAATACAGCTTTGTTTAATAATTATATTGCTAATTAACGATATAATTAATTAATTATATTGCTAAATAAATATATTGTTTTACTTTGAGTTAATATTAACAGTTTTAAGTAAAAAAAGGGACACCAAATTTGATCACGTGGTCAAGTGTTGTTCGGATACCTTAACTAATTGTTAAACGAAATGTTAATGTTTAATATAAGAAAATGCAAAAATAATGTAAGATCCTAAACTGACAGTACAACAGAAGCTTGGTTCCTATTTGAATCATCCAGCATTCCCATGCATACGAAAGTAATACTTCATACTGAACTGAAGACAGGTGTATGAGGTATGTATTAGGTAATATTTCAGACTGCTTGTAGGGTCTACAGCTTTGCCCTAAACATTGTTTAAAATCACTAGTCTTGAAACATTTAAAACAGAACTTGTAGCAATAAAATTAAAAAAAAACTATTTTCTGAACATAAACAAAAAAGGTGGGACTTAACATCATTTAGATTCCAGGAGACCGCATTTACTTCTGCTTACCAAGAATTTTCCTCAACACTTGCTTACAGCATTTCTTATTGTTTATTTGTTAAAATGAGGTTTTGCCCCTTATGGGACAATGATGGTCAGTTTTTTTGTCAAAGGTCGGGAATTTTCTTCCGTTAATGTAATCCCTTTTACAACCCCTTATTTTATTTATTGTTTGTATTATTTGTTTGAGGACGGTTTTACGCAACTTCTAGCAAGTTGTGTGCTTTATAACGAAGTAAACACTATTAAAGGAAGGAAGCAGGATTACCCGATGAAACCGTCTACTTTGCGAACTCAAATTATATATGTTTAGAACTATAGCTGGCTCTGTTGTTTGCTTTATCATGAAGTAAAACTACTAAAAGATAACCCGACGAAACCGTTTCTTTGCGAATGATGTATGTTTAGAACTTAAGCTGACTGTTCTATGCTTTATCATGAAGTAAAACTATTAGGAAAGATAGCCGGATTACCTGATGAAACCGTTTTCTTTACGAAATTATGTATGATCAAATCTTTTGCTGACTCTGTTGAATATCCTTATGTCCGTATATTAATTCCAACTAAAAGGTACAACATTCTATGTCTATAAAGATCTCTGTCTATCGATTTATAGCGTTTATACAATATTCGCCAAAAGCTATAGGTCAAGGTGAGATACTTGCACACTTCCCATTCAAGATTGTTTCTTTAAGCAAATGATCACATTAAAACCAAGTAAAATACAATCAGTAATTTTATTTTCTTCAAATATTTTTGTCATGTTGTTTCTATTTATTTTTTTTCTTCAAGTCACTCTTTTACATCACCTTTACAGCACCACCTGACTAAGGTGTACAGGGTATAAAGAAAAATCAATGACAGTTGACTATTATTTTACAAAAGAAATACAATGTATTGATTAATTTTATATATAATTTTCTCTCTCTCTGTCTCTCCCTCACACACACACCCCCACACACAAATACACTTTCTCTAGTCTATCACTTCCTCTCTTTTTCTAGTTCTCTTTATAGAATATAAATAGAAAATAGATAGATGAATATATCAAAAGAAAAAAAATGTTTTGATTCAATGTTGTTTGCTCTGTTTACCAAATGAATCAAGCAGGGTATTTTTGGTTCTTAAGAAACTACCATTCAGGATAAATAACTTTGATAGGAGCCCAAAATTTGTCTAGTGCAGAAACATTGTTGTGCTCTCTAGCTGTGTATAATTCAAAGCTATAAAAATATTTCAATCTATTTCTCAGTTCAGCTGGCTTTGGAATTTTCCTTCTAGTTTGCATTTACAAATATACTTTTTGACAAAAAATTATTAGAAAATTCAAAAATAGGCTTTCTTCTACAAAACCTAAAAATAAGTTCCTTTTGTTAATTTCAATATTAACGAAGAAATGTTTCACGCTTTCAAAGAGCAGGTTGAGAAATTCACTTGACAGTCATAAAATAAATGTCCAATATTTTTCTCTTCATATCCGCAGAAAGTGCACAGTTTTGAGTCTTTGATTTTAATTTAAGTATTGGTTGGAATAATCCTATGTAAGAACTTGTATTGAACATTATAGAGCTATGTATCTCTGCAACACTTTTGAAGCATACACAAATATTTTTTGAAATCCTCAATGCGTGTGTGCAGTTTTTTTCCCACTTTGCAAATTGTTCTACTGGAAGATAAACATGCCTTTCAATAATATTATCACAAATGAATCTGATATTTTTACTGAAAGTAAGTTTCTCTAAAAAGATATCCTTTATTGTAAAGTTTGCAGTAAAGTTATCCCGTATAGACTTTTTTTATCGCCTTACGGATATTTGATATCAAAATGTAATATCGCATAAAATTTTTTGTCTGAACCCTTTGTTTTATTTGTTCAAATGTGAGAAAGTCTCTATTATGAAAGTCTACAATGTGACAGAGGTTTTGTTTACCAGCCTCAGCCCATCGGTTATACAGCGGAGAATCCTCTGTCGGTATGAAATTTAAAATATCAAGAGAGAGACACTCCTTTAGTTCATTTTTAACATGTGGCTTAGATAAATGTAAGGCATAAAAAAAAATTAACCTTAAAACCCTAAAGTTTGAACAGGACCAGTTAAGATTTATTTCAGGACACAAAATTTGCTCAGTGCATTTTTTACTTCCTATCCATACTAGTTTTGTTTTAGCTATATTAATCTTTAATCCTGATACCTTATGAAATTTTTCAAAACAGAGCAGAGTTTCCCTTTAAGAATCTTCACTTCCATCAAGAGTAAGAAAAGTGTCGTCTGCATTCTGGCTGAGAAGTGGCTCATTCCATATTTTAACACCTTTTTACTTGTTTTACTTTTTAAATGCATAACAAGTAATTCCATCCCAATAATAAATAAATAAGGAGATTATTAATCTCCTTGGCGACACCCTCTTTCAAGATTAAAAAGAACTGGACATGTTACCATTATTAATGACACTCTTTTGCATCTGCGTACAGCACTTCAAACAATTTACAAAATGATGAACCAAAGTTGAAATTGATTAAAGCCTTTTTAGAAATTCCAATTCTATAGAATCAAATGCTTTTTCGAAATCTACAAGTAATAATAATCCCTCTATGTTATTTTTCTCCAGATAATGCATTAAATCATATAGAAGCCTAGTGTTTTCTCCTATAAATATCCATTCCATAAAACCCCTTTGCGTGTCACTAATAATGGCAGGTAGTACCGGTTCAACTCTAGCAGCCAAATATCAGATGATATTTTAATATAAGTGTTCATACGGCTGATAGTTCGCCGCCAATTTTTCATGTATCTCCTATCTTTCCCTTCCTTAGGTATACATGTAATAATGCCTTGGTATTGAAAATCAAGGAAATGACCCAACTCGTATCCTTGGTAATTGTTTTATTTATAAATGCTTTTCCTCCAATTTCGAAAATAGTTGGTGCATCTTTTTCCATTCTCGTGCCAATTAGCCCGAGAACGTAGAATGAGGCCCTCAACTAAGGTCTGACGTCTATTTTCTAAATCACATTTCTTTTTATTGAGAGACATAATATTAATTTCGCAAGGGTTTACATTTACACAATTTTCTAAAGACTGAATTTCTAATTCAAGTTTTTTGAAACTCTCTTTTTCGTCCCTTGATTTTTTAATACAGTAAGAAATGGTACTACTCCTAATTTTTATTTTTAGTAATTCTAAAAATAATTGATCATTACATGCTAACTGTACACTGAGACAGTATCGGTGATACCAGTTTTAACTAAATCTAAATATGTAGGATTTCTCAGAAGCTTAGAATTAAATTTCCAGTATCCCATACCCCGTTTGGCATGGGATGCTGTAAAATAAAATAAAATAGCACAGTGGTCAGTTCTGTAAACATGAATAATTTTTGTTGACTACATTAGTGTAAACATATCCTCGGAAACAAGGTTATAATCAAGACGACTTTGTTTAATAGAAGATGTTTGACGCCAGGTAAATTGCCTATTATAATGGTAGCAAGTTCGCCAAGGGTCTAACAATAACAGTGTTTCTTTTATTTCATCAATTTTTTTTCTAGAGTTTGGGTTTTTGTCATAGAGTACATTATAAGTGTCATCATTCTTATCTTCTTATCTTGTACTACATTCCAGTCACCATAGAAAATGAAACTAGTATTTTAAAACTAAGAGATCTTATGCATAATTTCACTGAAAAATTCTGGTTTATCTGTGTTATGCTCATATAAACATACCAGCGTCAACCTTTAATCATATAAAGAGAGGTCTAGTATAATGTATCATTCATGGTTATCTGTTATGGAATCATGAACTTCATACTTATAACCTGTCCCAAACATTACACAAACTCCAGCACTTTTTCTATCACCATGACTGAAGAAGCACTGATGACCTAATTCATCACTCCATATACATTCAATATATCGTTTATGCTGTGTCTCTTGAAAACACACAATTGAAGTATTTTTTTTATTTTTCCCAGTTAAAAACATCAGATCTTTTCTTAGCATTAGAGAAAATGCCCCTAACATTCATGGATAAGATTTTAATATGATTATCCATAATGCTATGTTGACTTGAATTGCAATGTTTTGGTAAATATACATGAGCAAATAAATATATCCTATAAAACAAAAAGAGCTAGAAAATAAAATGTATCCATCTTCCTCTCTCCCGTTTTCACTTTTAAGGCAACCCACATGCATAAGATATTGTAAAGTATTCTATGTGTTGCAGTTTTAAGGACATATCCTACTATTCGACCTTCATATGATATTTTCTTAATATTTTGTCTTAACTTTCCTTATGACAAAATCTTTAAATAAAGCTAACAAAAATTAGTGGTCACCGACCGTATTAAAAAGTTATGACGTCATCTGTATCATCTGTTTTAGGGTACTAGGATTATTTGTTATTTTAGTTATATTTTTCCCATAGTTTACTGTTAGAATCAACTTAAATTGTTTTGAAAGCTTCATTGCATGTAGAAAACAACTATGCCATAATCTATTCAAAAATACGGAAGTTTCGAGCATAAATGTGGAATTAATACGTTCCCGCCATTTTTGTTATGCACTCGGAATACACAAAAACGCAGACCGCAAAAAACTGACCTATGATAATGAAACTATATTTTCACAGAAGATAGATGATAACTTACTCTCCAAATTGAATAAATAAAAAAATATGGTCACCGAATCAGGGGAAAAAATATTTGAGAAAAATAAGTAAAGGCCAGAATTGGCGGGAAAATTGCAATATCTTTTCTAGATTTGTAGCGCAGAATACAATCACGAAAGTAAAATAGTTCTTTTTTGTGTATGTTTGCAATTACAAAGTGATTAATTTTGTTTTTTCCCAAATTCTAAAAAGCTGTATTGCTATTTTACTCATAAAAAAACCTCTAATTTGATCCATAAAGAGTACGGTAATTGAAATGAAAATTTCGCGGAATTTTGACGACGACGACGTCATAAACGAATTACGAAACAATAACGTTTAAAATCAAAATGCGCAGAAACAATAGTAGGATACGTCTTTAAAGGCATTGAAATAAAATTAACTAATTGCTTATTATTTACATCTATACATTTCTATGTTTATTAACAACTTTTAGTGGCAAAAATTTATTAAAATCAAAATGTTAAAACTAATCATTACCCGATGGTCAGTTGTAACCAACGTTAGGTAAAAATATAAGCATAAGGAAATAACAAAACAAACCATGAAATCTGAAGCCAAACATCAGGTACAACCTGCACAAAAAGGTGTCACAATCAATCAATAAGCCAAGAATAAAACATACTGAGGACTGGTTATTACTCTGCTTATTTAGTGCGTAGCAACATTACTATGGTTTTACAATCATATTTGAAGTATCCATGTTTTCTAAAGAATTAGAATAAAAATTGGCTTGTTATTCAAATCTGTACATTTCTATACTTTTTTTAAATAATTTGTATGATGAGAATTCACTTGAACAAAATGTTAAACCTAAAACATTGAATAACAACAGATAGGGACATAATGGCAAGCTTTTCTTATAATACCAACTTCAGGTGGTAATATGAAGAAAACAAAACAAAATTTACATGACAAAGCATAAAATCTAAATCCAAAACACTGATTACTGGCTATTTCTTCACTTGATTCTTATTAACATTCCCATGATTTTAGCTGTCAGTTAGATTTGATACCCATCATTCTCAGATAATTCCAAATTTACATAATATATTTGAGGTATTTCAGTCGCTTCTCTTTTTTTCTTTTCCTTCATAATACGTTATTTCACTTCGGAATTGATAAATTATTTCTATTTATGGCTGAAGTTTTTAATTCTGTCGGCGATGTTTAGTATGCTTCAAAACCAGAGATTCAATTATTTTTTACACATATTTCTAGGATTTGTGCCGATTTCAGTTGATAAAATACTATTATTTTCCACACAAAAACAGCTGTTAACACCGTCAAGACATTTGAAAGAATCTCCAACACGGTAAACATTACCACCATAGCTACATGTGACTTTTAAAATAGAATAACAAGACAATATAAAAAGTAAATAACAAATAATTGGTTAATATAATTTTCTGTAATTATAAGTGAAAAGTGTATTAAAACGCTTAAAATCAGACAACAATACATTGACATAGATCATGGAATCAATCAACAACAGTGTGTAAGAGAGAGGATCAAGTGAGAATTTATGTACATATAACGTGTAAGATCACCAGTATTTGATCTAGTGCCTTAACGATCTGTACTTAGCTGAGACGAAGATAACACTTTATTCACAACTGTATGCATGTTTATCCTTAGCACTTCAAAGCACTTAAATCTGGTTTATAGCGTACGATGTCATCATTTACATGGTAAATTGAGTATTTGATGATTCTCTACGAGTCAGAATATCGTAAAGGTCTCTTTATGTTACAATACTGCTCTAGCTCTATTACAATTCAACTCGATAGCACGTTAAAAGCAGACATGAAGTAATAGACAAAAATTAACATCTTGCTCTCGGTATGATATAATTAAAACACCAAAACGTTAATCGATTCGACGCACTTTGCAATTTTGAAGTTTTTCATACCTTCGCGTTTTTCCTTCACACTGCCGTATTTTGAATATAACTTGTGTGTGATATAACATTTAGTCTGTTATGAAAAATAACGTACCTTCACAATAGCGACATTTTCCAGAATTGGGAGTTATTGGTTTATTACAATACGTTTTAGTACAGGCAAAATAGAAGCAGTACTGGTTTCGGTTTTCAGAAAGACAATACCAGTCTCTGCCTTGAACGTTAGGTATTTCTTCATTGGGTCCAAATTTCCAACATTTCCCAAACTCGCTCTTTCCTGGAATAATATAAACAAATATAGAACCATCTAGTTTGAATGAGTTGTTAAAAAACTCTACAATCTGAAAAAAATTAAAACTTATGGAGTTTGTAATTGTACGTGTATTTTCATAAATCCTACGTTGGTTTTACTAGTAGTTATAGCAAACATCAATGAAGGAAATAGAGCAATAAAAAGAAAAGCAAATCTTCAAAACGAATTTGCTGTTATCCTAAAAAATTGGATTTGTTTTAGCTCTGAACAACCAACATAAATTTAGCAATTACTGCCTTCGACAATGCTTTAAACAATTATGATTAGCATTACCGCCGTGATCGTTTTGTGATCCATGGTGATCTATAGATGAATTTGTATTTTAAAAAAAAATATATGTTTCCAGAGTGCAATAACAAAGATTAGCAGGTTAAAGTTAGATAACAGGTTGGCTTTACTTGAGAAATACATGACATATTGTAGGTTCATGTTCATTGCGAATCCATAGATCAACTATATTCAATTCCATAATTTGTGTTTAATGGAACATTAGCAATAATGTTACCTTCAATACAAAAAGAAAAGCTTGGATAATTTTATTTATGATGCATCATGTTTTATGTCATACAATGAAACGATGCTGGATTTTACTTTTACATTCTTTTACTGATTTTAAATAACAAAAACCTAGTCCAAATATTGAAAAGGTCCAAAATAAAATAAGGTTTTCAATGTCCATTACCTCCAACTAAGACTTCACACTGGCATTCAACACCCCTCTCCCCTGATACATTTTGAGAATTGTTATTTTGTCACTGAACCAAATATTAATTAGAAACAATGTACATGTGTATTTCTACCTACTTGCAAGATCTATGAACATTATTGTTATTTCCGATGCAGTCTATACTGTAGTGTATTGTTCTATTTGGAATACTGAGCGGCAATTGGCTTCCAATGATGGTTGCAAATACATGTATAGGTTAAATATTTCTAAGGAATGAATAATAGGCTTTCCACATGATTAATTTAAAAGAAACACCTTATAAATGACTTTGAAATTTTACCTCTAAACAGCATTGGTAATTTGTTTAAAAAAATTAACAAATAAGAAATATAAACTATCTAGAAATCATATAAAATCAGAAAGGTTAAATTGTAGATCATTATCATATTTAGATGACTTTCTTTATATTTAAATTGACCATGGGGAAGGTCCAACATTTTCAACAGTGAAGATCGTATTCAATATTTGTTAAAGTAATTGAGATACGGCTAATTCTAATAAATGTCAAATGTTATAAGATGACATTGAGATTTAACATTGTATCTGTTTTTAACGTCAAGGGTTTTAAGGGTCTTTAGTGAAGACCCATGCCTTTACTGTTAATAGTTAAAATGAGTTATGAATGAAAAAATAATCACTTAAAACTTTAAATGGGAGATAATTCCATCAGATTTTAAGAAGTAAAACATTTCCCTCCAAATGTGACAAAGTTCCACCTTTATAAGGCCAACATTTTACCCATTATTAGTTATTGCCTATCTTTTACTGTTTCAGAGGAGTAGCAATGACAAGACAATGTTCAAATCTAGAATGTGACCTCGACATTTTACCTTGTCTCCATTTACAAGGTCAATGATTACCAAAATTAATTATCCTGACTTAATGTTATAGTTACTGAGATATCACTATTTACAATAAATTGCATTGACCCAAATAATATAACACTTTCTAAAGCTCAAATGAACAAAATGACAAAACAAGACCTTTATAAGATCTACCTTTTGGTGAAGGTTTCAGTTTTCTTTCTATTATAGTTTAGGGGAGATTTGCACACAAGTGTCAGAAACAAGAATGCGACCTTTACCTTTGACCTTGTGACCTTTTTCAAGGTCAAGGATGAATAACAGTCTTTATCACATCTTGTCTATGCGTTTATCACATCTTGTTCATGAGTTATATACTGGTACAAATATACTTGCAATAAAAAGGGAAATAACTCTTATAAGGACTCCCCAACATCCTTTGCGCATGTCGCGCTTAATAACTGACCATGTTGCAACAACTTTCAAGATTTCATAGTTTATCGGCACACAACAGGTGAAATAACTCTGTTAAAACAAATTGTTCGGTGTGTCAAAATCAAAAGCGTAACGTAAAGTACATCCGTCATTACGATATCTCGTTAAACTAACTTTATAGTAGAAAAAAGAAATTTCGGAAAAACAAGAAGAAGCAGACTAAGAACTGGAAAGTGGAAAGCCTCAATTAAGTTTTTTTTATTACCACCTCCAAGGAATAACAGATTAAAAAACCATATAATAATTAAACAAAGATCTTCGACTCGGAAAAAAAAGACGAGGTGGAGCAAGTGCAGGATTTCATTTTAATTAGATTAATAGTTTTATATTTGAAGAAAGTGAGAATTAGTTGAGAGTAAAGATGTCTATAAATCTGCTTAGTAGCTATAAAGTGTAAATAGTTTAGACACGAGACAATATACTGTTTTTAATGTATTACATAAAAGAATATAGTCACAGCAATAAATCTCTCGACATTCAGGTTATGCTCGACACTGATCTTAATTAACTACTGTGTGTACTCGGCTTCTGTCACCAGTAAAATATGGGTGCGAACATAAATAAATCGCGAAAAGTGGTATTTACCGTCATTCAACAAACAACATCCAAGTAATGAGCTGCTTCAATTGGGTGATTATTAATTGACATGACATTAACCCATTTTTAGTTATAACACAATACCAAGAATTAAAGTAATACTGACCTCTCAATAGTTTAAGATACCTATATACTAGTTTACTGCAGCTTGGTTAAACTGGATTGTCTAATGCTGAATTTATGGAAAAACGAAAAATTTGACAAATGCTTTATGCCACTAAATAAGCAATTATTTACATGTACCATATACAGGATATCAAATGTAATGTGTTGACCACATACAGGATTTCAAGCTTCTGTCTGAATGGACAGATAACCGGTTATGTCATATTCTTTACGATCCTTTATGTAGTAGTAACATCTGTTTAAGTATAAAACTATTATGGGGTATCTAAACTTATCTTTCTTCTTACGTACACCATCATCATTTACTTGGAGACAATTGTAAGGGAGAACAAAGTCGTCATCAAATAAGTGAGAAGAATAACCCTCATTGTTCTATTATGGCGTGGGGTGTGTTCTATTATCAAAACATGCTGTGTAAATCCTACGGAATATAGTTTTTGATGTTCCTTGGCGAGAAATGGTCAGACAGAACATTTAGAATGAAAACCGTTTTAAATAATTTTCAATTAGTCTAAAGCCATTCGAAAACATGGTACCACGTGGTTGAGTATTTTAAAAACTGAAGCGTGATAATATTAAGACCAATGGGACTACTATGTTGCATTTTCGTCATTCCCATTAGAAGGTTTAGAATAATCTCCCTTGAATTAGCTATTGGTTTGGACACAAGTTTTTTCATCATATCAACGTCATATACACAAATGCAATAACATTATTTATATATTGTTAATACATGAATGAATTAGCAGTAATATTTCCTCGGAAGAAAATTCCCAGAACCCAAAGTCATCGCCTATCGAAATGTAAAACTAAGTTCTTAAATGATGAAAATTGTCCTTATTTAGTATTCTTGTTAAACAAATAGATACACTGATATAATTGTACTATGACAGGGCTGAAAATATAGATAAAGCAGAAAAACATCAAGATTCAATGATTATGATGATAATGATATGTACGATAGTTTTAAACTGCAAATAATTTGGTTATGAAGAGTACTTTTTCAATGACGTCACATTACTTCTAAAATATATTTCGTTGTTTAATCCATCTTGGATATTTCAGACATTAATGTACATTTTATCAAAAGTTAGAAAAACAAATAATATACGTAGATGTGATTGTTCAAGTTTTCTTTAGGTCTTAAGTTTTCTTTCTCATCGCTTTGTGACTAGTACTGATCATGGTAGACGAAAAGCTGAACTTGTTCTACCTAATGCATAACTTGAACCTCCATCCTATACCCATTATACTATATGCATGCTTAAGATTACATGTCAAGTTCTAAATATTAAAAATTTTTCGAAAAACTAGCGCTTTGGATATTTCATTAAATGAGAGGCATAACATTTAAGTTGAAACAATACATTGGGTTAAAAAGTACTGTGTGTCAAGATTAATATTTTATTAATGACAGACTGTCGTCTGCATCCAATAATATTTAAGTTGAAACAATACATTTGGTTTAAAAGTACTTCAAATCTCTGTAACACAATACTTTTTTTTGTAAATGGGGTGTGAACATCCCCTCTCTTTTTCGAATACACTAATAACACAACAACTATTAATTAAAATCCTCGCAAAAGAATACGACAAAAGCGCCAATTTCATTGGAAAGTGTGATCAATGCTATACGACTTGGGAGTACAACTTCCTTAGGGCGTTCGGCAGTTAGCCAAACAAATAAAACAATTAAAAACGCAACAAATCGAAAAGGGAAATATTAACAGCCTACTGAAGGGATTTTTTCGCCCATCAACCGCATACATAAAAAAAGAGTTACATCGCCTTTACATTTAATTATAGAAAGTGAAATTTTGTGATTATGCACCATGAGAAAACAATTCCACTGTAACGATCATTGTTCTTGTCTCTATGCATAAATATGTGTGACTAATATCAGTTTTAAGTAGTTTTTGTAATGTTATTAAAGAAAACTGAAAAGCAATACTCTACAAAACAGACAACAAAAAAAAAAACAAAACAACCAAACAATGAACGGCACGGAGACAAAGAAAATTAAAAAAAATAAAAATAAAAACCATTTATTAGAATTTTTAATCTTTATTGTAGCTATGCAATCCAAAAGTTGAAATGACATCTTCTAGGCTTCATCTTACCATGACGATGACCCTGACGATGATCCCGACTCTTGTCCATCTCTCTTTCCTCTACACATGACCTAATGATTTTGAGCAACTCTGGTCGCCGCTATACTATTGTTTTCTCCACAGGAACACTGGTTGGTTCCATAAAGACAACGGAAGGAATCGCCAACCTTGTATACATTGCCACCATAGCTGCACGTTCCTGCTAAAAAGAATACAAACTATCATAGTCAAGATATAACTGATAAGGCTTTCATAAAAAATATAGGTTGTTGCTTTCGGCTAAAATTAGACCCTAACAAAAATGTTAGGGTTTTAGAATTTTATAATTTTTTTCGTACAAAAGTGTATCTGTTCGTAATTTTAAGTAAAAATGTCTGCTTAAATTTCGTTTCTTGCTAAACAGAAAACTGTTTAAACGATGGCTTTTTAGATTTTAATTGAAGGACGAGCAAACAGGTTGTTAATCCGGTGTAGATAATCTGGAACAGAACATCACAGTGGGTAAAAAAGCATGTTTACTGAAAGGAAATTAGAAAATTTTTATTTACACATAATTACTTTGCTGCTGTACTCGATTCCGAGACAACATAAAAAGGCAAGGATCACACTAAAACAAGAACATCTTGGTGTTCGTTCTATTTTATTAACATATATTAGTACAGGTTCATTAATGCATCACCAGCTGGTACCTACCTTGACAGTACTGGCAGTTTCCTTCTGTAGGTGTTTAAAGATGATTCATAGTCCGGTGGAGGGCAATCAAATTTTAAGCAGTACTCGAAACCACCATCACTAATGCAGTACATATCTGCGTTTTCTAGCACAAGTTTTTCTTCACCAGGTCCAAATTTTGCGCATTTACCATACATTGTGGCTCCTATTGATATAACAATTAATTCAGTTCCCCAGTAGTGCCATCTATTTCCATTATTCACCTACATCTTATATTGACGATTAATTGGTAGGAAGATGCTTAAAAATAAATAGAATTATAATGTAACATAATGGACGCGTTGGACGGGTCGAACTGAGACAGTTATAATTTACAATAGTCATGGTCACAACTTTTTGGAGTTCAGAAAATCGCGATTTTAAAATAAATATGCATAAATTTGCTTACATTTTGATGTGAAGATGTGTTATTGCAATTTACAAGATGATTCACATAATCGGTTTGGTATAATTGTCTTCCTTTGTACGCCATGTGACGGTTTTTGTACGTGTCTACGGGAAAATTAACATTGAGCGGTCAACTATTGTTAACCAGCGGAAACTCGTCAAGGAGCCGCTGTTTACGTCACCAAAGTTCACGCGGTCAATGATGTAGTGCAATAACGGGAAGTAACTCGTACAAAAAAAGACGCTAGAAACAGCTGTTGAAGAAATGGATGCATATAAGTATTGAAGTGGTAAGTATATTCTTAATTAATAAAAAATAATTACTTCTTGTAAAATTGATTACGATTTCAATTGGTTTTGCCACAAATTCATGTAATAAACATTCCTTTTTTTGTCATACAGAATTTACATAAACATAATGCGTGTAAATACTATTATGGTGGGACAATTTACCATCTATATATATAGTACTACATACAGAATTTCGGCAATGAACATGTCCTTTAACTGCCCGTAATTTAGTTGAAACACCTGTTTATTTATTATTAAGAAATAATTTGTTTATAGAAATAAATGCAAGATATTTCAACAGTACAATTCGTTTACACCGCTGAATGAAGGGAAATTTTCTAAATTCGAGTATATGCCCATAGTAAAGATTGGTAAGCATGCACGTCTTTATAAATTAATAAATAAAGACTGGAGGGAGGGGAGAAGGGGTCATTTTCCCGAATTCCCGATCCAAAAATTAGAACATCCCAAATTCCTGGTCATAAAATGTCACTTTCACAAATTCCCGAGAAATTCACAATGTTAAGAAAAAACTTGCCGACATGTTAATATTGAAAAGTATATCAACCTGAAGTTGCTATATACTAATTTGACATAATTTTCACACTATTTTGTTATTAACAACAAATAACAAGTTCAGCATTGTAATAGGAAAAGATAAAATGACACTAAGGCCATACCTATAAATATGTCTGTTTGCTGTTCCCCTACCAGTGAGCTGGGAACATTAATAAAAAAAATTTTGTGCTCAAATAAGATTTGTCATTTATTAAACAATAAAAATAAATTCCAGTAAACTAGTTTACACAAAATTCGATACACGAGCGATTTTAAAAACTTGCATCTATTTGTATGCACGCCTTATTATTGTTTGGTAGAAAGATTGAGTAAGCTCGAATCAAATATAGTGTTAAAACAATTGCTGGGAGGAGTCCCAATGGTCAACCTATAACTGTCCCTAATTTCCTAGGGCGAGGTCTGGTTATACAATGTAATACGAAAGCCTGCTCGCAGACCGTAACGGGCATACGAACCTCGGTGGGAAAACCTTTTTTACAGTCCATCAGAAAGAAATATTCTAACATATAGCCATGGTATGTGAACCTCATGATCACTTTATTGGAAATTAAAACCCTTTCTTTATTCGTTGTACGATTGATTAAGTACCTCGACACTCCGAGATTCTGCCCCCTCCTTTACTGAATTGCAATAAATTTGAAAGAGACGGTATTTTGAGCTGTATGTGCAAACTTTAACATGTTCGTTTAAATTGTGTTTAAAGCCACTTTTAGTTATATTGTAATGTCGCCCCCCTTTTTTCTTTTAATTTGGTAGAGTGGAATTGCGGAGCCACTATTATTGTGTTAATGAATGGATTAGTTGCAATGAAACTGTCCCTTAATTTGTTACAAAACATTGTTGGTAGTCGTTATTTGGTAGTGTAAAATGTCATATTTCGGTATTTGTGTCCGAGATGGTTATTGTCCCGTTTGCATAATATGGTTCTGAAGAAGTTGCTAATAAGAGTTTTTGTTGTTATATCAACCGGACAAGATGCATTATAATTCAATACATAGTTCCTTTTTATTATGAAAAGGTGTGTAAAAACAAATTAGACATGGTTTGAATGTTTAGGTCCGGAAAAGTTGAACAAACTTGTTCACAAACGTAGATCTATTTCTATATACCTACGTAAAAGTAATCCTTTGAAATAATTGTAATAATTCTTATGTCACCGCGATTGTGTTTATATGTTTTATGCAGTGGTGCATGTTTGTTATAATCGAAAATAGACTGGAAAACATTTTATTTCAGTCAAACTGTTATTGTTTACAATTGGCAAGGACAAATGTTAGCCGACGTTTTGATAAATCGTCAAATCTGATTGGCTAATAATAAGAAAGTTCTTGTTAGCTATTTTGTGATTGGTCAATTGCTGAATATAAGTAGCGGTTCGTCCCGGAAATGCCAATTGCGTCATTGACATTTCAATAAGTGTACAGAGCGGCAAAAATTCAAACTTCAAATATACTTGAATCAATTTTCACCATGTCGGATCAAATGTCGGAAGTGGCAAAAGTTAGTAATAATTAATTCTATTGAATTATTTACACCGTTTTACTTAAACATTAGATAATTACAGAATTTGTAGAGTTTCTCGAGGTGCAATTTGTTTGGTGCAAATTCGGGTGCAATTTGTCTGGTGCAATTCATAGGTGTAATTTGTCTGGTTAATCCGGTGTAGATAATCTGGAACAGAACATCACAGTGGGTAAAAAAGCATGTTTACTGAAAGGAAATTAGAAAATTTTTATTTACACATAATTACTTTGCTGCTGTACTCGATTCCGAGACAACATAAAAAGGCAAAGATCACACTAAAACAAGAACATCTTGGTGTTCGTTCTATTTTATTAACATATATTAGTACAAGTTCATTAATGCATCACCAGCTGGTACCTACCTTGACAGTACTGGCAGTTTCCTTCTGTAGGTGTTTAAAGATTCATAGTCCGGTGGAGGGCAATCAAATTTTAAGCAGTACTCGAAACCACCATCACTAATGCAGTACATATCTGCGTTTTCTAGCACAAGGTTTTCTTCACCAGGTCCAAATTTTGCGCATTTACCATACATTGTGGCTCCTATTGATATAACAATTAATTCAGTTCCCCAGTAGTGTCATCTATTTCCATTATTCACCTACATCTTATATTGACGATTAATTGGTAGGAAGATGCTTAAAAATAAATAGAATTATAATGTAACATAATGGACGCGTTGGACGGGTCGAACTGAGACAGTTATAATTTACAATAGTCATGGTCACAACTTTTTGGAGTTCAGAAAATCGCGATTTTAAAATAAATATGCATAAATTTGCTTACATTTTGATGTGAAGATGTGTTATTGCAATTTACAAGATGATTCACATAATCGGTTTGGTATAATTGTCTTCCTTTGTACGCCATGTGACGGTTTTTGTACGTGTCTACGGGAAAATTAACATTGAGCGGTCAGCCATTGTTAACCAGCGGAAACTCGTCAAGGAGCCGCTGTTTACGTCACCAAAGTTCACGCGGTCAATGATGTAGTGCAATAACGGGAAGTAACTCGTACAAAAAAAGACGCTAGAAACAGCTGTTGAAGAAATGGATGTATATAAGTATTGAAGTGGCAAGTATATTCTTAATTAATAAAAAATAATTACTTCTTGTAAAATTGATTACGATTTCAATTGGTTTTGCCACAAATTCATGTAATAAACATTCCTTTTTTTGTCATACAGAATTTACATAAACATAATGCGTGTAAATACTATTATGGTGGGACAATTTACCATCTATATATATAGTACTACATACAGAATTTCGGCAATGAACATGTCCTTTAACTGCCCGTAATTTAGTTGAAACACCTGTTTATTTATTATTAAGAAATAATTTGTTTATAGAAATAAATGCAAGATATTTCAACAGTACAATTCGTTTACACCGCTGAATGAAGGGAAATTTTCTAAATTCGAGTATATGCCCATAGTAAAGATTGGTAAGCATGCACGTCTTTATAAATTAATAAATAAAGACTGGAGGGAGGGGAGGAGGGGTCATTTTCCCGAATTCCCGATCCAAAAATTAGAACATCCCAAATTCCTGGTCATAAAATGTCACTTTCACAAATTCCCGAGAAATTCACAATGTTAAGAAAAAACTTGCCGACATGTTAATATTGAAAAGTATATCAACCTGAAGTTGCTATATACTAATTTGACATAATTTTCACACTATTTTGTTATTAACAACAAATAACAAGTTCAGCATTGTAATAGGAAAAGATAAAATGACACTAAGGCCATACCTATAAATATGTCTGTTTGCTGTTTCCCTACCAGTGAGCTGGGAACATTAATAAAAAAAATTTTGTGCTCAAATAAGATTTGTCATTTATTAAACAATAAAAATAAATTCCAGTAACTTTATATCCCGAATTTTCTGCGCAAAATGTGCTCTTTCCGTGATCACGCTTACGTTTTAATACAGAATTCCCGGTTAAATGTTAACAAAATCTCAAATTCCCGTTTAAAGAAATGCCCAATCCAAGCGTCCCGAAAAACGTCCCCCTGAACCTCAGACTGATAAGCATGCACCTCATAAACAGAACAACTAAAGTTAGCCCCTTTTTCGATTTTTAAACATTAGAATTAATTCTACGAACTTCAAGGATTTATTTATTTATTATTCTGTTCATTTCTCGGAGAATGTTGAGCCACAAAAAACACTCGAAATTGCAATTATTCATAAATTTGATAGCTTTAAATAGGGTTTTTAATTCCACTTCCACATTTTCGGCTTTATCTTGGGATTGTTCCCTAAATCTAAACTGCGGATGCAGAATTGTTTTTTAGGATGTTATTTTAGTAAACTAGTTTACACAAAATTCGATACACGAGCGATTTTAAAAACTTGCATCTATTTGTATGCACGCCTTATTATTGTTTGGTAGAAAGATTGAGTAAGCTCGAATCAAATATAGTGTTAAAACAATTCCTGGGAGGAGTCCCAATGGTCAACCTATAACTGTCCCTAATTTCCTAGGGCGAGGTCTGGTTATACAATGTAATACGAAAGCCTGCTCGCAGACCGTAACGGGCATACGAACCTCGGTGGGAAAACCTTTTTTACAGTCCATCAGAAAGAAATATTATAACATATAGCCATGGTATGTGAACCTCATGATCACTTTATTGGAAATTAAAACCCTTTCTTTATTCGTTGTACGATTGATTAAGTACCTCGACACTCCGAGATTCTGCCCCCTCCTTTACTGAATTGCAATAAATTTGAAAGAGACGGTATTTTGAGCTGTATGTGCAAACTTTAACATGTTCGCTTAAATTGTGTTTAAAGCCACTTTTAGTTATATTGTAATGTCGCCCCCCTTTTTTCTTTTAATTTGGTAGAGTGGAATTGCGGAGCCACTATTATTGTGTTAATGAATGGATTAGTTGCAATGAAACTGTCCCTTAATTTGTTACAAAACATTGTTGGTAGTCGTTATTTGGTAGTGTAAAATGTCATATTTCGGTATTTGTGTCCGAGATGGTTATTGTCCCGTTTGCATAATATGGTTCCGAAGAAGTTGCTAATAAGAGTTTTTGTTGTTATATCAACCGGACAAGATGCATTATAATTCAATACATAGTTCCTTTTTATTATGAAAAGGTGTGTAAAAACAAATTAGACATGGTTTGAATGTTTAGGTCCGGAAAAGTTGAACAAACTTGTTCACAAACGTAGATCTATTTCTATATACCTACGTAAAAGTAATCCTTTGAAATAATTGTAATAATTCTTATGTCACCGCGATTGTGTTTATATGTTTTATGCAGTGGTGCATGTTTGTTATAATCGAAAATAGACTGGAAAACATTTTATTTCAGTCAAACTGTTATTGTTTACAATTGGCAAGGACAAATGTTAGCCGACGTTTTGATAAATCGTCAAATCTGATTGGCTAATAATAAGAAAGTTCTTGTTAGCTATTTTGTGATTGGTCAATTGCTGAATATAAGTAGCGGTTCGTCCCGGAAATGCCAATTGCGTCATTGACATTTCAATAAGTGTACAGAGCGGCAAAAATTCAAACTTCAAATATACTTGAATCAATTTTCACCATGTCGGATCAAATGTCGGAAGTGGCAAAAGTTAGTAATAATTAATTCTATTGAATTATTTACACCGTTTTACTTAAACATTAGATAATTACAGAATTTGTAGAGTTTCTCGAGGTGCAATTTGTTTGGTGCAAATTCGGGTGCAATTTGTCTGGTGCAATTCATAGGTGTAATTTGTCTGGTGCAATTCATAGGTGTAATTTGTTTGGTGCAATTCTAAGGTGCAATTTGTTTGGTGCAAATGTTTAGGTGCAATTCGCTTGTGCAAATGATGATAAGAAACTGAAGTAGTAAAGATGAGCGTCATTATCTAATTTTAGTGTACAAGTAACGTTAGTTATGTCGATGTTGAGAAATAGGCTTGTTTTAGCTTATACATATTAAATTATCTCTTTATTTTGAGTACGTCAGGGATTGTTGTATTCCCTTTAAAACAAATAAACACGTTAGACCTGAAATAGCCGATCTAGTAGATGTCCAGACCAGCGCCGTTCCAGCCATTCTCTCCGGATTTCCCTATTTATAATTTAATAAAATATTGAACTTTGATTGAAATTATTCTATTTTAAATCCCTGTATCCTATAGCGTGTTCTGTTGGTGAAGTATAAAACTCGCCACACCCAACAACCTATAGAAAACCTTACTTCCCGTATAACTGTAATCCCGACTTTTGATGTATCGCAGTATTCTCTGGTGATTGACTCTAGCACCCGAGACGCGGCGTTACAATATCATAGCGTCCAGTTTTTATTGGGGGAGGATGCCAGAGTACCTAGAGAAAAACCCGACCAGCAGGTAGGAATACTGGCAAGCTTTGTCAATTAAAAATAAGAGTCGAGTGCACCCTTCAGTGAGAATCGAACTCTCAATCAGTGTTGACAGACCACGTAATCAATAGTAAATGAACTACCTTTACCACTCGGCCTCAGAGGCCCAAATGTGCACAATATTTTTTTATTTTCTTTTTATCATGCACATTATTTTCGGTAAACACATTCTTTTTTATAGACCATATTTCAATCCTGATTATAGCTGAACGATAAGCAAACAATAATCATCAATAGACCACATCTCTTGTTGCCATAACTTATCAACACAGAAAAACCTATACGCTTGTGAAAGTTACAGTAAAAAACTAACTTGTACAAAAACATCCTCCCAAATCAGGGATTCGGAGTCCAAGTTCGCTTCTTGTTGATGGGAATAAATGTCTAATTGTTTGTTACGGTAAAGAGATCTGGACTGAAAACTAAGAGGAGTTGATTACTTAAAATAAGTACTAAACCATAGTCAAGATCCATGTTTCCTATCAAAAACCCCAAATATCATTTCAATCAAAATGTTAACTATTAGTTGCACACTGGCACTATGATTCATCATATTCCATTCAGTGTTGATAGTGGAGTTGTGGATAACAGATAGGTACCCTGAAGAGTAACTGACAGATACCCACACACATATAATGGCATCATGGATTGTCAGTTTTCATACCTTAGGTGTTCGGTTTTCACGAGCTGCCTTTACACAATAAAAAATCACCACATGAATTACTGAAAAATTAATAAAAGGCGCTAAACAATTTAAAGTCTCTTGAAATACATGTTTAATAGAATGTTTGGGTATTAACCATACAGAAGTGTTAGGTCTGTCATACATGTAGTTAGTAAATTATATCTGTTACTCTCTTAAAAAAAACTTATAAAATCAATTTAATAAAAATAACTCATGTACAAGATAAATGCTTATTTCAACACAACAAGAATGTCCTCTCATTGACAGTTATTCAGTATTTCACACTTTTTCTCTTAGGAATTTCCAAGACATCACTGATGGGACGCATACAGCGGTCATCTCCAGTGGAACAAGTAGTTGATTCACTCTGTAGTAGTTGTACTTATTGGAACAGTAACCAGCAGTAAATGCACCAATGACCAGCAGTAATCTATTTAAAAATATTTATAAAAATAAACAAAACAAAACAGTGGTTAAATAATATAACAGAAAGAGAGCGAGCGAACCCAGGCAAACAGGTAAGGTACTATTTCATTGTAAGAAGTTAATAATTTAACATTGGGGGGGGCATTTATTTTACCCAAATCTGAAACATAATTCTGAAACATTTTCATGTTTCACTATTTCTTCTACTTGTAACAGAAACATGATATCGAAACACAAGTGATTGATGCTTCACACTGAAACCGACAAGCCATTTCGTTACTGTTTTGATAGAAATGTTGTTTTTTTAAATAACCGAAACATGTTTTTGTTTTTTGTAACATTGTACTGAAACATTTTTCATATTCAAGTAAAAGAAATGCAACCCTGGTGACGTTTTGACTATTCCGAGGTGCCGATTTGACTAGTAATATGGGTGCCGAATTGTCTTTTTTGTAGGTGCCGATTGACTTGCACCGCTATTGTGAACAACCCGGATTCCTGAACCCCCCCCCCCCCCCCCAAACCACTTTACCGAACCGTTTCCAAATTGTCACAATCATCATTCAGACCCTATCTACGGCACTGAATATAAACAATGAAATTAATCTGTAATTGAGCATAAAATTTACTAAAAGAAAGATTGGATTAGCTTGTAAATTCATTTTTACGCTTTTTGGTAACAAATATAAAGCAATGAATACAAAAACAGGCAAAAATATATGCATTCTCCCGGAGGGACCGACGCCGACTTTGACTATAAATTGATTGATTGATATTTAACATCTAACAAGCAATGTAAAAATTTTGCAAACATAAGTAGTTGACGATTTTTTTCTATTTTGATAAAAGCTGAAGAACTCACTATGTCGACATACATGTACTTATTGGATTGAATTACTATTGCAAATAAGTATGTCGACATAGTGAGTTATTCAGTTTTTATCAAAATAAAAAAAATTGACAACGACCTATGTTTGCAAGTCTTGATATATTTAAGTCGAGATATGTCGAGAAAACCGGGTAATCGTATTAAGCTTAGTCGCTATCGATATTTATTCCGCGTTCTGTCGATATCTTTCTTATCGACATTTGCGAAATGATATATATATCTAGAAGATTATGCAACGACTATAGACACAGACTGACAAACGAATTGCCTTAATCATTGAGTGTCAATATAAATAAATAACGTAAACAAGTCATACAATATTAATCTTGAACCTTCTCACTTTAACTGAACTTTAAGCTTTTATACATTAACCCAACCATCTGCGACCTGGGGAAACGCTGTCACTTGGCTTTCCTCAAATATTCCAACAAGATGTTATCAAAATTATCAAGGTGACAAATTCAGTACGCCAGACGCGCGTTTCGTCTATTCAAGAGTCATCTGTGGCGTTTAACTCTAAATGCTAAAGGTTTTTTTCATTTGGAGATGGAATAATGTAAGTCCACTGAGATCGTGTAAATACACAATATAGGTAGTTCAAAATATTATATGAAGGGTCTAAATAAAGAACCAACCAGTAAACTTATTAAGTATCGGATCGACAAACATGACGATACAGCATAAACAAAAATTAATATACAAGTCGGGAAGATTATGAACGATATTTCCGTCTTCCTCGGTATATGGTAAAATATTCGCTATAAAACGCTTAAGAATAAGTTCATTTTTAACGCATATTCCTCCTTGGTTATATAATTAAGTTATATAGTTTATTTTTACTGATTGTCAGGCATAGGCTGTAACATATCATTGATTTTTTTATTGATTTATTCTAATATGACGTCCTATTATTGTGTAACTTACACACGCCCTGATATATTATCATTAATGCATGCATATTTTGCAAAAAGCTCTAGCATCTAAAAAGTATATTGCCTAGCCCGAACACTGCTGTTTAGTATTAAGCTTAACCAACAATGGTTAGTTGTATCTTAGATTAATGGCTTCTTAAATACGTTTTTGAGAAATACCGTGAAATAGATTTTAAAATCTATTCAAGAGTGAAGCGCAGCCGGAGCGGGAAACAAAAGTCAAGAATTTCTATCACCAGTAGAAAGGTCACACATACTTTAAAAAAAAGCATGTAAGTACCTATTTCTTCCATAAATTGTTTTTTATCCGACATCCAATCAAAACGCTCGACACAAGAACGTTGTTCTTTTTTACCGTAGCAACGTTCTTATTTATTTTGATTGGATATCGCAAACGAGTACGAGATAGTGCACGGGAGCTTATCTGTATGGGTTTTTTGTACCCGAAATCGGTCATTTACAGAAGATCGTATGCCTTCAGAAGGTCTGGCCGCCACAATAACTTCCATCTCTCAAACACAGTCGGATATTTTTATGCATCATTTCCTCTACGTAGATTTGTCATTTCCCTGGAAAAATACACATTGGATTGAAAATTGTGCAAAACCACCAGTAGAATATTATTCGCGAACTTAAAATCGACCAAGCTTTTATCTGAACAAAAAGAAAAGGTGTGGGGCAGAACATCAACTAACTATATGATGAAAAACAAAGTATTTTTTCTCGACACTTGCTCAAACAAGATGATAAAAGGGTTTTTTCTATTTATTGTTTTTTTTTAATGAGAAAATATATCTAGGACAGATCTACAATACAGAGAAGATTGTTTGTTTACTTGCTGAAATGGGAATATGACCTTAATTGATTGTGTGTTTGATTAAATGGTGTTTAACCACTTGCAGCAATTTTGTAGCTATATCGTGGCGGGCATTTGTTTTATTTAGGAGGAAGACGGAGTACCCGTAGAGAAAACCTCAAACCTTTGGTAGTTATACCGGCAATCCTTGTCATTTAGGATTGGTGTCGAGCAAACCCCTGTCCCTGCCCGCAAATATACTCGAACCGGCAACTTCAGTGTTGACAGGCACTTGATCAATAGTAGACTACCAAATAAGGTAAGTTCAGGCCTTTAACATGCCTTATTGATTGCACCTGTAATCGAGACATTGTATATTGTCGTGTCCGTACGTCTGTACAATATTTCTAACTAGACGTTGTACAATATTCGGTTATGGTTCAAGGTATGATATTTGCATATTACACATTCAAGATGTGTTTCTTCGGGCAAATGGTAAAATTTAAAAGAAGTGAAATACAATAAATGCATTTATTTTTGCACTATATTTGTTTTTATTGTTCATATTCTGGTAATGTTCAGTATGCTACTGCGTCAAGAAATCAATTATGTTTTGCACATAATTGTAGGACTAGTGCCTATTTTAGTTACTGTCACTACGTCGTTCCTATCACGACAAACACAACGGTTGGAACCGTCAAGACATGATAAAGAATCTCCAACATTGTAAACTTTACCACCATAGCTACATGTGCCTTTTAAAAGAGAATTAAATATTCAATATCAGCAGTAAATTTCTGTAGTTTTTAAGATTAACATAGGTTAAGGATCAATCCATTACAGTTTATGAGTAAACGGAACAAATGAGAATATATGTACATATAACGTCCAAAACTATTGATTCTTGCTCTAGCACCATAACGATCTATAATTAACACAGACGAAGCAAGCACGCGACTCACAACTATACGCAAATTTGTTTTTTGTATTAAATAGTGGACTTCAGGCGTTAGGTCGTAGTTCTCCGGCATTTTGGCTATAATTGACAATTTATGTAATTTTGTTATTTGATAATTCTCTGATAAGCCAAACAGCTGTATAGAGGTAGAGAAATGACAAGCCGATTCGAAGTTAGAATAATATTGGTGTCTTTTTGCGTTACATCATTGGTCTAGCTCTATTACAATTCAACTCGATTGAACTTTAACATCAGATAAACAAAAGAGATGCACTAAACAAAATCTTGTTCTGAAGGATATAGCTAAAAAATTAAAATGTTAAACGGTTAATTGGGTCGACGCACATTGAAATTTACGCTTTCCTGCAGAGCGACTCCCCATTACTTATAAAATATAATCTACCTTTACAATAGCGGCAATTCCCAGAATTGGGAGTTATTAGTTTGTTACAATACGTTCTAGGACAGTAAAAAAATAGGCAGTACTGGTTTTCATCTTCAGAAAGACAATACCAGTCTCTGCCTGGAATGTTAGGTATTTCTTCATGAGGTCCAAACTTCCAACATCTACCAAATTTACTCATTCCTGAAAAATTAATGTTGGCTGGTTTTTAATGAAATTATAAACAATATTAAAAAATATAAAAGTAGTATGATGACAGTATAGTCTGATTCATGTTGATATTGCGTTGGTCTTTTTGAGTGACTTATGTTCTCTTTATGTTAGTCTTTATAAATGTTTAAATAAAATGTTTTTATGAAAAAAGGTCGGTATGCAATGTCTAAAAGTAACGAACAGGACTTCCCGGATTTATGTTAAACATTAAAACTATAAAGAAACGTGTTTGATGTTTTATAAATAATCAGTTGCAAGCTCTACACACAAGCATGAATTCAGCAATTAGTACCTTCGACAACGCTGCAAACAAATATGAGTAAAATAACCATCGTGACCGCTTTGTGAGCCATCGTAATCACGAGATCTTTTTGTATCTACAACAATAAGCTTAAATGTTATAAATTATTTTGATTGATTGTAGCGATTAACAGTTTTATGAGTGGAATAAAAAGTGAGTATTTATTTTCAGATAACTAGCTGTCACTACAATAACTGGTGCCTCGGTGGCCAAATGGTTAAGTAGTCAGTCACTCAGTTTTGATAATGTGCATGTCAACATTCAGGTTGCGGATTGGAGTCTCAAATAAATCTTTATTGACAAGGATTGCTAGTGTTCCATACCACGGTTGTAGGTCTTCACCCGGTTCCGCTTCTGCCCCAATAATAACTAGACGCCAAGATATAGGTGAAAAAAGGTATAACATTTTAATATATCGAGATAGAGAGTGACACCCTTTAAAACACGTGACCCAGGCTTTCCGTATCATCACCAAACGAGAAGGCCTCTCATATCCGCCACCCGGGGACACTAAGGGAAAGTGTAGGTAGAGGGATGGAAACCTTTCCAGTATGGTCCTATACCAGGAAACAATATCCTGTCATTGATTTATATGACATAAAACGATACGGTCGAAGCAATTTAGCTGCACTAGGACGATTATAAATTTTCATCTATAAGAACCTCTGATTTTTAAACTCTTTGTAACACCTTGTTTTACGATAAGTTAAACTCCAGTCTTAAAGAGTTCAGACATGAAACCTTTGCGTCTGCATATGCCTAAACATATGTAGCTTTATTTTACAACAATACATATTTTTCTAGTAACGGACAAAAAGGCAAGTTATTCTACAACGATAAACAGATATATAGAATGCAAGATTTTCTATTCGACAACATATGCGTAACTTTCAGAGAATGTGTTTTTCGGCAGGTAATCGGAATGCGAATGGGTACAAACCGTGCCCTACTCCTTAACAATTTGTTTCTGTTTCTTATGAAACTGAATTTCTTCAACGTCTTATTAAAAACAAGAAAAGAGCCCTTAAATTTCACGCATGGATATATAGATGATGACCTTTTAATTAATAGCCCTTAATTCGCCCATCGGATATATTAATATACTCTTCAGAACTGGAATTTACAGAAATCATGAAACATAATTTGTAGACTGAGATCACGTTTGTCACGCCAATGGTCATCTCAACGCACTAATTTACAACGATTTTAATTTCCAACAATCGCCCGTGTCTTTTATAAGTTTTCTTTTAGATACCATTTTCTTGTTGATACATATAATGACTCGTTTAAAATAATAACTGGAGACCGTTTTCCAAATTGTTTAAATCAGTTCACAGCGAAGTGGATGCGATGATCATTTGTTACACCTATTACTGACTAGTGGTGTATGATACCCAACCACCAACTCACATACCACAATAATGTAGGACGGAGGAATGTATAACATAAAACCTGGTTTCACCCACCATTTCGTTTGAAATGCCTGTTTAAGCCAGGACCATTGCTGTAGTTACTATTCTGTTTGTATTTAAATTGGACGATTTTTTTACTTTAATTGCTAATTATCTTTGTGAACAGATTCATTTGAGTTCGGTATTTTGTTTTTACTTTCATTTACGATAACATTTATGAATTTGTTGACTGTGACAATACATTTTTTATAGAAAAAACATATTGACAGAATAAAAAGAAATAATGTCATACTTTACCTGTCAAAGGTTCAAGATATCTGCAAACTAGTCTACTGAAGCTTGATTTACATCTTAAAAAATTTGTATTTCAAACTAGTTAAATCTGGATCGTCTAATGCTGAGCACATGAAAAAATCAGACGATTGTTTAATGCTCATATATTTAACATAAGCAGGATATAAAATGTACTGTGTTGACCACAAACAACGTATAAAGCTTTCTATCTTGATTGAACAGATGTCCGGTAAGTAGCTCTCAAACTCACAACGATCTTTTATATGGAATTAACACTAGTATAAGTATAAATCTATAATTTGGTATTTGCATATAAATTACGTACATCATATACGATTATACTAACAGCTACAGTGACTTGAGAGAATAAAAAAACATCAAATGAGGGAAGGGTCACCTTAAGAAAAGTATGTGTGAGATGTAACTATCACTCTTCGTCTGTAATCCATAAAGTTTGTTTGAATGCGTTTATTATGGTCTGTTCCTTCCTCAACCATTCTCAATGGGCAGACATCCTCCATTGCTTTTTGATTTTTTTTAAACAAACGGATAATTTGTTGTTATCATTCACACTTCTTGCTATCCCATAATGACTGAAACCATGTTAGAGAAAACTCAAAGTGAATGTTAAAACATGTTGAGACTGTTCGTATTCAATTTGGGTACTTATTGTGCTGCTCTCCTCGCCGACCTATTTTTGTACTCTTATTAGGCTGAGTTCCTAAAAGGACTGCTGAAGAAAAAAGAAAAGTCACTGGCCGAGAACTTTAACTCACATTCCGATATATTGACGATGTCTTGTCGCTCAACAATGATAAATGTGGTGACTATTTGCATTCAATTTATCCTAGCGAGCGTGAAATTACAAACACCTCCAATACTTTAGGTAAGGGTCTTACTTAGACCTACTTCAAGAAATAGACTCAGAAAAACTACAAACTAGACTCTACGACAAACGGGATGACTTCAACTTTCCAATTGTCAACTTTCCCGTTCATTGACAGCAATCTTCCAGCAGCTCCAGCGTATGGTGTGTACATTTCACAACTTATACGTTATTCAAGATCCTGCGATCGACATTCCGAATTTTTAGAACAAGCACTGCTGTTGACTACTAAACTACTGTACCTAGGTTGATGTTATCTCTCCAGAAGTCGTAACTATGACTAGATTGATCGTTATGGAAAATCAATTACTAAAATACGATCGGCCATTTTCGCTAAGTCATAGGTAGTGTTTCCTATTCCTGGATTTTACTTTTCCCTATACATGACAATGAGTAACTCGACGGGTGTCTAATTAAAGGAAGGCATTGCTTACTCGTCCGGCGCACCTGAGTGCACCCATAATGCTTTTCTTAGGTTCGGGTTAATTTTGCTTTCTGTTTTTGTTTTGCGCTGTGTATATTTGTCTATATCCGCATTTGTAACTGTCCCTTGACTTTTGACTATTGTTGTTTGGTCGGTTTCCTTTGCTGTTTTTCTTACATGATTAAACGACAACTATAATACATTTTAGCCACACAATGCTAGAATTATCTTCGTTTGAATATGTGATGATTACGGAAATGCTCAAAACTCACAAACAATTTTTAGAAGACATTTAGTGACTTCACCATCTCCAACCAAAATACTTAAAAGGTGTACGAACATGGTAAGCTGACAATAAAAATACTGATTATTATGCAGGCCTTCTTCTGTTGGTTTTGACGTCAGAACCGTTTTTCCAATCACTTGAATTTGAATAAGATCAAACAGTTTTGAATGAAAAATTTACATTGGTTAAGTTTTGCATCGTATCGTAACTTAACGTTATCAGATTCAATGTTTTCGCTTGCTGAGGTTTTACGCCACTATCATTATTTGTTTGCTGTATTATTGTGAGGAACCAGTTAAAAACCCTCAACTTTCGACTGGAAATTTTTGTTTAAAAATGCATTGCGGTAATATGGTGTATCAAACGGATAATAAATATCCTCCTTAAACAGATGAGAAAATGTAGCGTTCTGAAACGCGTAATGAATAATGCTGTTCTAGAACATACTTTAACACATGATGTTTTTGTAAAAAATGTTGTTATGTTATCCACATCAACATATGACGTTCTACAAAGGTTAATGAATTACTGTATTCTTGAACTGATAGTTAAGGTATCCGGACCATAATTGACCACGTGAT
This sequence comes from Limnoperna fortunei, assembly GCA_944474755.1. Lineage (NCBI taxonomy): Eukaryota > Metazoa > Mollusca > Bivalvia > Mytilida > Modiolidae > Limnoperna > Limnoperna fortunei. The sequence continues at coordinate 34,437,846 of OX104119.1, forward strand.
CATATTTGGTGTCCCGGATGTCCACTGTTTTTCAATGGAGCAGACTTCGGTAATGTTCGGCAAACATCGGAAATACTATTTGAGTAACTAAATTTTTTTCCTAAAAATTGTGAACATTGACTATAATATATTTGACTTTTATCATTAATTAGCAATACATTGATTTAATAAAGCTGTATTTCTTGGTCGACAAATAAAATTAAACGGTAACTTCAATTGTGGGTCGAATACCTTAAACATGATGTGCTATAACGGATAATAAAACAAGGTGTTTTGGAACGGTTAAGAAAAAATTGTGTTCTCAAATGGATTATAAAATGTCATGTTGTACGACTAGCGCGATGAATATGTATATACTTGATGCTGACAAAACAGACTTTTAGAATGGCTTACAGATAGATATTTTAAAATGACATCTGCACTATTTGTGCACACCTGAAAATGATGAAATTCTAACAGTAGGTTGAAGACTCATAGAATAACATTAGCTTTAGCAAATATGAGGTAGTGTAATAGTCAGCGAATTAACCATATGTTAATTATATTAACCAATTTATTCAAACACAGTGTCTTTAAGACTATAGATATTTTTGTGAATAACTTCCTTTATTAAAAAACAGTTCTTTTATTGTCATGTCAGAATGCGCTTTTTCAATCTCGTTCTATTACAATCCATATAAAAGTTTCGAATTTTGTATGTTCTTCACTTTGAAATAAGCTTTTCAACCCTTTTGTGTTAACTTGATTTATAAATTCTTACAAAGTCTTATGTAAAAACTAACCTTAATACATGTTTGAAGGAACATTACCGTCAATTTGATATTAGTGTATGTGTCCCGAGGCTTCCTAGTTTAGTCAGAAATCTTTAATTCGCAGTCATATGAAACACTGCGCACAAAATAACGCCATAAAGAGTTTATTAATACTTTAACATCAAGACTAACTAAAAATACTATTTAGATGAGAGGTAATCATATATGAACACATTACACAACAATTATTATAGATTGTTCAGACTAACGTCTGGCATAGTGTATAATATTAAAAGCGACAACATCTGATTTGTCACATATACTAGAAAAATGTAAGTTTGATCCACAGTGATTGCGACTTAAATAATAGAATTAAAATCAAATGTTGGTATTATGAAACTAAATACAATTTTAGCAAATAAATGTTTTTTTCATTCACTGTCTTTTCCTGTACTACTACTGTTTATTACACATGATTTGGTAATTTGATGCAATTCTAGTTGTTGCCAATACTTCGTTTTTATCATGACAAATACAACTGTTTGAACCATCTAGACATGCTAAGGAATCTCCAACATTGTAAACTTTCCCACCATAGCTACAGGTACCTTTAAAAAGATTAAAAATGAAATTTGTGAATAAGTACCGAATATGTTTTTAAATAATAAACAGAAGGTAATAATTTTAGGAATATGACACGATAACAAGAAGAAACAAAAAAATTGAACGCAGATAAGAGTGAGTAATCGTTTTGTGTTTAACATTACGTAATTGTATCATACTTTGAAAAACAGTAATTTTTTTCAGACCTTGTCTTTTATTATAGCTTTTACAGAATGCATAACGGTTGACTCTGAAAGAAAACACAAAGAAACATTGAATAATGTTAAAAACTTCATAAATTTGCCGTCAATTTGCTTATCAACTAATTATTAAAAAAAAGTATATTTGTTTTAACTTTAACATTTTCATACCTGTACAGTACAGACATTGTTCTGAAGACGATAAATTTCTGTTACATTTTGTTGGCGGGCAAGTAAAAAATAAACAATATTTGTTTCCTTCTCCGTCAGAGAGACAATACCGATCCCTGCCTTTAGCGATAGGTATTCTTTCTTTAAGACCATATTTAAAGCACTTGCCAAATATAATTTTTCCTAAAGAAGTACAAAGGAAATGTATATCGCAACATGTTTTGTCGAGAGTATTTTTAATATTATGTATTATCGTTTGAATAGTTTCTCGTATTTTGTTTGCTCTACATCTGAATCGGTCAAGAACATGTTTACATGTTTTATTTATTCTTGTCTGGAGGTGGTGAGACCAAGTTTTAATTTGTATTATGTTAAACATGTAATGAAATGGAAGATAAATACTACTTTTTCAGAAATTTAAATAAAATACTGTGTTAGGATAACTTTTCTCAAAGAAATTAATAAACATGATAAATAATATATGTAAGATATATTTAGTCAATTGAGATATATATTAAATCCTAAGAATGTACTTTTGTCCACAAACTTGCAAAGAATGTGTCTATACCCGTTGAGGCTGTTATAGAAGTAGAATTTGTTTTGTTTTGTATTTCTGTTGAGGTGGTATGTATTTCTATTATTTCCATTTTTATCATTGTATTTTCCTGGCCCACAAGGCTAAAATAATGCAATACAAAATTAAGTTATTATGTGACTTTTGATGTGAGAAACCATGTTTGTTTAATGAACCTTATCATCATAACACTTTGCATATCCGTAGATTTTCAATTGAGATTAAAACCGTAAAATGAAAAATCTTTAAACTAAGGAGATATTATATTTTACCTTCGACGATCCTTTCAACAAATATTAGTAAAATGACCAGTATAAGCTGTTTGTGAACCATTCTGACCAACTTCTAAGTATATTTACGATCTAAAAAATTGTTTTGAATATGATATATCAGCATTTACTGTTATTTTAGGCATACGTATCACTACGCTTCTATATGAAAAGTATCAAAGAAATGTGCAGTTACACTTATTGCAAAGAAGTATGTTAATGCTGTTAAAAGTTCCATTTGTTGTGTACTAATATTTTATCACTTTTAAAACAAATTGAGTAATACATGTCCTTTTGCATATCGGGTCCTGCACAATAATCAATAATCTTTCCCGAGACTGAGATAACAACGGGCCTGGGAATAAAGTGATGAAAAAGAATATGTATTAATCTATAATATATTAATACCGCTTTATTTATAATAACGCAAATTTTGCACATGTGATCCAGCTAAAGCGGACAGTTATTATTCGCGCTCAGTAATGCTTAAGTGTGCGTCATAATGAAACGAACTTCTGTTCCGCCAAATGGCCAGGTTAACGTCATTGATAAAAACATAAACATATTATACTTTCTGTTATTACCTTTCTCTCATCAAAGCAAAGATTAATTAGTATTTCTGAGAACGCAACACATTTGAATGATTGAAAGTGTACATTATAATATATTATAGCTCACATTAAAACCTTGCATTATGATTGGCTAGCAAGCCGTATACATCAGGCTATGTATACGTCTACAGCCCTATATATAAAGCATATTTTTATCCCGTATGGGGCCCCTGGGAAAACAAATCGTTCGCTTCGATTGAAAAACTAACAAACTGCAACAATGTCTAACCCGAACATGTTTTAATCGACGTAAATTAAATGATATGTAATATATTTGTTTAATAACAGAAGGGAAGTAAATTTAAAAAAACAAAACTACTAAAAATATCAGCGATAGAAAGCACGGAAAAGGGGTAGGGGGTCTGTCAGTCACAGGTCACAATATTGCATGATTTTGTTGTGTCTTCTATCAAAGTGTGTAAATGTAGAAAAAAATTAACGAGAAACGTGATCTAAAGCGCACTAAAAGTTAGTAAACATATACCTGCACTAACTGCATCATCATGCATTCTTAAGTCAAGACATCGCCAAAATCCGTTGATATTCATTTTGATTTCCATTGTCCAAAATCCAATTATGTTCATTTTAATGGCATCAGAGTGACATTACCGTCAATTACTAGTTTTCTTATTTTAATTCACTTATCAACGTCCACATCCACACATCAATTAAAACAAATAAAAGCCCCAGTTTTCCACCGTTTTGAATTTGGTGCTTCGCAAACTTACTTTGACACTTCCCAGTTTAAGGATACAATTGGGTTATTTATTGAACAGAAGACGATTGACATTTAAAAAAGAGAAATTTTCGCTGTTATTTAATATATAAAAAAGTTTTATTATTTTAATGTTCAACAAAAATATAGTTGGTTTTTATGTAAACTTTGGTTATAAATCCCGAATGGGCTTCGATCGTCGAAGCGTCATAAAAGTAATGATGGGGTGCCACAAGGGACAATGTTTATTGAATATATTTTGATGTTATCAATAATAATGTAATTTGACCAATTCCCGAATGTTATTTTGTTTTATAAAAACTATGAATAAAAATGCATTTAAAAAAATATTATGCGTTCACTTAAAACGTATATTTTCCAAAGAAATACGTTTAACTTGAACACGTTTCCAATGAAATTACGCTACACAGTTCATCCTTAAATATTTGTTTTTCCAGTTAAATATTCCCAATTTAAGATGTGAGCTATAATATAATAGTTATTCCGGTCTTAGACAGGGTATATAATATCACATTCACTGCTTAGGTCGTATATTACATTCGCCTTCGGCTCATGGAATATAAATTCTAAGCTGTGAATGTGACATTATATACCTTGTCTAAGACCGGAATAACATATAACACGGATGTTGTGTATTAATATTTTCGTCCTTCTTTAAGATGTGACAAAATAGATTTATAAATAAAAATGGATTAGTACATATCCAATTTCGTGTCGAGCCTGTGTTATCAATCCTCCATGTCTCGGAATAACAGAACCCCATATTTCAAATGACATGTTTAAGTTTATAAGGACAAAATAATAAGTGATAAAATTAAAAAGAGTTGAAAGCGTACCTTGGCAAAAGTTTCAAATCCTGTATATTCCTATAGATTTTAACTTTAAAATACAAAAAAACAACCACTTTTTGTACAGTCTCTACCAAACAGGAAATCATACCACGGTTTTCTGCTTGGGTGCACATTTATCAAATAAGGTGAAAGTTTATCGAGTGTAAGACACTGATGGGCATTTACCTTTAAAACAATGAATTTGCGATGTGTTGTTATTGTTATTAACTAGTTTTATTTTAATTTGAACTGAGGTTTCACAGTAGTTCTATTGCAAATATTATCGCAATAGTTGTTTAAAATTTATAGGTCTAGTAATATTCATCACTGATATCAACTATCTACCAGATGATAAACAACCACCTCTATTTATAAAGTATGTTTTCTTGACACTTTCACAAACAAGATGATTTATTTATAGTTTGCAAATGTAAAAATGAATAGTTAGAAACGAAATTAAGAAATATTTACAGTACACAGAAAAAATGCTTGTTTTATTTCTCCAACAATAAAAACTGGATGCCATGATAAACATTTAACTGAAAAGTTGCTGAAATTAGCATTATAATAAATTTTAAGGACTATAATGAAATCCTCCCACCTTTAGCAACCCCTGTTTTATATATTGTTTGTATTTTGCTTGAAGACAGTTTTAACTAACTTTCAGCAATTTGTATGATTTATGATGAAGCAAAGCTACTAAGGGGAAGAGGCCAGAGTACCTTATGATTTTATTTATAATTTTTATGTAAGTTGAGAACTTAATTAATGACAACTGATTACAAGACATTTTATTTTGTTGTTTCTGTATGTCCGTATAATTATTTCTAACTAAACTTTACAACACTCTATGTCAACTTCTATCACCTCGTCAGTCCATTGATATATAAAGTATTAATATTATTCACCACAAGTTATGTGTCAAGGTTATATATTTGCGTACTACACATTCAAGATCTGTTTGTTTAGGCAATTAATACAACTTGAAAGAAGTCAGATACAGTAAATTCTTTTATTCGAGTCAAAAATTTGTTTTATGTTGTTCATATTCTGGGCTCCGTATTTACTTAAACAACGTTCAGTTCACTGCTGCTTCAAGAATTCAATTATGTTAGACACATATTTCTAGGATTTGTGCCGATTTTAGTTGACCCAATGCTATTGTTATCTCCAGAAGAACAACTGTTAACACCGTCAAGGCATTTGAAAGGATCTCCAACACGGTAAGCATTACCGCCATAGCTACATGCGCATTAAAAATGGAAAGCAAATAGCAGCATGAAATCTCTGAATAATTTGTTAATATAATTTTCTGTAGTTAATATGAAAAGCGTTTAAACGTGCGTTAAAAAGTACCTAAAATCAAACAATCAACGGTGATTAACATGGGTTACGAAAGCAATCAATAATATTTGTGAGTGAGCGGATCAAATTATAACGTATGTGCATATCACGTCGAAATGCATCGGTTATTTTTCTCACGCTTTAATGCTCTCTACTTAGCAAAGACGATTACAACACGTGACTTACAGGAAGCTTATCTAGCATTTAAATCGTGCTCAAGAGTAAGAGATCTTATATTCCATCTTTCTGATTATAATTGGCATTGTTATGTTGGTATTTGATTATTTTCTTCTACGCAACAGCAGTATATAAGCAAGAATGACAACAAGACACGGAGTCAGAATAGTGTGCCTGTCTTTCTACGTTACTTCACTGCTCTAGCTCTATAAAGACTCATTAGTTAAAATCAGACATATAAAAAGACGCATACAATTTAAAGTATATGGTATCGCTAAAAACATCAATCGGGTCGACCCACGTTGAAATTACAATTTCCTACCTGCACAATGCAGTATTGTTAATGTAAAAGTTATAATGACGGTAACCGTGCTCTATATGACAACTGGTTACTCTAATTTAAGTATGAAATATAATTAACCTTTACAATAGCGGCATTTTGCAGAAGCGGGAAGAAATGGTTTGTTACAATACGTTGTGGGACAGGCAAAAGAGAAGCAGTACTGGTTTCCATGTTCAGAAAGACAATACCAGTCTCTGCTTGGAACGTGAGGTATTGTTTCATTAGGTTCAAATTTCCAACATTTACCAAACGCACTCTTTCCTGAAATAATCAAGAAATTATTATTTAAAGTTAATTCTTCTATTAAAACAGTATCAAGTAATCCCGTATTCCTGCTTGGTTTTGAATGAGATTTTGAAAAGTAATAATAAATCATAAAAACTAAGGTGCGACAGTTGTACAGCTGCATTTATTTAACAATGCTTTAACCTTGGTCTACTTGCTTTTCGTTTTTGAATGTTGTTTAACGCCACTTTCAGCAATTGTTCAGCTATATCATGATACCAGTTTTTTGGGATAGGAATCTGGAGAAAACCCGTTAGAAAAACTGACAATCCTTGTCAATTAAGATTTAAGTCGAGCTCACCCTGCCCGCAGTGAGACTCGAACCCGCAATCTTAGTGTGGACAGACAACGTAGATGAACTACCTTAACCATCGAGGCCCCTATGCTATTTATATGCATTAATAATGCCTTAAAGAAACGAAAATGACTTCTTAAGGCCATGTTAAACATTAACAATCATGAAATTCTCTTAATGTTCTATTAATACATAATCTTTCGAAAGCTCTTCATAACAAACATAACTTTATTAATGTTTACCTTCAACAACGCTTTGAACAGATATGAGTAAAATTAACACAGTGACCGCTATTGTAGCCATCGTTATCACTAGACCAATTTTATCTGAAACAAAAATATATATATTGATCAATTTTGCGATTGCCAGTCGTTTTAATTCCAACTTGCAATAACAAAGTCAGCAGGTTTATATTCAGATGACTGATTGGTTCTACAGTGAACTACATATGATATACGTTCTTTCCCTAGGCTATAAAGACCATATTCAATTCCACAAAATATGTAGCAACCTTAGAACATAGAAAATCCTTTTTCGCTTTGACGGAAATGAGGAATTCCCCGAAACCTAAGAACATTTGAAGAACATAGATTGTATTGGTAATTATATTAATATTTCAAACGTTTATAATTTTAGGTGTAAAAAATGAAACATGCTGGAAACAAACTGTTGAACTTTTACACCTAGGAAAATTAAAATATTTGGTTTCAAAAGGTTCTAATGTTTGAAAATGTTAGAAATATCAAAATGATTTTTATTGTCGATTACTTTCAGCTGCATCCTTTCGAACTCTCCAACCCCATCCCAATAAACTGAACATTTTCATTAAATGAAATGTGCTTAAAATTAAATGTTTTATTGTGTCAATTTTCAATAAGAGAAATAAAAGCAGGTCTAATTAATAGTCCTAAGAATAAAATAGTTTTTATTGTAACTGTCCGCAGAAAACTTCCCCTTCGATATGCTTTGAAAATGTGTTTGTTGTCACGGAAAAAATGATAATAAACAAACACATTTCTACCAACTAACAAGATCATTTTTGTTATGTCAAAAAAGTTTTTTGTGTGTCTTTCATTCTCAGCTTGATTCCCCGATCTGCAAACCACAAATTTAAGAATTTAATAATCCCACGAAATCTCTTGTTTTCTGCAGCCTCGAAAATATATACGTGCAACGCAATTTTAGTACTAAAATAAAGCACGAGTGGCGGATAAATGGACTCGAGATAAAAAAATAAGAAACTGGGCAAAAACGATTAGTCCTCCAACACCTCGTGGTAGGGGACCTAAATAATATGTTATCTTTACGTCAATAGTACAAAATTTGCCAAAATTGTTCATGACTTAATATTTTGCTATTTTTAAAACGACTTTAAACATTCATACCACATGTATCAGGCACCTACATATTGCTCATATTTATTAGTTTTGCATTACTATTGATTGTATTCGAATAGATAATTCATGATGCATTCACGTAAATCCTCACATTGCATGCAAAATTAAAAATAGTGGAATTCAAATATATGCGTTCGAAGCATTCGCCATTTTTGTTGATATCAGTAAAGAATAATTAATTGTTAAGTCAAACTTTTCCTCCGTATCAATAATTGTTGGAGTACTATTGGACAATATCATTTATTGTATGTTATTTAAAACAATTGTTCAAAGCAATTTAGCTACGTTTATAAATAAAACAAACCAATTATCCATTTCTTGTCAGGGCCAACAAAAGTTTAATAAAACCCCAAATATGGTGATATGATAGAAAGAAATAAAGTAATACTTTACCTGTCAACAGTTAAAGATATGTACATATTTGCTGTGGCTTGCTTAAATTTATATTTAAACTGGTTCAAACTTGATCGTCTAATGATAAATATATGGAAAATGAACAATTCACAAGTACTTTATGGCCTTAATATGAATACAGTTATTTATCCTAAATATGACATTAAATGTACTGTGTTGACCACAAACAAGATGTCAAGTTTTTTTTGCCTGAATAAACACATATCCGGTTATGTAAAACTTTTAACAACGATACTAACTTAGGTGGTATTTAAAATATTCTGTATTTAAGCTAATTGTATTTTATGTACACCATATATGAAATTTAAAGACAATTACAAGAAAGTAAACAAAATCGTCTTCAAATCAGGAAGATCAGTTCTATCTCTCTTTGAGAGCATTCCCTCCTTTTTCGTATCCGTAAAATTCATGTCATTTATTATAGTTTTTGTTACATCCCTAATTGGAACACATTCTTACTTTTCTTCTGACTATTTGTTTTGCTACTAATTGAAACCTAGCCGTAAAACCGTACGGTACATATCAGTTGATGTAACGGCGGATGTATTGAGCAGACAGTCTTTTCAGAATTGAAACCGATTTACATACATGTATTACACATAATAAGAATTTCCTACTCCAAAACTTTGGTATCATGTAATCAATTAGATCCAAAAATGAAAACTGATAAATATGAAAGGGCTTATCGTACAAGTCACTTGTTTTTTATAAAAAAAAACAAAACATGAAGTGACTTTTCAAAACCGTTATTTAATGTTTACAGACATGCTATGTTGCCGTGAACCACACAAACTGTTTGCCAGGGTTTTTTATCCACAGGTCATGACTTTGTGACAATCAAAAGTTGTAATGTTTAAAGTCGGACGGTAATGTCATTTGTTACAAAATGATATCCTCAACCGAAAACATATGGTTGCGTTGAACTTGTGTAGGCCGGAAGTGACTTTGTGAAAACCGGAAGCGACTTTTCAGAACATGAAGTAAATGTTCTTTGACAGAAAATGTTGTTCTTAACTCGAAAACATATGGTTACTAATGGTTACTATAATTTTGCATTTTAATCTTAATGCACGTTGTAAAATGTAGAGATAGGTAGTTTCTAATGTAGTAATAACTTGAGCCAAATCTCATCTTACGTTGATAGTATGCAAATAAAATATGTTTAATAACACAATAATTTTATCAACCGAAAGTAAATTTCAAAACCTGAAGTTAATTTCTTCAGACAGAGAAGTCATGAACGAGACAATATATAGTTACTACAAACGATTGTTAACCTGAAGTGAAGTTTTGAAAAGCGGAAATGATTCATCAAACCCGGATGTTAATGCCAATTCACGGATGACCATTGGTGAAGACCTTAGGTGTTTACGACTTACGATTTGTGAGTTTTAATCTTTAACAGAGTCGTTAAATATTCCAATGGAAGTGGCTCGTATCGCTCTTTCTCAAATGTTTGACAATACGCAATAAAGTTTACTTATTAGTCTCTTAACTTAATAACCAATCAGTTATCCTCTAGCTTTTGTAGTTCCAGCGATTAGATTATCACAAGGTTTTCGGTGTTTGGGGAGATAACTAAAAAACATTATTTTTCACAACGTAAATTTTTGTGCCCAATACATGTCGCGAAACAACAGTTGAAATGATAGCTTGCGTACTTTTTAAATAGCTTGGTTTTGAAAAGTGGCGTCAAAATTATAATAGTGAATTCAAAAACAAGAAGACCTTTCCTTGGAAAGAGGTCAGGGTAGACCTTAGCCATGTCACGTTTTAGATCAAACTGTGCATGCACTATCATAGCTATTAGAATGATCGCCGTTTCATTACGGAAATGAGGACAAACCGTGCATATATGAAACCTAAACTCTAAGCCATTGATCTTTAGTCAAGATATCCAACTACTTGTACATGCTGCTCTTTTATCAATGGCTAGATATCTACCAACAATTTTATTGATCAATTATAGTGTATAGATCAATTTAGACTCATTTACAAACAAACTAATATTTTTGTAGAAAAAAAAACAATTAATTTTTGTAATTAAATATTACATGAAATATTATTTTATTTAAAAATAATTGTATAATTTTCATACAAAATAATTCACGATACTTAAAATGTTGGGAAATATTTTGTATTACTTAATATTTAACTATTATGAAAAACAACTCTTGGATATTTATTCATTTATGTACGTTTAATAAACCCATTGTATGCGTAGATGTGGTGGTAAAAGGTTTTGTGTGTTAAGTATCGCCTGTTGCGTGAACTTTCTCATCACTCAGGTCAGATTGTGATTATTAGTAATGATGGTAATATGCTACCTGATACATAAGCTTTCACTACTTACCTGAAAGAATATAAGATGTGCATCAAAATAAATATGTAACAGATTTATCACCAATAAGCCATCGTTACAGAAAAGACATAGCTGCAGCTTCTAGGGAAAAAGTGTGGTCTAACCTAAGTACAAGACTTCGCAGTTAGCATATGACAAGACAATCATATAAAACACGTTTAAGATTAAAATAATCTATTAAAAAAGATGAATTTGAACATAAACATTTTTGAGGAATTCGCCATTTTATGAGTTTTATAAGATGATAAATCATTGTCAGAGTAATGATTTACAAAGCTTCTTTAGTGTCTATAACTGTAAGGGCACCATGAGACATCAACCGACATTGATTGTATATGACATAAAACAATACGTTTAAATTAATTTAGCTGCATTAGAATTACAACAATTATAAATAAAAAACCAATCAACTCCGGATTTTGTAATCGTCTTATGTTTTTATTCTTGTTACATGTAACCGTTCGGTTTTCTTACATTTTGCTATTATGTACGTTAAAGCAAACATTTACAATCGATGGGCGTATCCACAAAAAGAACAATGCTTACATATTTATTCTTCTAGGTTCTCCTGCAGAGTAATACAAATTTAAATGCATGTATTCCATATATCTCACATGTATTACACTATTTATGAAAACAGAAACATATTATCTCTCTGCAAAACATTCAGATCTGATCCAAGCGAGTGTTGTATTTTTTAAAGTGTTCAAACCAATGCACACTAACAACTGTGTAGTTGAAAACAACATTTTGATCTTGATTTGAAATCGTTACTGACAAAACATATTACAGTTTGATTAACTACAATAATATAACTCCGGTGCAGTTTTAATGTGGGCTGTGTCACATTACTTCCTATTTGTGTGTTTAAAAAAAGACGAAAGGTAAAATAATGTATGCACTACTAAAACAATTTAATAGCAGACATGTGTAAATCCCATGTCATGGATGCTCCTTTGGGAGTGACGGGATCTTTTAAGCGCCGCCGAGAATAAAAAATCGTAAGAATAAAAAAAAAATCCGAATAAATTGGCATAAAGAACAACATTATATTGCATGTTTGGAACGTTGGTTTTGGTTTTCAAGCGTCTAAAGGAATACATGTAATAATGTACTTTTTATTCATTCTCTTTCTAGTACAATCCATATGAAATATTGGGATTGATTATGTTTTACTCTTCCAAAATAAGTTCTCATACCATTTTTTAAAACTTGCATAATGTATTCTAATAAGAGTCTTTTCTAAAGAACTAAGGCACGTCTCAAGAAAAACTGGCATGAAAATCAAGATTACCTTTTAATACTATTCAATGAGGGATTGATTTTATCATATATGGATGTGTTTGTATAATACGAGAATGCCACAGACCAACCAATTTTTATTAACTATTAAATGTTAATTCCATGATCAGCGAAATCTCGCTTACATATACAATTCAAATCAAATATTATTTTTTTATGTAAATCAACACAATACCAAACAATCTTTTCGGTTTTTTTTGTTTAATCTTATGCTTTTACTGTTTATTTCACATCATTTGGTAACCTGAGGGCCTCAACGTAGTTAACGTTACTTCGTTGTTATCCAAACATTGACAAAGGTTGGAACCATCAAGACATGCTAAGGAATCTCCAACATTGTAAATTTTCCCACCATAGCTACAGGTGCCTTTCAAAAAAGATTAAAAGTGAAATCGGTGAATAAGTACAGATCATATATATCTTTTTAAACCAAAGCCAGGAACACTTATAGGTTACAAAAAGTAAAGATAGTACAAAAGAAAGTAAGTATATAATGAAAACAAGTTCTGATTGTTCTTGCAAGCAATTAACAAAGTCCCACACCCCGTCTACAAATATTGTCGATCACATGGTATTCCTTGTTTGTGCATTTCTATCTACCTACATATCAAATGTCAAACAAATCGGACAAAGTTGACGTTTGTGGGTGTGGTAAAAGGGCTGCCTTTACAAAATAGCGGCGTTAGCGTAAATTTTTTTTGCGGTACAAATGCCCAAAATAGTTAACTTTTATCAGTGCACAAATTTTCTTTGAAATTGCTCTAGCCACCCCTGATGTCTGAGACGTATAATTTTATTTTTAACGGCAGCGATTTTAAATATTGCGTATACATTTTTGCATTCTGTGTTTGTGCAAAGTTTTGTGAAGATTCCTTGAATACAAAAATGAGTCGGATAAACTCTCTTCTAATAAAGATAATAAGAAACTGAGCAAAAACATAAGTACCCGACTCTTCGTGGTCGGGGGCTTAATAAGCAAAAGACATTGCAAAACACGTTATAACATATCGGATCTTATCAATAGCTTAAACTAGGACTTAAAAATTTGACACTTTCTAGTCTATATCATCGGCAATCTGCCTAGCTCATTATAAACCGAAACATTATTCGTATAGATTTTTACTTTAAAACACAATTTTACAATAGTTAAAATGTATTCTCTCTAGAGCAAGGGTCTTACTTTCACCACATATTTTACACACATAACACAAAACAATATTAATATAAGTGTCAAAAAGTGACAATAAAGTCACTTAATTCAAAAACGGATCTTTAATAGTTCATTGTAAAGCAAAAAAACAGCATTTTTACCTGGTTCAGATAGTTTCTGTTGCAACACATTATATATACAGTTATAATTAAAATAAACTCCAAGATAACTCTATATTTCCTTATTTCCTCATTTTCACGGATATTACCAGCTGTACTAAACTGGCAATTTGTGTCTTTTATATATTTACACGAGAGATAGTTTCCTGAAAAATGACCATGTCATCATACATAAGAAATATGCTTAAATCTAACTCAAATGAACAGAAATAAAAGCCATCTCACAGTCATCTACATATATAGAAAAAAGTATGAGTGATAAAACTTCATTAATCCAATTTAATTTCTAAAATATTCAGAATTAAAACCATCATCACTTACACGATTTCTAACATTAAAATACATTGATTAAATAACAGAAGGTAATTTACCTTTAATATCAATATAAGATAATTTATGCCATAACTTTAAACTGTGTCGTACACTTTTGTATAGTCTACAAACCAGCTATATAAACGCTTTTTGGCTCAAAAAGATTTACAAATTAAGGCGGGAAAACAAATATAGTATCAACTGTTCAATCGAAAGCGTCAGGTAAGATTTCGAATGATCCGACCACTCTATCAAACGTTCGTTTAGAACGCATGTAAAAAGCTTTCCGAAGCTGTCTTTACTAATCCCACGGTAATTGTTCTGATCGTATTACCTTTGTTGACAATTTTTATCAGGATAGCTTGTACCCAACCATTTTGAAAAAGTCCTGATCGTAGACTTCCATTATTATCTTCGTTATAAACAAAAGGTCAAGAGATGAAAATAAGCAATTTTGAAAAAATCCTGATCGTAAAATTCCATTTTTACCTTGGTTATAAACAAAACGTCAAGAGATGACAATACGCAGAACTAAATAAATGCAACAAGAGAGCGAGTAATCAAATGGTGTTTGACATCTTGTTATTGTTAAACAGTAGCTTCCATTAAAAAAAGACGTTACAGTAAGTTTTGCTGTTCAACTACACAAAACCTAAATAAAATCTTTATGTTTAAACTTCATAAATTAAAACTCGCGATTTAGGTATATAAATGATAGTAAATATGTCTTAACTCAAACATTCTCACACCTGGACAGTATCGACATTGTCCTGGTGGGGATGATAGAGGTCTGTAACATTTTGTTGGAGGGCAGTTGTAAAATAGGCAATATTGGTTTCCTTCACTGTCAGAGAGACAATACCGGTCTCTGCCTCTGACGATGGGTATTTCTTCTTGATGGCCATATTTTAGGACTTACCAAATACAGTTTTTCCTAAAAACAATACACAGGTTATTTATAGAGAATAATTTTGTTGAAAAATTTCTATTACAGCATTGTATCATTTAAATCCTGAAAAAAAGAAGATAAATACTAATTTTGTCTGAAATCAATTGAATTCTATTATTGTGAGATATAAACTTTATTTAAGAAATTGACAACATGATACATACTGCATGTCAAACGATGCTTGCTAAATTGCGATATTAAATAA
This sequence comes from Limnoperna fortunei, assembly GCA_944474755.1. NCBI lineage: Eukaryota > Metazoa > Mollusca > Bivalvia > Mytilida > Modiolidae > Limnoperna > Limnoperna fortunei. Next base: position 34,453,306 of record OX104119.1, read on the forward strand.
AATCATAAAATGATCTTCTTACAATTAATTTGCATGTCTGTCGAAGGCTTTCATGTAAGAAGAATTTGTATTATGTTGTATCTATACTAGTAAAATTTTAGAATCGTTTTTAAGCGTACATCACAAATCCTAGAGAAATAGCGCAGTATTAACCCATATAAGGTTACATGCAGTTAATGTTGCATGTGCAAAATATTTAATTTTTATATCGAAAAGCTTGAAATAACTAGCAATTAACGATTAAATTATCGGATACGGTCCACCTTTACATTTAAAGATTTATTTCCGGGGCAAGGAAAATCGATAAAGTTGATTATTAAATTATTTCTCTCTGTGTTTTATGATGCGCGCCTTAAAAGGGGGGAGGTCTATAATTTTAGTAGTATAGATGATAAACATTTTGGTAAATTTCTGAGAGACAACGACTCCAAATTTATGCAAAGCAACCCATCCCTGTCATATTAACCTACAGTTGTGTTCCTTATATCGCTATCAAAAAAGAAACCACCAGAATCAATACTACGGGTTCAAAAAATCCATCTTTCTAGTATTTCGTATTTTTGTATAATGGTTACGTATTCCTGTTATAAAAATTGTGTATTAGCATTTTCTTTGCAAATATATGTGCAATAATGAAATAAACAAGTTTACTTGTAATTGCTTTTTATAACATTTTCAGTTGATGACTATAATCATCACAACAATAAACATTTCTGCAGATTTTCATCAACCGCGTAAAAATATCGTTTACAAATTGTAAAACAAATGTTTATATTATATTAATACATTCCACGATGCTTTCAACAAATATGAGTAAAATGGCTAGTATTAAATGTTGGTGAAACATCCTTACAAACTTCAAGGTAATGGTACAATCTGCAAAAGATATTTGGTATGCATGGTTTGTTTTGAATATTATGTATATTTATTTAGTTAATTTCAGTAACTACGAGCTATTGGATAAAAAGTAAGTGGCTCCGCAGAAGAGTCCCACATTCAATAGTGCCACGATCTGTGCATTCGTGATTTCGTAAATGGGGATATTTTTCTAATATTTTTGTCAGAAAATTTAGTTTTTATTGCCGTAGCATTAGAATGGAGATAACCGTAATGTATTAGAACATTTGGCGGCATCAATTGGCGATTTGATGGTCCGAAATATCCGTTTACTGTCTCCGCTTTTGCGTCGCCAGTAAACTCAATTTTCGACCATCAATAAACAATTGATGCCGGCAAATCTTCCAATACAATATAGTTATCTCCTAATTGATATTTAAATGAAGCCTCACATACAATGATAAAAATTTGAGAGATATTTAAGTTAAGTACTATCAAACCAAGCTGTAATGCTGTCTATTATTTGCAACTTGTCTGAATTATCCTATTCGTTTCAGCGAGGATCTGATGATCAGTTTTCTGGTTTTCGTCTGAATCTTAAAATTGTTTTAAGGCAATACCCTAATAATATGAATATCCTGCAATATATACTACGGTATTTACCCACTTGGTACATGACTTGTAGTTCCCTGTTTTAACAAAAATTCAAATCACACTGAACAAATAAATTAAGTTAAGTTTGAGTGTTTCGATACCAGTTTAACAAAGAAGCATTCACGTGCTATAACATCCATTAAAATGGCTTATCCAAAAACCGTTTCGTAGAATTCGCCATTTTATGAGATGAAAATTATTTGTGAAGTCAGACTAAACGTGCACAAAGCTTTTGGCCGAGTTAATAATTGTTATAGTACCATGAGACAGTATACTTGTAATTGATTATATATGACTTAAAACAAAACGGGCAAAGTACTGTAGCTGATGGACTGGGTGATCATAAACTTAAATAACATTCATCAATTCATTTTTTGACCAAACCGAAAGAAGTTTAAAAAAAATTGATATAACACAATATAAAGAAATAAGGAAATACTATAACTGTCAACAGTTAAAAGTATCTACATGCTAGTTTACCGCTGTTTGCTTTAAGTAGTTAGTATTTAACTGGTTAACACTGGATTGTCTAATGCTGAATATATGAAAAAACAAATAACCGAATATTAAAGAATGTTAAATGACCCTGAATTTGGGTACTAATATTTACCGTAATCAGGATATGTACTGTGTTGACCACAAATAACATACCAGCTTTCTGTCTCAATAAATAGATATCCGGAAAGTAGTTACAAAACTCTTTGTATCGATCTTCTATGTGATATTAACACTAGTACAAATATATTATTCTGCAGCTGTATATACTTATGTATTTTTACGTATATAATATACAAAGAAGCAGTTTTCGCACACTTAACAGAAACTGTCAATCTTCGTTCGTAATCGTCAGAATTTATTTTAAAGCGTTTATAATGGTCTTTCCGATACCCACATGAAAAACCTTATTGCTTTCGTTTCGATTATGTTACTCTTTTGATCTCTGTTAGAATACGGGATAATTTGGAAATTCTCAAAACTCATAATATAAGTAGGGTCTTAACCATCTCCAATCCGGTTGTGGAAGAAAATGGTTAAAATTAGGTAATAACTAAATACCGAATACCAAAGAAATTGGCATACAGACAATAGACAGAAACGGACAAACTTTCGAACCACGAATCCAAAATATAGTAACTACTAATTTGGAAATTCTCAAAACTCATAATATAAGTAGGGTCTTCACCATCTCCAATCCGGTTGTGGAAGAAAATGGTTAAAATTAGGTAATAACTAAATACCGAATACCAAAGAAATTGGCATACAGACAATAGACAGAAACGGACAAACTTTCGAACCACGAATCCAAAATATAGTAACTACAGCAATGGTCCTCACTTGATACAGGTATTTTAAAAGAAATGGTGGGTCATATCTTTACAGGAGATAGAATATTTATCAAACCAAGTGTATTGCTTAGTTAGAAATAGGTGTAATCTAAAACTACATATTTGTAGGCATTTATGGAGCAAACTCTTCTTATATGATTTTTTTAAAAACAGGAGTTTATTGTGAGGCTTGAAACTTCAAAGGTTCTAATAGGTAAAATTTTAGATATCGATCTTGATTTCAAATCATCCAAAACTTCTTTAGAATTATTTAAAATCCATATATCAGTGATATTTCTTCCAGAATAAACAGTTTCATATGATTTTGTGTTTTCCTCATTTTGCTGCAGAAAACGTTTCGACGACTCGTTGATAGGCTACGTAAATGAGCCGTCTTTAAAGGTGTAAGATAAGTATTACTTTTTTAAAAAAAAAATCGCCCGTTATAAATAAATCACAAATTATTTAGACACCCGAGATAAATATTGACCACTATCTAGGGATAGACAAATTTATTTATGTTGATTTTGCAGTCATTTCCAATCAAGTTTTTTAAAATTAAAATGCTCTTGCGGTCAATATAAAACATCGCATGTAATCCTTTTATTATATTTGTTATTTTGTGTTTGAATGAGGTTTAACGCCGCTGTAAGCAATATCGTTCAGCCATATCATAGGGTTGAGTGTTTACTGGAGGATTAAGCCGGGGTACCCGGTGAACAAACTAAACTTCAGCATTAAAGTTTGTTTAATGCTGTATTTCGATAACTCGGCGTCGAGCAAGCAAAAATAACCTTGAATAGATGGTTAAATATTACGTTCTAAGAAAGATAATGAAATATGATGTTCTGGAACGGTTGTTAAATATTTCTTTTAACAGCTTGCAAAATAGTGTTCTGTATTCGATAACACAATAAGGCATCATGCAACGGATAAGATAATGTTGTGTTATAGAATGGAAAAATAAAATATGGCGTTCAGGACAAGAAGTAAAATATGGTGTTCTGGACCTGGGAGTAAAATATGATGTTCAGGACCCGATAGTAAAATGTGGTATTCTAGACCTGACAGTAAAATATGGTTTTCTGGAACCAATACTAAAATGGGTTTCTGAACGGAAAATAAAACATTGGGTTTTGAAAAGATACTAAAACATATTGTTCTGGGTCGGATAGATAAAAATATTGTACTCTATAGCGGATAATACAACATGTTTGTTTCCTATGGAAAATGCAATATATCTGTACTATTGTTTTACAACTACAAAGAAAACAAATTGACAAATTCTAGGTGCAAGATGTAAATTTGAACTCAGCTAATCCGGGGTGGGATTGTAGAAAGTGAGATAAATATATGTTATAAATAAGATAAAAAAGACAAGACAAGACAAATATTTTCGTTGTTAAAATCTGTTATTTTGATACTAGAAATTTCCAGACATTAGCTTTGATTACCATATGTTAAAATATACTGAGAATTAAGCTGCCACGTTTAAAAGTACATAACTGTTATTATAAAACTGTACCTACTTAAAAAAATACCGAATACATCGTGATACAGATTAAGAAAATTTGCTATCCGGTTTTAAGGAACAGTAGTACAGGTGTATGGTTGGCTAGATCAGCCTCTGACGTATCTCATATGTCCTTTAGCAAATTACCTTTTAACGGCAACAACAGTATCCGTGTTCTAACAAATGAGAATCATAACTCAATCGTAAAAGTATTACAATTTTATAATCGTAAGATATAAACCTATCTTTTACGACTTGAAAAAGAACTAACCATGCATTTTGACATCTGTCATGAGTACGTTATCTAATTAAAAGAGACTAGTAAAAGTCATTAAGTTTGAATTATTTTTTTTTTCCTAGGTGGCAGTCGATTCCACACATGAAGTACTCGACAAACAAAATACCATACCTCCTATATATGCAGTAGCATTTGTTTGCAAATACTTTTTAAACTTAAATATCTGTTACCGAAAAACAAGAGTTCAACATTATTGCACAACCTGACCCCGAGAAGATCAGTGAATCTGCGATCAAACAATTTATTGTAACTGTTTAATAAAGTTCTAGTTGTCAATCATTTTTTGCTACTGACTTAAAATACCAACTATCCAATGTACAGGAAACACTTACTCTGCATATAATATTACGCATGGGGTATAGTTAAATTTTGTGTACTGAAAATCAACAAAAATTTAACAAAACTAGAAACTGTATCTTGGACACAAGAAATATCGCGACGAAAGCGACGTTATATGTCAAAAAATAGGTTTAAAGTAGTTCACGCAAATGCACACGTACATCTTTGTCATTGAAAACGACATTAAGATAATGTATATAGCAGGTCGGACATGACAACAAATATTGCAGGTATGCTTCTGAGTGTGTGTTTGAAACATAGAAAGAGAAAGAAAAAATTTAACTTAGCCAATTAAAAACTCAATTGAGATAAACTAAGGTTTCTCATTTCCATTGCACATAACATTCCACTGATATGGTTTCATATTGACAGATGTATATGTTACTCTGGGATTATTGTGCTTTGTTTGCAACATGACAACTACTAGGTAACAGTGACTTTATTTTCGTCTTCCTGTCTATTTGTGTTTTAGAAGATAAAACGTAATGAACACGCTCAGACTGTTAGAAGTTCCCTGGTTATTCAATTAAATAGTTAACAAAGTTTAAACAATTCTACTATAATAATGAAGCATATATGCTTTGACATGATTTATGATTGATCTTATTATTGATTTATAAAAGGCATCAAAACATTTATTATGGCTGAAAGGAAAATGCAGAACATGTTGAGTATCGGGTAACTTATATACACCCTTATATATTCTTCTTTAATGCATGTGTAGTTTGCCAACAGCTTTAGCGTCTAAAACATCTACTGCATGTGGCCGGTATTACAATTTTCTAGCCCGGAAAATGCTATTGAGTATTTATCCATAACAACAATAATTTGAAGTAACTAAGAGTAATAGATTCTTAAATACTGTTCTGGAAAATACCGATTCACACCCGGGTATAGAATTTTGTGTCTTTTCACAATCGGAGCGTACAGGAACTGTAGAAAAGACATTAAAATGTGTATAGGGACTGGAAAATCCAACGGTCGTTCCTAAAAGCGCATCCTATGACATATATCTTCCATACATAAAAAACTTTTACATCGCGATATCCTATAAACTTTGAATTGTTTATGTCCGACATCCAATCAGAACGCCCGAAACAAGAACGCTAAGCAAGGACGTTGTTATGTTACCATAGCAATGTTCTTGTTTTAGGCGTTTTTATTAGATCTTGCAACGAGTAAAGAAGAGTGCTCGTGAGTTTAACTGTACTGGATCATTTGTACCATTAGCCGTATATGTTATCCCTTCATAAGTCTTATGAACGTCACAATAACTTCCATCTCTCTAACACGGTCAGATCTGTTCGGGACAAAATCATTTTTTCCTCTACGTGGATTTGATATTTTACTAAAAATTATACAACTTTGTCTTGAAAAACTACAAGTCTAGTTATATTTACCTTGGATTTGTATCAATAAAATTGGCCCAACTATTATCCGAACAAACTAATTTGAATGATTTATTGATTGGATGTTTGCTTTACGTCCAGCTAGCAGTATTTCAGCAAATTTCATGACGAGAACAGAGTAACAAGCAATAAATCCATTTGGGAAATTTGGAGTACAGTAAAAAAAAATTGAATACCACTGAAAAATTATGGATTGGGAAAAGTCAGGTACTTTCTCGTTTTGTAGCGGCAGTCACAAGCTTACTCTTGACAACATCTAAAGAAGGGTCTCCAAACACGTTACCCACTGTGTGAACAAAACGAAAAGGGTTGAAATGGAACATCAACTTGCTATCAGATGAAAAAGATTATCGTTATTAACAAAGTTTCTCGTCACTTGCTCAAACAAGATGACAACATTGTTTGTTTACAAAAGTGAAAAAAAAAGAAAATGCATATAAGAAATATCTAAGATACACAGAAAAATTGTTTATTTTTCTTAATTGTTTGTTTAAATGGTGTTCACATCTCTTTCAGTAATTTTTTGTCATTTAAGATTAGTGTCAAGCACACCCGGCCCTGACCGAAATTGGACTCGGACCCGAAACATCAGTGTTGAGAGGAAGATAATAGTGCATTATTTTCATTTTAAACATCTGTGTCAAAAGGATTTGTTCAAAACGTTTCGCATCTGGTAAGTAGAAAATATTATTCATCAATTAATGAATATTTTTGAGGATAATTGTTTTGGAAAGTCTTGGGATATACTAACAAAATCTGGCAATCTTATTACTGCACCTGGTGCCAAAGAGTATCTGAAATTGATTAAGGAGGAGCAAAAACTGTACGTCCTAACAATGTATTTGTTTTGTTGCTAAAATTGTTATTTGTATGTTAAATTTATAGCACAGTCTTCTGAGTTAGACAGACGGTTTAACGTGAGAAGGTGTATTTGTCTAACGAGGAAGGCGGTGTTATAAATTACTTGTAACATGAATAAGCCCCTAGATCCCGCCCATTAATAATTGGTTATAAATAAAGAGGGCGGTGTTTATTATGGTGCGACCGATATTCGACTAATCAAATGAAAAGCTAATAATGGAAGCTCGTGCTATCCTTCTGCCGTGAAAATCAATAAAATTTGACATAATTAAGGCGGAGTTTTACTGTGCAGTATCGGATCTAATTGTAGTTGGTTATTGCATGGCTATTTTCCCTTGAGTTTAACAAGCACACGTGACCTTTCATGCAATATTATACAAGTGTTTTAATTTAGAGCATACCTACTCGTCGTCTCTTGTTTATTCGTTAAAAAGAACAAAGGATTCATGTTACAATAATCATTAGGACATATTTTGTTTAAATATATTGTATATTTATTGATAAAATATATTTATACTAAATGGATACCAGAGAAAAATTATTAATTGGAAAGTAGGGTTTACAAGGGAACATAATCTTTTATGGCTAAATTTTGTAAACAGACAAAACAACAAACAAAACAAATTAAGACAAAAGGGTCTTTCTTTGTGGAATTGTATTTATTAAAACTCAAACACATATATAAAATTGTCATTGTAATTTAAAATGTTTCAATTATTTTCTGTAACAGAACATCTGGAGACTGAGTATTATAGTGATCACTCCCAGTCAACATCTTTATTGGAATTTCCCGAACCAAATACAAATATAGTTGATCTGGATGTAAATCAATATTTATTTTATTAAAAGTCACATCAAAGACCACAAGAGGAATTGTGTTTACATGTAATTGAAGAAATTATATTTTCTCCAGTTTTGGGAATTTAGTGATTAAACATTTTCGGTTTTTCGGTTAATCTGTAGAATGTTATCCTATACCTTAATAGAACTAAATGCTAGAAGATATTGGAGCATTGAAGATACATGTAGATCCTCATTGATTAATATCTTTAGCAGGAGGACAAGTGCTCAGTTTTTTCAAATGCAACAAAGGGTTTTCGTGGGTTCATATAGTATAGAGGATTTGTTTAAGAAGATATATTTAATATTTTGGCAAACTGATGTTTTGTCGTTCCCACCAATAGACCCACTCGCTAGTATTTGATGTAACAAAATGTAAAAAACCCAGATTTTTATTTATAAGAAGAGCATGTGACCAGGGGTTTACATTTTGGTAAGGCTAGTTTAGTGAGATTGTATCAGAACTTACTTATGTTGAAGAAATAAGGTCTCATTTAGGTTAATGTTTTGTGATTTGTTTTTAAATGATCATAAATGTAGATATAAAGTAGTGTAAAATGTGACTTTTTTCAACTTAAATTCTCTGTCTCAGGATATATCAGGATTTTGCGGCAAATAATTCGGCGCCTCTTCTTCTTCGGCCGTGAAGAGCTACCCGCATTGCCAGGCGATTAAACCTCCCTAAAAATTTTCTGGCTACGGGTATGATAAATTCGTCTTTTTAAGTACGTCATCTAAAGATAGCTTCAAGTAGCTGAGACTATAAAAGAGTCGCGTTAAATGAGAGAAGACGCTTGTCGCTAAACGTGAGAAAAGTAAGTGTGAGATGTAACTATTACTTTCCGTCTGTAATCTATAAATTTTGTTTACGCGCCATTTATAATGTCTTTTATAGTCCCAATCATTGTTAATGGGCAGACCATCTCGATTCCTTTTCGATTATTTTTATAACACACGGATAATATAATTTTATCATTCCCACTTCTGACTTCAAAACCTTGCTATCCCACAATAACTGGAACCATAATAGAGTAAACTGAAAGCGAATAAACGAAACTCCCATAACTCACAAGCAATATTTATAAGACATTTAGGGTCTTCACTTTCTCCAACCCAAATGCTTAAAAGATGAAAAATCATCGTTAGCTGGCGTTAACATTCGTCCATGTTATTTCTTTTAAATCAATCATAAAGGGTCAATAAATTCAGAACCCCGTTATAATATAAACACTAACTATGATGCAGGCTGATTTCTATTGGTTTTGACGTCAACCCTGTTTTCAAACGTTTGAATATGAAATCAATAAGTTAAAACAGTTTTAAGGGAAAATGCTCTTTAGTTAAATTTTTTATAGTATCTTAACTTATATTTATCAGATTCAATATTTTTGTTTGAATGAAGTTGTATCATTAATTTATTTAATATCATTTATTTTATTTGCTGAATTATGGTAATGAAGCCTCTGTACCTAGTCAAAAACAAAATTATTCAAACACAATGTCTTTAAGGCAGATCAGAATCAGATATAATTATATATAGTTCATTCTCTGTAAGTACAATCGATATGAAAATTTAGAATTTTTCTATATTGAAAACCCTTCCGAAATAAACTCTGAAACCATTGTTTTAGTTTTAATTATTAATTCGCACACATTCTAATGTAAGTAAAGCTGACTGTACGCAAACTTTACTTTAGTGTTGGCGTTATGAGGTTATTTACTAAAATAACTTAAACTCACATTGTAATTGTAGCATTGCACATTTAAAACATTCGTGAACAGTGGTTGTAATAGAACATCATTACTAGCTTAAAATACAATATAGGTGTGGTATTGATTTTAGTATACACGTAGACGTTATACGAGAGACTTCTACAACATAGTACTAGATATATCAAAACGACAAGATATGATTTGTCAGATATTTTATTTACTATCAGAGCTCGATTAACGGTGAAATGCTCGCTTAAATAATACAATCACAAATCATTGTTTTGATTTCATTTACACATGAATTCGTAACTTACTGCAACTCTAGTTACAGTCACTACTTCGTTCTTATCAGAACAGACACACCGGTTGGAACCATCAAGACATGCTAAGGAATCTCCCTTATTGTAAATTTTTCCGCCATAGCTACAGGTGCCTTAAAAATTAAAAGTGAAATCGGTTAATGATTACAAAGTACCATTTTCTATAATAAATAGAAGCTCGTAATTTGAGGAACAGGAGACGAGAACAATAAGATCCCTATAAATGCATTAAAGAAGAGTGGGAAAATGTTTGATATTTTTTCACGTAATTGTTTAGCTGTTGCATGCAATAAATAAAAAACTTTACAGTTTTGTTTAAGTATTGTACGATTATATCTTTTCTATAATGCTTGACGGTTACCTATAGAAAATCTTAATAAAATTGTTATTTGGTTTGATGAAAAACTCCCTAAAACTAGGACACATGTTTATCTAATTAAAAATAATGATAGTATATGTGTCTTAACAAAAGCATTTTATACCTGGACAGTACAGACATTGTCCTGATAGTGCAGATAAAGGTCTTTTACAATTTGTTGGAGCGCAGGTAAAAAATAAACAATACTGGTTTCCGTCATTGTCAGGGAGACAATATCGATCTTTGCCTTTCAAGTTAGGTATTCTTTCTTTAGGACCATACTTCAAGCACTTGCCAAATACGTTATATCCTACAAAAGTGCAATCATGAAACTTTTTACCGAATTAGTTTTTTAAGATTGCTATATGGTCATGTATTACCGTTTGAAACATTTCTTTAAATGTTTTATTCAATATTGTAGTCTGCAATGAAGATTTAAATGTGGCATTAAATATTCGGAGATGAATTTTGTCAGAATTTGTTGTGTTAGTAGTATGTGTATTATTTTGTATTTTTGTTAATTGTTTTATGTATTTCTTTTATTTCAAATATTTTATTTTTAATTGATTGGCCCATATAGGTGCATATATGCAAATACATGTACAAATCAATAAATAAAGATAAACGTGACTCTGGTGTGAGAAAATTTTCAGACAATGAACATGGTATATTTAAAACCGTATAATGAAAAGCCTGTAAACCGATTTTTAAATTATATAATTACCTTCTGCGATGCTTTCAACAAATATGAGTAAAATGACCACTATATACTGTTTGTGAGCCATCCTGAAAACGAACGTCCAGGTAACTGTACAGTCTAAAACAAATTGTATTTAGTATCAGTAAAATCTTGTAGATGAAAACTATAGCAAAAAAATATGTTCAGCTAGTTGCAGTGTACTTATATTTTTTCAATTTGTGTGAACAATTGAATATTACATGTCTTTTGGAATAATCAAGACACTAATACCGATAAGGGCTAGGGAGGGGGTGCTTTATAGGGCAAATAAAATGTTTTAATCTATAATTTATGATGAAATGTGTGATAAAAGCAAAACTGGACAGCTGCTAAGTAAGTCTCTGTCTTTTAACGTAGGATCTTGTACCAAAAGTTAACGGCTTTTATAAAAATATATACACACAATACATTCTGCATTACTCATTAAATGCAGATTTTTCAATATTTCCGACAAAACATATACTTATTGAAGATTAAGACAGTATTTTGAAATAAAGTTATGTTTTGCATTAATATGTTTTTCTTCTATATCTTTATAATATTTGAGGGACCAGGTTTAAATACCCTAAACCGTAGGAAAGAAACATGAGATTATTTTCAGATAAAGTTTAAGTTGCGGCATGATATCAGAACCAATATTATAAATGTAATTTATATGTTTTTACAACATAAACGCAGTGAAAAATGAACGATATAGGGAAAGATGATTTCAAATCTTACCTTTGTAAACGTACTAAATACTGTTCAACTGAACATAAAATACAAAAACAACCACTTTTATGCGATTTCACCTACAAAAAAACAGGATGTAATGACACATTTTAAAATTTAGCAAGCATGGTTTAGGTCTGTCGAGTTTACGATATTTATAAACATGTACCTTTTGATCATGATGAATTATAGGATTGTTGTTATTGTAACTTACTATTTTTATTATAGTTTAAACCAAGGTATATCAGTTCTTTTGCAAGTAATATCAAATAGATATTTAAATGAAAACTCCCCAAGAAGGAATGTTATCATCAATTCAAGGTTACCATAAATGGCAAACAGTTATAATATAATACAGGCAGGATTTTATTTCCGTTTTTATTGATACATTACAAAACTTAAAAGAACATAATGAAAACGTGCATCTTAATTTTTTTTCTAGCATTTCGTGTTTATAAAATTAAGTTAGATACATTTCTTTTTGGTGATTGTCACACTTAGGTTCTAACATGAAAGAACATAAAAGTATCTTTTTGCTCTACGTGGATTAGATATTCCACTTAATATATAAGAATCTTGTTGGTACTTTTTAAAAAATGATGCAACTTGTCTTGTCAATTGTGTAAATGACAAGTCTAAAGTCACATCAGATTTATATCAATAAAATCGGTCGAACTATTATAAGAACAAAAAATGGATTGATTAAATGATTGTATGTTTGCTTCACATCCAGAGATCAGTATCTCAACTATATTCATGACAAAAACAAGTTAACAAAATAACAAATCAATTCAATCGGAAAATTTGAACCACAGCGAAAAATATTTAATATCACTGAAAAAGTGTGGGTTTGTGGAAGATCGTCGGACAATTTTGCCTTTGTAGCGACAACAACATGCCTAATCTTGTCGACATCTACAAAGGGGTCTCCCAAAACGTTAATCAATGTGTGAACAAAAAGAAAAAAGGGGTGGATCGGAATATCAATTAGATATCAGATGAATGGCAGTCACCTATATAAAAGTAATTTTCCGGTCTCTTGCTCAAACAAATGACATCATTGCTAGTTTGCAAAAGTAAAAAAAAAAGAAAATACATGTAATAAATATCTACAATACACAAACAGATTGTTTATTTGCTTCATTGTTTGTTTAAATGCCGTTTAACTACTCCCAGTAATTTTTCACATATATCGTGTGGTCCATCTTATTATTGGGGAAGAAGCCTTGTTACCCGGAGAAAAATCCAAACATTTGGTAGAAAAACAGGCAATCCTTGTCATTATTAATTAGTGTCACACCTGGCCCCTGTCCGAAATCAAATCGAACCAGCGACCCCAGTGTTGACAACAACGTGATCAATAGTTGACTACCTTAACCACTCGGCCACGAAGCAAAGCTATAAAGGGTACAAATCCGAACAGCCCGATACACTTATTTAGAAAATTAGGTAGGTGCAGACCTTGAACATGCATTATTAATTGCACCTGAAATCGAGACATTGTATATTGTTGTTTCTGTACGTCTGTATAATATTTCTTATTAGACGTTTCACAATATTCGGTAAAAGTTATAGTTCAAGGTATGATATTTGCATACTACACATTAAATAAAGATCTGTTTCTTTAGACAACTGGTAAAATTTAAAACAAATGAAATACAACCAATACATTTATTTTTTTACAAAACCGTTGCTTAGGCAACATAATGATTTGTATTTAGCTAAGCAAATCAACGATATAAAAGTATAGGATTGACAACCCGAATAACATTCCTGTCTTTTTACGTTACATCAATAGTCTAGCACTATTACAATTCAAGACGATTGAAAGGTAAATGCAGATATTTAAAAGAGATGCACACAACAAAAATCTTGCTCTATGACATAGCTATAAACTCAAACTGTTAATCTGGTCGTCGCACCTTGAGATTAACGCTCTCCTTTCTTCACACCACGGTATCCTTCGCGATGCAATTAAAAACCATATTACACATGTAAAATCACTCCTGAGACCTTGATGCTGCCATTAAAACCATATAAAACATAAAATCACTCCCGATTCATTAGTGGTGCAATTACTAAGGGATGCAATAAAAGCCATATAACACAGAGAAAATAACTCATGAGACCTTAGCAATACAATTACAAACCATATAACACATGTAATATCACTCCTGCAATAATATTAAAATTATATTGAACATATAAAATCACCCCTGAAACCTTCGCGATACAATTAAGAACCACATTACATGTATAAATCACTCCTGAAACCTTTGGGATACAATTGAAAACCCTATTACACATATAAAATCCCCATTGAGACCTTTGCAATACATACGTATATACAAAGTCACTCCTGAGACCTTGGTGATACAATTAAAACCACATTACCAATATACAATCACTCCCAAAACCTTAGTGATGCAACTAAAAACTTAAGGAAAGCAATTAAAAACATAATACACATATAAAATCAGTACTGAGACCTTAGCAATACAATTACAAACCATATTACATATGTAATATCAGTCCTGAGGCCTCTGCAATAATATTAAAACACACAATACACATAAAACATCAATCATGATACCTAATGAAATTAAAAAAACTAAATACACCTATAATTTAAAACCACGGAAATGAAATGTCTGTATTACCAAATAAATATTGTAAAATCAACATCAGGCTTTATGCACGATTATTCAGATTTTGTATCAAGTTAAGAGAATGTAGGATATTCAAATTCTTTTGGACAATATATATATATATATATATATATATACTCTATATTAAATTTAAAAGGTTTTAGGGACAAAAATAGAGAAATGTAATAGTTGTTTACTTCTTTTGTTTAGTATTGTCACAAAATTTGGAGATTGTATAAAAAACACACATATAATTTATTTTAAAACCTGAATATTGTACATAACAAAAAACAGATGAAGAAAGTGTATGGAACAATTTAATGAATTTATAGTTAAAAAAAAACATTTGATTTTACACTTCATGTTAAGTTATTTTAATTTAATAACAGAACGTTGTATTTTCTATCAGACTAACGAAGTGTAGTATATTTTTCTTTTGTAAATGCTGCCAAACGAACGAACCTTTGTTTTGACCTGTACTGCGCATGCGGACGAACGAACGAACGTAGGGATGGACGAACGAAAAACGACATACGAACGGAAAACCAAAAAAAAACCGCAAAAATTGAAACGTTTTACGTTTCAGGGGTGTATAACGGGTTTTGTGGTGTAACCTAGCGTTCCCCATGTAATCATGAAATATAATGTTCCTTTTCAATAGCGGAATTAAAAAGAGGGAGTTCATAGTTTGTCCATGGTTTGTTACAGTGAAAAGATAGGCAGTACTATTTAATATCTTAAAAACGACAATTCTAGCCATGCCTTGATCGTTAGGTCTTACTTGATATCAAAATTTCTTACATTGACCAAACTTACGTTTTACTAAACGAAATAATTTTGGCTGGTTTTGAATAGAATCACCTAATTGTCAATTTGTACATGATCACAAAGTATGGAAATTACATTATTGTCCACTTAATAGAATGTAATCTAAGTCATCATTAGATCACTTATTAACCACGGTTGCAGATCTTCACCAGGAATTTTCGCTTCCTCTCTTATAAAAACCATGCACCAAGAAAAAAATGTTAACTTTGAGTGAATCTTTATAGATACGACAAAGCAACGAGTTTATAAAGCATTAACGCAAATCTTCACATGGCATTTAAATAGTATTGTTTGTTTGTTTTATGGTGTTTAACGCCACTTTCAGCAACTATAACTATTTTATCTGCAGTATGTTTTCTTTCGCGACGAGTCCAAATATACTTAGTTTTAAACTTGAATAAAAAGGTTTATTTAAAAAAAAAAACACTTACAATAATATACATGGCACAAATATAACAATTATATAAAAAAGACAAATATTCAACATACCTTACAACTGGGATTAAAAAGGCTATGTATAGACTAGAGAAGTAAATATATGAATCACAACAGAAATCGTCCAATAAGATACAGAAAAATATCGCTGGTCATGGATTCGGAAACTGTCATAAGACTTTCTTATCAACAGTGAAACAAATTTCCTATGTTAGCCACGAAATTATGTATGTTCAGAACTTTAACTGACTATGTTGTATATGCTTATGTTTGTATAATTAATTCCAACTAGCAGGTACAACATTCTATGTCTACAAACATTTCCATATATCGATTCAGTAAAATACAATCAATATTTTTATTTTGGTCAAATATTTTTGTTATGTTGTTCATAAATATGACTAAAGTTTTTAGTTCTGTCAGCAATGTTTAGTATGCTTCAGCACCAGGGATTCAATTATTTTTTACACATATTTCTAGGATATGTGCCAATTTTAGTTGCGAAAATACTATTATTATCCATACAAGAACATCTGTTATTACCATCAAGACACTTGAAAGAATCTCCAACACGGTAAACGTTAGCACCATAGCTAAATGTGCCTTTTAAAATAGAATAAAAAAGACAATATCAGAAGTAAAAATTAAATAATTGATATAATTTTCTGTAATTATTAGTGAAAAGTGTATAAAGCAGTTAAATCAGACAACAATTAACTGATATAGATTACTGAAGCAATAAACAACAGTGTATCAGAGAGCGGATCAAGTCAGTATTTTTGTACATATAGCGTGTAAGACCTTTTTTGATCAAGCGCCTTAATGATTTGCACTTAGGTGACACCAAGTTAACACTTGATTTACAACTATATTCAAGCTTGTCATTAGTTCTTAAAAGCACTTAAATCTTGTTTAGGTTGGACGATCATGTTTTACAATCTGTTAAACATTCAAATACATCGATCCAGTTTAATTGTCTTAGCTCCGCCCCTCTTAGTTACGTCCTTGACAACGACGCAGGTCGGACATCTGAAAGTAAAAATGGCGGGATGTACGAATTTGTCAGTCATTCCAAATGACCTCTCTGTTGGTTATTTTAAAGGCGTCGAATTGACCAAACGAGCAAAAGAGCGTGGCTATAATTTTTTTGTAAACGGATATGTACACGGGCTTAAATTATATTCTTCTGGAAATGAAACTTGCATTGACGTCGGTGCGAAGTGCTTTCGTTCAATGCGAAAGTCGGAAGCTCCACACAGTATTTCTGTTACGCTCGAGGTAAAAGAAAAAAGTATCACAGAAAGACATTGCACATGCAAAGCTGGGTATGTAATTTTCATGTAAATATATTAATTTTTATTATATCTTATAAGTATACTTGCCAAATGCCGGTAAATAATCGAGGTTGAAGTGCAATATCTATACATGAACTTAATATGGTTGAACGGGATTTTGATATCGTCTTTTGTTGACTATTTGTTCTTAATTTAACAATGGCTATAAATTATACTTTGAATTACTTACCAGATCATATTAAAGGGAGGTCCTTATTTTAAAATGAACTTGTAGGCCTAGTGACCAAAGTGAAGTGACACGATCGTATGCAAGACTTCAAATTGGTTAAACGAGTTGCGACCATTTTAAACAAAAATTTGAACCTAATTTTCTTCAATACTTCTAGGACCTGAGTAAATTTATTAGCTTCAATGAATATAATTTGTATTCTTGAAACTTGATATTTAATTTACATTATATGCAATCAATTCATAAACTGTTCCACCAAAACTGTATAGTTATGTATTTTATCATTTGGTTCAAAAATAAACCGTACTGTTTATTTATATGTAGTTTGTTATTTCATAGAATAACTGGAACATGTAGTCATACAGTTGCTGTTATTTTCCAATTGGCCCACTATAAAAATCTAGGACTGACAGATGTTCCATCAGAGCTGGCTTGCACAAGCATGCCACAACAATGGCATAAGCCAAGAGGGCCAAAAATTGATGCAGAACCAGTATCCACTATGGTTTTTGCTAAGCCAAAACCAACACCTAGGAAGAAAAAGCCAGTTCACAGCATGCCCCTGAATTTTAGGTAAATAAATACAGAAAATTTACATTACAGCCAGTACTTGTAACCTAAATTATGTATTAAACAGATTAATCACTAGAATGACTAGTTACTGAAAATCTTTGACATCATGCATCATAAATTATGTTTTTAGTAATATTTTTTGTTAACAGTATCGAACCTTTTTTATTCAAGTGCTAGAATATAAACTGTCGTGGTAGCCGTAAGCCACCTGATGAGTTCCCATGGCAGGGACGAAACAGTTTTAATAATCCTATTTGTCATTGATAATTTAAAATAAAGCCAATTATCCTGTTTGCAGAAATTACATGGCGAGTTATCTATTAGTATGAGAGTAAGTCGTTACTTTGAAGCACATTTTAATAATCATACATGTACTAAAAATGCACGAGGATTTTGGAAAATTGTCATCAGACACTACACAGAAATTTGATTTGTTTGATGGTGTTTAACGCCACTTTCAGCAATTTTCAGCTATATCATGGCGTCCAGATTTTATTGGGGGAGGAAGCCGGAGTACCCAGAGAAAACCCCCGACCTGCAGTAGGAAAACTGGCAGTCCATGTCAATGAAGATTGGAGTCGAGTACACCCTGCCTACAGTAAGAATTGAACTCGCAATCTCAGCGTTGACAGACCACATGATCATTAGTAGACAAACTACCTTAACCACTCGGCCAAAAAGGCCCCACCACAGAAATTTGAATATGAATCTTAAATTTTCATGTAAAAGTATAAATAAAATAAATCTGCTCTTCAAAATCAATTAGATGAATTAGATGACTTCACAATTTTTCACAGAACATCAATATCTCTACAGGAAACAATTGTCTGGGCACAGTAAATTACAATGTACGCCTGGAACCTTAAAATACTTTTGTTGTATACTGAATTTTAGTGTACCTGATGTGACAATGGAGGATGTAAAGAAGCTAAAAACCCATCCAGCTGCAAGTGGTACTCCATTGTCTTATTTACTAACATGTAATGATCAACATTTTGAGACAACCAAGACTGAAATAGGAAATGTTCAGTTAGGCTCCATGTTACCATTGCAGGTGAGCAATACATAAAATAAAACAAAAACACCCATCAGACATGAAATCCATTCAGCAGTTCCCAAGAAATTTTAACACAAAACTTTTACTCTTATTTTCTCAACTGCCACTTGAAAGCGTTCAGGTGTACATGCATCAAACTGGTTTAACTTCGTCATAATTTATTCGTCTGTCAAATGTAAGGAATGCTACATGCATGCATGACCAACACTGAACAGGCAACAATATAATCAGTTTATATATGAACAGATGCCAAGTGAAGACTGTTCATGTGCTTTACACAGAAAAAGACATGATCACATAATTAATAAGAACATATTTTAAATGTAAAATGTTTTAATTTTTCACCAAAGTATCCTGAAAATTAGTTAATATTGCAGCATTAAACCAATGAGCATTTATACTGTGAAAAAGACTGACAGGTATTATCCGTTTTAACAGTTTGAAACATTTAATTTGGTTAATTGCTCTTTCTATGTGGATTCGGTGTGATGCAATCTTCTTTGTAAGAGTTACTTCAGCTTCTGAAAATGGTTTAGCACTTGAAGCAAATGGAGGAATATTAAGATCAATTTCTATTTCTGCTAAATCTTTCTCAATTAAGAATCCTTTGTCTGACATTACACTGTCTTTAGCATGAATAATCCCATAGCCTTAAGATTGCGTAAATAATCTAAAAATCCACTTTGTTTAACGATCTCATTGTCTGATATGGACCCAGAAAATAAATCGGATACAAAAATAATGGAACCACGTGGATCACAAACTACAAGACCTTTCAATGTATTTGTCGACTTGTAGTCGGAGTACAGCTGGCTCTGCTGCCTCATTGATGATGGTTTCTCAGTCTTTATTTCTGTAATATCTAAATTGGCTAAGCATACAGGAAAATCTGATCTGTAGGCTTGAGTCATGTTTTCAATTATAACACTACGGTGTGGCCAATAGCTTATTGACCCTAATCTTGTATACATGTACTTTGCACCACCGTTAACAACTGTTGAAACTGTTGGAACTTTAACGTTAAATCTAAATGCAAGATCCTTTAAATTTAACCCATTTCGTAGTCGGCACAAATACATAAACACTTGCTCTGAAAGAGGTAATTTATCCGGTTGAATTTCTTTTCTCTTGGAGTCATAGACAATGGGATTACGATTTCCAATATCAGTATGAAACAGGAAGGCCAAAAGCATAAGAAAACGGTAATATGTTAAGCCAGTGTAAAACTGAAATAAATTCTTGATGGATGATTGTGTCGTGTTCTCGGTGTTAAAATGAAAATTAAAATTTGTCTGGCAAGCTTTTGACGTGGTACATGTAGGTCTGGCACTTTTTCTGATAATCATATCAAGTTCTATTGTTAGTCTACAATTGTCCTTCCTCAACTGTTCATTTTCTTCCTAACTTCCTTATTCTTGATATGTGAGACAGCATTTCTAGTGATGAAAACACTGAAATGAAAAAATATGAAATAATAGTTAAATAGCTCACATGATCCTTTGGCAGTCTTCTAATTAGAGCAGTAGTCGGATGCATGTGGTGTGTAAAATAAAGTCTGGGTATATAAAACACATATATATGGACACTTGGCTGTTCCAAAAAAATAACCAATTAATCCATTTTGATAATCAAATGTCAACATAGAATGCATTATTTTTTTACAGATATATTTGCCCGTGGTTTTAGAGTTTCTTGAATTGGCTAACACTGATTCGATACTTTTTCTCAGCAGATTTTCAGATTTGTTACCTTATTTCTTCAAATGGCTTGGTAGCCAAGTGTATGTAACTTGATGTCATAATACGTTATCTCACCCATAGAGACATAAAGGATCTAACACTGTTCGAAGGGCAAGACGGGAAAATTTCAGACACCCATGTGAAATTCATTGCCTTTCATATCAGCTAGCCCTACTCAGCTATACTTATGTTATGTTATAATTATATTTTTTTTATTTTTTAGTTAAGACATTATAAACCAATACCAGCTGCCATAACGAACCCATCACAGTGCGGAGATATAACCTTTCCAAGAATTATTTCTGTCATTGATGCAGATACCCTACAGAAATACAGTCATTTAAATATTTTTTTTTCGACAACACAAGCTGAAGCTGTGTTTCTAGAGGGAACAACAAGACAGCAATCAAATAACCCTCTGTGGTTTAATGAAAGAAAAAGCAGAATAACTGCATCCCAGTTTTTTAAAATATGCAAAAGGAAAAAGGAAATTACGTCAAAATTTGTAGACCGTATTTTCTCTTGTTGTAATTTCCAGTCAGAGGCAACTACTTATGGAAAGAAAAATGAAAATACTGCAAACCAGGTGTATATGGAAAAAAACCCAGATCACCACATTCATGATTGTGGGTTGGTTGTCAATCCCTCGTTTTCTTATCTGGCTGCAAGTCCTGATGGGAAAATCTGCATGAATAATGAAACAGGAGTGTTGGAGATTAAATGTCCATACTCTGCTCGAGACCTGACAATATTAGATGCTGTGCAATCAATCCCAAACTTTTGCTTAAAACAAGTTGATGGATCTCTCACTTTGCCTAAATCTCATGAATACTTTTATCAGATTCAAGGGCAGCTTGAACATGCAAAGCCATGTTCCATATAGGATAAAAGAAATTTTACAATTTTACTTACATGTTTCATCTGTCTGACAGTGAACCCCATTTTCCTCTGTTGTGATTTCCTCGAAACTGAAATTTAAAAAAAAACTTAAAATTAAAACACATTTGTACATCGTTTTTATGCAGTAAAAAATACAATTTATTTTCAAATTTCGATGCATTGATCAGATTTCATGTGCAAACAATAAATAATTTAAAATATAAATATTTGGCAAAAACAGGGATGCACTTGCAGAATAAATGCAATAAAAAACACCCCCTGGTGTAGAGTTTAGTCATCAATTTTCCCTGGAGTCTCTAATATAAATGTCTACATACAAAATAGTGTAGGGGCCTCAGTGGCAGAGTGGTTAAGGTGGTTCATCTACTATTAATCATGTGGTATGTCAACAGTGAGATTGCAGGTTCGATTCTCACTGCAGGCAGTGTGGACTCGAATCCAATCTTAATTGACAAGGATTGCCAGTTTTCCTACAACAGGTCAGAAGTTTTCTCTGGGTACTCAGGCTGTCTCCCCTAATAAAAACTGGACACCATGATCTAGCTGAAAATTGCTGAAAGTGGCATTAAAACAACATACAAACAAACATAGTAGTATACCTTTGGCAAATTGACATACTTGGACATCAAATGTTGATCAACATTTCCAGTACATCCAATTGTAGGTAATCTGGATACTTGTCTTCTGGCCTGCTTCAGCTCACCATTCAGAGCATCACAAGGGTCTGGGTATTCCCCTGTGGGGCCCTCTAAACTGATGAAATGCTGCAATAATTAAGGAGCTTTATGTATTACAGAAAATATATACTGAGCAAGCCATTAACGTTAAATAACAAATATTACAATATTTCACACGAGCCTGGCTTATCATTTGCATTAAGTCTGTAACACTTTTTCAGTACAGAAAAAGCACAATGTCACAGGGTTCTCATTAATCATCATACCTTTAATCAAGATGATTTAAGTCCATTTCTAAGCTCATTTCCATCGATACCCTTACATTCGGACATTTCGCTTTCATTTTGAACAAAACGTCACGTGACAACAATGTGACTAAAATCAAGTGCTTAAATTAGCTTGATTCAAGGTATGATGATTATATTCATAGAGAAAAATATCTTAAGAAGCGAATTATATATAGTTTAACTGTATAGTAGTACACTCGAATTTCAGCGATGAAAGTATGTCTGTTAACGGACATTAATTTTGTTGAAATGCACTGTACTTTATTATTTAAGAGTCGTTTGATTATACTATAAAGCAATAAATGCACGATATTTTGAAAGTAATTTAGCCTTGGGTTAATTGTTTACATGGCTTGAATGAAGGAAACTCGCTGAAATTCGAGTATGGAGTGGACGAAATTTGAGTGTGTGGCCATATATAGACAATAGACAATATTTATTAGCGAAACACTTTTACAATAAATGGTCATTGCCAAAATAGTAAACTAAAAGCTACAAAAGACAATCAATAATAGCGGCAAGTAAATCAATTTTTACGAGCCCCTGTGGCAAGAGCATGTGATGAGAAGCCTCCCCCCCCCCACCCCTACCCAAGGCCGACCTCGGGTAAACAATTGTTTACATATTTTTGTTATTTTCATGTGGTAGACTTTTGTGCAAGTCACAGCGTGGCACGGCAGACGATTCTTGGACAAAGAAAATACAAGTTAAAAACTTCATAAACTTAAAATTCAATTGTGAAACTTACCTTACTACAAATATATGTGTGTTTGGTGATTTTCTCGACATTAAGTTGTGTATGAGGCCTGCGACACAGAGAAATCCAGCGTAAACATTTGTTCAGGTCGGTCTTGGGCTTCACAAATGGAATAAATCTGGCTCCTTGCAATTTAGCTGGATATCGACTATCCGATTTACACGTCCCATGTGAACAGTGTTTAACCATTATTTTGATGTAAATAAGTCTATATTCCACAAAATATCACGAAATTCCCTCCGTTTGGTTAGCTTGAAAAATCGCCATTTTGTCGGAGTTTGTCCGACCATGCGGTGTTACGTTTGCGCCAATAAATAAAAGCGATCTGATTGGTCAAAAGTATCTGTCAATCAAAATCTATGGATCGATGTATTGGAGCTTTAGTATTTGGCGATTCCCTGATAAACAACAGCAATATACAGTGCAGAAGTATTGCAGTGACAAGTTGACTCTGAGTCAGATATTGTGCCGGTCTTTTAACGTTACATTACTGGTCTAACTCTATTAGAATTCAACTCAATAGCAACGTAAAAAGAAGCAGAGATAAAAAAATGGAAACGTTAATCTGGTCTACGGACTATGGAATTTACGTTTTCATGCCTTCCGCTTTCACACCGCTGTGTCTGTTGTAAATACGCTGTCGATAATCTGGAACGGAACATCACAAAGAGCTACAGTGGGTAAAAAAGCATGTTTACTGAAAGAAAATCAGTAAATGAACACAACCATCTTTTATTTACACATAATTAATTTGCTGCTGTACTCGATTCCGAGACAATATAAAAAGGCAATGATCACACTAAAACAAGAACAGCTTGGTGTTCGTTCTATTTTATCAACATATATTAGTACGGGTTCATTGATGTATCACCTGATGGTACCTACCTTGACAGTACTGGTAGTTTCCTTCTGTTGGTGTTAAAGGATTTATACAGTCCGGTGGAGGGCAATCAAATTTTAATCAGTACTCGAAACCAAAATCACTAATGCAGTACATATCTAACACAGGTTTTTCTTCACCAGGTCCAAATTTTGTGGCTTTTGTAGATATAAAAATTAATTCAGTTCCTTAGTAGTGTCATCTATTTCCTATAATAACCTACATCTCATATTGAAGATTAATTGGTAGGAAGATGCTTTAAAATATATAGTATTATAATAATACACCATGTACGCGTTAGACGGGTCGAACGGAGGCAATTTAGTAAATTGATTGATTGATTGATATTTAACGTCCAACAGTTAATATTTTAGCTATATTCAGGACGTGAACAATTGTATAAATTCATAACTGTCAATAAAAACAAACAACCCTGTTGAAATATAGTAAAACTGAGGTGATATACCCATTAAAAAGAATAAAATGATTAAAATGATAAAATAAGAAATAGCAACATAATTATGTTCAAATATTTATATTCTATAAAAATTAATTTCCTTTAAGTACAAAAGGGTTATATGAACTGTTTATGTGATAGTTGGGAAAATACCCATGCTGCATCAAAACGTCTGTTTGGTAGCAGTCCAGATGGAGCTTTTAGCTGAGTTTAACGACAATCTTTGATCATTTCACATGACTAAATTATAAAAAAAACTTAGTATAATTATTTAAATACCTTCAATGCTTTCAAAAGCAATCAGTAAACTGGCGAACACGACAGCTTTGCGAACGACGATCCGATGACAAACTGACGAATGCTTGCTAAAAATAAAACAAAAAAAGTGTTATATTTATAACAAATGCTAATCTTCATGGCTATATTTGTTGAATATATTGTTTGTTTGTTTGAATGGTGTTTAATTTTTGAGCTATATCATGTCCTGTTTTAATTGGGGAGGAAGCGGAGTAGCCGGAGAAAACTGGCATTCCTTGTCAATTAATACTGGAGTCGAGTGCACTCTATCCGCAACCTCATTGTTGACAGACCACGTGGACGAACTACCTTAACCTCTTAGCCACCGAGGACCGTGTCTTCAATATAAATGTAAATGATATGGGAATGGAGATTAAAAAGAAGTTGAGTAAATATTTCCTTTGCTTGTAAGTTGTTGTAATTAGTTAGTGCTATGTCATTGATAATGGGAAAATGTTGTATATACACTTCAAAAGCTGCCATACTCTGACAAAATGTTGTTGCCAAATATTACATTTTTCACAAAAACATTCCAAACAAATATTGAACTAGATATAAGTGAGATTGTATCCATCTCTGTGGGCCGCGCCGACCTTAAGGTCAAGGTCAAAGTTAATCAACCATGGTATGCGACACATCGCCATGATATTGTCTACCCATATCCAAAATATCAAAAGCCTTCCTCAAAAATTTAAAATGTTATAGCCCGGACACGATTAGTTTTGGACGTACATACTTATCTGCACACTGAGGACAACGGACACAATATACGAGACACTCGCTCGCCCAGACCATTTAAATGTTCAGGTGTACATTAACCACTACTAACAATGTTTTCGCGATTATTTATTCGAATTTGAAATAAATCAGACGGAATACGTAATTGACAATATTAGTTTCAGTGACGAAAATCGCTGGTAATCACATGATACTCCTGCTTGCTCATTCAATAAAGAACTGGACGATATGATAAAGTTCAAAAATTGCTGGCGTCAGACTATTATTAAAAAAAGCAGGCTATTATGTCTAGCCTGATTATAATGAAAATAAATTCTACCCTCTAGTGAATTTAAATTAACTGCAAGCTGCCGTGCTAATGATACGATTGAAAAAATGACAACGAACAAAAGGAAACGCTAATTGTCATTCACAGAAATGAAACGTGTTACTTAGGATGGGAATGAATAGAGCTAATTTGATCGAATTTCACCTGATCGGTTTATGCTCGGCTCAGTAAATTTTTTAACCCGTTAATTGGTGAAACCAGCAAATCAATTTGTGCGAACTAGGTACACGAAACTTTGATCTATATTCAACGAAACAATATTGCAGTCGCAATCTGTTTTTAAATAAAATAATTCTAAAACTATTTTATTTCTAAAATATCCACCCAAAACAAGCAAGTTGTCTGCAGTATGTGTTCTTTCGCGACAAGTCCAAATATACTTAGTGTTAAACTTGAATAAACAGGTTTATTTAAAAAACCACTTACAATAATATACAAGCTACACAAATATAAAAAATTTAATAAAAAAGACAAATATTCAACATACCTTACAACTGGGATTAAAAAGGCTATGGATAGAGAACAAACAAGTAAATGAATCACAACAAGCAATCGTCCAATAAGATACAGACAAATATCGCTGGTCATGGATTCGGAAACTGTCATAAGACATTTTTTATCAACAGTGAAACAGATTTCCTATTTTAGCCACGAATTTATGTATGTTCAGAATTTTAGCTTATGTCTGTATAATTATATCCAACTAGCAGGTACAACATTCTATGTCTACAAACATTTCCTTATATCGATTTATATTATACAATATTCGCCAAAGATATAGGTCAAGATGCGATACTTGCACACTGTCTATTCAAGATAGTTCCTTTAGGCAAATAATCAAATTAAAAAACAAGTAAAATACAATCAATACTTTTATTTTCGTCAAATATTTTTGTTATGTTGTTGATAATTATGACAGTCACTAAAGTTTTTAGTTCTGTCGGCAAAATGTTTAGTATGTTTCAGCACCAGGGATTCAATTATTTTTTACACATTTTTCTAGGATTTGTGCCGATTTTAGTTGAGAAAATACTATTATTATCCATACAAGAACATCTGTTAGCACCATCAAGACACTTGAAAGAATCTCCAACACGGTAAACGTTACCACCATAGCTACATGTGCCTTTTAAAAAAGAATAAAATCGACAATATTAGAAGTAAATAACAATTGGTTAATATATTTTTCTGTAATTATTAGTGAAAAGTGTATAAAAACGCTTAAAATCAGACAACAATACATCGACATAGATCATGGAATCAATCAACAACATTGTGTAAGCGAGAGCATCAAGAAAGAATTTATGTGCATATAACGTGTAAGATCACCAATATTGATCTAGCGCCTATACGATCTGTACTTAGCTGCATGTTTGTCTTTAGCATTTAAAAGCACTTAATTCTGGTTTATAGAGGACGATCCTGTTTTTCAATCTGTCAGGTTAATCATTGACATGGTAAATTGAGTATTTGATTATTCTCTGCAGAGGCAGAATATCGTGACGGTCTCTTTATGTTACAATACTGCTCTAGCTCTATTACAATTCAACTCGATAGCACGTTAAAAGCAGACATGAAGTAATAGAAACAAATTAACTTCTTTCTCTCGGGATGATATAACTAAAACACCAAAACGTTAATCGATTCGACGCACTTTGCAATTTTGAAGTTTTTCATACCTTCGCGTTTTTCCTTCACACTGCAGTATTTTGAGTATAACTTGTGTGTGATATAACATTTAGTCTGTTATGAAAAATAACGTACCTTCACAATAGCGACATTTTCCAGAATTGGGAGTTATTGGTTTATTACAATACGTTTTAGGACAGGCAAAAGAGAAGCAGTACTGGTTTTGGTTTTCAGAAAGACAATACCAGTCTTTGTCTTGAACATAAGGTATTTCTTCATTGGGTCCAAATTTCCAACATTTCCCAAACTCGCTCTTTCCTGGAAAAATATAAACAAATATAGAAGCATCTAGTTTGAATGAGTTGTTAAAAAACTCTACAAATTGAAAACAAATTAAAACGTATGGAGTTTGTAGTTCTACGTGTATTTTCATAAATCCTACGTTGGGTTTACTAATTGATTGATTGATTGGATGTCTGCTTTACGTCCAGCGAGCAGTATTTCAGCTATATTCAGGACGGGCGTTGGTTTTACTAGTAGTTATAGCAAACATCAATTAAGGAAATAGAGCAAAGGAAACAGACCGAACAATAAAAAGAAAAGCAAATCTTCAAAAACGAATTTGCTGTTATCCTAAAAAATTGGATTTGTTTTAGCTCTGAACAACAAACAAATTTAGCAATTTATTACCTTCGACAATGCTTTGAACAATTATGATAAGCATTACCGCCGTGATCGTTTTGTGATCCATAGTGATCTCTAGATGAATTTGTATCTAAAAAAAAATATATGTTTCAACTCCAGAGTGCAATAACAAAGATTAGCAGGTTATATTTAGAAAACAGGTTGGCGCTTTACTGGGAAATACATGACATATTGACGGTTCATGTTCATTGCGAATCAATAGATCAACTATATTCCATTCCATAATTTTTGTTTAATGGAACATAAGCAAATCATTTTACCTGCACTAAAAAAGAAAAAACTTGGAAAACTTTATTTATAATGCATCATGTTTTATGTCATGCAATGAAACAATGCTGTATTTTACTTTTACATTCTTTTACTGATTTTAAATAACAAAAACCTAGTCCTACTATTGAAAAGGTTCAAATAAAAAAGGTTTTCATTGTCCATTACCTCCAACTAAGACTCCAGAATGGCATTCAACACCCATCTCCCCCGATACAGTTTGAGAATTGTTATTTTTTCACTGAACCAAATATTAATTAGAAACAATGTATTTCTACCTACTCGCAAGATCTATGAACATTATTGTTATTCCCGATGCAGTCTTTACTGTAGTGTATTGTACTATTTGGAATACTGAGCGGCTATCGGCTTCCAATGATGTTTGCAAATACATGTATAGGTTAAAGATTTCTAAGGAACGAATAATAGGCTTTCCACATGCTTCATTTAAAAGAACACCTTAAAAATGACTTTTTACATCTAAACAGCATTGGTAATTTGTTTTTAAATATAAACTAATAAGAAATATAAACTATCTAGAAATCATATAAAATAAGAAAGGTAAAATTGTAGAGCATTATCACATTTAGATGACCTTAATTCTTTATATTTAAATTGACTCTATTTCACAATATGAACAAATGAAAGAAAAAACATTCAAATATGTTTTGACAAAAGTCATAAAATAGGACGTTCATAGACTTTAATGAGCTTAACCAATGAACTATATTATGAATCAAAAACTAAGCATTTATTTTTGTGAACAGTTTCATATACATTTAAAATAGAACTGAAAAAAATTGGAATTGACCTTGACCTTTTACATTAAGACCTTGATCACCTTTAACATTGTGACTTTGACCATGGTGAAGGTCCAAAATTTTCAACAGTTCCTATTCAATATTTGTTAAAGTAATTGAGATAGGGCTAATTCTAATAAATGCCATAGGGGCCTTGGTAGCCGAGTGGTCAAGGTAGTTCGTTTACTATTGATCACGTGGTCTGTCAACACTGAGATTGCAGGTTCGATTCTCACTGCAGGCACGGTGTACTCGACTCCAATCTTAATTGACAAGGATTGCCAGTTTTCTGACCGCAGGTCGGGGGTTCTCTCCAGGTTCTCCGGCTTCCTCCCCTAATAAAAACTGGACGCCATGAAATAGCTGAAAAATTGCTGAAAGTGGCGTTAAAACACCATTCAAACAATCAAACAATAAATAGTATACATTATAAGATGACATTGAGATTCAACATTGTATCTGTTATTTAAAGTCAAGGGTCTTAAGGGTCTTTAGTGAAGACCCTATGCCTCTACTATTAATAGTTATAATGAGTTATGAATGAAAAAATAATTACTTAAAACTTTTAATGGGAGATAATTCCATTAGATTTTAATAAGTAAAACATTTCCCTCCAAATGTGACAAAGTTCCATCCTTTATAAGGCCAACATTTTACCCATTATTAGTTATTGCCTATCTTATACTGTTTCAGAGGAGTAGCAATGACAAGACAATGTCCAAATCTAGAATGTGACCTTGACATTTTACCTTGTCTCCATTTACAATGTCAATGATTAACAAAAGTAATTGTCCTTACTTAATATCGCTATTTACAATAAATTGTATTGACCCAAATAATATAACTCTTTCTAAAGCTCAATTGAAAAAAAAATGACAAAAAAAGACCTTAATAAGATCTACATTTTGGTGAAGGTTTCAGTTTTCTTTCTATTGTAGTTAAGGGGAGATTTGCACACAACACAGTGTCAGAAACAAGAATGCGACCTTTACCTTTGACCTTGTGACCTTTTTCACGGTCAAGGATGACTACATGTAACAGTTAAACCCAAGTCTCTATCACATCATGTCAATGAGTTATACTGGTACAAATATACTTGCAATAAACAGGGAAACTCCTATAAGGACTCGCCAACATCCTTTGCGCGTGTCGCGTTTAATAACATACCATGTTGCAACAACTTTCACGGTTTCATAGTTTATCTGGACACAACAGGGGAAATAACTCCGTAAAAACAAATTGTTTGGTGTGTCAAAATCAAAAGCGTAACGTGTAGTACTTCCGTCATTACGATATCTCGCAAAACTAACTTTATAATATAAAAAGAAAATAACAATAAGAAGCAGACTAACAACTGGAAAGTGGAAAGCCTCAATTAAGTTATTATTTTATTACAACTTCTTAGTAATAACAGATTAAAAAAAAACATAATAATTAAACAAAGATCGTCCCCTCAGAGAAAATAGACGAGGTAGAGGCAGTGCAGAATTTCATTTTAATTAGACTAATAATTTTTAATTTCAAGAAAGTGAGAATTAATTTAGAGTAAAGTGTAAATAGTTTAGACGCGAGACAATATACTGTTTTTTAATTTATTATATGAAAGAATATAGTTCAAGCAATAAATCTCTCTACATTCAGGTTGTGTTCGACACAGATCTTAATTAACTACTGTATATATTCGGCTTCTTTCACCAGTAAAAGATGGGTGCGAAGATAAAAAAAATCGCGAAAAGTGCTATTAACTGCCATTCAACAAACAACGTAACACCAAGTAATGAGCTGCTTTAATTGGGTGATTATTAATTGAAGTGACATTAACCTATTTTTATAGTGCCAACAAAACGAAAAAAACAAGTTATAACACAATACCAAGAATTAAAGTAATACTTACCTGTCAACAGTTAAAGATACCTATATACTAGTTTACTACAGCTTGTTTAAAATATTTTATATATTTAAACTTGTTTAAACTGGATTGCCTTATGCTGAATTTATGGAAAAACGAAAAATTTGACAAATGCTTTATGCCACTAAATATGCAATTATTTTACCATGTACAGGATATCAAATGTACTGTGTTGACCACAGACAGGATTTCGAGCTTCTGTCTGAATGAACAGATATCCGGTTATGTCTCATTACGTTCCTTTACGTAGTAGTAACACCAGTTTAAGTATATAACTATTATACGTTATATAAACATATTTTCTTTTTTACATACTCACTCAATAAAGAAACGCAACATACAAATAATGTGAATTTCACTTCATATATTATTTTAACAATTTATCATATAAATAATTGATACAGATTGTCATTAAATCACGCAAAAATGTCAGTATCTATTGTGTCCAACATTTGCTTGCAACACATCCCTAACTCGTCTTGGCATGGATTCAATTAAACGTTGAGTACGAACACGCGGTATCCTTTGCCACTCATACTGTGCATGCTCTAATTGTTGCAGATTTTGCGGCGGCGGTTGTCGTTGGCGCACGCGCCGATCCAGTTCATCCCACAGATGTTCAATTGGATTATGATCCGGAGATCGTGATGGCCAACGGATCACATTGACATTATCTACTGTTACACGGGCTGTATGTGGTCGGGCATTTTCGTGTTGAAAAATGTCAATTACGGGCAATAAATGCGGCCGTGTAATTTCGTCTCTATACCTATCAGCGTTAAGATTGCCTTGGATATGTATCAGCTGTGTGTTCCCGACGTAAGAGATAGCGGCCCACATCATAACACTGCCTTCGCTAAAATTGTCTCTTTTCACAACACGGTTTTGCGCAAAACGTTCATTTCGGCGCCTGTACACTCGTATGCGTCTATCTCGCTTTTCAAGCTGAAAACATGACTCATCGCTGAAAACACTCGTCTTCAGTTTTGCAAATTCCATACACGAACGTAGTACACCATCTAACTCTTGCTCGTCGGTGCCTACAATCCATGAGAGCGTAACCGATTGCGTACTGTCTGTGGTGATATACGACGCAACCAAGGTACGTTTACAGCTGTTTCTGTTGCAGCAATAGTCCTGTTCCGAACATGGAATAATCTAATGTAACGATCCTGCACCCGAGTTGTTACACGCGGACGCACTAAACGTAGTCGGTATGTCGTAGTACCAAGCTGCTGGTAGCGTCTTCAAAGGCATGAAATTGTGCTACGACGAAGATTGTACGTTCTGGCAACAGCATTCTCTGATTCCCCGGACTAGATTCGACCGATGGCGATATTCCGGGTAGAAGCATCTAACCTTGATTTTGATACCCAATTGCAAGTCAACCTTGTTTTTAGCATCGTGTGTTCCAGATTTCGACCACATTCGTTCACGGTTGGTGAACTTAAATGCTTTCACCTGGAAACCTTTAATTAATGCGTAATTATGATGTTGTGTATATATATTTGAATATTTATAGGTTATTTGTACGCAAAATAAATGATTTGTAAAAATTTATTCGATATTGCGTTTCTTTTGTGAGTGAGTATATTAGATATCATTGCAAGACAGTACAAAGTCGTCATCAAATAAGTGAGAACACTATGTTCTTTATAGGTCATGTTATGTTTTATACTTGTTTATTTTTATTTTTCTTCTTTTATTGTGGGGTGGTTAATTATCAAAACATGATGTGGAAACCGTACGGAATATATCATTCGATGTTCCTGGACAAGTAATGGTCAGAAAAAACATTTAGAATGGAAACCGTTTTAAATATTTTTAAATTAGTCTTCTACCATTCCAAACCTTTGGTTTCGCGTCTTTTTATATATTAGAGAAAAACTGAAGCGTGTTAAATGTTTAGACTAATGGGACTACAATGTTGCATTGTCGCCATTCCTATGAGAACGTTTAGAATGATCTCCCTTGAACATTGTCGCCATTCCTATGAGAACGTTTAGAATGATCTCCCTTGAACATTGTCGCCATTCCTATGAGAACGTTTAGAATGATCTCCCTTGAAGTAGCAAATTATAAATGTGGATTGGACAAAAGCTATTTCATCTTATGAACGTCCTCTACACAAATGACATTACATTATTGATACATTGTTCATAATTTTATATATGAATGAAAACGCAATAATATTCCTTCGGAACCCACAATCTGTAGGTTGTAGATACCTACAGTCTTCATTGCCTATCTTAATGTCAAACTAATTGCTTAAATTGACCTTATGCAGTAACAATTCAACTATAAGATACAATTGTACAATTGTACTATAACGGGGTTGAAAAGGTAGATAAATGAAGACGACAATCGTTTTCAATTAAAACGAAAAAAAAACATTTCGCGATTTGTTCACAAAATTGTGTAAATGTCTTTTTCTTAAGGATTCAATAACTAGGATGCTAATGCTATGCTCCATAGTTTTACACTGCAACTACTTGCTTATGATAAGTACTTTTTAAATGACGTCACACTACTTAGAAAATATATTTTGTTGTTTAAGGTAATATCTATGTATTTCTTGGATACTTCAGTCATTAATGTACATGTTATCTAAAGTTAGACAAACTAATTATATACGCAAATGTGATTGTACAACTATTTTATTGTCTTGCCTGTGAAATTTCACATCACTTCTCGTCGCTTTGTGACTCGTACTGATCGTGGTAGACGCAAAACACACTGCAGGCAGTGTACTCGACTCCAATCTTAATTGACAAGGATTGCCAGTTTTCCTAAGGCAGGTCGAGGGTTTTCTCCGGGTACTCCGGCTTCCTCCCCCAATAAAAACTGGATGCCATGATATAGCTGAAAAATTGCTGAAAGTGGCGTTAAACACCATTGAAACAAAACAAACAGCACAACTGAACATGTTCTACCTAATTCATAAAATTGAACCTCCACTCTAAACACTATGTACTATATTTGTGCCTAATATTACATGGCAAGGTCTAAATATTGCAACATTTTTGAAAAAATTAGCTCTTTTTGATATTTCATAAATAACAGGCAGTCGTCTGCATCTATAATATTTAAGTTGGAAACAAACATTTGGTTAAAAAGTACGCGACGAAATTGAGATTTTGGTAATAAAAGGATGTGGTCTGCATCTTATACTTTTTAAGTTGAAACAATACGTTTGGTTAACATTACTTTGAACCTCTGTAACACAATACTTTCTTTGTGAATATGGCTGTGAACACCCCTTCCCTTTCCGAATACACGATAACATAAAAACCACAAATCAAACTCGTCGCTTGACAATAAGACATAAGCAGTATCTACTTAGGAAATTATGATAAAAGCAATACGACTTGGGAGTAAACGTTCCTTAATCCGTTCGGAAAGACATGCATACGAAATAAAAACTATTACAAAAAGGAAACAAGATATCGAAAAGGGCTATAAACAGCCTACTGATTTGCGCGTCTTCGCTTACCATGGCATAGCTGCAAGAATGTAGCTCCTTTTTTAAGGACGGAGCTACAAAGAGGTCCAATTACTCGTAATGAAGCAAAAACACTCTTGGTATTTAAACATATTTTCCGCAATTAAACTGCTATTTTTGTTTAATTTATACTTTTTACTTTTCCGCCGTTCAGTTGACATTTTTCTACAGTGTCTAATTAAATAATTTAAACACTTTTTCGTAATCATGGCACTGTTGACAAAAACTGAAATTGTGGAGTGTAGAATTGTAGAATCGTATCGGTAAAAATTTGATCCCAGCTAATGCAATACATACGGAAAAATGTTGATCCGGATCAATATCAATCTAATTAAAATTAAATCTTTCACTTGCTCCCCCCTTTTTGTTATAGGTCGCTGCGTTGTAAGATCTAACAACATCGCATTACAGGTCACGTCAGGGGTCAAAATTTATAATTTTGATCGTCCAATCAAATTTTAGTTCGAGTTGAGTGATTCGACCAATCAAATACTGGTTTGTATATCACACAAGGCTTTTGTGTCAAAATGGCGATGTCCGATGCATTTTTGCGGTCTGAAAAGTTTTACAAACTATTTTAGTACTCGAGAACTCAAAGAATGATGTTGGATTGTTTAGAGAAAGAAATGGTTGCGTTGCTGTTCTTCCTAAAGCTTTAGGGAAATTCTTTCCACTTCAATTATGTATCATTTACATTCCAATGGCAATGAAGGAAAAGTTGAACAAATCGTCATCGCGCTATTTGAGAGATGTTGGTCTGCTTTTGATATTGCTTGTGGAGAATCAAGTAAACAGAAGTTCAAAACTGAACGGCAGCATAGAAAGGTCAGTACGTAAATTATCTACGAAAATATGAACTTTTTTTCCCAATAAGGAGCGAATTTTTTAACAAGAAAAAAGGGGGAGGGGAATAACATACGATGACCATACAACATGGTATCAGTAAAATAGTACTAGTATATAAAACGTGTAACTAACGTGGTTAGGAGATTGATAGGGGGAATTAATATTAAACATTTGACAAAAAAACTATCAATAAACTACTAGTAGACATGAATTATTCATCATATTTCCTATTGCTCCAGTTTTAATCGACATTCATGGCTTGTGAGTGTCAGAAAAAATTTAAGGTACATTGATCACCACTAATGAAACGCCATCTCATTTGTAAAACAAAGTTGTGGATTTTTTGTTCTAAAAATTATTTGTCCAAAAAAAGGTGTGTGAAAATCAATGCTACAAATAAAATAGTTATACAGTTATTCAAGTCACTTAAGACATGTATAAATTAACATTATCAACAATTTCATTTCAGATTTCTGAAAATATCACAATATCAGACAGATTTATAGATATCATTTGTGCAGCACCGAGTCTACCTGGTGACCCTGTATGGAGAAGCAATTTTCTAAAGTTCCAAGTTTCTGTTCAAATTAGATGAGTTTCACACATGATGCCAACTTGGTAAGTGGAATGCTTACATCTTGTTTTTTTTTAATCTACTAGTACAATGTATCTTGTTAATAAAAGTTTCAACTTGTATAGATCTTCATAAAGTGGATTGTTATTTATAAGTAACCTCACCACATAGATGCATTCTTATATTCTGTATGAAAGTAATTAAAATGCAATATTAATAATCAAGAATTGAAAAGAGTGCAGTGACATGCAGTTAAAAAAAATTTGCATTTAAAATTTATTCACAATACTAAATATGGTTTACATTTTATGATGTGACCATTGTTTAGATAAATACATGTACCATGATTTATAACAGCATAAGGATAGCTTGTAAACTTGGTTCATTGGCTACATGTATGATTAAAGGTGCTAATCAATTTGTAACTTTGAATTAAAATTATTGAACCATTTCCTGTAAAGGTATGCAGTTGACTGAATAATAGGGAATAAACTTGATACACATAAAGAATTTCTTCTTTACCGAATGTTATAGAAAATTTAAGTTCTTATTTTCTTCCAAGAGACTGCTCTTATTTTCTCATGTTTTCAATTGTTTAAACAGGGAAGAAGATGATCATCACTGGCTTTTCTGTTCTGGTCCAAAGTGCTAGATGTACTACACACAAATACTCACTAAAGAGTTAAAACAGATGAAAGAAAAAAAATTAACAGTATATTAAGATATCAGTGTCATGACATGCACACTGTAGATGGATAACAGTACCTTAAAGAATGCTATTTTTTCAAACTCTATCATCTATTGCACTTCAAAGGGATATACATGTTTTATACATGTACAATGGACAGGAAGAAATTGGAATTCTTCAGTTGCTTTTATTTTATATTATCATTATCATTATTAAAATTATCATCTGCATCAACTGACTTTGAAATTAAATGCAGTTGCAAATAATGCAACATATATTTCATCTTATTTCTAATGTCGGTATGGAGTCTGATGATGATAAACAAGAGTACAACTAGTCTGGCTATAAAGATGAAGAAAACAAATCTTCAGTATTACTTGATGATCAAATAAATTTAATTGTATGTACCTTTATGATTAATTACCATTCCAAATTTTCTTGTAGAAATTAGTTTGTGTATTTGAATGGTATTTAATGCCACTTTCAGTAATTTGTCAGTTATATAGTCACATCCAGTTTAATTGGTGGAGCAATTCGAAGTACATGTACCATGATGAAAACCATGACCTTTCGTAAATTGAGATTAGATTGTTTGTTTTGTTTGATGGTGTTTAACGCCACTTTCAGCAATATCATGGCCTCCAGTTTTTATTGGGGGAGGAAGCTGGAGTACCAGGAGAAAACCCCCGACCTGCGGTAGGAAAACTGGCAATCCTTGTCAATTAAGATTCGAGTCGAATACAATCTGTCTGCAGTGAGAATCGAACCCGCAATCTCAGTGTTGACAGACCACATGATCAATAGTAGACGAACTACCTTGACCACTCGGCCACCGAGGCTCAATTAAGATTAGATTTGAGCGCACCCATAATAAGACTCGACCCTGCAACCCCAGTGTTAACAGTCATGTAACCAACTGGGATTTAACGTCAGTTTCAACAAATTTTCAATTATATCGTTTTCCAGTTTTTATTGTCTTGCCTGTGGGGACTGGAGTCAAAACATAGGAATCTGGCGACTACATAAACACTATATATTTTATATCTGTGTAAGCTTAAGTCCTAGGTAAATCAAATTTTGTCCATTGGAAGCTTATGATGAGTACTACTTTAAAGTTATTGGATTAGGTCAGTTCCTTTACCATGACAATAATTGGTATAAAAACAAGAAAACTAGAAATCCTTGTCAGTTAAGATTGGAGTTGAGCACACCCTCCCGCAGTGAAACTCAAACCCAGAACCTCAGTGGTTACAGGCACTTGATCAAAAGTAAAATGACTATGTTAATCACTCAGCCACAATAAAGGGCTCTGTAATCAAGAGAAGACCAAGACCCCTAAAGATAAGAAATGCACATATCAAAGATACTCCAGACCAGTAGGAAGAATTGCACTTGTGCATACTACTTAATTAATTGAAAGTAATGCTTCTGTCAAGTCTGATTCTAATTACATACACCTGAATACAATTTGAAAATGAGAAAATGTGTATTGATGACATTAAAGTCTGGATTAACACATATTGGTTAACACACTCATTTTTATTCTCTTAGTTCACTCTAGCTAGAAAATATTTATCAAAACACTATAAAAGATTATGTTGTAACTGTGTGCTAAGTATCATAAAGATGTGACGTCATCTTCCTAAACAATGCTTCAGTGCAAAGGTAAACCTGATGAGGTGGACGAAAAAACGAGCCAAAAATCTGTACATGTATGTCCCCAACAGGTGTACATGATAAAATGCAAATAATGTAGACTAATACTGGATGCACTGAAGCCAGAGACTGGGGCATTTGACTACTATTGTGGACACTAAACTAGTATAGGCATATATTTAACATTCATTTGACTTATTGCACATTTTAGTAATGTACATGTTGTACATGAATATTACAACTTTAGTTTACCTTAAACACTGTTAAAGGAGAATTAAGAATCCTTCCACCTGTGCCTGCTTTTTAAGGTAGTCATTCTGGATTGGTCTTTTGGGCCTATAATTCAATTTGTGTACATTTGTAACAAGAATATAAAAACTTGACTCAATCAAATTATAATTAAATGTTTCCTCCTTTTAGCAAAGTCAAACAGTGGTTGACTCTTGAATCTACAATTGATTACGTGGTTGACGACTACCTTAATTCACAAGTCAGCAGAAGGTTTGAGGTTTTCTGTTGGGTACTTTGGTTCCTAATAAAAACTGAAGGTCATGAATTTGATGAAAGTAGAAAAAATTCAAATTGGAAAACATACCATACCCTACCATGAATTTGAAATAAATCACATCTGGAACACTAATTTTTTCAAAAGGGAAAATTAAAAAGGATATGCCGAAAGTTTTACTATAGGAAGTGTGTAAGCTACATGGTTCAGTGGAAGAAATTTCAGTAACTGAAGCAATTTCGAATATGAACACAAAGTTTAGGCAAGGTGTTATGTTTATTCTGTCATAATTGTAAATAAACAATTAAAAAATGAATAATGTCTATAGAGTGATCTCTAAGTCAATTGATGGGTTCCTTTAGTTTATGATGGTGTAACATTACACAAAGTAACAAGTCATATATAGGCACTGCCAAACAGATTTGGCTCGAGCAATCATAGCATTTTAATGACCATCTTGGTTTTCTGGTCACTAAATCCTTTCCACTTTTTAGCCATGTCCTTCGTATTTTTTAAAGAAATCTTCATGTCTGCGTGAAATTTGCTGTTCCTGGTTAAAATAATACGTATTTATCCAAGTTTAAACTATAATGAAGGCCGATATAAACCGCATGATCCAAAAGCCTTTTTCCATCAATATCTTCGTTGGTGACAATTTAGATTGGAGGCTGTCAATTAGTTTTGTAACTGGGGACATCTACCTTCATTTTTAATAATGCAAAGCATTTCAGCCCGATTCCAGTGTTTAAAAATGCTTCCGTTCGATTTCACGTTCCACCTGGTCCTGGCACGGCTGGTGAAATGGGCTGGTGTAGCTTCGATTTGCACGAATGAAACTCCACAAATAAAAACCACATTGTGATTTTAATCGAATGTAAACTTTCGTAACGTTGTTTATTCAGTAGATTCCATATTTGTAAGAAAATTTGCTTCTATTTGGTTTGTTTACATCTCCGGTAACAATCTTGTTGACGCATTGTAATACAATTTGGTACACTTTGGCGTCGAATAGAAAAACCCGATTTGCCGATGTTCCGAATGTATACCCTAAGATTGGCCAAGCTTGATTTTGATTGGCTAACGAAAAATCTATGCATATGACCCCTGACGTGACCTGTAATGGGATGTTGTTAGATCTACACGCAGCGACCATAGCAAAAAGGGGGGAGCAAGTGAAAGATTTAATTTTAATTAGATTGGATCAATATTTTACCAAATAGATTCAGACATTATGCACTTCCGGAATTCAAATTTTGACAACAATGCCATGATTACGAATAAATTGTAAAAAGAACGAATTGTGTGTTGTCGAAATATCAGTTAAACTTTAAAGACATTAAAAAGTATGTAGCAATTTAGGGAAACAATTGAGTAGCTTATTATATGCATAAAACCCCCCGGGTGTGAATCATTCCCGGCTTGCTCCATTACGAGTAATGGGACATCTTTGTAGCTCCGTCCATAAAAAAGGAGCTACAAAATTGTAGCTAACCATAACTACAAAAAATAATAACACAGCCTTTACATTTAATTAAAGAAAAAGACATTTTATGATAGTTCACCAGGAGAAAACCATTCAACTTTATTAGTCATTGTTCGTGGCTCTACGCTGAGAGCCCCGTGCGTTATCCGGGTGGCCAAAAGAATAGACCGCAGTCGCGCTAGCTTGTCGTAAAAGGCGACTAAATAGCGCCGGCGTGTCAGGTCGGTTTGCCTAAAGACCGACTGGGATGTGTGCCCCAGGTGGTTGAATGGGGTACCCCTGGCAAGCTGGGGTTGTCAGGCCATAATACGGAAAACCTGACCGCAAACCATATTAGTGTACCGTGTTGGAAAAAATGCCACGTTCCTCGCACGTTAAAGAACGCTGCTGTAGTATTCGCTATGAGTAGGGATTTCGATCCCGCTACAAGAGGCTGAATTGCCCGACCCTATCCATCCTCCCATTTTCCAGTGGCAATCTAAAATCCGTTACCCCTATTTTTTCCTTGTGTCCCATACCATTTTCATTCATCATCATTTCATGTTCATTTTATCATCCATTTCATGTTCATCGCCTGAATATAGCTGAAATAATGCTGCTCGGGCGATTAACACCATTAATCAATCAATCAATCAATCAATCAATCTACGCGGAGATATTTTTGATGAAGATCGGTTTCAGGCTACCGTGTGTTGTTTTTTTAAGAAAAATAAAATACAATAGATTGCAAATCAGTTTTAATCTTCATTGGAATTATGCAATACAAAAGTTGCAATGGCATCTAGACTTCATCTGATCCTGACCCTGACGATGATCCCGACCCTTGCCCACCTCCCCTTCCTTTACACATGACCTTATGATTTTGAGCAACCCTCGTCGACGCTATGCTATTGTTTTCTCCACAGGAACACTGGTTGGTTCCATCAAGACAACGGAAGGAATCGCCAACCTTGTAGACTGTGCCACCATAGCTGCAAGTACCTGAAACAAAGAATACAAAATATCATAGATATAGCTGATAAGGCTTTCATTAATAAAATATTGGTTGTTGCTTTCGGCCCAAATTAGACCCTAACAGAAATATTAGGGTTTGGGAATTGTGTTTTTACTATTTCTCAAATGTTAGTGCAAAAGTGTATCATTCTGTTCGTAATTTTAAGTAAAAATGTCTGCTTAAATTTCGTTTCTTGCTAAACAGTAAATTTCAAAGGATTGTTTTTTTGGTTTTTACTTGAAGAACGAGCAAACAGATTGTTAATACGGTGTCGATAATCTGGAACAGAACATCACAGATTGCTACAGAGGGTAAAAAACATGTTTACTGAAAGGAAATCAGAAAATGAACACAACATTTTTTATTTACACATAATTTATTTGCTGCTGTACTCGATTATGAGACAATATAAAAATGCAATGATCACACTAAAACAACAACATCTTGGTGTTCGTTCTATTTTATCAACATATATTAGTACGGGTTCATTAATGTATCACCTCCTGGTACCTACCTTGACAGTACTGGCAGTTTCCTTCTGTAGGTGTTAAAGGATTCATACAGTCCGGTGGAGGGCAATCAAATTTTAAGCAGTACTCGAAACCCCCATCACTAATGCAGTACATATCTGCGTTTTCTAACACGGGTTTTTCTTCACCAGGTCCAAATTTTGCACATTTTCCATACATTGTTGCTCCTGTAGATATAAAAACATGAACAATTTATTCAGTTCCTCAGTAGTGTAATCTACTTCTTACAATCACCTACATCTTATATTGACGATTAATTGGTAGGAAGATGCTCTAAAATATATAATATTTATCAAATATGGACTTTTTACGAGGTCAATACGTAGTTATATGGACCGTGGAGGAAAATATTGACCGAGGACGAAGTCCGAGGTCAATATTTTTCTACAGGTCCATATAACTACGTATTGACAGAGTAAAAAGTCCTTAATTGTTATATTACATATGAATTTTTCTCTATTTATTTAAATTTAGAATA
Source organism: Limnoperna fortunei (assembly GCA_944474755.1). Classification (NCBI taxonomy): domain Eukaryota; kingdom Metazoa; phylum Mollusca; class Bivalvia; order Mytilida; family Modiolidae; genus Limnoperna; species Limnoperna fortunei. The sequence goes on from OX104119.1 coordinate 34,495,914, forward strand.
ATGAATCGGAAGAATATATCCGGATCTATTTTTAGAAACAAGCCTTAAATATGCTTTATGAATAGTAACATATCCGGATCTATTTTTAGAAACAAGCCTTAAATATGCTTTATAAATAGTAACATGCCTTAAATATGCTTTAAAAATAGTAACAAGCCTTAAATATGCTTTAGAAATATAATATATACACAGAATATTTTGGGGGACCACGTGACTAAATAATCCAATGAAAATGTAAGAATCATAAACCATATGTAATATTATAATAATATATCTTTTACGCTTTCGACAAGTCGAACGGAGAGAGTAACAATTTACTAAATTGATTGATTGATTGATTGATATTTAGCAATATTTTAGCTATATTCAGGATGTGAACAATTTTATCAATTCATAACTTTCAAAAGTAACAAGCAACCCTGTTGAAATATAGTAAAACTGAAATCCTACCCAGTAGTATGAGGTTATATACCCATTAAAAAGAATAAAGTGATTACAATGACAAAATATGAAATAACAATATAATTATTTTAAAATATTTATATTCTATAAACAATAATTTGCTTTAAATACAAAAGAAACATGCAAATGAAAGGAAAATAGGGTTACATGTGCTGTTTATGAGATAGTTAGGAATACCCATACTGCATCAAAACGTATGTGTGGTAGCAGTCTAGATAGACTTTTAGCTGAGTTTAACGACAATTTTTGATACTGTCACATGACTATATTATAAAAAAACTTAGTATAATTATTTAAATACCTTCAATGCTTTCAAAAGCAATCAGTAAAATGGCGAACACGACAGCTTTGCGAACCATGATGATCCGATGACAAACTGACGAATACTTGCTGAAAAAGAACCAAAAAATGTGTTACATTTATAAAAAAAATGCTAATCTTCATGGCTATATTTGTTGAATATATTGTTTGTTTATCTGAATGGTGTTTAGTTTTTCAGCTATATCATGGCGTCCAGTTTTTATTGGAGAGGAAGCCGTAGTAGCCGGAGGAAACCCCCGACCTTTGGTAGGAAAACTGGCATTCCTTGTCAATTAGTACACCCTGCCCGCAGAAAGACTTCAACCCGCAACCTCATTGTTGACAGACCACGTGATCATTAGTGGACGAACTACTTTAACCTCTCGGCTAACGAGGACCATGTCTTGAATATTAATGTAAATTATATGTGAATGGAGATTAAAAAGAAATTGACTAAATATTTTGATTGCTTGTAAGTTGTTGTAATTAGTTAGTGCTGATAGTCATCGATAATGGGTAAATGTTTTATATACACTTCAAAAGCTGCCATACTCTGACAAAATGTTGTGGCCAAATATAACCTCTTTTACAAAAACATTCCAAACAAATATTGAACTAGATATTAGTGAGATGGTATCCATCTCCGTGGGCCGCGCCGACCTTAATGTCAAGGTCAAAGGTCATCAACCATGGTATGCGACACATTGCCTTGATATTATCTACCCACATCCCAAATATAAAAAGCCTACCTGAAAAGATAAAAAAAGTTATAGCTTGGACACGATTAGTATCGGAAGGACACACTTATTTGTACAGTGAGGACATGGGACACAATATACGAGACAATCGCTCACCGAGAAAATATAAATGTTTAGGTGTACATTTACCACTACTAACGATGTTTTCGCAATTATTTATTTAAAATGAATCAGACGGAATACGGAATGGACGGCTATGTTAATTGATAATATTAGTTTTAGTGGCGAAAATCGCTGGTAATTACCAGATACTCCTGCTTGCTCATGCAATACAAAACTGGACGATATGATCAAGTTGAAAAATTGCTGGCGTAAGACTATTTAAAAAAGAAGGCTATTATGTCTAACTATTATAATGAAAATAAAGTCTGCCGTCTAGTGCATTTAATTAACTGCAAGCTGTCGTGCTAATGATAAGATTGTTAATTGACAACGAACATAAGGTAACGCTTATTGTCATTCACAGAAATGAAACGTGTTAGGATGGAAATAAATAGTGCTAATTTGATCGAATTCCAGCTGATCGGTTTATGCTCTGCTTAGTATATTGTTTAACCCAATTAGGGATCAGATTTAAATTAAAGCTCTCTTTAGTCTGACAGCAGGGAACTTTTTTCTATATTCAACGATAAAATATTGTATTGCTTGCAAGCAGTTGCAATCTTTTTTAAATAAAATAACTCTAAAACTATGTTATTTCTAAAATATCGATACAAAAACTAGCAACTTGTCTGCAATATGTGTTCTTTCACGAAAAGTCAAAATATACTTAGTTCTAAACTTGAATAAAAGGGTTTATTAAAAAAAACACTTACAAATATGTACAAGTCATACATATACAACAATTAAATAAAAAATACAAATATTCAACATACCTTAAAACTGGGATTTTAAAGGCTGACTATGGATAGACTACGAAACAAACAAGTAAATATATGCATCACAACAAACAATCGCCCAATAAGATGCAGACAAATATCGCTGGTCATGGATTCGGAAACTGTCATAAGACTTTTTTATCAACAGTGAAACCGATTTCCTATGTTAGCCACAAAATCTTGATCACTGTTTATTTTTATCAAATTATCGTTTATTTGTCAAGTCATACATGAAGTGGGTAAGTGACATCACTTTGTCAATTGATCTCAATTGTAAACAACTCACTTGATTGCACATTTATTTAAGAATAATATAACACAGTTTTACAGACACTGGCCTAATTACAGCATAATGGTTGCTTAACGTGGTATTGCTTTGGTTCTCAGATATACTCTAAATGTTGAGCACCATTTACTGGTTTTATAACCCATTTTGTAGATCAAATCATACTCTATTAGTGCTTTAGAGACATTATTTATAAAATATGTAAACAAGAGGACCAATAGCCTATTTCTTTATAACAAACTGAAGGCTAACATTCCAATGGAAAATTACTTCCAGCAGCCAGCAGCAAATAGTAAAATTGAGTGTTATTATCAATATCGTGGCGTCAAGTTTTTATTTGGGGAGTTGAAGCCGGGAAAACCAGCCGCCTTTCTGTAGGAAAACTTACAATTCTTGTCAATTAAGATTTGGGTCGAGTATTTCCTGCCCACAATGAGACTCGAACCCGAAATTCAGTGTTGAATTGCATGTGACTAATAGTCTAACCTCTTTATTCAGGAGGTCTGATAACAAATCTTCTATTCCGTTTTTTAATAATATCACAGTAGTCATTTATAACAAGGTACATCGATAATAAGCTTACTTTAATCTTTTCAAGCTAGCTTCTGATCAAATTATAAAACTAAGACTGTCTTCTGTAAGATCTTTTCTATCTGGTCTGTCATCAAATTGTACTGTCTACTGGAACGTTTATTCTTTCGTAAATGGCTTATTACAAGCTAAGATGACCAGGTGCAAATAGCTCAAGCATATTCAACTGTAGTCGTTGCATCATCCAATCAAAGAGAATGAAAGATGAACGTTGCTATGGTAACATAACAAAGAACGTTCGTGTCTAACGGTCTTGTTTGTGGCGTTTTGTTTGGATGTCAGATATTAAATAATGGAGAATCTATAGGATGTCGCAATGAGAAAGTTGTTGGTTTATGAATAAATATTTATTTATTTGCGCTTTTGGGGAAGCCCATATGATCGGCGATTCGAGAAAAATTTCGATCACTCGTTTTATGGAAGAAATATGAATTTGTTTGCGCTTTTGGGAAAACGCGAAAAAACATACAATTTTGATCACTCGTAAAGGTCCACTCAGTCTTTCCCAAAAACGTATTTAAGAGCCAATAAATCTTTTGTAGATGATCTATCATAAAATTATGAAGACTGTCTACGGGAACACTGAAGTTATTTCTAGCTGGACTATCGTCAAAGTATAAAGCCGTCTAATGGAACACTGTTTTATCAACTACTCTGCCTTCACAATGAAAATACTGTCTACTGGCACCGAGGATCTTGTCTAGATGGATAACCATTAAAATGCAATGTATACAATCTGTCTCTTGAAATGTTAGACATATTTAAGCTGCTCTACAATCAAATAATAAAATATAAGGCCCTTTTATAACGGCTGCATTGCACATACTCCAATCGAAATCTAGGATCCTTAACGTGCACGACACTGCCCCAAACCGTCGCCTACTATGGTTCACAGCAAGGCTTTGCGTATTACGACCACAATACTTTAGCTAGGGATCATCACATTTCCACCTCGAGACCTTGGTAAAAGTAGTTATTCATTCTGTATTGATCACGTTCTTGTCAACGCTGAGGTTCGAGCCAAGCTGCAGACAGGGTGTGCTCGACTCAAATTAAACTGACAAATATTTTCTGGCATCGGTCAGGTGATTTCCCCTAGTACTTTAGCTTTTTCCACAAATAAAAAATGCAAAACGCCATGATAGAACTGCCAAATTGCTATAAGTAGCGTTAGACACCAAACAAACCTATCCGGCATCTAGGTATAGTTTTGGTAGCTTTGCGGTCAAGACCTAGACACATATAAAACAACTGGTTGGTCTCTGGGCAGTATTACCATTATTTATAAATTAGCTTACTATAAAAATGGGATCTGATTAATTTCCAGCAGATTCAAATTTAAATAATTGATCGCAGTTCCAGTGCATTGGTTGAGGGTAATTAATGTACTAGATTCTGGATTTGTTTTCGGAAGAATTTATTCAATGAAGAATGTGTTCACACAAAAGAAATGTGACATTTTTTTTAAATACATATATTATAAACTACATTCATTATCCGAGTTGTTTAATTGCCATTTTGTCTTGCTTAAACAACTAACGTTGTTCTACGCGACACATGCGTTTGTAACTTGTCCCAGCTCTTGTAGAAATGATCCGGTTGTTAATTAAGCATCCACATAAGTTGGTACCGTCAAGACATCTGAAGCTATCTCCAACGTTGTAAATTTTCCCGCCGTAGGTACACGTGCCTGAAAACAGAAAATTATTAAAAGTTTTTTCTTAATATTTATATTGTCTATTATAACAGTTATAAGTCTGCTTGCCATTGCCAGGCCAGAGACGTAATAGACTAGTAACAATCTTGATTACCAAATAAAATAACTTGGGGTGTTGAGGCCATGCCCCCCCCCCCCCACAAACCAAGAACATTTTCTAAGGGGGTTATTCAGTACTGTAAAAAAGACAGTTTATAGATCGCAGGAAGATATTGACTTTTGCGAATTCAGCCGCGTACTTCGCGTAAAGGCAGCTTCGGGCCTGCGGGCTGGTCACCCCAAAAGGAAGGACAAATTATTTATACTTCTAACTCTTAGCGTGATTAGCGAAAATGCAGTATTTCCGACCTTCATGTTTTTATTTGACCACGACTGAAAAATCACTCGCTGCTGGCACGCTACCAATTGTGTTAGTGTTTAATCAAGCTGCAATTATTTTCGAAAACTTGTGTTTAAACCTATACACGTCATTTATCAAATTACGCTAAAATGTAATTTTTCAAATGTAAACATAAAATAATTTAACAGTGGCAATTCTTCACTCATACATACCTTCACAATACGGACAGGTGCTTTCTGAAGGCGTTAAAGAGGTCGTAGGATCCGCACAGATTGTTTGAGGGCAATTAAAATTCAAGCAATATTCATCGTTCTCGTATCCACGGAGGCAATACCATTTTTCACCCGCATTAGTAGGTTTTTCTTCGCCACGGAAAAATTTCAAACAATTCCCAAATACATCCGCTCCTAAAATACACAGGTAGACTATATTGTGAGGATTTGTTCGCTTACTGTTTTTTTTAATTTTAACTTGCTAAAATGTATTGCGTCTTTATATTGACAAATAAATCCTTAAATTAGCATATATTTCAAGCTAAGGTATACGCCCAGCAATTGGCTGTATCGTGTTTCAATTAATATTTAATCCTCAGCGTGTCCCCAGGTGGCTAATTAGGAATGCCCTCTAGTTGGGTAGGTGTCACTTCATAATTGGAAAGCATGGCATCGGACCATAGTTGGTGGCCATTTTTGGAGAGTGCTACGTCCCTTATGCACGCCAAAGACCTCTGTTGTTAGTGTAGATTAGAATAGGCTGGTTGACACAGACCGAATTTTACTGGGAAATAAAACTTTCCCTTTAAAAGTATTAAAAAGATATGTCATGTATACTTTTTAACAAGAGAAGAAGAATTAAAGTTTTACTAAGCCGAAATTTTACCTTCAATGCTTGTGACAACAATTAGGAAAACTGCAAATATGGCACATTTGTAAACCACCATTGTTGCTAGTTGACTGATATTTACTGCAAAAAAATAAAATACAACAAACAAATATAACTGCATTTATCATACTGCGATTTCATTGGTTAATATCCCACATTTGCGACTCGAGCTATTCAAAATACACGCCCAGCAAATTGTAATTAAACTTTATTAATCAAAGTAGTAGCATTCAATTCTTAAAACACGCATTTGTCGAGTTCGAGTCCGACTACTTGTAAGCTGTGTAAGCTGTGCCCAACTAATTGACAAGGATTTTCAGTTGTTTTTACCAAACTTAGCCAGGAAACGCATGTTTTATCCTGCCTTTATAATAAGCGAGTCATTATATACTGAACGACGTTGTGTGTATCGTGAAACCTTTAAAACAATTTAAAAAAATAATGACCAAACATTATGATTGATGAATAATAAGCAGTAAATAAAGTGGGGTATCGGGCGTTTCCGCCCTTTACTTACTACGTATCAAATGCTAAACATTGGCTATAAACGGCTGAACGTGCATCGTGTGACGGCAAAAATGCATCTCTCTCCTAGTACGGAAATGTGGTAATGAATCCTCCAAAATAGGGATGAAAATGTACAGTTTACATGTAAACTACGTAATGTACCAAGTTAATACATGTATTAGTAGTATTTATAGAATGTCGTACTAAATGCACTTTTTTATTTTCTATATATTTTTGCCATCTATCGGTCAACACATCCATCTTTAGATGCGCATCTATTTACAGATTGCGTTAAACTGTACTTGTTGAATAAGAACAAGTCAAAATCACGTGGTCAAAATACGTTTTTCAACCTTATTGTTATGTTACCTAATTATAAAGAAATTACATAATAATTACCATAGACCATACAAAGTGATAACAAAGTGTAGGAAATAACAGTGACATACCTTTCAGTGGGATGTTGGCCGGCTGTATAAAACGTCTATTATTTAAATTCGGGTTTTATAGTTACAAAGAGGTACCAAAGGGTAGAAAATTTATTTTTAAAACCAAAATACATTTCAGAAACAAAGATATGAGCGCTGTTGATAACAAGCATAACAGATTCTTTTGAAAACCCCAAAGTCAGCATGGGGCTTTGCTTTGTAGTTTTGTAATTTTTGAATAAACCCGATTTATTTTATTTACATTATTTTTTACTACAGTATCCCTTTTTTACTAAAAAATCAAAATCTAATAAAATGTTTAAATGTTATATTTATTTTAGTCAAATTTTCAGAATATGAAATGTATGCGTTCTGGTGAGATAATGTGTTAAGTGGGATCTATTTGACATTAGAAGCTGTGATGTATTAGGAATTTAATTGAGAAATTGCTGTTATTATGCAGACAGGATATAGTTAATATATAACGTTAAAGGTCTAAACAATTAAAATGTTAATGTAAACTCTTACAAAATGTATATCATCATTTTCAGGCAAAACATGTATGATTGAATCTTTTGACCACAACAAAGATTTACGGTAAGGAAGGTCTTAACACCTAATGTACATCTTTATATATCTTTGAATCTAGACTTCTCCTTAAAAAATAAAAAATGCAATAAAGTATAAGATTTTACCAACTACAATGACACCAACGGCAATCTAACGTTTAGAATTTACTAAAATTGAGAATAATAAATCCAAGAAAGAATCTCATATGTCACCGGGGCCAGGACAATTAACAAAAGTGGAACACCAATTCCACATTCATAGCCATACTGAGTAGTCGAATAGCTGTCAGAGCAGTTTTAAATAATTCAATGTTTTTTTTACTAATACTAAAAGTAGTTTTGAAGAAAAATGAAATATTATTGTGCCAGTGTACAATTTAAAGGTCATGGCATTATAAACATAAACAATTACATTTACTTTAAAAAACTTTCACTCACTCGCATCGGGGATACGGCTCTACAGGTTGCAATAAACCAATTATTTGTTTCCATGACACCAAGATAGTACACTGAAGAAAATACACGGATGCATCTGGTTGGATGTTGGTTTTCTAAAAATAGCAAACCTTGAAAATAACGACATTATTGGTTGAAAAACTTCTATATTTGGGGAAATATTTATAGGTTTAAAAACAAGAGGGAAAATAGATATTTTGTTAGTTTCATTCAGTGCTGATTTTTTTACTGAAAACTTCGGTCATTTTTGACGCATGACATATAGTTTTTATTTGTTATTAAAGAAGTTTAACATTTTAACTTACAAAATTACAACTGTTTTCGGAAAAAGGGGGGATCAATTAAGAGGGTTTTCACACATAAATGCAGGTATCCCCATGTGGAAAATGCATGTCAAATAGTTTATTGTAATCTATAGGGAGATGGGATGTTTTTCTATTATACTTGATTTATTAATTTGCTTTTTATTTTAAAAAGTGTATTTGTTGCAGAATGACAAGTTATGAATAGATTCTTTATTTATGAGGTTTGTGAGGTCTGTTATGTAAAGATTGCTATAGCTTTTTAGCAAGTAAATTGTACTACACATTTAAATGCCGCGTTAGACACCTAAAACAATTACTTCATACCATCGTTAAGTTTTCTAGCCGACTTTTGGACTTAAACCAAAATGCCTCCGAATGCAATTTTCTGGGTTTCAAATATTTGTGTATGCAGTGCCGAATATTGGAAAAACACTTTTTCGGATACGAGATATTTGATGAAAAATTTACGGAGATATGGGATATTGGTATCCGAAAAAGTGTTTTTCCAAAACTTACTGGGATATGTGATATTTAAATCCATTCTATTTACAGGGATATGGGATATTGGAAAAACACTTTTTCGGATACCAATATCCCATATCCCCGTAAATTTTTCATCAAATATCTCGTATCCGAGTGTTTTTCCAATATCCCATATCCCTGTTTATTAACTAGTTTAGTAAAATACATGTGAAATTGTCAATACAATACGGGTATAGTAAACGGAGCCAATACGGGAAAACAGGCCAATACAGAAAAAAACAGGCTCAATACAGAAAAACAGGGCCGATACGGAAAAAACAGGCTCAATACAGAAAAACAGGGCCAATACAGGAATGTCACTTCCGGTAATTTATATATAAATATCATTTAAAAAATAAACACATTCGTTTGCATTACGTAACTTGCAGCAAAATTTTCAAGGAAAAAATACATTTACATACTAACGGTTGTTCATATTAATCATTTATGTCAATGAGAAAACGAATTGGATCAATAAAGCTGTATTGGTCTATGATAAAATGGTACTAAAATTTACTCAACTGGCTAATAAGTGTTTGGGTGTTTTCATATTTGACATGCATTCTGTCCTCGGGAAGCGGTATTGGGCCTCGAATAACTGTATTATCCCTCGGCATTGCCTCGGGCTAATACAGCTATCCTCGACCCAATACAGCTTCCCTTGTACATAATACTGGTCAAATATGAAAACACACATTTAATAACACTATAAAATAGAATGGATTTAAATATCCATATCCCAGTAAGTTTTGACTTAAATATCCCGTATCCCATGAACAAAATATGTGAATATCCCATATCCCAATATACCCTAAACAAGCCTCAATAATCCAGCAATCGACACAATATATTGAAGAAGACACTTAGTATATAGACACGTCTACTGAATATAATAATGAAAGAGCTTAAAATATAGACAAAAACCCTCAACATAATATAGATACAACATAATATAATGATAAAACCACCAAATATAATGGAAAACCCACCCAACATAGAGTTAAGAGTACCCACTATACAGTCAAAACCACTCAACACAATGACAAGAAAACCCAATATAAAGACATAAGCACTCAATATAAAGACATATGCACTCAATATAAACTTGTTTCTACCGTAAATAATGTCGATACCACCGAATATAGACAAAATCCCTATGTAAAGACAGCTACGGCGTTCCATACTATACGACGACTCGCACTAATTATGCGCTACAAGTGTAGACCATATATGTATAATTTTTCACCTGTACGTTAATATATGGTGAGAAATTATTGTACTAACGGTAAGTCTCGATCATCCAGACGCTTAATTGCATTTGTGCGTCTGGATTCATCTCTATATTGAACTCGTTATCATTACGCCCTTAACTGGGCGTAATTTTTGAATGGATGATATTTTTATTGTCTAAAAAATACTTCCGTTCATATCAAGAAGTGTATAAAAAATTGTACCAAAGTTTACATTTGAATATTTTTTATAAAATATTACCTTTAATCAATTAATTAAACAAATATTATTGTTATGCACAATCAAGAGAGAATCTTACTGTGACGTCATTTTTAGACATGTTTGCATGGTTTTCCTGATATAATAATAGGGCCCTAAAAATAGAATCATTGTTTTGTCTCCACCTATTGGTAGCGAAATTTTAACAGGTGATCCCCGACGCTATTATATGTGCGTCTGGGTAATCGAGATTAACTATCGGTATGCATGTTTATGTAAGGGTCAAGTGTTTTTAACCATGTGACTTAGTTTTGGAGCTGGAAATATTTCCCGCAGTATTCACTTTCTAGCCCAAGTCCGAAGGGTTAACAATAAAAAAAAATAATATGGCATTTGTATATTTACTAAATAGGAAAACTTTCATTTAATGTTTTTTTAATAATAGTATATATTCTTCTATTGTTGAATACTATCCGGGTATTGATATGGCTATTGCATTGGGACCGGACACAGGTTTCCTATTTTTCACTTTAAGTGTTTAAGGGTTGTTCCTGGCTGGCGATTTCGTCAAAGAAGGAGAAATGTTATTGTTCAAATGTTATATTATTCATGAATATACTCCGGTGTCCATGATCCATACTGGGCTATCTATACCGGGCTATCGGCAAATATAATATTTGTTCAGAGTTTGTGTATGTGCAACATGAGTATAGAGTGTACAGACGTATACATGTAGTTATTGCATATCATTATTATTTTCTGCAATTTTATTAGTTTAATATTGATTGAGTTTTACCTTTCTTAGGTATGAAAATCTAGAGGTCAAACTTTCCAATACCACGAAAACGGGCTGCTAGTAGTGTTTGAGTTATTTCCTTAAAAAAATCGCACGAATGATTCTGATGGTTCTTGGACAGTAAGACATTCACAACAATCTCAACAAGCATTTGCTTTCATAAAAATCTAGTCGTCTCTAAGCTTCAGTTTTCTTTGTGGACAAAAATACGTACTGCTTTTAATGTTACATTACAAATTGTATGTTATTATTTACATCACTTAATTATAAGTACACAATATTTAGATAGCCAAATCAGGCAACCGTAAAATATAGGTCAGAGGCAGCAATTCAGTGCTAAGCATCTCTAGATGTATCATACGTGGTAAGATATTGGATGAGAACCTTGTCAGTTAGCAGGAAATGAATTTAAAAATTTTTTCTCCTAACCGGAGTCATTTGTTTATAAAATCAGAGGCAGGATACAAGAATGCGTTGGGTTTAGTTCGTAGATGCATCATGTTTACCAATATATATAGTTGATGTAGACCTGTTCGCGAAAATGTCACGCTTCGGAAATTTCCGGCAGTTTACGTGTTTCTCCGTTTAAGTTTTATGATACACATTTTATGATAAACGTATACAAATCAATGCCACTTTCCTTTTAAAACAGTTTGATACCCATTATCTTCCATATGTTTCCCTTTTTTTTCATCGTAACCGATTCGCGATCGATCGGCTTTTCTAGAGTGGCTGCGAACGGCGGTCGGCCTATTATGATTGTTACGCCCCGTAATCATGCGGGGTTTTCATCCCTAACTTAGCTTTGCTTATTTGTCGGCCAATCGGCAGCTATCTCCCTATTTAGCAGCCCATCAAGACACAGTATTGTTTATCTGTTATCCTTGGGGTACGACTGGTTTTCGCAGTTTAGCTTTTGATTATATATCCCGTCTAGCATGCGAGACGGGAAGAACAAAATTAAAAAAAATATATTAAAAAAATATAGGTTTGGGCTTTCATAAAAATGACATGTGAAATAATGAAACTATTTTTAAAGTCATGCAGTACAAATCCATTGATAATGTAAATATAACTCCCGGTTATAATTATTTGTTTATTGATAATCAAACAAATTAGCTTTCTGTGTGTAAATTATTTATTGATTATTCTGACACCTTTTTCGTGCTAGATGGAGTCAGTTCAATACTTCTAATTCTTAATTTTAAAAAAACATCAACAAATGACTGTCGTGTTGTCTGTTGTTTCTTATATTATATACGTAATAAAAATTCAGTACTATAGCTACTCAACATGTAATTGTATGTTTCCCTCCTTAATATTGTAGAAGTTCATTTCCACATTTGAGTAAATTAACGGCGTTTATAGCAAATGTTTAGCATCTCTTTGAATCACTCGTAAACATAGGAAATAAAGCTTGGAAACGCCGAAATTGCAGAATAAAGCACTAACATCTATTAAGCTTTGGGCATAGGTGGCCCCCGGACCCGGTCCAAATTGTCTACTTCTTATTAAAGCAATCCTAGTTTACGGCCATATTTTATGATTTCGGTCAGAAATTGCATTACGGGTTATTTTAGTAGTATATGTACTTTTGTCAACAAAGTCATGATTACGAATAACGTGTGAAAAATTAGGCATTGTGGAATTGTCAGCTAAATGCAAAGAACGGAAAATTATTTATTAACCACGAAAGCAGCTTAATAGCGGGTACATGTAAAATGTATAAAATCTAATTTGTTCGTTCCATTATTACATTGACAGCGATAAAAAACAACAATTTCCCAACCAAAATTCCAGAAAATCACATGTGAAATAAATTCATAATAGGTGATACCACAGCTGAAGTTAAGGTTCTACTATTAATTACGTAGTCTGTCAACACTGAAGTTGCGGGTTCGAGTCTCACTGAGGGCAGTGGGGAGGAAGCCGGAGAGAACCCCAACTTTCGGTAGGAAAACTGGCAATCCTTGTCAATTAAGATTGGAGTCGAGTACACCCTGCCCGCAGTGAGACTCGAACCCGCAACTTCAGTGTTGACAGACTACGTAATTAATAGCAGACGACTACCTTAACCACTCGGCCATCAAGGCCCCCTTGTAGAGAGGGAGAACATCATCTTTGCATTCACGTGTTTGACTGTCAATAGATAAATCATGTGAACTTTTTATTACAGTGAATCATTGTTACAGATGGACCTCCGTATAACTTTTTGAGAATATCTTATTAGTAAAATGCACACAAAATGATGAAAAAACTGTTCATCTAAATTACTTAACCTTTTAACGTTCATGTTTTAATAACTTCTTACACGAGTTGGCGAATCTATACCGCAGTCATACTGACACGTAATGTGCTGTATTAAACAGAGATATAATACAATTCAAATACAGTTTAAACATGGACCAGCACTAAGTCGTGCTAAGTATAACCCCACTCGACCATTTTTCGGCTCGGAATGCAGGAAGTAGATAACTGACTGGCCTGGAAATGGAGGCACGGTACAACTCATCATGCTAAAGCTGTACACCAAAAATTTGAATCAATCATTTAGTAGAAGCCGAGAAATCTGTTACGAAAAATTTTCCTATTTTGACCCTTGAAACAGTCTAAGTCGGATCGGAAAACTGGAAGTAGATAACTGACTGACCTGGAAAGTAGAGACACGGTACAACTCAGCATGCTAAAGCTGTGCACCAAATTTGAAATCAATCCCTTTAGTAGAAGCCGAGAAATCTGTTCAAAAGTTTGCACCGGACGGACAGACGAATAGACAGACAGACGACGGACAAGGTGATTGCAATATAGCCCCCTCTCTTACGAGTGGGGTTATAATATACGTGTTTATGCACTAGAAATGTTCAATTAGACGACGATTATTATAGTAAAGGCCGTTGGCTTAGTTTTATATCACTACATTGATATTGTTGCAAACATACTTTTATCAACTGCATTATATCAATATCTCTAACAAAATAAACAGCTCAATTTAGACATAAGCGAATCCTTTTTACTCTTTGATAAGCACTGTGCGTTGTTATTACAAAGAGGGTTGTTACAAAGCACAAATACATGTTCGTATACTAATTGAACAAAAAGGGTTTGCTTAATGTTGCTGGACAGTAATTTGGCCGATGGTCAAGGGTCTACACTGATTCTAATGTTGGTATATTTAGAATATTCAAATAGATAATGATATTAGTCTTCACAGTCAGATATATAACAAGATGAATCAGGAATATAATTAACTAAAAAAATCTAAAATTAAGCTGAGCATCTCAGTTGCGTTATGATAGATTCAACTTTACGGATTTACAGATCTAAACGGTTCCATGGTTTAATATTTTTAGTAAAAGATTAGTAAGTTATTTACAGTCTACGAAATTATTTACACCATAATATTATTACCGTTACTCTAGGGATACAAGTCTTGTAACGTTGATTGTAAAAAGTTACAAAGATGTGTATATCACTAAACATTTAAAGCTTCTTAAGTTTCTTACGTAAGACTCCCACACAATTTCAGTAGAAAATACATTTCATGGCTTAAACTTGGTAGGCCTGTGACGTTTCAAGCAGCCTATAGCTGTAATTGTTCGAGTGTATTGCAGCAATCAATCCCAACGTTGTCCTAAACATCTGATTTAAAACGAGGTGTAATGAAGACTGAGTACAAGTTTCCAAAATGTTTTTTTATTTGTAATTCCGCGAGTATGTTTAGGTGCTTAAAAAGGACTACATATAACATTTGCAATATGTAAATTCCACATTTTCTTGACCTCTCGTTTTAAGTTCTCATCTGATAATTAATTATATCTGTAAAACACCACAACTAAACTAGCTGAATGACTATGATTGGCAAAAAGTGTGCACAGAGTTTTCTTTAACTATATCGATAATAAATATTGTACGCCTAGAACTGATCCTTTAAAAACGCCTGCATATAGATTGCACAGCTTAGACACGCTGTCATGGGTTGTGTAGAAAACGTAGGTTAAGTAAATTATTTGTTTATCTTCTTATTTTATTATTTGACTTTTTATTGTACACTAATCCTTGCCTTAGCTTTCGTATAAGGTTAAAACAAAATCATATTTTTTTTGCGAATATCTTAAGACAATGTAACATTGTTTACACTTGTATGTAAGTGTTTCGTTTGGAGTGATTTCTCTTCCATATTTTTCACTTGAGACAATCATACGTTAAAACGACATCGTAATAAGTATAGAACAAATTGTTCATATTACAAAAATTTTAATCAACAATTCCACTTCAATTAATTTTTAACAAATTTTTGTACCAAACAGACAGGGAAGACTGCAAATGTTAATTATAATACCATCTAAGTATAGGACAATATCCCTTATTACATTTAGCTCAGTAGGCAATATAATAGAACGACTTATTTACAGAATCTGTTGTATTAATAAAAATCTTCCTAATTGTTCCTCATTTCATCAATTGTTAGAGTTATACAACTGTTTTTTTTTTAAATTCCCTCGAGAAGAAATAAATTTTGACAATAGTTTGGCATAAAGGATTACTTCCTAAAATCTTTCTAATTGTTCCATATTTCATCAATTGTTAGAGCTATACAACTGGTTTTTTTTAAATTCCCTCGAGAAGAAATACATTTTGACAACAGTTTGGAATAAAGGATTACTATATAAATTGACATCGTATTGTGTGAATAGCAGTTAATTAGAATAAATAACCGAGAACCTGTGGTGTACTAAAGTCTTTCCGTGTGAAACAGTGTCATTTACTTATCTAGAGCTAAAGTAAAAGTACAATTATTATAAACTCACAGAGCAGTAAATAATCATCAGTTGTATATGCTGTCAAATAATTATTGCCAAACTAAATCTCAGGTGAAGATGAAATAAGATTTTAAATACACGCAGTTAGTAAATTGCCAAAATTTATAAATATGAGCATTGTATTTTTCCTTACCTGTAAAAACATGCAGAGATACAACAAACAGTAGGTCTTACTAACAAGATTAACATCTCAGCTAACATACGACTTGAAACAAGAACTTTTAAGATAATATAAAGACTAATACTTATCTTAGTAAAGTTATAAAAGTCATAATAAAATAAAATATCCACAACCCACTTAAACTACTAAAATTTTTCATTGAAATTAAGCTTCCGTCGTATTTCCGTTATGTCAGTAAAGGTCATTTAATGTTTATACCTCCATTGACTGGTAAAATTAGCTTCCTTTTTTTGCAAAAATTACCAATTTTTCTGGTATATTTGCAAGATATTATTTGCGGTGACACTAGTAATAGAAATTGCAGATTTGAATTTTTTGAAAGGATAAGTCGCATTTTACATTATAATCAACTTATACTTTATCAACAATTTCATGAGTATTATATTTTTTACTTGCCTGTTTAAATATATGTATGTACAAAAGTAAAGTTTTACTATCAAGGTTAGCATGTTCATTAACAAAGAGTGTGACGCAATAACTTACTTGTAATTGTAAATGCATTAATACGCACCATAGTAAAGTCATGTTTTCAGATCAAAAGCGACCAATAGTATTCGTTTTGTACGTCACGTTAAATGTCACTTTAGTATTTTTATTTCTTAGTGATTAACGATCTTAAGCTTTTTTCTTAGATAGTTAATTGCCGAAACAGTTAGGACGCATGTCGCAGATATATATATACATATGGGTGTAAAGCCACCCTTTCCCATTTTTGTGACATTTGTTTAGACTTTTAATATCCTAAACACCTAAATGATTAAACGTGTTGTTCCAAAGGAGTCAAAAGTCGAGTCAGCAATACTTTTTAAACATAAACAGTAAGAACTTGGTTAATGTAATCATTCCGACTTTTAATTTGCTACAATGTGCTTTTTGCCATTATTGCAACTTTCCTCCTCGAAATCACGTGATTCGGTACCAATCTTGAAATGTTCTTGTATCCCATCGTCATATGACATGTACCCCTCCTCATTGCAATCACATTATTTGACGGCGAAATAAGGAATGATATGGCTGACGGCAAGTTACAATTATAAAACTGTTATTCAAAGGACATTAATAAAATGAAATTTTATCCCTGCGATAAAATCAGTATATATATAGTTTCAGGAGATATGGAAAAATATGGAGGGCATTTAACAAAATATCTTAAATTTTTGTAGTTATTTAAAAAATAAACACTTTTAT
Source organism: Limnoperna fortunei (assembly GCA_944474755.1). Classification (NCBI taxonomy): domain Eukaryota; kingdom Metazoa; phylum Mollusca; class Bivalvia; order Mytilida; family Modiolidae; genus Limnoperna; species Limnoperna fortunei. The sequence goes on from OX104119.1 coordinate 34,513,349, forward strand.
CGATCTCAAATTTATTTTTGTCTACTTTTATATTACTATTAGTGCTCCTCTACAATATTTTCTAGGATAGCTCAGCTACCATCTAAAATATATTTGTTCATATAAATCTGCGGTGCTTGTTTTCATTCATTGCATGTCATTTAATATTCATATGTTAAAAACCCTTTTCTTGATTTTCTTTCATTACTTAAAAAGTCAAACACACCTTTGCTTGTTTTTTTCACCTGCCTATTATTAATGAAAACACCTGTAGTCATCCCAACACTTAACGGAATCAGAGCACATGAATTTGACCACATATCATTTAGGGCGAAATATGGCCAGAAAACGAAAAAAAGTATTGTCGCTAACGAAGTGAGCAAAGGCGTCTTACTGTTAAATGACAAAAAAAGTGAAACGCGAAATCGGAACCAGAGATAAATTATCCGGAAATTGCAAGAGGAAGAGTACATGGCTTATATTATTGGATACGTCCCTTTATCAACACTTGTGCTAGAAAGTAAACAAAAAATTGATTTAAACTCAATTTTACAAAAAAAAATTTTAATTAGAATAGAAATATTATTTCATTTACATATCAAGTTTTAAGTTTTACCGTTTTACGCATCAATAAAAGTAAATTTCCTGCGCAATAGTGTCCTATGGCCGAATCCCTGAAGTAAAGAAAGTGTTTCAGTCCATGAAAAAGTTCCGCGGTTGCAAAAATGTGGATCTATTAAAGGAATCGATGTCATAATCTTATCAAATAAATGTCCATGAGTACGTAGAACACCTACAATCATGTTGTCAGTGAAAATTTCCAAAGCGAACTCAACAACAAAGGTAGGGGTAGGAATTGTAATATTTGCGTTATACGCCTTCGCTCAATTTGTTCGCGCAATATTTTTTGTCGTTTTCTGACCATATTTCGCCTCAAATGATATGGGGTCAAATTCCTGTGATCAGAGTTTTAGTTCCTGTTTATTTTCAGGTCACCTTAATATAACTGCTTTATGTTGCTCAAATAAGACTTGAATGTTTTTATCGAATTTTAATATAAAAACATTACAGTTCTAATGTCTGGTTTTTTCAAAGACAATAAATATGTTTGGGTAAACAACTTTTCATCCACCAGACATGGAACGATTAACCCAAAAAACCTCGGATGATTTTCTTGCATAGCTTGTTTTTCATGCAATGTAAAAGCTTATTTTTAATCGCTGTCTAATTAAGCTTTCATGCTTACGTCTTATTTTACATTTTACTACACATCAAACATAGACATTATATGACCCATTTTGAATTCTACACCGTACATTAAGCAATATACAATTTTTAACCGCACATCGTTTGTAGTGATTGTGGATAAATTGTACATCCAAAGTGTCCATCTTCATTGCATATACAGGTATTAATGTTATCAGCATGGTAAAAGTTTGTATTTGTCTTTATATACCTTCCTAAGTGGAGACAATAACCTATAACACAAAACATACAAATTAGCAAAATGTTTTCAATTTAATTGTAAACAATCTGATTCGTTATACTTTTATTCTACTTGAGCGGGCTTTAAGGTTTCCCTGTTTTCATCAGTCAAGAATTTGATGCACTTATTAAATTGAGATTTCATAAAGTTTGAACTAGTAATGAACAAATATATAACACATCTTATTCTTTGATGGTTACAGTGGGAACGATAGAAAGTTTTAGTATTTAGTTGGACATTTACACGCTATGATAAATCTGTGTACTGGGAAATGGAAGACACCTTGAATCAACTGACTTTAAAAAAAACCTTCGGTACAACGCCATAGGTGTCTTTCTACAAAGTAAAACCTTAAGCATATAAATGATACATTTTGCACTTGTTTTTTCGATATTCATAATATTTGATCAAGAATGTGAGAATTCCAATTTTTTGTTTCAGTAGCAATGGCGTCATAATTTGGTCACTGTGTTATTCATTCGGTAATGTCAACATTATGAATGCAGTTACTGTACTAGTATTACACGAAGCTTTGTATGGTTTTATTTTAAAGGTAGTTAAAGAAACTGCTGCCGTTTTGAAAATTTAAAAAAATGAATTAACATCTGCCCAAAGTGAGCAATTACTTGTATAATATTATGTGTAACAAAAGAGTGGACATTAACGCAACAATAGGAATAACAATAACAAGAACATTGGAGAAAAAACAAATTATTAGGCAGACTTAGGCAATGTATTTTATTCAAGCATTTTTATAACAGTCAAGTGTAATCTTTTCAAGGCGGTAATTATTAATGTTCTGTGTAAATTCATAAATATCGTCGTGATGTTTATTTCACTTGCTTGATAAATCAATTCTAGAACAATTTGACGGAAATTCAGATATTGTTTTAAAACTAACGTGTATGTTCATGTCCTGTACATAGTATTTTTTATAAACTACACATAATCCTTAAAGAAAAAAGTCACTTTAAAACTACCTGTTAGCGTTTAAGATTACAAGTTGTACAAGGCGTTGTTATGTGGACATCGGGAATCTTTGTTCATACTGCATAATTTGGCTTGGTATTATAGGATAAAGGCCTCATGACAACGTATGCTTATTTTAATAGTTGTATAGAGATAAATCCGAATAACGTTCATTTACAATACTTATGTTTATACATTTAATGAATCAAAAGTTATGTTGATTTCGGAAATAACTTATGAAAATGATTTCAATTTATAAACATGATATACAATATAACATTGTTATGGTAATTATAATAAACCACTTTTTAGGTATATAAAATGACACTTACCCTATATGTATAATATTTTAAAACACTATAATAATCATAGTTATCTAAGATAGACCTTACCTTCACATTCATGACAATCAACTTTATTTGTACAAGGATTACTCCTACATTGTTTGTATTTACACACTTGGTAGCTGCCATCCCTGAGACAGTATTTGTCGAACATTTGGTATTTTCCTGGAGGTTTCGGGAAAGGTGGACGATTATAAAATTTATAACATTTTTTGAAGATTCTACTAACATATTCTGCAAAAAGGTAAAACAATTGTGATAAAGTTTGTTTGTGTAAGGCAAGTTATTTGCAATTATGTATCTTTTTATATAGTATACGTGTAGCTGAGCAATTTATACTTTATTTATATGTTTATAACAGTGTTAATGTTTTAAATTCGTCTTAGATTTCTTCTTTTGATGATACCTTGGTTATCTGATTTATATGTTATCCAACTTGACACAACATCAATATAAAAGACAAACTTACTGCCAATCCTATTAATTGAATAGTTTTAATAAGAGCCTTTTTCGGTTACATTGCCTCTTATAAAAGGAGGTAGTTTTAGTGCATTGGGTGTTTGAAATGTTTAAAAAGCTTACTTCCAGTTTTGATCACGTTGCTTCTCAACAAATAATCAATGAAAGAATTACAACGCTAGGGTAAATTTGACTTTATTACAGGTTCCCAATTTAATAAAAATATTCATTGTAAAGAAAAATGACATGCTCACTGTATAACACAAATATTTTATTCCAATTTTTAAAAATGTTTCAGTAAGTGCGTATTTGTTAAAGCCTATATATTGAGGTTTAAATGCGTATTCAAACTTCAATAACGTGGGAGCATTGGTGGCCCTGTGGTTAACGCATTTAGTCATTTACTAATACGGAGCGGCCATTCGTCCGGCTAGCCTGAAAAATAGCTCTCAAGTTAATAGTCCGGCAAGCCGGAAAAATAGCTATGAGACTATTCGTCCGACTATCCGGAAAAAAAGCTATAAGAAAACACTATTCGTCTGACTAACCAGACAAGTAGCCATGAGGCTATGTGTCTGGCTAGCAGGAAGAATACTCCCTATACTATTTGTCCGGGTATAGTATTGATTTACCGGTATCATAGTAACTCATTCTTTGTGGTTAAAGACATATATATGGTTGTTTGAACAATGTAAGTCATGGTTTATGGGAGGTTATACAGCTGGGAATTTTTAATTGCCCGTGATATTTTGCTATAGAGCACGTGATAGATATCAAATTTTAATTATTGATGTTGCGTTTCTTATTGTTTTCTTAATAAGGAGGTTCCATATGCAATTTGTAGTAAAGGTGACAATAAACATACCTAATGGGGAACACCAATCACAAAAAGTTAAAGAAGAACAGACAAAACAGGTTGTTTTCAAAGAAATGTTCTATTGTGCAAGATTTTATCGGACCAAACCTCCATCTTCTAAAGCCATCATCATGTCGATAGTGAGGTGACTATGATACGTGTCTCCAGTGGTAGCGTCGAGAAAATTGTTCTATAACTTCAAACCTTTAAGATCCAAACCAATAAAACATGACTTTTGAATTCATCGAAACTTTGCCATGGGAAGAGCATGACAAAACATGCTCAATGGACAAACAAACCGGAAGTTATTCTTTAGATCATATATTGCCGAACAAATAGCCTCGGGGCTATTCTTCTGGCTAGCCAGACAAATAGTCTCATGGTAGCAAAACGAGAACGCTGTTTCCGACGACGATATGAATCCAATTGTTACTATTACCACATTGTAACTATTTTGACCCATATGATTGAATCTTTAAAAGATATTGCTTCAAAACAACTCGGATATTATACTTTTGTAAAAATTGTCATGTGTAAGAAGTTCTAAGTTTTAGAGAAATTAAATTTTTAGGAATTAAATCTAACCATTTAGTGTATTTTCCATGATGTATTTTGCATCATCTTCGTTAAAACGTTTTTCATAATCCTCATCAGTTCTATACAATCCCAATACGTTACCATACTCTTCACCATACCAAACAAGAAGTTCAGTGCCAGGTTTAATACATTCGTATGAGACATAATATATTTCGTAATTAAATTGGTATATGTAAAGATTTTCCTCTTCAACAGTTCTCGCACAGTTTACATATCGTACCCAATTAGAGCTGTTTGGATAAGCTGCATCAACAAAATGTTTAATTTTATATTCTAGGTCGCAGATTGTCCATGCATAGTCCCCATAGTTGTGTGGAAGGCTGTTCTTTTTATTCCCACCATAGGGTCCGAATCTGGTATTCTTGGGAAATTCCCGTTCTGTCCAAACACCAAGTCCAGCACCCGGAATAGATGATGGTCTAATGGACAATCCTGGAGGGAGTGTTTCAAAAGGTCGCCTGTCATTTGTACTGGTTGTCTATAAAATGTTAATTGAAATAATAACAGATTAGTGAAAAATATGTTAAATTATAATCATTCTAAGTATCTACGTTATTTAAGGATTGTTTTCAATTGCTGAATTTTGGGTCGGTTTACAATAAAGCGGTTTATGTAGAGCGTAAAACCAACTAAGTCGTCTATATCAAATAATCTAACCAACAACTCTTATATTTTATAGTCAATATTGTGAAAAGAAATAACAAAAACAATAACAAATTTTTAACAAGCAATCAAATAATATTTGTAATTCACAATTGTTAGTGTCGTCGATTGTTGTTTGCGAATAAATTCATGTCAAATCCATGTCATCAATACAAGTAATTATGATGTCAACAATCAGCCACGTGCTAAAGTACCAAGTTAGGTTATAAGAAATGGACAATGTTGCTCGGCTATTTAGTATTTCAAGGAAATTAAAGATATTAACGAAATGTTGACAGCAAAATAAATAAATAATAATAATAAGAATAATAAAAATAAACAACAAATCGTCTGTCAATCGCTCAAAACACAATGATTTGAACGTTACTAAAAAGTCTTTATGCATCATTTTGTCACTGATACAAAGTCACCATGGTTTATAAGTTATCCCGAAGAAATCAGTATACTCGCGGCAAGCTCTTGCATACCTGATTAATTGCAAAATATAGACACCGTATGCTGTTTCTGTTGTTCTTTCAGTTCTTAAGGATATTATATAAATGGAAGCCATTTAGCGAATTGAGGGTTGTTAATTAAAAGGACATCATCAATATATCTATAGGTAAAATTTAATGATTAGCTTCTGTTATCTTCTTGTCTTCAAAAAAGAACAACGCTGCAAGGATTGAGGCACAATTTGTACCCACTGAAATTCCTATGTCCTGCTTACATCCTCAAAAGTTACAAATATGTTGTAGATCAGAAAATCTAGCATACTATATGCATGTTCCTCGCTGTAGCATAATTTGTCTTTTAGTTCTCTAGTAAAAAACCGTATGTTGTAACCTAAAACTTCATTTTTGTAGGCATATGTTGAAGCGAAGGCTTTATATTTTACTTCTTTCAGACGAGATTTTTTTTCTCGTGAGGCAAGGTGGTATAAAGAAATACGTGGTACGTGTTTATGTAGAATTAGCAGTTATTCATCATGTCTTGCTCTTTTATTATGTCTAGGTCTTGCAATGCTTGTTTGTATTTGACAATTTGTCAGGCGATGGTGTTAATAGATGTATAAGATAACATTGGAGTAGATTGATTTTTTAAATATATATGGGATATGATCTTTTATTTCTTTTCTATTGAGAATATTGTCAATGTTAACTGCATCAATTCCTTTAGTTTTGAATTTCACGTGAAGAAATTTTCTATTCTCATCAATTAGAGGCTCTATCCGTACAGGTTTGACATGACAGAAAGAAGCTATGTCGCAAATATTGCTTGTTAATATATATTTAGATGTAAATGGATCTATTCCACCAACCTCAGCTGCATAATCCTTAAGAAGTTTTAAACAGCGGACAGCCTTAGAGAAAAGTGTGGTACCAATGTAATGTAAACCCTGGGTTGTTCAAGATGTGAAAGAAGGTCATACATATTAGAAGAAGATTTAGACCCCGAATTTTCTTTGGCTGTTGGACGTTTGAATTGTTTATGATCATGGCTTCTTTTGTATCTATCTGGTGTTAAAAAACTCATCACGTTTACTCAATCGCATGCTGGACTTGTAAAATTATTAACACCGTTGCTGTTATCATTGCAGCCGTAATGCACTAAAGTACCTAGTTTCTGGTCCAAAAATCTTCTGATAGCGAAACGGTGTACCGAGTACAGCAACAACCGATCATGATCTAGCTGATTAAAGTGGTTGTACAGTATCCCATATTAAGGATTGTTATATAAAGTTTGTCGGGTTTGGCCTGTATACAAAAGTCCACAAAGCGAACACTCAATCCCATAGATGACGTTTTCAGTTGAGCAGTCTAAAGGGTCAAATGATTTAGTAAATTACGATTTACTAGTAAGATTGCTCCTAAAATAAAATACATTTAAGAAATGAATGTATTGTAGATACCGCACTTGATTGAAAATGTGATTCGGTCAACGCTTTCATACGTCAATGAAACTTTAAAAGAAAGCATTAAATTCTTAAATAAAATATTTCTAGTGATTTAAATCGATCTCACATTTTATTAGAGTTATCTCGTCGTCCTGTAACCAACAACGATAGTAAACAAAATAGTCTGAAAGCTGAACATTCGATGTCAGATATTGAGTCATAGGTAGTTTTTCCTATTTCTGTATTTGAGTTTTTCCTAGACAGAGAGTAACTCGACGGGTGTCTAATTAGATGCAGGGACTATTCTATCCGGAGCACCTGAGTGTACACATGGGTTTCATTGAGTACGGATGACAAACTGTTCTGCTGTTTTGTTTCTTGTTTTGCGTTGTATATGTTTGTCAGTATCCATATTTGTTATTGTCCCTTGACTTTCGGCGTTGTTTTTCGGTCGGTTTCCGTGTCTTAACAACATCACAATGTATCGTAATAGAAGCAAAATATTATATTTATACAGAACTGTTACATAACGGCGATAAATTGTCTTTAGTTTGGACATACCTGAACGTTTTCTAGAATATACATATCTCTGAAGCGAGGGAGTCCTTCATCGTTACATTCACCACAAGCATATTTAACTGTGAAAAGACAAATAGCATGAACTATTCAACATAGTTTATAAAAATGGTTCCGGATATAATTTATTTATACGTAATATGCATACATAAAATTGTAATTATTTTAGTATATTAAATTTATTGTTTTAGAAATTGCATATGAAGTAGGGTCATTTCAAATTGTTCAAGCTAGTGAAAAAGGGTTATCGGAACGGCCATGTATTACCAAAATTTTATCTTGCAAAATATATGAAGTATCACAATAATTTTGCAAACCCTTATTCATGCGTATCCATATTTTTATATGGCATATCTTTTTTAATGTTGAAGGAACTAGGTTTTCAAATTTCCCATCCTGGTCATGGCTGATTAATGAAATGTAAGCAAAAAACAGAAATGGTAGTATTTTCGACTATGCGCAAACATGTACTACTTTTCAACCAGGTGAATACCTGTAACGCAATAAAACACTAAATAACACTTTCACTCAGGCAAAGCGAACTTCAGTATTTCCAGTCAATTAGCTCAGTTGATTTTGATATAAATCAACAATCTGGAAGAAAGCTGATAGCCCTCCTGTTAGGCATTATATTGTTAGCCCTCCTGTTAGGCATTATATTGTTAGCCCTCCTGTTGGGCATTATATTGTTAGCCCTCCTGTTAGGCATTATATTGTTAGCCCTCCTGTTAGGCATTATATTGTTAGCCCTCCTATTGGGCATTATATTGTTAGCCATCCTGTTAGGCATTATATTGTTACCCCTCCTGTTAGGCATTATATTGTTAGCCCTCCTGTTGGGCATTATATAGCCCACATGTTGGGCATTATATTGTTAGACCAACTGTTGGGCATTATATTGTTAACCCTCCTGTTAGGCATTATATTGTTAGCCCTCCTGTTAGGCATTATATTGTTAGCCCTCCTGGTAAGCATTATATTGTTAGCCCTCCTGTTAGGCATTATATTGTTAGCCCTCCTGTTAAGCATTATATTGTTAGCCCTCCTGTTAGGCATTATATTGTTAGCCCTCCTGTTGGGCATTATATAGCCCTCATGTTGGGCATTATATTGTTAGCCCTCCTGTTGGGCATTATATTGTTAACCCTCCTGTTAGGCATTATATTGCTAGCCCTCCTCTTAGGCATTATATTGTTAGCCCTCCTGTTAGGCATTATATTGTTAGCCCTCCTGTTGGGCATTATATTGTTAGCCCTCCTGTTGGGCATTATATTGTTAGCCCTCCTATTAGGCATTATATTGTTAGCACTCCTGTTAGGCATTTTATTGTTAGCCCTCCTGTTAGGCATTATATTGTTAGCCCTCCTGTTAAGCATTATATTGTTAGCCCTCCTGTTGGGCATTATATTGTTAGCCCTTTTGTTGGGCATTACCGTATAACTGGTAATTTTTGCGTTATTTCGCGGTTGACACTAGACCGCAAAACTTAAAATTGCATAAATAAGTATGAAGTATTCCTATCCGTAAATAACGGTAGAACTTCACAAACTTGTGTCGATTGATATTTTTTACCCTACGGAATATTAATTATATTATTTATCTCGATGGTAAATAAAAATCATCGAAGCGAAGTGAATAGTTTTCTCGTTTTCGGAGTTTTAATAAAATATTCACTATAAAAACACTAATAATTTTTTCCTTTATTGCTATCGTCCATCAGATAGATACAAATAAAGGATATTTTTACAAGAAACAAAAACACCAAGAAATTTTCCTTTATTGTTAATGTCTACCGATATAAAACAAAGGATGTTTATACAAGAAACAGTGATTACTCCATTATTTAACCGTTATTTTTACCGGTAAATATCGATTTCCAATTAAAACACCTACCTGTCATTTGACCGCGTGTATTAACCAAGTTCTATCAGAAATTGATTTTCAATGCAATCCCAATTAATAAAAAAACTCACTTTATTTTACCTGTTTTGCCGATTTTTTTCTACACTTTTTAAATTATTTTAGTTACACTTACAGATGACTTTATTCCACCACAAGTCATATATCAGGGAACAATAGAAGCTCAATATGATTTTCCTTTAGCGTGGAACATAACTCATAGCCCAAATCACTGGGCTAATCAGGATACACAACAGAAATAAAAACTCGACATTTTTTTTTAATTAAAGATGAAAAACCGCAAAAATTAAAATCAGCAAAAATAAAATATCAGAATTTCAATCTCAATCCGCAAAAATTTCACACCGCAAAAATTATCGGTTATACGGTATATTGTTAGCCCTCCTGTTAGGCATTATATTGTTAGCCCTCCTGTTAGGCATTATATTGTTAGCCCTCCTGTTGGGCATTATATTGTTACATTTACATTAGCTACAAAAAATACCGCTTGAAATATTAAAAAACCCTTTACCGGATATTAACACCTTCATATCCCAGTCATTAGATCTACGAGAGTAAGGTTAATATCGGTAAAAGTTACATAATATCTTTATCCTTTATCTATTATTATGTTTAAATTGTCAATGTTTGTTCTGTTGTCCTTGACTCGAGTGGGTGTAAATGCAATAGAATTAATAAATAAATCATGGAGTTATTGCTTTTTTCTTACCTGTTAAACTATACATAAGTAAAACAGCGAATCTTGCTAGTAGTGTTATGTCCATGAAAGCACAAATTTACCAAAGGTTAGTACGCTTTAATTGATAGAATAACAGGCATAACAGGAAAGTCATGTTTATTAAAGAAAATTAAAATCAATACAATTAAAAACCATTAAACATATTTTATTGATAAGAAGTTCACTTCTGTTTGTGTAGTTTTCGGTATGTTTAACCATGTCTCAAATAAATAGAAAGCTGTAAAAGATTGACCTTTCTTGAATGTCACGTTAAATGTCACTAAAAATTCTTAGTAGTAATTGATTAATCAATGTAATTACCCAAATTTAAATGACATTAATAAACAAAAAATGTATTTTCATTCTAAACCCAACGATGTGTGACATATCCCGAATATATGCTTTATTCTTTTTGTATACCTGTCAAAGTCTTGAGCAAATATGATAATTTAAAAGCTGGCATAAGAAAGAATTTCAATAAAGCCTTCATTGATGAATCGAACAAAGTAACGTATACTACAGGTAAATAAAAAATATTGTAGTCTACAACTTAATAATTGTGTTACATCTTTGGGATTTCCAATAAACGTTTTCAACATACTTGTTCTGTCAGATTTTCGAATTTATCGGGATCGATCCTGTGCAAAGTATTAATTGATTTTGCCATGCAAAACAATTTTCGTTTCATAAATTTGTTACAAACATCGTTATTTGTCAATTCCGTGGGTAAGAAGCTAAAATACTCGAGCCCTTAAGGATAAAAATTGCCAAATATAAGATTAAAGGCAAGCACAAACGCAGTTCATGCACCAACTATAGTATCAAATGAATTTTGCTGCTCAGTTTTTTATTTGTTTACTCCAACACAGAGCTCCAGATAAGATTTTCTTCATTGGGTTTTTCACCCATCTGATGATTTATTTCATTGGGTATTTTTTATATATCACTTTTATCAGTTTTTTTTAACCCACTCAAAAATAAGTAAATTGGGTTTTTCACCCATTTAAAATTTATTGAATTGGGTTTTTATGCTGACAAAAATGTATTCCACTATGGTTTTATACATGTAGATAACCTATTCTCGTTTTGCAGCAACTACAGAAACACTTTGTTCTTCCACGTATATTCAAGGTGCCACAACAAAAAAAAAAACTAGACTGGTTCTAACCATAAATAAAATTTTAGAAGAATATTATATTCAAAAGGGAACATGCATCTCTTCTTGTGAAATAAATCTCCATACCTGGAGCACCGTATGCTGCATGAAATATAGTCTCGATCATCCAGACGCTTAATTGCACTTGTGCGTCTATTGAACTCGTTACCATTACGCCCAAAACTGGGCGTAATTTTTGATTGGATGATATTTTTATTGGCTAAAAAATTACTTCCGCTCATATCAAGAAGTGTATTAAAAATGGTACCAAAGTTTACATTTTAATATTTTTTTTATAAAATATTACTTTATCAATTAATTAAACAAATATTTATTGTTATGCACAATCAAGAGAGAATCTTACCGTGACGTCATTTTATAAGTATAGACATTTTTTGCTTGGTTTTTCTTATCTAAAAATAGGGCCCTAAAAATAGAATCATTGTTTTGTCTCCACTTATTGGTAGCGAAATTACTACAAGGTGATCCCAGACGCTATTATATATGAGTCTGGGTGATCGAGACTACATGGAATATACATTTCATTCGGAATACCTCGGTTGTTTCGTTGCAAAATAATGGGAACAACTACGACGCAATTACGCAACTTTGTGTATTTATTTGAATGAATTAACGCAATCACTGAACAATTTTATGCACTCAGTGAGTGAATTAAGCATGTTTCTAAAAAATGATAGGGTTTTAGGCTTTTGATATTGCGTTTTGCAACGCAAATCTATAAAAATAATTAGGTTTTATGAAAATTTAATTGCGTAATAACGTAAATACGCAGCTCATCTGAAGCTCTGCCAACATCAGCATTGTTTTCAGCTTTATCCTTGCCTCCATTGCTTCCTGGATTAACCTGATATAATTTAATTTAGAACAAAAACTGGTATTCCTGTTTCATTAAGATTCGAGTCGAACAAACCTTGCCCTAATTCTGGCAAAGGATTTGACACGATGACGTACCAGTTTTGACTTCAACAAGCACCGAGTCCCCGTTACCATATAGGCTCCATGACATAGTTAGGACGCGGACCCATGACACCAGGTCAGTGCCCTTCCTGCTAACCTGAATAACGATACCGTCTCGCTAAATGGGTATTTATATTGTAATAATGGAATATCGGAGTGAATACCGACAAGACAAAAGTTGTAGTATTCAGAAATGAATGGTAGCAAGTGGAAGAGCGGTTTTATTACAACGGTAAATAAATAGAAATTGTCAACTCATACGTATATCTCGGGATGTTTTTATACTACAATGGAAAGTTTCTCCAAACTCAGAGAAGACTTTCGCAACAAGGATCGAGGGCATTGTCATCACTGTTATCCTCATTGAAACAAATGTATGTGAACGCTGAACAAGAGATGTATCTATTCGATAGTATGGTTGGATCTGTTCTAAATTATGCGTCAGAAATATGTGGTTTTCACCGAGCAAGAGAAGGTTACAGGATTCTAATCCGCTTTTGTAAATATATTCTAAGACTAGGTAAAAATGTGCCAACTGTATTTTTGTGTGGCGAGCTCGGTCACTTACCGTTATATATTCTACGAAAACATAGAATTTTGAAATATTGGATACATATTGTAACTTAAAAACCACCTATTGTGTATGAAGTCTACGAAATGTTATATAATGACTGTAATAATGGCAAAATTAACTGGGTATCGAATGTTAAAGATTTGTTATTCAATCTTGGATTGAACAATGTATGGATATCTCAAGACCCAAGTACAATCTTAATAGATTCTATTAAAATTCGTATAACAGACCAACATCTACAAGGCTGGAATACAGAATTAGTAGAATGTAGCAAACTCCATATTTATAGAAGTTTTAAACTAGATTTCTGTATTGAGCGCTACCTTGATTTTAATTGTGATTTTTATTTACTTACCAAATTACGAAGTGGCTCTCTTAAGTTAAATGTTGAGGTCGGACGATACAACAATACAGAAAGAAACGACAGACTTTGGACTTGTTGCAATATGAATAAATTGGAGGATGAATATCACTTCATTTTAGTTTGCCCCACATATAGATTTCTAAGAACACATTTTAACCTAACTACTATTATACTTGGCCAAATAAACACAAACTGTATAATATAATGAATGCTTCAAGCAAATCTCTCACATTAAGACTGTGCAATTATTTAAAAGCAGCATGGAAAGTTAGATCCCACATTATCCCATGACGAATTGTTTGTTCTCTGCTGACCTATTGTTTATTTTTATATTGTTATATTGTCAAAATTGTATATATATTTATTTGTTTGCCATACCATGTTCTTGCTTTTTGCAAATAAACTATTCATTCATTCAGTATACCTTCCCCAGGCCCGTCTAAAAATACACTTCTCCCCCCAAAAGTTACTAAATGTATTCAGACATTTCTTTGAGTGCACGTGATATTCATAACATTTTGGGGGTTTTACCAATTTTTAAAACTGTATTAAAGACATTTAACGGACTAAAAAATACTAAAAAACAATTAGTATAATAATAAAAATAAAGCAATTTATTGTGAAAAAATGTATATCATGTTGAAGTGTCATTTATTCACTTATTAGTGAATATATATATTTATATTTATTTATTTACTCTATATATTTCAATTAATTTCCTGTTACATTTGAAAGAGGTATCAAAATTAGAATGTTTGTTTCAAATCTATCGAAGATAAATTCCATGATAAACAACCAGTCTGATTCTCATAAAATTAAAGTGCATGTGTATGATTGAGTTTTATTTCAAGGCGTGGGCTAAAACGCGGAAATGAAAAACCGGAAACATAAAAACACCTATATTTTTGTTCATAACTTTTTAACGGGTTAACATAGAATAAAAATCAAAAATGCCTCTGGAAGATATTTAAAAGATCTTTATGGAGATATATAGTTTAATGCAATTAATTATTAATAAAGTACCTAAAAGTTGACCGGAAATGTTTTTTTGCGAGTTTGCACATATCAAAGTTTCAGATTAGAACCCAGATATCTCCAAAATGCTTCACCCCGGTCAAATAATTCTTAGTGTTTGATAAAGGTTATTCATTTAGCTTCAAAATGATATATAGTTTATAAAATATTACTGAAAGGAAAGTATAGAAAAATTCGCCGGAAAATACCTGATATGAAAAGTAAAAGTGCAAACTTTCAACTTTGAACTATAATTTCTCAACAACCTTACAACCCGGTCAAAATGTGAATAGGGCCTCGTGTTCCCCTTAGCATTAGCTACAAAATGATATATAACTTTTAAAAATTGATCAACGACAAAGTATAGAAAAGTTGACCGGAAACGTTTCTAGTCGATCAAATACTCATCAAAATTAACAGATTTCTCCTAATTAAAGTATGTTTACATAGGTAAAATTGATTGGTGTCGATAATTAAATTACTATCTAAGTTATAATTAATGTCATGTATGATAATAAAGAGAAATTTTGTAAAATTGAAAATGGATCATAGATAAATATCCCGGTATGTTCGACCCTTATTCTGGTATAACAAACAATCGTCCTGAAAGCATGAATGCTGTTTTTTTTTAAAAGAGAAACTGATTGGAAAGAGTTACCGGTAGATCTTTTGGCTTTGGGTTTTTATTACATACAAAATTTGTAAATGTTGAAATTTTAAGAGGCCGTTCAGGTATAGGCAATTATGATTTAAAATCAGAGTTTCGTAGGGCTTTTATTTCTCCTTCAGAATTGATTATACCAAAAAAAAATAGTCTGTCCCGATGATGTTATTGAATATTTAAAAAATGAAAAACCTTTATCTTCAGACAAAATTTTGCAAGATGACACGTCTGAAACATCAAAGATTATTAAACAAACAGATTAACACGCTGAAATAACAACTGAATTAGGTGTCAAAAATGATAGTCCTTTAATTACCGATGACATAATTGTAGAAAAAACACCCGTGGTTGAACTACCTGTCTTTAATTCTGATTGTAGTCAACAAAGTTTGGCACGGTTTATTGTTGACAGTTCCACAGCAAGGGGCTTTTATTGTTCAAGGCAGAAAAGCTAAATATTGTGTCACTTTATTTCCAAAAGAAACTTGCCAGTGCGAGGCAACATCTACCTGTTTTCACATATTAGCGGCAAAATTAAGCATAGGTTTACAGCCGATTCAAAAGAATAAAATTATTAGTTTAAGAGCTATATCAAAAAATGCTAAGAAAAAAATTGATAAAAAGTCAGGTAGAAACAACCACGTGTTAATGATCAATACATTGAAGTTGAGCCGGCCCCAGATTCTTTAACAGCTTTAAATACTCCACTTAAAGAAAATTTAATTAAAACACCCTCAACTGTAGGAAGCATTAATTTTACTCCTAAACAATTAACAGAAATTTCAACCCCAAAGTCTAAAAGAAAAATAGATTTAAGTGATAAAATAGAAGAAAATGAAATTATAATAGACGATTCTAACGAAAATAAACCCACTAAATTCCCTGATGAAAAATCGCTCCCTGTTAAAAAACGTAAAATTGAAGAAACAAAAATAACAGAAAAGGAAGATATTCAATCTTTAGAAAACAATTCTTGTGATCAGCAGCCATAGGTAGGTTATTGTAAGTTAAAACATAAAAAAGACATTCTTAATAATTAGGAGAAATCTGTTAAGTTTGATGAGTTTTTGATCGACTAGAAACGTTTCCGGTCAACTTTTCTATACTTTGTCGTTGATCAAAAGTTATATATCATTTTGTAGCTAATGCTAAGGGGAACACGAGGCCCTATCCACATTTTGACCGGGTTGTAAGGTAGTTGAGAAATTATAGTTCAAAGTTGAAAGTTTGCACTTTTACTTTTCATATCAGGTATTTTCCGGCGAATTTTTCTATACTTTCCTTTCAGTAATATTTTATAAACTATATATCATTTTGAAGCTAAATGAATAACCTTTATCAAACACTAAGAATTATTTGACCGGGGTGAAGCATTTTGGAGATATCTGGGTTCTAATCTGAAAATTTGATATGTGCAAACTCGCAAAAAAACATTTCCGGTCAACTTTTAGGTACTTTATTAATAATTAATTGCATTAAACTATATATCTCCATAAAGATCTTTTAAATATCTTCCAGAGGCATTTTTGATTTTTATTCTATGTTAACCCGTTAAAAAGTTATGAACAAAAATATAGGTGTTTTTATGTTTCCGGTTTTCCATTTCCGCGTTTTAGCCCAACCCTTATTTCAACATATTATATTATATAACAACATTTTTAGTAAGCACCTTATGATCTTCGGAGTCTCCGAAGTTAGTAAAATTTCTCAAGTCTATGTAACTTTACTATATTTAATGTATGCATTTTTTACTATAAACTGCACATCTTTTCTAGTGATTGTGGATTAATTGTACATCCAAAATGTCCATCTTCATTACAAATACAGCTATTAGTGTTATCAGCATGGTCAAACTTTTCAAGCGTTTTTATATAGTTTCCTAAGTGCAAACAATAACCTACAATACAAACACAATAATAAATAATAATAACCAAAACGTTTCGTGATAAGAAGAATGAGTCCGAATCCGTATACTTTTTTATATTGAGGGGTGTACTATGTATAGTGCACGACAAGGTATTCAAGGTTTAATCTTATTACTGAGTAAAAGTAACAGTAAAATCAATGCTACACCGAAACAAGTCATGTAGTACAATATACTTAAAGAGTGGCATTATGTTAGTGCAAACATTGGTAAACCAAAGTATTTAATTCCTCGGTTATTCAAATTCGATCTAATTACTGATCGACTGCAAATATCCAGAACAGTAAATTAAATTCAAAGATAGATAACTATATAAATAATCCGCCCTTTTTATGAACCATTTGATGAAGTTTCATGATATTTTGTCAAGAACGAGAATAAAAAGTGTTGTTTGTTACCATGTCAAACCATGACGAATATTTCACTACTCTATTTTACTAATTGTTAATAATTTTCTAAGAAGTTCAATTGCTGTAAAGGTATTTAATTTGAAATGACAACGTTCGGTACCATATCAATTAACGAATGTATTTTTTTCATCAAGAAAGGCAAACATATATATTTACCATCCTAATAGTCAATAAGTTAACTTTACATAGTTCAGAAGAAACGTTTTTATTTTGGTTATTTCAGTTAATGCAATCATTAAAAAGATTCACCTGCTCGTAGGCATCGATTTTGTTTGTTTATCAGTGCAACCACATTCATTTTGCGAAAAAAAATACGACTGAACATCTACCCATGATGGGCCACTATATGCATGCTAAAACGTGTTTTGTTATGTTTAATTATATTGTATTCGTATTAATATACAAAAATTTATCACAATCACGTTAAACATACTAAAGAAGACTGCAGTCAGTATGTGATGTTATACTATAATATGAGGCGTACGGAGTATAAAATTAACAAACATTAATTTTGTTTGGTTTTAATTTACGTATAAAAAGTGTCCTCAGATAGTTATCGCCTGATACTAATACTACTACTTCAACTACTACTGATAATAATAATAATAATAATAATAATAATAATAATAATAATAATAATAATAATAATAATTATTATTATTATTATTATTATTATTATTATTATTATTATTATTATTATTATTATTATTATTATTATTATTATAATTGGATTGAATTTTTGCTTAACGTCCAGTGTGCACCAATTCAGCTTCGATCAGGAGAAGAACTAGTTAACAAACAATCTATCAACAGAGAAAACGGTGGGACATTGAGGGCACAAGTTTGGCAGAGACTTGACAAGTATGGAGTACTATTAAAAATCTTCTAAATGGGTTTTTATCATGCAAGAATCGCTACTACGACATCCCTTACCTTCACATTCATGACAATCAAAGTTATTTGTACATGGATTCTTCTGACATTGTTCATATTTACACACTTGGTAGCTGCCATCACTGAGACAGTATCTGTCAAACACCTGGAACTTTCCTGGAGGTTTCCGAAATGGTGGATGATCGAAAAATTTATAACAATTTGTGTAGATTCTATTAACATTTTCTGTAAGAAAATAAAACTTAATAAATCGTGTGTTCTTGCTCATAGCATCTCATTTACTCTTTAGTTGTGTACTTTTATATGATATGTTTGATTCATTTAGAGGTATGCAGCCGAGTGGTTAAGGTAGTTGGTCATGTACAATCGATCACGTGATTGTTAACACTGTGATGCTGTTTCGAGTCTTACTGTGGACAAAATGTTATCGACTAAAACCTTAATCAACGATTGCCAGTTTTTCTGAAGATGGTTCTGTGGTTTTCACCTGGTACTCCGGCTTCGTCTCAAATAAAAACTGGGCATCATTTAACAGCTAAAATTTCTGAAAATGGTGTTAAATTCCTTTTCAACAAAGTTACCAAGTACATTTTGGTATCAGATCTAGTCTATCAAAATGTCATTTTCATCAGTACAAGAACAAACCCGAATCTAGATATCTTATGGCATAAGGTAAGAAGCTACTTGCAACAAATTGGTTGGAAAGCATTTAATCTTTTGCAATTTATATCTTACATGTACTTTACAGATGATTTTTGTTTAAATATGGTGTTATTTCTTGTGCTTTTATGCACAACTCGCACAGTCGTGTTTACCCTTAACATTTGTCTTTGTAATATTTGCATATTCTAACTCATCATGATGTTATTACCGTTGTGTGCTAATTGTCTATGGCGATTGTACAAAGGTTCGACTGTGAAATCCTACAGTTACTATTACAAAAATGACGATTGCTGTGTGAATGCAGTCTTTTATCCTACGTACATGATTGCTAAGAACAGAAGTCAAATATCGTACATGCCAATACTTATGTACACATTATGATCTAAGCCATAAGTTGTAATTTTCAAAGAATAGAGAATGAATTAAATGTATGTCTGTAACTTATCTTACCATTTAATGTATTTTCTATAATGTATTTAACATCATCTTCATTAAAACGTTCTTGATAATCCTCTGCAGTTCTTTTTAACCCCAATTCTTTACCATACTCTTCACCGTACCAAACAAGAAGTTCAGTGCCAGGTTTAATACATTCGTATGAGACATAATATATTTCATCATCAAGTTGGTGTAAATAAAGATTTTCCTCTTCCACAGTTCTAGCACAGTTTACATATCGTACCCAATTAGAGCTGTTTGGATAAGCTGCATCAACATAATGCTTTAAATTAATACCTAGGTCGTAGATTTGCCATGCATACGCCCATTCGTCACCTTCAATGCTTTTCTTTTTGTTCCCACCATAAGGTCCGAATCTGGAATTCTTTGGAAATTCGCGCAATGTCCAAACACCGAGTCCAGCACCTGGAATAGATGATGGCCTAATAGACAATCCTGGAGGAAGTGTTTCAAACGGTCGCCTGTCGTTTGTACTGTTAGTCTACAAGAGGTTTAATAGAAATATCAACATCAAAATGAAAACAATCAACGAAATTTTCAGCATCATTAAGAATGACTTTGGAATAAAGATGTGACGGTAAAACTTAAACGGTTATATATGGTACGCAATAGCTGTTTTATATGGTTTTTATGGAACGATATAGCTGTTGTGCTTGGTATTGTAAAATTAATATGCTGTTTTTTATCATTTTATGATGTGGTTTCGTAATTATCTGATGTCGTTACATGATGTTGGTTTGTAATAAGATGTTGTTTATCCTCCATTATATGCTGTGGTTTCTTTATTAGATGTTCCTTCATTTATATTATTTCGTTACTAGTATTTAACAAGATAGGGTAATATTCCTTTTATGGATATATTTCATTCTGCTCACTTCTAAACATTCCTTCCAATCAAAACAAAATGGCGTCAGAATCACAAAGTTTAATTGACAGCGAAGAATAAATACAGAAATCGTACGCAACTTGTAAACAATAGCCTATTAAAACAAGTGTGGAACGTGAGCACGCTCACAAAGGGATTATTATCACAGTTATCTCCCCTGAATAATATCCGACAGCAACGAAAATTATTCATGCACATCTACATATGATGTACTTCCTTCGTGTAAAGTTTCTTCAAAGTAAGTCAAGCGGCTTAGGAGGAGAAGCGCTTACAAGGGATGTGAACAGACGGACAGACTGACAGGGTGATTCCTATATACCCCCCCAAACAAGTTTGCGGGGGGGGGGTATAATGACGTAACTTTAAATGATAAATCAACAGCACGTATTAAAGTAACCACATCGTATAATTATGGAAAACATGTAATTACGAAACCACATCACATAATGAAGAAACAACAAAATATTATTACGAAAGCACAGCATGTTATAATTAAACAAGAGCATGTAGTAGCAAAACCACATCACATCATGATTGAAAGACTGTATTCTATTACGACGCCTCGATCGGTATATAGTGATTTAACAGGAACATTTAGCTACAAAACCACAGCATATTATAATGGAACAACAAGATATAACAAGTGTGGACTGTGAGCATGCTCACAATGCGATACCCCCCGCTTCGCTTTCAAGTCCAATTATCTCCCCTTAATGATATCCGAGGTCAATAAAAATCCTTCATGCAAATCTACATATAATGTACTTCCTTTATGCTAAGTTTCATTAAATTTCATCAAGCGGTTTAGGAGGAGTTGAGATGTGGACAGGCGGACAGACAGACAGACAGACAGACTAACGGACAGACAGACATGTTGATTACTATATACCCCCACAAACAAGTTTGCAGGGGTATAATTACGACAATAGACAACAGAACATGTTATAAATGAAAAAGTCATATAGTTACGAAACAACAGCACATAAAAATTGATCAACAACATGTCATTGCGAATGCAAAGCATAAAATAAAACATCTACGGCATAGAATTATAAACCACAGCATATAATTACGAAACAATAACATATATTGATATGTCAACAGCATATATTTACAACCCAACATCATATGATGGAACAACATGATATAGTTACGAAACCACATGCTATACTAAGGGAAAACCCGTATATATTTACGAAATAAAAGCCTATAATGATAAAAAAACAACGCATAATGATTGATCAACAATATATAATTATAAAACCACAGCTTATAATGATAGAACAACGACAAAGTATTCTGGATAAAATGTAGATTTGACAATTAAATTGATAGAAGGCTGTTGTGATACATCGTGTTGTTTAGTACATACCTGAACGTTTTCTACAATATACATATCTCTGAAGAGACGGAGTCCATCATCGTTACATTCACTACTGGCATATTTGACTGTTAAACGATACAAAGGTAAATACAGTGTATTATTACACATTTTTCGGCGTATAACTTTAAAAAATACATTTTATTCATATATTCATATAATGCATATAAAATATAAACAAACCGAACACCTAAATTCTTTCACGCATCAGCGTCCACGTGTTATTGTTTTACACGATTCTTATTAATAAACTTCACGTAATGTATTAAACCAAAGATGCTGTTGTAGAACGGTAAAATTAAACATGGTTTAGCAGTAGAAATATTAAATTGGACAATAATGAAGGTCGTAACCTTAATTGTAAGATTGTTTGGGGGTTTTTTTTGTTTGAATGTTGTTTAACGCCACTTTTAGCAATTTTCAGCTATATCACGGCGTCCAGTTTTTATTGGGCGGGAGGAAGCCGGAGTACCCGGAGGAAACCCTCGACCTTAAGTAGGAAAACTGGCAATCCTTGTCAGTTCAGATTGGAGTCGAACGCACCCTGCCCGCAGTGAGGCTCGAACCCACAATCTCAGTGCTGACAGACCATGTGATCAATAGTAGACAAACTACCTTAACCACTCGGCCACCGAGGCCCCCTTAATTGTAAGAAATTTTTTTGCTACTTGGATACCGCTGAAAGTATGCGTCACAGGACGGACGGACGATGCAGTCCTTCAGTACATCCCGGTGTATCAAACAATACTCGACAGTTAAATTAACCATTTTAACAACAAAATTGGATAAAACCTAAAGCAATATGTTTAAATGCAAAAGTTATAATTACAAAAAATACACATTTCCGAATGTAAAAAAATGCTAATAAATGTACTGTTGAAATCCTCGTATTTACTACGTAGCATGGCAATTTTTGTTACTAAGTTTTAAAGACATTAAACGTGTGGCTGAAAAAGGAAGTACTTTCCTCAACATTGTAAATATTGATCTTGTTTCAATATAGTTCATTGTTACGTGTGATTAATTTCTCAGTTCCACGCCATAAGGCAGGAAGTATATCCATAATAATCTAGAACCTCAGAATTAATGCATATGCCAAAACAGTGGAAAATTTTTTCAAATAAATCACATATTTCAAATTACGTACAACAGGTGTGACATCCTTCCAATATGGGTTCTTCGGAATAGGAATCAGTGTTCCTAAATAGATGTGTGACCTGTTTCAAAAACTCGTTTGGCTACTCTAATTTAAAAGTAACCAACAGGTAAATTACTATTTAAGGCCAAACTATATAATGCTGCAAAGTACACAGTGAAACTGGACTAAGGCCAAATGTTATAAATGTATACCTGTAGTGTAATATAAATATGCAGTGTACTGCACTCGTCCATCGAAAAGATTATAATAATAGCTATATACACGTAAATAGTATATAGTAAAAACTTATGTGGGATGTTGAAAATATAATCATGTCTTCCAGAATTTTCAATGTGGAGATAGATCTCAATATATAAAACGCATCTGTCGATTATAGTTTA
This sequence comes from Limnoperna fortunei, assembly GCA_944474755.1. Taxonomy (NCBI): domain Eukaryota; kingdom Metazoa; phylum Mollusca; class Bivalvia; order Mytilida; family Modiolidae; genus Limnoperna; species Limnoperna fortunei. The sequence goes on from OX104119.1 coordinate 34,536,698, forward strand.
TAAAAATCATCTTTAAATCAAGCCATTAGATGTAATATCTTAATATAAATTATTGTATGGATGAGAAAATGTCACCACGACCTCAAATAACTTATTGTCGTTTAGGCAGTTTTGACTCGTACATGTAACATGTAATAACCCTTTAGAAATTTGACGTTGCGGCTTTTACAGCACATGTGGCATTTGTTGCATTTCGTGTGCATGTTAGGTCAATCATTTATTTGCCGAAATGGACACGAGTCTATACGAATAACTCCTTTTCTACATTGTAAACAATATATATCTATAAAAATGATTTCGTTTGACTTTGTACTAAATCTAAGACATGTCTGACTGCACAATAAAAGCCCCTCATGCACTTTAATGGTAATGAACTTGAAGATCAACAAATATTTTCATTTTACTACGTTTATTTAAGTATTCGTAACCCAAGGTACATGAAGATGACAGAGACACTGTTATCTGTTTTACCGCGTGAATTATTCGACGTCATAGTGGTCTATTAAAAAATAATGCTACTAACCTAAAGCTTAAGTAAATGTATAATGAGCACACGTGGTAAAATATACAATAACTACAACATACCTTGGGAAATATTTGTCATGACATTTGTATTCGTTTCTAAATAAACTCAGGTGAAGATGAAAACAATATTGTTATGAACATCTAGTAAATTGCAACAATTGTATCAATATAAGTATTGTATTGTGGCTTACCTGTTAAAATATACAGAATAACAACATTTAATCTTACTAGCAAGATTTTCATGTCTACCAACATACGATTTGAAGCAAAAGTCTTAGATACAGTAATACGCATCACAGTAAAGTAATGTTTACAAATATTTACAAATCATATATCCACAACAACACACTTGAACTACAGAAATATTTCATTGATATGAATCTTCCGTCGTATTTCCGTTATGTAACCAACGGTCATACCTAGGGACGATATGTGTATATAGCTCCGTTAGTATTAATATCAAGTAGAATTTTTAACAGGTGACCTTCATCGTAGTCGTATTGTAGGTCACATTAAGTGTCAACGTTAATCGTAGTTCTTATTTCATAATGATTAACACAGTTACTAGCTTTCCCCGTGGATAGTTAATTACTATACAGGACAGTAGGTTACAGAAAAATGGAGACTGTAACCCTTGTTCCCACACATGCGTACGACCTAATGTGAAAAAAATTCTACTACCTGTGTATAACGGTCTAAACCAGACCAGAGGTATTGATTCTTAAGCTTAGTCCTTTCCCTTTTTTCGTTCTCCGAATATCATATTTATATAATTAGTGAATTTTGTTAGCAGGATAAATAGCTTTTTTTTTGTATTCGCATATGCATATGAGCAAAAATCGAATCCGCACTAATTTATAAACATGAACGGAAAACGGTCGCTTATTGTTATGGCGAAAATTTGTACACGTCAGGGCTACGTTCTTTCAAAATGTTCAGTTAGTTCGTCTACTATTGATCACGTGGTCTGTCAGCACTGAGGTGGTTGATTCAAGTCTCACAAGGTGCACTCGACTCCAATCTTAATTGACAAGGATTACCAGTTTTCCCACCGAAGATCGGGGGTTTTCTCCGGGAACTCCGGCTTCCTCCCCCCACCCCTCCCAAAAAACTGAACGCCATATGATATAGCTGAAACATTGCTTAAAGTGGCGTTAAACGCTAATAAAAAAACAATCTTCCAAAATGGCATCCATTTATTTAGGCATTCTAGGTCACATTTATGCAAATGTGTCAAATAGTTTGCAGTACACAACATGCTGTAAAGGAAAAAAAATATTCTTGGTAGGAAATGTTAGAATGCAACACTTACTCGTATGATGCATAGATGTTATCGATAATTTGAATTTATAGAACAAACAAGGCTTTTATAATTACGGGCCACTCCTACACAAACAAAAAAGTATGATTTTCATACACAGATCGTTTTACATGCAATGTCAATTTCATGCAAGGAAAGGATGGGGGCTAAAAGGGGCCATTAACAGGTTAACAATTTATTTTTCAAAAAACAGATAACAGTAAATTTAAAATAATGTTAATAGATAACAGCAATTTATACGAGAAAACAGATAACAGTGATTTCAAAAATCGAAAAAAAAAAATATAACAGCAGAATCTTAGCGAAAGGCTATACTATCAACTGCAAACAGGATAACAGTTAACAACAATGTCAATTTTTAAGAAAACAGATAACAGCTAATAGTTGAAAAACAGTTAACGGTTGCTTTATTTAAAAAAAACAGTTAACACACTTGTAATAATTCCCAGAACACATTTAACAGAAAGGAATCTTGCCCCCCCCCCTCATTTATTTTTTAGCGATGTCTAATTAAGCTTTATTGTTAAAGTGCTTCTTTTTATTCTAGTACAACGAAATGTACAATTTTTATCGGTCGTTATGAATTAATTATAAGCTGCACATCTTTTCTAGTGATTGCGGATAAATTGTACATCCTAAGTGTCCATCTTTATTACATATACAGGTATTAGTATTATCAGCATGGTCAACTTTTCCATTCGTCTTTATGTATCTTCCTAAGTGAAGACAATAACCTACAACACAAAATAAACCTACGATGTAACAAACACTTCGGTTTTAGACTCGTTATACTGCTATTCTATTTGAACTTGCTTTACGGGTGCTTTTTAAGTCAATAATTTGATGTACGTATTGAATTAATGTATGGTCTTTCTATGAGGTTTCTATGTGTATGGTCTAGTGAAATCAACAAGGTAAATCTGTTACCTAATGCTCACTGATGATAACCCCGCTTTTACAAAAAGTATTTGTTGAACAGTAAGTAGATGACCGAGGTGCATAAAATCGCTACACCATATGGTACTATAGGATAAAGCAATATGCAAAATGTCAGTTTTCTGCATCCTATAGTTGATTAGTAAACTGCATCAGAAATTTTTGTTACCGCAGGAAGAACGGTCGTACGAACGAACTAACAGACGGACAAGGGTAAAAAGTTATACCCCTCTTCTTCGAAGCGGGGTATACAAATAAATAACGCATATCTTGATGGTTACTGTGTGAATGGTAATAATATTGAAAATATAAAAACTCAATTGCAAAATAGACTACAACTATCAATGCGCTCTGTCGTGGTTTCGGAGCACCATCGTACAAGGCGTTGTTAGGTGGACATAGAGGAACTTTGTTAATACTGTATACCCTGGTTTCCTATAGTATGGCAACGCTATACTGACAACGGAGCTTTATTTTCAATGGCGTTTCTAACGAGATTACTCCGAGTAACGAATGTTTCCAATGCTTATGTTTAAAAATTTTAATAATTTCAGCCAGTCTCTATTTTGGAAATAAATTATATAAAATGATTTACTTTAATTCGGAACATATTATACGATATATAACATTGTTATGGTTCTTTCGAGGTTTATGAAGCGTTAATTGAAACAGAAAATATTATTTCGTATGGCATTTAAAAAATATAAATATTTCCATTACAAACGTCATCGCAATCAGGCCTTACCTTCACATTCATGACAATCAACCTTTTTTGTACACGGATTCTTCTGACATTGTTTGTATTTACACACTTGATAGCTGCCATCACTGAGACAGTATCTGTCAAACATTCGGAACTTTCCTGGAGTTTGCCGAAAAGGTGGACGATTATAAAATTTATAACATTTTTTGTAGATTCTACTAACATATGCTGCAAGAAAGAAACACAGTTGTGATTAATGTCTTGTTGTTATTGACTTTTTCGTTATAAATCCATATCATATGCATTTATCAGAGAAAACGTGTCAATTACAGTATTATTGTTTTACTTCAATTTTAGAATTTGTTCTTTTGATGACGTCATGGTATAATCTGATGTATATAAGATCAAGCTTGGCACAATATCAAAATTACCAGACGTACAAAGACATCCACATACCCACTCCCTATCTTAATAATAAAAATGCAAATGGTCCCAGACTAAATCCAGCTCTATAGATAATAATTATAAAATACGGCATGAAAGCTCCTACCTAATAAACTGGTATTAATATTTTATGTTAATATTGTTAATTGTTGAATATTATTTGGTTACATAATATGAATGTGTGCGCAGCCTAAATGCGAGCATCGCACATTGTTCATGTCGTTACTTCAGAGCCCCTAATCAGTGCCTCTACATTCCATTGATGACGTGATGTGTTGGTGACGTCACAAAACTCAATTTCAAATAAAGCGTTTCAGATTGAAAAAAATTGTCTGGCATTTTTGTAGTAATTTAAAAAATAGACACTTTAATTTTATCGATGTCAAAATTATTTTTGTCTACTTTTATATTATATATTTTTTTCTTCGGATAGCTCAGCTACCATCTGAAATGGATTTGTTCATATTGATCACGTGACTTTTTTACACAAACGCATGTAACCGTATAGCTCGCATCTGCGATGCTCGCTAATATGATTATATTCTTAAACATCAAATTAGGGTGGGCTTCAGGCCGGAGAGGTTTAGGTAATTAGTCATCTACCACTGATAATGTGACTCAGCACTTAGGTCGCTGGTTTGAACATTATTGCAGCTCTACTCAAACCATAATTGACAATGATTGGTTGTTTTTACCGGGAACGCCAGCCTCTTCACAAATACAAAGTAATGATATACCTGAAAAATTACTGAAAGTGACGTTAAAACTCATTATAACTAAATCAAATCAATTATGGTGTACTTACGTACAATTATCAACATGTTAATTGTCATTGGTAACCGATTTTAAATTTTAAAGTTTACATATTAAGATTTTTCAAATTTTTAATAAGCTTAAGCAGACATTTTTCAAATTTGTCTATAAACAAACTATAATACTCATCATTCTGTTATTCATTTTGTGTAATAGTTGCCTCTACATGTGCATTGATTTAAATATTCCATTAAATGAACAACTGCTGCAGTTTAAATGTGCCATTTTAACACGCATCTATTATATTTAAGAATAATGCTTCAAACACAATGGGGGGTGCCTAGGTGACCGAGTGGTCAAGGTAGTTCGTCTACTATTGATCACATGGTCTGTCAACACTGAGATTGCGGGTTCGATTCCCCCTGCTGGCAAGGTGTACTCGACACCAATCTTAATTGACAAGGATTGCCAGTTTTCCTACCGCAGGTCGGGGGTTTTCTCCGGGTACTCCGGCTTCCTCCTCCAATAAAAACTGGACGCCATGATAAAACTGAAAATTGCTTAAATTTGCGTTAAACATCATCAAACAAACAAACAATCAAACACAATGCAAATATACTAAGAACCTATATCCTATATCCAATACTTATTTATTTATTTATTTATTTATTTAAATACTTTATATTTATCTTCATACCAAAAGCTTTTGTATAGTTATATCATGAGTTAGTATGTAATTGGGTGGACGCGGGAGTATACAGTAAAACCCCCAAATTTAGTTTGAACCTCATTTTAACTAAATCATTCAATTTTGTTAGATAGAACTAATCTTACCATTTAATGTATTTTCTATAATGTATTTGATACCGTCTTCATTAAAACGTGTTTGATATTCTTTAGCAGTTCTATTCAATCCCAATTCTTTACCGTACTCTTCACCATACCAAATTAGAAGTTCAGCTCCAGGCTTAATACATTCGTATGATATATAATAGATTTCGTCATCAAGTTGATATACATAAAGATTCTCCTCGTCCACAGTTCTAGCACAGTTTACATATCGTAACCAATTAGAGTTGTTTGGATTAACTGCATCTACTAAATGTTTAGGTTTTACATCTATGTCGTAGATTTGCCAAGCATACCACCCTTCATCATCTGGAATACTTTTCTTTTTATTTCCACCATAAGGCCCAAATCGGGTATTCTTGGGAAATTCCCGTTCTGTCCAAACACCGAGTCCAGCACCTGGAATAGATGATGGTCTAATGGACAATCCTGGAGGGAGTGTTTCAAACGGTCGCTTGTCGTTTGTACTGGTTGTCTACAAGAGGTTCAGATAGAAGTAACGACATATTATTGGAAATAATATTTTTTTATATTTGGTATGTCTTTCATCAATATCCTTGATTTCTATTGGTTCGAACCCTTACAGATGACATAGAATCATTCTGTGCATTTCTCGATGAAACCGGTAGCCATGACGAGCACACGCTTCCATGACGACATCCACAGTAAACAAATAACAAATTAACATAAACAAAAATACATAGTGTACGATTTAAGTCAGGACCCCGGCATTTTCTAAAGAAATAAAATGTAAATATAATAATTTAATGCATTCTTTTATAGTTTCGTTTTCATTGACGCGCGTCATTGAAAATGTGCTTCCGTCAACGATTTCATACGACAATGAAACTTCAAAAGAATGCGCGCGCTTCATGATAAAAAATGTAAAAAAAGAATGCATTAAATTCTTAAATGAAATATCAGCTGGGGATATTTTTCCGGTTATCCGACTTCCTACCCTATTAAAAGCTGAAAATTTCCTAAAAGTGGTATTAAATACCATTCAAACAAACAAACAGGCGAACTAATTTAATGCAGGTTACATCCCTTCAAATCTCGTCCGAACAATTTCTCTGTAAAGCTTTCCAACACTAATACCAATGACCAAAGACACGCGACCAGGAGAAAAACGACAATAAGCAGTCCCTGTCTTCAATTAATTAAAGGTTGTACGCTGAAATGTATACTAATCATATTAATTGGTTTTCTAAAGAAAATATTCTTTGATGTTTTTTTCTTTTTCTATTTTATTGAGATAAAATATCTCCAGTTGGTTCATAACGATAAAATGTCTAACCTTTTTTTATGAAGGAGATTACTCGTCGTCGAAAAATCGAAAGTTAAAAACAACGATAACAAAAATAAAGATAAAAATTCGATACAAGACGTAATTGACAAGTTTTTAAATTTAAATCATAAAACGATCCAGTATTCTAAATAAATGTAAATTGTATAATATTATCTTGATAGAAGGCTGTACACAAATATTATTTCTTCAGATTACACAGAACTGCTTCATAACGGGTGTGTCAAGGATTGACAGTTTTCCTATCGAATGTCGGGGGTTTTCGCCTGGTACACCGGCTTCATCTCCGAATAAAAACTGGACCATCTGATATGGCTGAAAAATCAACTCCACGTTAAACAATATTCAAACAAACAAACATAACCGGTGATAAATTTCGTTATACTAAGTACATACCTGAGCGTTCTCGATGATGTACATATCTCTGTAGAGACGCAGTCCATCGTCGTTGCATTCACTATACACACATTTAACTGTGAAAAGACATTAACATAGTATTTTGGAATAGCTTTACTATAGTTTTTTATCAGTAATGTTACATAAAATAAAAACAAACCTTTATTTAAAATCCTATAGCTAGCAGTTACTTTTAGCTATACATTCAATCAATGAACCTGAAATTCTTAGCGGTTCAACCTTTAACTGTTCATGAGGCCGAGGTAACCGACTGGTTAATAAGGTAGTTATCTACAATTCATTAACAGGGTGTAGTCACTGAGGTTGCGATTTCGAACCTAGCTTTGAGCACGGTGTGCTCGACTCCACCCTTAACTGAAAAAAGACTGCTAGTTTCTCAAGGGAATGCTGGGGGGTTTCACTTGGTACTCCGGTTTTCTCTCGAAATATAAACTAGACGCCATATAGCTGTAAAATTTATACATATGTGCATGGCGTTAAACTCCTTTTAAACAAACAAACATTACTCTTTTACACGAGTTGGTAATATGTACAGCAGTATACTTAAACGCTGTTACACGGAGTCGTGGAGTGGTGTCTGGAGGCATTTTTAAGTCGATTTTTGGAGCGACATTTAATTTTATAAATCCGTGATTTTGAATTTTAATAAGAACTCAGCCATTAATAGATGAAATATAAAACATGAATCTTTTGTTATATGGACATATTTTTTTACTTAGTACTGTAATTTAACTAGATATATATTATAATATATATTTGTTTACTTATTGTTTACAAAAAAGATTCATTTATACATGTTTCACTGTAGTAATAATTATAGGTAAAATTAATTAAGTTTGTTTACTACCTATTCACGTTCCTCCAACATCCTTTTACCTGAAATATTAAATGTTGCAGAAACACACCCTTTGGAGTGACCATTAAGCAATAAAGCCTCTAATTTCCCTTTTCTTAATTACATATGTTATTACAAATCTCTCTATTCAATGAATAATAATAATAATAATAATAATAATAATAATAATAATAATAATAATAATAATAATAATAATAATAATAACAATATGGACCCCTCATGCCCTGTTCTAATTAAATGTGACATGGTTTTAAACTGATTGTATGCAAGTGTTCGGCGTTTAAATCTCATTGAATTATTATGAACTAATACAGAAATATAAAGAATGAAAACTAAATTTTTCGTTTAAAACAAACAAATCTTCATTTTTCAACATGTGAGACCCAAACGCATCACATAGTTAAGTACTATATACAAAACATTCAAACCAATTAATAAATCGTTTAAACGATTTAATAAACCGTTTAACGATTTAATAAACCGTTAACGATTTGATAAAACGTTTAAGCGATTTAATAACCGTTTAAACGATTTAATAAACCGTTAAAACGATTGAATAAACCGTCATGACAATTTCAACGATTTAATAAACCGTTCAAACTATTTCATAAACCGATCAAACGATTTAATAAACCGTTCTAACGATTTAATTAACCGTTTAAACTAGTTAATAAACCGTTCAAACGAATTAATAAACCGTTTAAACGATTTAATAAACCGTTCAAATGATTTAATAAACCGTTCTAACGAATTAATAAATCGTTCAAACGATTAAATAAATCGATTTAATACATCGTTTAAACTATTTATTAAACCGTTCAACGAATTTATAAATCTTTTAAACGATTTAATAAACCGTCTAAACGATTTAATAAACCGTCTAAACGAGTTAACAAACCGTCTAAACGATTTAATAAACAGTTTAAACGATTTAATAAACCGTCATGACCGTTTAAACGTTTTAATAAACTGTTCAAACAATTTCATAAACCGATCAAACGATTTAATAAAACGTCCATATGAATTAATAAATCGTTTAAACGATTTAATAAACTGTTCAAACGATTTAATAAACCGTTCAAACGATTTAATAAATAGTTTAAACGATTTAATAAATAGTTTAAACGATTTAATAAACCGTTAAAACGATTAAAAAACCGTTCAAATGATTTAATAAACCGTTCAAACGAATTAATACATCGTTTAAATGATTTAATAAACCGTTAAAACGATTTAATAAACCGTTAAAACGATTTAATAAACTGTGTCATACGAATTAATAAATCGTTCAAACGATTAAATAAATCGATTTAATACACCGTTTAAACTATTTAATAAACCGCTCAAACGAATTTATAAATCTTTTAAACGATTTAATAAACCGTCTAAACGATTTCATAAACGATTTAGTAAGCCTTTTAAACGATTTAATAAACCGTTCAAACGATTTAATAACCGTTCAAACGAATTAATTAACCGTATAAACGATTTAATAAACCGTTCAAACGAATGAATAAATCGTTTAAACGAAATAAGATTTTTTTCTATTTGTTGTTTGGCACGAATAAGCCGTCGTATAATCCTCATTGTCCAACAAAATTTGTGACCTTTTTTACCGGAAATTATAAATGTTGGACAATCGGCAATACACCAGTGTCGTTGTAGGACGTAAAAAACTCCCCAATCAAATCAAGACACCGATAAATTATTCACGTAACAATAAAATGACTGAAAAACATACAATTAGCGCTCTAAGGTAGGACGGATTTACATGAACATACATGTTATAAAACGGGAATATAGCAATAAAATCTACAAATAGTTTAAACAAGACGATAATTGAATAAAGGATTAATGTCACTTGAGATAAGAACGTATAAAACTGATTGTCTTTTGACACTGTAAGCAAAATTTTGGTTTAAAAATGTAAAATAATAATAAGAACAGATTAATTCGTTTGAACAGTGACATATAATTACATGTAAATATATGACTCTTGTTTGAACAATAAACATAACCTCTTTAAAGTTTTTCTCACGTGTAGAACAGATATAAGGATAAAAGGCAGTTCAATATACAGTAGAAAATTACATATTATTTGAAATTAAGTAACTTTTGGTCTTCAAATATAAGAAATAATTAAATACAAAATATTTTTTAAACTGAAAGTTAACATGTTCACAATAACAAAAACACAACATTTATAAAAGTCCACAGGTCAAAAAAGTCTGAAAGAATGTCAATGTCTATGAGATTGTTGACGATTTTGAAATCCAAAACTTTCGAGCACAACATTCGCCCAGAACGAGGCGGAAGGGGCGGTGTTAAGAGATATATTTTTAATTGTATATTTGACATGCCTTGTTTATTTGTGACAGGTAAACAAGAAAGACTAACAAAAGCCGAGAAAAAGGAACTTTATATTTTGATTTGTATTCGAAAATTATATTTTGAAACACATTTATGTTATAAATCGGTTTTAAATGCAATAGAAAAGAGGAAAACAAAAACAAAATTGAATAAAACAATCATATAACACGGATTGTTCTAAATTAAAGATTTTCACATTTTAATGTAAAAACGAAAACATTCAAGTTATATTTTGATTGTTAGAATTAGCTAAAACCTAGCAAGGGCCGTATAGGAAATTCTTAATTCAACTAACGTATATTTAAAAAGTAGTTTTGAAAAAAATTGGTTTAAATAATATAATAAAAAATAGTAATGCTGCGATATATTTTTCTTTGATCTTCAGATGATGCTGGGCGAAAGGAGACGGCAACAGAAGATCGTACCCCCCCCCCCCCCCCAAAAAAAAACAAAAAAAAAAAACAGAACCGTGACTATTGCATTTGACAAAATCAATGAATGAAGGACAAAAAGTCATAGGAAACAAGTAAAAATTAATAACAGTTATCTCGGAATTTGATGTATTATTTTTAGGTATTTACATTCACTTGATGACAGAGCTTTTTTATTGATTGATTGATTGATTAATTGTGTTTAACACCCGAGCAGCAATATTTCAGCTATATTCAGGCGATGAACATGAAATGGATGATAAAATGAACATGAAATGAAGATGAATGAAAATGGGATGGGACACAAGGAAAAATAGGGGTAACGGATTTTAGATTGCCACTGGCAAATGGGAGGATGGATAGGGTCGGGCAATTTAGCCTCCTGTAGCGGGATCGAAATCCCTACTCATAGCAAATACTACAGCAGCGTTCTTTAACGTGCGAGGAACGTGGCATTTTTCCCAACACGGTGCACTTATATGGCTTGCGGTCAGGTTTTCCGTATTATGGCCTGACAACCCCAGCTTGCCAGGGGTACCCCATTCAACCACCTGGGGCACACATCCCAGTCGATCTTTAGGCAAACCGACCTGACACGCCGGTCAGGGTACTGGGCGCTATTTAGTCGCCTTTTACGACAAGCTAGCGGTCTATTCTTTTAGCCACCCGGATCCCGCACGGGGCCAGAGCTTTTTGCAAGGTTTATGTGTATAAAAGGTAAAATGGATATTTAAAGATATTTAATTTTACATGTAGATCATAACTAATTAACAACATTTTATCCTATAAAAACTAGTAATAGTGAGTAACGATGTTTTCAATTTGAAATTTTTTTAAATTAATTCCAAACTTTTTGATTACGATTGTGTATTGCCCCTTGCTCCTGACATTTATGAAAATTGAAAAATTGAGGTTACGAACAGTATAAGTCTAACACAAAATTCGCTGCCGTTCAACGATTTTTTTCCCACGCGAAAAGGAATGCGTTTTACGGCAGAGGATTCTCGGACTACCACAGGTTATCATCCTGAATACAGATATGAGTTGCAATATTTATGAATTAATTAGCATCAACATTTCATAATTTACAGATGATATGGGATCACTAAGTTGTATATATTTCTGAACTTTATATCATTCGTCTTTCCAAAAATATTCCAATCTATGACGTCATATTATATACCACAGATGTATTCGTTTTTTAATCCCAGGTGAAGTTGAAAAAAAGACAATTACATGTAGTAAATTGATATAATTTCAATAAGTATTTTCCCCTTACCTGTTAAACTATACATAACAGCCACATTAAGTGTTCCTAGTAATAAAATCATGTCTCCAAACCTCAAATACGTATAAAATAGGGGAAAGCCATGTTTATTATATAAATTCAAAATCAACACCGTTGTCAAAATGTTATGTATGAGTGGTTTTTAGATATGTCAAAAATCATACCTTTTTAAAAGTTCGTTTTAACGCTCGACTTGTATTATAGGCCACGTGATCATATTTTTCTCCACACCATTTATGGATTATCAATAAAACAAATTTCAAGGGCATAAAATATGAATGACTTTATTTGTCAAAATGGTCGAACTGAACTGCGGTCAACTGACATATATGTTCCTTTGTTTGTTGTCATAATTATGTCTTTATATATTTATGTATTACAAGAGGTTAAAATGGCTTAATGATGAAAATAAATTGAAAAATAACGCAATTACTCCGTTTCTGGTGATATATGTTTAAACACCAACCACCCCCACACACCGAAAACACACGAATTAAAAGACCCGCCAGCAGCTAACACATTTTAATTTGTGTGTAGGTGGTCGGTTATTTGTATTAACATGTTCTGTTTGTGTCTATGACCAATGCTATTTGCTTCGCGTACACCATTGAGTTCCTTAATCAATAAATTTAAATAAGTCAATGATCCGAATAGAGCGAAGGTAAAATACAGGTAAATAAAAATTATTATGGTCATCAACCATATAATCATGTTTACATTTTAAGAGTATAAACAAAATCACGTTCTCAACTTTTTTTAAAGCTTTTAACAAGTTTTGATATACACTGTACATGTATCTCATAACAGCAGTGTTGACACGATTCCGAAGAAAGTGATTGATTGAATTGATGATTGGTACCAGCGAGAAGTATTTTAAATATATTCAAAACGAGAACAAGTTATTCAAAAATAAATTAAAAGCCAACACTGCAGATGCGGTATACTTGTCACGTGATCTATATATGAACAAGCCAATCTAGCATATGGACTGGTGTAAATATTATGCCTAGGGAATCATTTGTTTTCGATAAACTGAATTAAATTAAGGATAGCAAATAGACTGTTGTATAAAACTGATGTTACTGCACAGATTAACTATTTTACCCTTTGAACGATGTACAGATTAGTTTGTTTCTAACCACAAGTTCTTGTACTATTGCCGTGGTTAAGTCTGTGAATAGTCACTGTAGATAATAATCACTGAATTGACTTTTACGTACTGTATTATGGTCTTGCGTGAGAACCCAATCATCTCCAAGAACCAATAGTCTTATTCTTTTATCCCTTGCGACTTTTAGATAGAATATTACCTATTATTATTATATGTGCATTGACCTGTACATAGTTCTCCAGACAGTGGAGGAACCTACACAGTTACAGTTACAGATGGCTATCTCCACGCAAAGCATTCTAGGTATCCTACGTCAACCACAATCACCTCTTTCAACACCATTGGTTGACACTATGAGAGATAAGCTTCTCATAAAAAAGGAGTACTTTTTATGTAAAACAGCATCATGATTGTATAATTAGACTATAGAATATAATAAGTATATAACAATAAGTAAAATGTCGTGTAGTTGTTTATTTACAGTCGGTCTTTGTTTACAAACATCACGAGCATACGATCAATGTAGTCCCGCAGTAAACGGAATGACGTGTGACATAGGTTATATCTGTGAACCAGTTACATGTATATTCTCTGTGCCTTACAGTGCTTCATACAACACCTTTTCCAATCTCTGTATTTTAAGTAGTCATCTATGTGACTATTAGACTATAGAATATAATAAGTATATAACAATAAGTAAAATGTCGTGTAGTTGTTTATTTACAGTCGGTCTTTGTTTACAAACATCACGAGCATACGATCAATGTAGTCCCGCAGTAAACGGAATGACGTGTGACATAGGTTATATCTGTGAACCAGTTACATGTATATTCTCTGTGCCTTACAGTGCTTCATACAACACCTTTTCCAATCTCTGTATTTTAAGTAGTCATCTATGTGACGTCACTACTTGAATGCAGAGGCACGGATAGGGTGCACGCAGGGATTCATGTTCTGTCGCCATACATATATGTAAACAATAACTGCGTGTAGTGTCCAACCAATGAAATTTAATTTGATATTGTCCTCTTCAACAATTTTAAGGATTTGAAATTATGATGTTAATCTGTACCATACGCCTTTTTTCTTTAAAATAAAATGTATTTTCATCTGTAATTTTTTTATGTTTTTCAACAGGCATATTTTGATGTTTTTTGTTTACCTGTCATGTTTTGATTTTGTTGTTCACCTGTCATGTGTTGACGTTTTTGTTCACATGTCATGTTTTGAGGTTTATTTTCACCTGTCATGTTTTTATGTTTTTGTTCACTGGTCATGTAATGACGATTTTGTTCCCAGTCATATTTTGAGGTTTTTGTTCACCTGTCATGCCTGTCATGTTTTTATGGTTTTGTTTCCCGGTCATGTTTTGAAGTTTGTGTTTAACGATAATGTTTTAAAGATTTTGTTCACCGGTCATATTTTGATTTTTTTTGTTCATGTTCAACAGTTCAAAATATATTTTGATGTCGGTACAATCCAAGAACAACAGTCTGAGTAAGCCTTTAAGCAATTTTGCTTATATCATGGAGGCCAATTTTTTCTTGAGGAAGCAGCAAAAAAACTTTATTAGAACCACTGAATTTTAGAAGGAAAACTAGCAATCTATGTCAATTAATGCTGATGGTAAGCACAAGCGCAGTGCATTCTCCAACTAGTAAGCCTTTAAGCAATTTTGCTTATATCATGGAGTCCATTTTTTTCTTGAGGAAGCAGCAAAAATACTTTATTAGAACCACCGAATTTTAGAAGGAAAACTAGCAATCTATGTCAATTAATGCTAATGGTAAGCACAAGCGCAGGGCATTCTCCAACTAAAACTATACGGCCATTGCTCAGTTGTTTATTTGTTTAGTCCAACTCTAACGTCCTGAATATGGCTGAAATATGGACGTCAAACACCAATCAATCAATCATATCAATGCGACCAGTCTTTTCATAAGTCTCATGAGTACCAAGTTACACGGCAGATATTCGGCAGAAAAATTAGCAGTCATGGTTAATTAAGATTGAGTCGAGCAAACCTTGCTGTAATTTGGCACCAGGTTGGACAAGAACACTAGGACCACATGACGCTTCATTACTCGTTGTGAATTCTTCGTGACATAATATTGTATTATGTTTATTTGCGTGTTACTTTGATTTCATGTTCACGTGTCAAATTTCATATAAATAACAACATATGTACTAATACAAATAACAAAGCTTAGCTCAAAACATGTTAATGCTTCTGTTTTTCTTTCTCGTTTCTATTGCTTTTGAACAAGCAGAAACCTGTAAAATAACAGTAACAAACGAATGTGACTGGCTAAATAACGAGAGTACAAATGTAACAACAGGAGTACAACGGTATTTAGACAAAACATTGGAAAACCACGTACAAAAACTCGAGTCTATGTATAAAGCGAATATAAAAGCACAAACTTTGCAAATTCAGTCTGGGTTTGAAACCACAATGAAGTTATATACTGAACAACTGGCAGGAGTATTTGACGCTAAAATAAAGGAACAGTTGGCGGTAATGAAGAACATGCTACAAAAACACCAAAATGGATGCACAGGTAAGTAGCTTTAAGTTCACATAAATGCCAAGAACATTTAAATGAATTGTATTGAGTGCTGCCGAAAGAAAATTAAACAAATCAGCTGGTTTAATATAGAATTATGCTCAATTTTTTAGATCGACCAAAATTTACAAATATTGCATTAGGCAAGACTGCTCACCAGCATCCAGACATTCAAGGCAATATCAACACCGCCTCATTAGCTGTGGACGGAAAGTTTGATACAATCAGTCATACCGAGGGTGCAGGTGCTACGCCCTATTGGTATGTTGACCTGGAGAAACCGTATAAGATACAAAGAGTGGAGATTTACAACAGGGACGATTGTTGTGGTAAATTGAATATACTTTCATTATTGGTATAATCAGTACAACGATAATTGCAAATTTTCTCAACTTTCTAATGCTTGATACTGGCAGCTTCGATGCCTAGGATAAAAATGTTTCGTTTAAACAATTTTATATTCCTCTCACTTCTCTCCAGAAAAAAAGACAAAAAGAAAGATAACAAAAATATAATTGCGAAATTTATTCATTAATTTATGTGAATGCACTAAATAGTCTTACCCATTTTGTTTAGGTTGACACTATTTTTACAGCTGTACCAACAAAACGGAACTTTATATAATTTTTTAAAGTGGAAAGCAATTTATTATAAAACATAGTATTTCCTGTACAACTTCTAGCGTCATATATTAACTTATCTGTTCAAATTATGAACCATTTTTGTATTGGCGAAATGAGAAGGAACTGAGAACTACAAAAACAGAAAACAAACCAGACAGCTAAAGTATTTTACGCGCGAATGGACATATTAATTGTTAAAGGCGTGGACAATTCAAACATTTTTCTATAAGGACGTCTTTACGTGCACGTAAGCCATAAAGGGACATGCAAAAAAATATTAATCCGAGATCTAGGATTACTAATCCGTTATCTTAGTTTACCAATCCGAGATCTCGGATTACCAATGTTATCTCGGTTTACTAATCCGTTATCTCAGTTTACCAATCCGAGATCTCGGATTACCAATCCGTTATCTCGAATTACCAATCCGAGATCTCGGTTTACTAATCCGTTATCTCGGATAACCAATCCGAGATCTCGGTTTACTAATCCGAGATCTCGGTTTACTAATCCGTTATCTCGGATTACCAATCCGAGATCTCAGTTTACTAATCCGTTATCTCGTATTACCAATCCGAGATCTCGGTTTACTAATCCGTTATCTCGGATTACCAATCCGAGATCTCGTTTTAATAATCCGAGATCTCGGTTTACTAATCCGTTATCTCGGATTACCAATTCGAGATCTCGGTTTACTTATCCGTTATCTCGGATTAAAAATCCGAGATCTCGGATTACCAATCACAATTACCAATTACAAAATCACTATGCGTCCGTCGTCGTTTGTCGTCAGTAAACAATTTCAAAAATCTTCTCTGAAACCACTAAACCAATTCGACCTAAACTTTGCAAGAATGATATATGGCATGTTGGCAACAAACGTTCTACAAAAGTCTCTATTAGCTCGAAGTTGTCAGATGTTTTTTTTATATTTTTTAATGTGTTTGCCTTTCAGAATGAAAACTATTGCAGATAGAGAAAAGCTGTTGCTTGCTGAAATGTTCAGCTCAAAAAGTCTATATTGGACCGTAGTTGTCAGATGACCCATTTTAGGGGTTTTGCCCCTTATTTAAGTTAAAAAATCATGTGTTTTTTGCTTAATGTATGAAAACTATTGCAGATAGAGAAAAACTGTTGCTTGCTTACATGTTCAGCTCATTAAAATCTACTAAAGTCCCCATTGAACCGTAGCCGTCATATGAACCATTTAAGGGGTTATTGCCCTTAAAAGGTAAACAATTGTTTTTGCTTACAGAATGGGAACAAGTTTAAAAAGGCTTCTTCTTTGAAACTGGTAAACCAATGGAAACAAAACTACTACCAATATTTTTTGGATGATCCTCTATAAAGTTTTTGTTTTTTATGCCAATAGGAAATTCAAAATAGCCGCCATCGCAGGATAGAGTTTAACATAGCACACTATGGGAAAAAAGATTTAAAAGACCTCCCCTCTGAAACCGGTATAACAATGGAAACAAAACTTACTAGAAATATTGTTTGGATGGTCCTCGATAAAGTTTATGTTTGTTATGCCAATTGGAAATTAAAAATGGCTGCCACCACAGGACTTAGTTTAAAATAGGACACTATGGGAAAAAGTTCAAAAAGGCTTCTCCTCTGAAACCAGTTACCAAATTGAAACAAAAGTTATTAAGAATATTTATCCGATGCTCCTCTACCAATTTTTTTATGCCAATAAGACAGTAAAAATGCCCACCATTACCATTACAGACTAAGTTTAACAGAGGACTATAGGAATAATTTTCAAATGCCATCTTTTCTGAAACTGCAAAGCTGATTCAAGCCATATTGTATGTGAATTGGTGGTTCTCTTAAAAGTTTATGCTTGCTTATTTGATCAAAAGTTCAAGTTGTCTGCAATTGTAGGTTAATTTAACATATAATTCTATAAGAAAATTTGTAATCCGAGATCTCGGATTGGTAAACCGAGATCTCGGATTAGTAAACTGAGATAACGGATTAGTAAACCGAGATCTCAGATTGGAAAACCGAGATCTCGGATTGGTAATCCGAGATAACGGATTAGTAAACCGAGATCTCGGATTGCTAATCCGAGATAACGGATAAGTAAACCGAGATCTCGGATTGGTAATCCGAGATAACGGATTAGTCAACCGAGATCTCTGATTGGTAATCCGAGATAACGGATTGGTAATCCGAGATCTCGGATTGGTAAACTGAGAGAACGGATTAGTAAACCGAGATCTCGGATTAGTTATCCAAGATAAAGGATTGTTATTCCGAGATCTCGGATTGGTAATCCGATATCTCGGATTGGTAAACTGAGATAACGGATTAGTAAACCGAGATCTCGGATTAGTAATCCGAGATAACGGATTAGTAAATCGAGATCTCGGATTGGTAATCCGAAATCTCGGATTGGTAAACTGAGATCTCGGATTAATATTTTTTTGCATGTCCCTTTATGGCTTCCGTATTTACGAAAGCCCAGAAGGCTCATTCGAAATTCGAGAATCGAAATTAGAAATGCGAGATTCGAAATTCGAAATTCAGCATAGTTATAACCAATCAGATTGCGTGTGACATAATCGTCTACGAATCAGAATAGTTCATATTTATTCGAGATTCGAAATTCGAAGTTCAATATAGTTTTAGCCAATCAGATTGCGTTTGTCATACCAATCAGAATTCCTTGGTTATATCGAAACTACATACAATTTTGTTGAGTAGTTTTAGGGGAGTTAAAAAGAAAACCATGATTATTGACGATTACTGAAAATTTCATAGTTCAAAGTTCAAAGAGCCATAACTACCATATAAATTTAGGAATCAACAATTCCTGATAATATGCACAACTACATATATGGTGTACTAGTTACATACCAAGTTTCAAAAAATTTTGTATAGTACTGAGTAGTTTCAGAGGATTTGTGCTGACAAGATAATCAATGGGTATTTTCAGCACATTTCTGAGTTCAAAGGGCCAAAAAAATCCAGTGGCGGATCCAAAATTTCGAAAAGGGGGGGGGGAAGGCCACTGACTGGCCAAGGGTGGCACTTTGGTCATGCTTTAATGATTTCCTATTTATCCAACCTTTTTTTTCGTCAAAAGAGAGGGCCCCTCTGGATCCACCCATGATAGCCCCACACAAGATTTGAGGGCCAAAATGCCCTGGTAACATGCAAAACTACATATGGTGTACTTCCTACACACCAAGTTTTGTTGAATTTCGTTTTACATGTACATTCTTGTTTCTTGATTTGTAAAGTCAAGATGTTATTGTGAACTGAATTAATTTGATAAAATAACAAATAAAGATATAAATTTGATTTTTTTAACAAAACTATGTTGAACAAGTCATTCGTTGACAAAAATATGTCGACGGTTAAAACACCAAATAAACATAATAGCACGTGGCACGTTTATATAAGAATTATTCTGATTGGTAGACGCTTATGTTGCACACAATCTGATTGGTTATAACTATATTGAATTTCGAATTTCGAATCTCGAATTTCGAGTTTCGAATCTTGAATCTAGAATTTCGAATATCGAATGAGCCTTCTGGGCTTTCGTACATCTTAACCATTATTGAAATGATATGGGTGTGCGTTCCGCCATTTCACAATAATTTAGCAAATTCATTGTCGAAAGGTCGATAAAAATACAGTCTTTTGAGTCTTATGTGCTATTTTTAGGTGAGCGACTACATGATTTAGATGTTACTATTGGAACATCTCTCCAATCTATGAAGCTGTGTGGTCATTTTAAAGGTCCAGGGACGAATAAACAACACATTGTTATAGACTGCTCGGAGCTTAAGACGGGAAGATACGTAATGCTGAAAATAGCGAAAAACGGAATTCATCTCCATGTCGCTGAAGTTCAAGTTTATGGAATAGAACAACTTTAAACAAAATAAAATGTCAGATAAAAATATTTATTACTGATGACGTCTTTCCGTGTTTTATTTTTTGGTTTTTGTGTTGTGTTTGTCTATATCCGGATTTGTAACTGTCGCTTGGCTTTTGTCTCTTGTTGTTCGGTCGGGTTTCTTTGCTACATTCTGTAATGAAAGAAGAAAGTGAACAATAATTACTTTTAATTACTTTTAAGAACCAAGACTATGAATTTGTCGATAGTTTTCCGGGTTTACAACTTAATTTATTAGTGATTATCAAGATAAGGATTATCGTTTGAAATATTGAAGTCAAATAGAGTTTAGACCGAAGCTGTTTATTGTGATAAGATGTTAGAAAGAAATGAACCACGTCGTCCACTTCATTCAGATTGCGAATGAAGCATATGCGTTTTTCGCGGAGGAATTGTTTTCATATCTGGCACTTTCTGTTTAAAATGACTTAACATCGACATTTGACAAAGCAAACGTCTTACACATCACATAAGCTAAATTATTGCATAACCCACACTAATCCCGTATTATGGTGATTGTTCAGTCAATTATGTGGAAATGCGAGTTTAGGTATAAAAAATCATCTGCTCTTTTTTTTCAAATTAATAAATTTTATATTTACTTTTAAAAGGAAAACTTCAAATTTCTGAATATGTTATAAGATATAATATAGTTTGGGTCTGTTTACGCCTAATACACCGCTTCCAATAATTGTTTGATTGCTTGATGACATGTTTTTTCACTCTAAAACATTAACTGTTTTTCTCAACCAGTTGCATGGAAAGGTACAACGTTCGGACGCACGAAAGACCCCAAGGTGAACGTTAATATGATTTATTGGTAATAAAACCTCTAGCGCACAGTATCACAGTTATATTAGCAATGACACCAAGACCCCGTTTCATAAAACATCTGAAATCTGATGATTTTCTTAACTGTTCCTAATTCAAATATGAACCAATGATATGAACATTTAATAAATTTGAGGGAAACTTCAAGGACCTGAAAAAAACTAAATTTGAGAAGTTTTATTAAACTGGGGGCAAGTATCAAACAATAAATCAACTAGGGAAAACTCTCAGGACTAATAGGCAGAAAATACTTACTGTTATTGACCGACCCGTTATAGCAGATAAATGAGGAGGGTCATTTCTTAAACCAATAAATAAAAAATGAATGCATTTCTCATGTATAGATAAATTGTTCTGAAATTGAAACCAGGCGAAATTGCACCAAGTACATGTAGTTAACTTTAAAAAAAAGGTTGGCCCATCACTAAAATACAGTCATATTTTGTTGTATATGAAATTTTCAAGTCCACATTTGATAAAGATGTAATGTAAATTATTTAACAT
This sequence comes from Limnoperna fortunei, assembly GCA_944474755.1. Classification (NCBI taxonomy): domain Eukaryota; kingdom Metazoa; phylum Mollusca; class Bivalvia; order Mytilida; family Modiolidae; genus Limnoperna; species Limnoperna fortunei. Next base: position 34,558,449 of record OX104119.1, read on the forward strand.
GGTTTTAGATAGTGGTATTTTCCCAGACAGCTGGACCAGTGGGGTGATTCAACCTGTTTACAAAAATAAAGGCGATCCACTTGATCCCGATAACTTTCGGGCAATCACTCTAATAAGTTGTCTAGGGAAGTTATTTACCTCTATTGTGAACTTTAAACTAAATGTAATCTCCAACGAAACCAATCTTATTTCTGAAAACCAAGCTGGTTTCAGAAAGGGATATTCAACGCTGGATAACATATTTGTTCTAAGTTTATTGATCGAACTTTATTTCCTGGTAAAAGATTATACTGCAAATTTATAGATTGTAGAACAGCGTTCGACACTACATGTATATTATAGTATTTTTGTTATCCTTTATGCAGATGATACTGTTTTATTATCTGAATCCATGAATGGCATGCAACAATTAATTTATTTAAATCATATTGTGAGACCTGGAAGCTTCATGTAAATATAAACAAAACAAAAGTTATGATATCAGTAAGAGAAAAGTAGCCAATAACAATAATTTATTGTTGCTAGGTGAACAATTAGAAATTGTTGGAAAATATTCATACCTTGGAGTTATTTTTAAATATAATGGAAATTTTTTGAAACGAGAAAGAAGCTTATAGATCCAAATTAGTTCAAAATGAAAGCATCCCTATTGATATACAGCTTAAAATGTTCGACGCCATGGTTGAACCAATTTTGCTTTACGGGTCAGAAATGTGGGGCTATGAAAATCTAAAAATCATCGAACAAATCCAATTGAAGTTTTGTAAACGCATTTTGAAGGTTAAAAATAGTAGTCCAAACTTTTTTGTGAATGGGGAACTTGGACGATTACCACTCAGTATCAGAGTAAAAATTAGAATGCTTTCTTTTTGGACCAAGCTTGTTAATAGTGGGTTCAAATTGAGCGGAGTCTTGTTTAGATTGATGCACTCCCTTCAAATACATGGTGCATACAATTTTAAATGGATACAATTTATCAAAGAATGTTTAAATTGATTGATTGATTAATGGTGTTTAACGCCCGAGCGATGACCTAAGACTAAGTTTTAATTTTATTAACCAGTTTCCAATTCTTAATATGCAAATGGTAAAACAGATTCTTCAAGATCAATCAATTCAATCTTGGCTCAGCACTATTTCCACATCTTCTCGGGGACAGTTTTACTCAATATTTAAACACTCATTTGGTATTGAAAATTATTTGGTCAGATTACCCGAGTCGTACAGAATTTGGATAACAAAACTGAAAACATTTAATTTAAGATTACCTATCGGAACTGGAAGGTGGTTTAATATACCACGACATGACCGTCGATGCAGTTTATGTAAAAATGGAATTGGTGACGAGTATCATGGGTTTTTTTGTATGTACAAACCCTGATATTGTTGCTTTAAGAGACAAATATGTTCCTTCTTATAATGTAAGAAATTCATGTATTAAAAAAATGGAAGACTTATTGATGTACTGTAATATTGAAATTTATAAACGACTTGCTGTATTCATAAGGAAAATTATTAATTTTTTATAGAGTTAACACTATTTGTACTACTTCATACACTGTATACATGTTTTCATCTGTCATTGTTCTCATATATGTATCTAATTTGTATTTCTTACCTCATGCTACACATGAAAACTGTGTCAGAGTGTTTTTTCAAATAAACTTGTCAAACTTGTGTTTTTCAAATAAAACTTTTTTTTTTTAAATTAATCATGTAGACTTTTCATTTTTATTGAATTATTATTCAGTGTTTGTAATTATTTAGACATTGTAAATTAAATGTATCGAAGACGACCTAAGCAAAAATGTCTGATATTACATGTCGAATGATGAGACCACTCCGCGAGAATTCTTTGTACCCTATTATGTGTTCTGATTATATTTATCTTTAATGTCTTTCTGTTTCCAATTATTTATTACAATGTCAAAATAATAGAAATATTAATAATGATAATATTTGAACTAAATATATCAAATATTCTATATTCGTTGCTTATTACTTACAAAGATTCATTTATTCAAGTTTTACTGTAGTCTTAATTACAGGTAAAATTAATTAAGTTTTCCCACTACCTATTCACGTCTCTCCAACATACTTTTTACCTGAAATATCAAATGTTGGAGAAACGTGAACACACCTTTTGAACAACAGCAATTTAAATCATCAAGAATTATCATCAACGCATATATTTTTAATCGAAACTAATATTAATAATGATAACATTTGAAGCAATTAAAAGTATTAAGAATTATTATCAACGCATATATTTTTGAATCCAAACTAATATTAATACTAACATGTGAACAACGACAATTTAAATTATAAAGAATTATTATCAACGCATATATTTTTGAATCCAAACTATTTTGTATATTGCTTCGAACATTGTTGTTTTACGGAAGTTAGTTTCACGGTAAACTAATTAAGGAGGCTTACACCCAAAGATAAACATAAGGAAATTGACATTAACTTTGAAGGGGGCGCCACCGGTAACTTTTAGTACAAGTTTACAATTCTTTTATCTTTCGGATGACGTTTAATTAAAACAAAACGCTTTTTAAACAGATAAACTTCTGACCGATGAATTCATTAAATGGCAAGTACGTCCCTCTGTCAGTTGTGTAAGTACCAATTAAACCTGTCATCTAAAGTCATTATCATGTTTGTGTATTGAATCTAAAAAAATGCAGCGGTTTCTTTAGATAAACAAACAAATTTAAAAGATGAATTGACAGCAATTATGTGAAATGCGTTACAAAACAAGAATTACACTTTCTGATCATTTCCAATTGGTGAGTTGTTGCTGGAATATAACGAAGTCATTAACATTGAACAAGATAATAAGTTTGAAACTAGATACTAAAGAACTATAAGGTAAGCATTATATTTCCAAGTTTAAGTCCGAAAGTTGCCTTCAGAATGTTTTTGGTCATAAAATTGACATATTCGCTTTGATTACGTGAGAATGAAGTTGGGTTTTTTTCCCCAATTACCGAAAATGCCTTTCAAATTGAACTACAATTAGAAATAAAATCCAAATAAAAAAATATATTAAGATATATTTCTTGCTATTACTTTCCAATGGTGTGTTGTTATTGAGAAAACCACAGCACAAAAATGGGTTACATTTAAATACGTATTCTTTTGAAGTTTAACGCTCATTGGTTTAAATTTTACTTATGTAATAATTATAGGACAAAATATTTTAACCGATTGTTTTTAAAATTCAATACACAATAGCCCCAATTAAATCTACATGTAGTTTGTTGTTACCAATTATAGCAATTTTTCGTTTTTAATACAATTATGAAACTTTTGTATTCTCATTGTATGTAACAAAAAATATGTACTGATAGCTTCTGTATTTTTTTCTACTATAAATTTCAGAATTTATATTATATGTTAAACAAGTACTAATGAAGTTGGGTGATTTTTTGTTAGGTTTTAAAAGCAGCTTTTCAGAAATAAGTTAGCTTTATAAAAACTCGAAGTTAAACATCCTAGTCCAACTTAATAGGATCTATTGATTAGGGGCGGGGATATTTCAAGTACATGTAGAACGATGTATTTAATTTACGCTACTTACATGAAACAAGCTATCTTTCAATGTTGCTTGACTAACATTGAAATCGCTTTCAGGAAGTGAGGTAAAAGTATTTTGACTGTACCTTTTTAGTTTTCAGTTACTCATTTATTCGGGGTCTGAGGGGGTCTCACTGTACTTCATGGCAATTATATTCTGTTTCACACTTCACTAAAGTATTAAGGATTATATCTCCATCAAATATTTTTGTCTCTGTTTAAAGTTTGCATTATATTTAGTAATTGAACATAAGTAATATATAGAAAACTGAAGGATTTTTTTATCTATTATTTCCGATTTTTTCTTAAAACTTTCGTTATTAAATGTTTTGTTGTCAAATATTTGTTTTGTAAATTTTTTGGACACCTTTCACTCTTAGGACTATTTTAATACCATTTTATGACACCTAGCAAAGTATCCTAAATTTAAGATGAAAATTAGGAGAGGTCCTAATTAGGACGCTTTCGTTGAAACGACTTAGGACTAAGATGTGTGCTTAAACATCCTAACACATATCCTACTACTAAAAGAGCTTCGTTGGTGCGCAATGAAGTAAAGAAATCAAGCAAGTTTTTCAAAGTACTTGTATCTTATTTTTTTTTTAGATTGTTCCAGGTTTACTGGTCCATGAGTTCATTTTTATTAGTTAAATACGCGATATTTCCGAATAAGATAACACACGTATAAGGTAGTTCCTGTGACGTGAAAGATGACTTATTCTAATATTAAATTCAGTATTTTGCTAAATTTCTCAACAAACGTAGAATTAGTGGTAATTTACGTCATTACATGTATACAAATAATATTATGTTCTTTTAAACGACTGTAAAGAGGAGTTTTCCATTTTGATTTTATGTCATAGAAAAACAGAATATAAAATAGTACTAATTCGTATAGACAGGAAGTTATATAAACACACACACACACAAACACACACCAACGAGTGTTTTACAGCTGTGACATAAATGGTTAAATCAGTTTTCTGATAATTCAAAAATTAGAGATGTGTTACTTTTGAAAATTGACACAAAAACGGTGTTATTTAATTTTACTCAAATAGCTTATTCTATTACAGTCTAAAGTTAAAAAGACACAATGCTGAAGGTAATGCTTGTTATTTTTGCAAACATTTTCTGTATCTTTAATCTTAGCTCTCGAAAATAAGCAGTAGAAAAACAATTATGTATACTGTCAATAAAATAAATACCTTTTATTATTTTTTTTCATTATAATTAGCTTTCTGCGATTGGAATATTATGTTCCTCATGACAAAATTATAAAAACTTGTTTAGCATGCTGCAAGAGGTTTTAAGCATATTCTTTTTTATAAAAAGCTTTGCATCCAAAGATTCCGCGCCATTTTCTCTCGGTTGTCTTCCGATCGGACTTTTTCATGTAGTATCTATGGTAAACAATATTTCTGTCTCGCGGTTAGAGGATCTTCTAAGATCTTTATATATTTTTTAAGAATTCCGATGCATCATATACGAAAAGAACAACAATGACGGCAGTAAACCTTTTAATACAATACTTAACATTCAAAAATAACTCTGTTGATTTTGAAGATTTGGAAACTTGAACATTTATAAAATGTGAAAGTTGGACAAAAAAATATAAAGCAATTATAGCATGGTGATTCAGCCGATTCATGACTGTATCGCACCAAACAAGAATAAAAATATTGACCTCGTACTTCTTCCTTGGTAAATATTCTTATTCTTGTTTGGTGCCATAAAATGCCAGGTCATAACCGTGCTATAATTGTATAGTATTATGGAAATTAAATACATATTATGAATAATGTTAATTATAAAAATACAGCATATATGTATACTGGTAATTACGGAAATAAAATATACTATTTACTGTATAAAGTTCTATCACTAATTTTATCACAGGTACTTGGAGAAAGGACCCTACATGGTACCCCAATGTGACCCCATTTCCCCAACTTATGTTTCAATAAGATTTGTTAATCTTGCCTTCTTGTGGTCTTACATGTACTTATGACATAACACACATACTAACAAAACTTAATAAAACATAAGTTGGAGGAGGGGGGTCACTGAAGTACCAAGTAGGGAGCTTTCTCCATGCACCTGTGTTTCTACCACATATGTATATATTTCCTTATACACCTTGTACCATTATTTTTACAATATTTGTGTATAAAGTGCAGAGTCGTATGTTTGCCTAAATTTAAGCATGTCAACATGTGCATCAGTTCATCTATAGTTTTTTTTGAATTTTTCTTTGTAGTGTATAAACGTCATATTGAGGTTTTTGATATTTTGCCTCGTTTTCGTACTATTTTTCGTGCACCAAGCTTCATTAGTTCTATTATTGAACAGGAGAGACCAAACACCAAACGGAGAATGGTAAGTATACTTTATATTTACGTCCTTGGAGTTAATTATTTAGACTGACGACTCAATGATTGATTGATTGATTGATTCTTTTAAGGGCTGCTTAAGAGGTGTGGTACAGCTGCTCTGTTGTGGAGTAGGGCTGCTTAAGAGGTGGGGTAGAGCTCATCTGTTGTTGGGTAGGCTTACTTTAGAGGTAGCTACTCTAAATTGTTCTGTGATAGTGCTACACTGGTCTATGTCGAGAATGATTCTTGGTCCATCCCCGTACTATTTATGACCGTTTTTGCGACAGCTCCTTTGAGCACTGCACCCATCTGTTCCTTGACAAGGAATTTGATCTGCATTATGTAGCTTTTTGTACTATTGTTTAGTCGCGTTATTACTATTATAAGTTAAGATTAAATCTGAAAAATGCCAACAATACCACGAACAGATCAAATATATGATCACGTGGTTTAAAAATGAAAACATTACACCAAGTCGTCTTACTATCTTTGTTTATACCTGCATGGTTACTATGATTTAACTGTCTCTTGGCTCGATATTTACAAACTAGAACGATGCACAGGGACAATACTAAATTATTTATTTTACAGGACATTCGTAACAATATTAGTCGTTGTAGTGCCATACATTTGTTCGTTTCTGTCTCAAATATGGCGGTCATCATTTTCGACCGGAGGGCGGTGGAGGGAATGGCCACATTGGGCATCACTTTTACTGGTAACATTACATTTTATATTATTGAGATGAGCAAAAAGATATATCAAGAATATATCGATCGTTAATTGATAGATTTTTAGCTGACCTCCAAACCACAGTGGTAATAAAAAATATAATATACCATATATATATTATTTTAATTAATATAAATTTGATTCGTTTCTTTCTTATGTAATTTGTAAATGTATTATAACAATTCATACTTATATTATTGAATGTAAAGATTTCATTATACTGATGACCAAATAAAATTGTTGTACATTTTAATACAACAGTTATTGCGACAGACATGGTTTAAACTTGTTTTTGTACTACCAGTAAAGGCATTTCATGCATTTAATAAGTTTAGGATTTTAGAGAACAAAATTATAACGAAAGCGTTTTAATTCCGAACTTATATTATTTATCTTTTTAGGGCACATTGTCATCCATAGCAGAGGGTTACATCATGACAATATTAATTTGGAGTCTACTATCTAAGATACCTTCCGGCTTCCTGATTGGTGTATTGAATTCTGGATTGCTTTTTAGCATTATATTTAATGGAAAGGTAAAACAATATGAAACAAAACTACTTAATTTATTGTTAAACATTACTTTAATGGTAACTTAATCATTGTTACTAATAAATTAATCAATGAAACATAGATAAATCTAATGCCTGAGATCGAACATCGAACACATGTAAGTGAAAACAACGAGTCAAATTTTCTTGTGATTTTTTTGTAATTGTAATTTATAGTTAAAATAGGATATCCTTACTTAAAAGTTATGAACAATTACAGCATCATATAAACATTTTTGCGCCATTTTTGTAATTGATTACATTGAATTAAACAATATATTTATTGCTATATTATGGAACGCCATAGCTGTCTTCTGTGGTGGAAAATGTGATATTTTCAGTAGTCTTAACTTTATATTCAGTACTTCTTTCTTCATATTGAGTGGATTTTACATTATGTTTAGTAGATATTTCATTATGTTCAGTAGACAAACCATTATGTTCAGTAGATACACCATTATGTTCAGTAGATATTTCATTATGTTCAGTAGATATTTCATTATGTTCAGTAGATATTTCATTATGTTCAGTAGTATTTTCATTATGTTCAGTAGACATTTTATTATCTTCAGTAGAAATTTCATAGTGTTCAGTAGATACACCATTCATTTTGTTCAGTACATATTTCTTTATGTTCGGTAGAATTTTTCATTAACTTCAGTAGATACAACATTATGTTGAGTAGAAATTTTATTATATTCAGTAGATGTACACCTTTATGTTCAGTAGATATTTTATTATATTCAGTAGCAATTTTATTATATTCAGTAGATACACCATTCATTTTGTTCAGTAGATTTAACATTATATGCAGTAGTTAAACCATTATGTGCAGTAGATTTTTCTTTATGTGCTTTTTCATTATATGATGGCGGTCGATCTTTCCGAATTGTGCCGAACACAAACGAATCCGGATACATTTATTGGATTTTTTTCCCTTTTTACCGATTAAAATGTCGTCTGCTAGTAGTATCAATCATGCTCTCGAACAACTTGATCTATCTAACATGTTTCAAAAAATCGTAGACGAAAAAATTGAAGATGAGATGTTTCACCATCTTAATGATTCTGATTTAATAAGGTTGGGCAGTTGGGACAATAGGTGACCGCCTGCGGCTGAGAGAGGCCATGAGAATATCAACATCAACGAGGAGTGGCACTCCCGGTAACAATGATCTGTCTGCAGCCGGTCTCTCAACAGAAGGTTCAGATGTTATACTTGGTAATTTTGCATGATTTTTGTAATAATTAAAAAGCAATAGAAAAACAAACAAAAACTATATCTGTAATGATTTCTAATAATCAGTGATTAACATGTGACATGTTAACGACCAATATGTCGCAATCTTAAGGTAAATATATGACATGATTCAGTCTCGAAATAAGTTTGTGTACGTTTGCCAATATTTGTAATCAAGCCCCACCCCCCCCCCCCCCGCGAAACTGGATTATTGTTTACTCTGTTCTAGGCCTTAAAAAGGGATATTAGGCATGAAATTCACTGGAATTCATAAAAAAAAATGTATAAGAAGTTGATAATAAAAATCCAGATTTTCTGTTGTTTGTTTTCTTTTCTTTTTTTGTTTTTGTTTTTTTTTTGGGGGGGGAGGGGGTGTTTTACAAATATTGGCAAACATGGCACAAACTCGTTATTACGAGACTAAATCTTGTCATGTCTTGACTTAAAGATTATGACATATTTGTCTTTAACATGTCATGTTAATCACTGATTATTAAAAAATCATTATAGATATAGTTTTTGTTTGTTTTTCTATTGCTTTTTAATTATTACAAAAATCATTCAAAATTACCAAGTAAAACATCTGAACCTTCTGTTGAGAGACCTGCTGCAGGCCGATCAGTGTTACCGGGAGTGCCACTCCTCGTTGATGTTGATGTTGATCTACTCATGGCGTCTCTCAGCCGCAGGCGGTCACCTATTGTCTCAACGCCCAACCTTATTAAATCAGAATCATTAAGATGGTGGAACATCTCATCTTCAATTTTTTCGTCCACGAACTTTTTAAAAATATTAGATAGATCAAGTTGTTTGAGAGCATGTTTGATACTACAAGCAAACAACATTTTTAATCATTGAAAATGGAAAAAAAACATCCAATAAATATACTCAATCAATAAAGAAACGCAACATACAAAAAATGAGAATTGACTTCATATATTATTTTAACAATTTATCACATAAATAATTGATACAGAAATGTAAAAATTGGCACACTTCTTGTTCATGAGTTCTCTTAACATGGAATATAACATTTTGTCGCATATTGTCAATAAATCACGCCAAAAATGTCAGTATCTGTTGTACCCACCATTTGCTAGTAACACAGCCCTTACTCTTCTTGGCATGGATTCAATTAAACGTTGCGTACGAACACGCGGGATCCTTTGCCACTCATATTGAAGTGCCTGCTCTAATTGTTGCAGATTTTGCGGCGGTGGTTGTCGTTGGCGCCGATCCAGTTCATCCCACACATATTCAATTGGGTTAAGATCCGGAGATCGTGATGGCCAACGGATCACATTGACATTCTATTGCTCTAAAAATCTACTGTTACACGTGCTGTATGTAGTCAGGCATTGTCGTGTTGAAAAATTTCTCTTTGAATGTCAATTACGGGAAATAAATGCGGCCGTATAATTTCGTATCTATACCTAACAGCGTTAAGATTGCCTTGGATATGTATCAGCTGTGAGTTCCTGGCGTAAGAGATAGACATCATAACATTGCCTCCGCCAAAATTGTAAAATTCTCCGCAAAACGTTCATTTCGGGGCCTGTACACTCGTATGAGACCATCTCGCTTTTCAAGCTGAAAACGTGACTCATCGCTGAACCACACTCTTCTCCAGTTCTGTAAATTCCATACACGAACGGTAGTACACCATCTAATCCTTGCTCAGCGGTGTTGGCGTCTCAGTGTTGCTCCGACGTAAGGTCTTTTTGCCCGCAATCCATGAGAGCGTAATCGATTGCGTACTGTCTGTGGTGATATACGGCGCAACCCAGGGACGTTTACAGCTGTTTCTGTTGCAGCGATAGTCCTGTTCCGTAGATGGAAGTTGTAACACGCGGACGCCGTAAACGTAGTCCGTCTGTCGTATTACCAATCTGCCGGTAGCGTCTCCAAAGGCGTGACATTGTGCTACGATGAACATTTTACGTTCTGGCAACAACATTCTGTTATTCCCCGGCATCGATTCGACCGAAAGCGATATTCCGGGTAGCAGCATCTAACCCTGGCATAGCGTCACCTGATACGAATTTTATTTTACTAATGCAGTCAAGAAAAGAAATAGCGGGGTTTATACCGATTGTTCGAGTTAAAAAAATACCCATTATTTGCACGTGAAAGTCGACCCTGTTTTTAGCAGTGCGTAATTCATAGTGTGTTCCAGATTTCGACCACAGTCGTTCAAGGGTGCATGAACCTAAATGCTTTCACCTGGAAACCGTTAATTAAGGTGTATTTATGATGTTGTGTATATATATATTTGAATATTTAAAGGTTATTTGTCAGCAAAAATGTTATTTGAAAAAATGTATCCGATGTTGCGTTTCTATTTTGAGTGAGTATATGTCCGGATTCGTTTATGTTCGGCACAATTCGGAAAGATCGACCGCCATCATATAATGAAAAAGCACATAAAGAAAAATCTACTACACATAATGGTTTAACTACTGCATATAATGTTAAATCTACTGAACAAAATGAATGACGTATCTACTGAATATAATAAAATTGCTACTGAATATAATAAAATTTCTACTGAACATAAAGGTGTTCATCTACTGAATATAATGAAATTTCTACTGAAGATAATGTTGTATCTACTTAAGATAATGAAATTTCTATTGAACATAAAGAAATATCTACTGAACATAATGAAAATACTACTGAACATAATGAAATGTCTACTGAAGATAATGAAATATCTACTGAAGATAATGAAATATCTACTGAACATAATGGTGTATCTACTGAACATAATGAAATATCTACTAAACATAATGTAAAATCCACTCAATATGAAGAAAGAAGTACTGAATATAAAGTTAAGACTACTGAAAATATCACATTTTCCACCACAGAAGACAGCTATGGCGTTCCATAATATGACTATATATAAAGTGATGTGCTTTGTTAGCGAAAATCTTATTGGTCCATCCAAATGCAGCAACGCAAGTTATACGATATAACTGACGTTGGTGGCATGACAAATGCTTACGCCATTCACATATTCATATAGTTCCATGACGTCATCGATGTTTCAACCGTTAAAATTGTCAAGTATTGTCGTTAAAATTATATTGTACTGTTTACGCCATTAGGCATAAACAGTCTAAAACCAGGTTATATAATGTAACCCGTTTAGAAATTTGACTTATTCCCCAACAACTTTCGGATATTGTATGTATTTGATGGAATATAAATGTAGGTCGAAATTTTGTACAAAAGTCCCTAGAGGTAACTTGGTTTTAACACTGGAGTACCCGCAAGAATCCCCTTGCCCTATGGATGTGCTCAACTGTGAAACATCAGTTTGCGATTTGACTGGACTAGTTGAATAATAAATATACACGGAATGAATCAAAGATAAAAATTAAAATAAAGGAATCACGAAGTCACGTGCTCCAAAAAGCTATGGTTTACATTTGCTACGAAACGTTTTCCAGTAACGATGACTGAGACGAAATTTATTTGGTTTTTTTTAAGTAGCAACAATTGCATGTTTTACCAAGAGTATCTTGTCTAAAGTAAACATGAAAACACATTTTCTTTAAACAAAATAATTTACAAAGTAAAGAAATTTTTTTTAGAAAAACTCAATCTCGTTCTGAAATAATTAGTATATATTTGTCAAGGGTGTTATAGCCATCTTAGTCCAAATAGATTACTTAATACGTTTTAAACATAGTAATGAAGTTTAAATTTGTAAAACACTGCCTAAATAATTTGTTGAATATCTTATGTGCTATCATTGCCGGTAACCTTTATTGAAAACACGTATACAAGCTCATTTCGACTACGTAAATTCGTGGGAAAATGTTTATTCACTTGCGCATAATGAGATTATGTTATTGTAAACTCTAGGCTTTAGGATGAATTTCGTCTCCTTCAATTCGTAAACTGTCTAAGGATATTATGTATAACCGATAAATAAATAGTATTATTGGGTTAAACTATCATAGCCTCTCACGATTTAGATGGTTTGAAATGAACACATGGCTTCATCATGTTCATTCAACAATTTACGTTGCAACCGTTTTATTGAGTACCTAACCAATTTCAGCTTTGGGCCATACTGAGCAAGTTCACAGTGCTCCACCGACTGAGCAGCACAGTGCATCTCCGGTTGGCGGATAGTGGAGACCCTTTCGTTGTGGGAGGGGGCGGAGGTTTTTAATAATACGGAAAGCCTGGTCGTGGGCCGTAGTGGGTAACTTGTTCAAAGTGTCACGATCATTACAAGATAAAGACCCCTTTTGTAGATTATGAAAAAGAGTAGGCTCATTGTAGACGCTACAAAAGTCTTAATTCCAAGCCCCTACCCAATACTATATACTTTTCCAGTGGCAGTCTTTATTTTATTTCTAAATCATTTCCCACTCCTTTTTCAATCAATCAATCACTCAATCAATCAAATTTCAGCAACCTCTTAATGTTAGAAGTTGATCGTAGTTTACAAAAAACATATTCTTACGTTTTTAATTAAAAATGGGGGTTTCTTTGAGTCCTCTGGCTTCTGCCCATTCCCCAACAAAAACTGAACGCCGTGATATAGCTGAAAAATGCAAATGAAACACGCAAATATATTATATACCATTATATTGTATTTGAATTTCCTAATAGTAAATATATTGCGTGGCAAACAATACGTCAAATTACGATCAAGTTTATTGATCCTTTTTTAATGTTTTATATAACGTTGACAGGTTTGATAATGCTTCTGAAAAAAATATTTTACAAATGCAAATTTAGCTTAATATTACAAATAAAGTCTTTTTTTTTCAGACCAGCACCATATATCGATGTGTGCAAATTATACTAAAGGGCTTGTTTGCAGGCTTCATTATTGCTAGTGGAGTCATGCTGATCACTACCGGACTTCTTAGAACTGAAGATTCTGTACTTATTTTCGTTTATTTTATTGCAATGTCCGTTGTAATGACGCATAAATTTCAAAGCTATATTCATGCGACTAAAGGCAGAGGTACGCAGAACTCCGCACTACTTTATGTAATAGTGAAAATCTGTTGCACCATTGTTGTACTGTATTTATTACAAAGGAAGTCACATAACAACGATGAAATAAGATCAATTTCAGATTTTTTTGTTGCAATAAAAATTCTAGAAGGAACTAACTTTTGGCTGTGCGTACTCATACTAATAACATCATTTTTGTCTCAAACTGTACAATACTTTCCCGCAATCTCAATTAAAACGAAGCTGAATATTCATCTATCAATGTATATATCCTCTATCGTAGTCAGTCTTCTATGTGTTTTAATTGCCGCTAAAGTTGTAGACGTTTCAAACATTTGGTGGATTAATTCCTTAACCGGGAAAATTTCTCCTATTAACATTTCCACGAATTGCATCCCACTGTATGTGGCTGTTAGTGCGTTGCTTGTGTTACCTATCTTTCTTGCTGTTGTCAGTGGCGATGTAGTCGGGACGGTAGTGCAGAGCTTTAGTGTTTATAATTCGGTTTTTACTTTACAATATCTTCTTAGTGCTGCGCCTCATGTTTTTAACCTTGGATATACAGGGAAATCATTAAAACGTCGGCGTAAAATATTTATATGCACGACAATGTATCAAGAATCTCAAATCGAAATGGACAGGCTTCTAACTAGTATTAAGAACATATCAGTTTCAGAACTTTTAAGAACAGAAAATGTTACTGTGGAGTCGCACATTTTCTTGGATAACGGAGCTGATGGACAAGACATTAAACAATTCGGTCTTCAGTTACTATCACTCGTAAAAGAAAACTTGATGGCCGACATAGAACATGGAATAATGCTATATACTCCTTATGGTATTCAGTTATCTTGGCAACTACCCGGTGGCTTTCCGTTATTTATACATCTTAAGGATGTGTCAAAGGTCAAGGCCAAGAAAAGGTGGAGTCAGGTCATGTACATGAGATACGTTTTAAATTATCGGTCTTTCAGATATCATAGAACATCAGGAAATTTATCAAAAATCTCTTCGTATGCTAGTTTGTTGTCAGTTGACTCTATGGCATCTCTTCACGATAAGAACAAAACTGTACAAAGTAACCTGACAGTTCCGGATTCTCGACAAAGCACAACACTGTCCGATTTCGATATAAATAGTGCTGAGACTGAAATGACACAAGTTCCGTATGTTGAAATTTTTGTTGGTGACACAAGTTCTGTGGAAAATCTGTCTGAAAAACAGGAAACGTCCAACGAAATATTTGCTACTTCAGAATCACGTGATCTATATACCGACGACTTGGAACAAGAAGCGGATGAGTATATTTTAGCTACTGATGCGGATATGACCTTCGTTGATAGTAGTATTATGGATCTTCTACACGTGTGCGAGTCGGATGTGCAGGTCGGTGCAGTATGCGGAAGGACTCGGCCTAAAGGTGTCCACATACACCCAATAGTCTGGTTACAGATGTTTGATTATGCCAAAGGTACAATAATCTGTTCATGCAATGCTTATTAACACATGAATATTCTGTAACTAAGTTAATGCAATGCTTATTAACACATGAATATTCTGTAACTAAGTTAATGCAATGCTTATTAACACATGAATATTGTGTAACTAAGTTAATGCAATGCTTATTAACACATGAATATTCTGTAACTAAGTTAATGCAATGCTTATTAACACATGAATATTCTGTAACTAAGTTAATGCAATGCTTATTAACACATGAATATTCTGTAACTAAGTAAATGCAATGCTTATTAACACATGAATATTCTGTAACTAAGTTAATGCAATGTGTATTAACACATGAATATTCTGTAAATAATTAACGCTGCAAATTAACAAGTTTGAAATTTAATTTTACGTGATGCATTATGACGTAATCATTGTTTAAATATTTGTTTTTGTTTGTACCGATTACTAAGGTTACAATATATTTAATAATAAAACAAAACGATATAAATTTGTAAATGTCACCTTAGCTTTAATAATTAATAGATAGTTATTTTGTTTTTGACAAGTTTGTGTCGCAAATTCAGTTGTTTAACTCTGCGCGATGGGAATCAGTATAATAAATATTTGAGACAATTTAATCTAAGGACGCCTAGTATGGAAAGGTTTTCAAACAATACATAGGCGTAGCAAGCGGTACGGCCGTAACGGTTCGGACCGTACCACTTTAAATTTCTGGTACGTAAAACCGTACCAGTTTTTTTAGTAAACTGAAATAAAAAATTATAGAATTTCATTACAAATACTCATATAATTTGTGAAACGTTCAACATAAACGAAATTTGTTTTCATAACGTTCAATATAAAACAGCAACCGTCACGATCTCGAGCGCAAATTTGTGAGTGCCAAATAATTGCACATGGAAAAACCCGGTCTATATTTAAACATTCACGGTAAACCAGTTGTCGACCCTTAACCGACCGTACCACTATTTTTCTGGGTCCTACGCCTATGCAATACGTATTCGTTCAAATGTATTAACTTCAAAGGGGGTCATTTTGTTATTTTTGAGTCATGGAACTTCACTTGCGCTTGCATTATAAACATCCTAAATAAAGTTGACGTTTCAACGAGTTTGCATTAAAATCCCGTTTATGAACGATTTGACTTGATTTAAGCGTGTATTGCCTACTTTGGGACTCCACTTTTGAAAAAACTTACTTCTAACGTTTCAGATTTTTGGATTATCAAAAGTTCTCAGAATATTATTGGATCGGTAATGTGTTGTCCAGGATGTTTTAGTATATATAAATTGGACGCTATCCGAGATGTCATAAACGACTACTCTGGACCTGTGGAAAACATGGAGGACGTCTTCACCAAAGACAATGGTAAGAAAAAAGTTAAATCCAGGCAGACCAAATACTGCAGATGACTTCGAAAGTATTGATTACTTTTCAAACCCTAAAAAAAACCTGAAACAATGTCGTATAATCATTGGCGATCGTTAGAAATTAATTACGGTAAGTATACTCCGGGTTGGAAAGAATACTATTCAGACACTTGGGGAATCCCCGTGATAATTCTAAGATATGTATATTATTTTTTAACAAAATAAACAAGGAAGTAGCAGATTTCAAACGACAGCATTTAGTTCATATACTTTTTTGGAATGTGAGCAATACTTAATTGTCACCAGTAAATGTTGGACAAAGTAAAACTTAAAGTAAACGCCCAATACGAAAACGTTGTCAAGATCCTATTTAATTTACAAACATTTTAACATAACCCCGTCCACTTGTACGGTATTATTTATCAAACTCTACCTATTGCTTGACAACAATAATGAACTATTTCATGGTGTGTTACGTTGTACATATTATTATTATTATTTGTATTCACTTTCGTTTCTAACGATGGATAAAGGAGAAAATATTTTTAAGTACACTTAGTTACCATAAATGAACAGACGAGAAATTTGCTACATGTATGTCAATCATTTAACTTGAGTGAAAAAACAAGATGATAGCTAAGTTTCGACTGCAAAAATGCTTGGGTAATATCAAAGTTTCATGTAATAATAAATTTTGTTGGTATTCTATATACGGAAGTTAATAATAGAGGGAGACCATTTGTATCCTGGTACTTTATAATTCGGTGATAGTTCTATCGAAGAGCGTAGGTTCGAAAAATCGGAAACCAGAATAAAAGGCAATTTTGTTTATACAATTCCGGAGTATGCCGACATTTGTAAAATTCAATATATAAATGTTATGTCAATATTTTAATTGAACAACTTAAATATTAGTTTTAATTCAAGTATATTTGTTATTTAGTATATGACAAAAGATTACATGTGCGCAAATTTAGAAATCGGCAATTCAAATTAGCCACAAATGCAGGACTTAGCTTTACATAGAACCGTATTGGGTTGGGGGGGGGGGAGTTAAAATGTCTTCTGTTAAGAAGTTACAATTCTTTCTAAGCGAATGTTTATTAGATAGTCCTTAGAAATTGTGTGTTTTCAGTTCGATTGAAAATCTGAGATGTCTGCTACACAAGCTTTTATATTATATAAAAACAACTTGACTGTGATTATTTATTCTTCTGGTCCTCTACACGTACAATTTTTTAATCCAATCTAAAATAATAATTGCCATATTGTCGAGATGATATGTATTTTGCATTTAAGCAAATGCAAACAGATGGAAAAACACATATTCAAGGTTCGAAACGTTTGATTATAATACAGCCTCTAAGCAAAACACACTATTGGGTCTAAAGTTTATGCTGTTAATGTATAATTTGAACAAAATATTAACTTTAAGCTTTGACGCATTACAACATAATTGCAAAGAACATAAAAAATAACCTCAGTAACGTAAGTATAAACATGCTTTAAAATGCTTCCCGTAAACAAATCGGCGGCGAACTGATGCTTTGCATCAAAATTTTTCTTGAATATATTAAGGTTTCTATGCAAATGACATTTAACAGGAGAAGATCGGTGGATGTGTACACTGATGATGCTGAAAGGGTGGAAGCTAAGATACTGTAGCAATGCCAGGAATACAACGTTTTGTCCTGAGGATACAGCAGAATTTATGAAACAACGTCGTAGATGGCTGTTATCCGACTATGCCAACGCCATTTTAGTCATAAGGAAACTACGGGAACTTTTAACTAAAAATGATGCATTTTCAGTTTTGTATACTCTATACTTGCTGCAGCTGTTCCTAATTATGCTGCTATATCCGGGTTCTACTATCGTCATGCTTTGCCTCGGATTGGAATTGTCAACTGGTGCCCCGTTGATTATCGTGACTCCAGTTATCGTGGCTCTGGTCATTGGTTATTGCTTGATTTTGCTGAGTAAATATTCAACTTCAACTCAAATGATAATAACGAAAATTATTATTATGGTTTTTGGAGCTGGAACAACATATATTTTCGTGTCTACATCGTACATCATTTTCAAGGATTTAGCTATAGGTATATATCAATTTAGTAATGATATAATTTTGCATATTTAAATAAATACATTTTAAAGACATCAATGACAAGGTATAAAATGCAATCATATCACGTCGGTTATTTCCGCCTATAGTCAACCCTTGCCGGAAATGGCCGAGAGATGTTCCTATTGGTATAAAATGATACTCCATGCCGTATTTGATTTAAATATCACTCTTAAAACAATAAATTATGTTGACAGACAGTTCACTAAATGTGCATGAGGAATAATCGTCAGTCTCTGTCAATTCATTGGAAGGCTGCTACCATGCTCTTAAACAACTTTTTGTGTCAGCTTATGATAATGTTTGATGATATTAATTAAATGCAACACCCGTTTTCTTGTTTCTCTTTTCGTTAATCGTGACATATAAGAAGGTTTAATTAACGGATTCCGAGTAACGATTCACCTTTCAGAGACATATTTAGTGTGTGATTTAGGTTTTCTATCGCTATATATTTTTTTTTGTGTCCCTTGCGGGGCTCCGTACTATACAAATACAAAACAGGATTTATTAGGATGGAAAATAAAGCCAAACAGTTGACACTTATGGACCATTCTTAACAGTTTGTTGTTGGGGTATTTGTGTTCATAGATTGGTTAGAGCTTTTAGTCAAGTTACATACCTTCATAAAATACACGCAAGATTGTAAAATATTGATTTTACTATTAATAACCTATTAAACAGGTTTTCAGAGCGGGCATTATGAACATGCGGAAGGATTTCTGGTCATGATTGTGATAGGGAGCTATATATATGGGGCGCTGTTGTACCCAAAAGACATCTGGATTTTGATGACGGGTGTTGTGTTTCTTTTCTTCATACCATTTATGAATATGATACTACCACTGTATGCTGTATGTAACATTGTCGACCAGTCCTGGGGGACACGCGATAATGTGAGTATTAAACTAAAAAATGACTTCATCGTCATAGTTGCATCACCGTAGAATGCAAATCTCTTTTCAATTATTTAAACGTCCGGTTCATTGAAATTATTATTAGAATGAATCAATTGCCTCACACGCTGATATAAGATTCACATACATTTTATTAACTACAATAATGTAGCTGCATTTTTTATTGACGGAGCTCCAAAAATCAAAGAGGTCCCATAGCTCGTAATGGAGCAGCCCTGTTGATTCACACCCCGGGGTTTACGCATATAATGAGCCATTAAATTGTTTCCCCAAATTGCTACATACTTTTAATGTCTTTGAAGTTTAACTGATATTTATACAACACCTTATTCGTTAGTTTTACACTTTATTCGTAATCATGGCATTGTTGACATAATATATGTAGAATTTTGTTGAAATGTCAGCGGAACGGCAGAGAAATGAAAAAGTATTTATTAAACAATAACAGCAGCTCAGTTCATAAAAATAGAAAAAGGAGGTACATTATTGTAGCTGATATTTTATAATTGTTTTCGCAGAAATGTATCTTTTATGCAAATTTATAATGCTATATTTACAACTATTAGGTTGCAAGTTTGAGTCTGACTGAGTGCCGGTATGCCCGACTCCAATCTGCAATGATTACCTGTTTTCACCGCAAATGTCGAGAGTTTTAACGGGGTACTCCGGCTTCCCCCACTAACAACTGGATGCCATATTTTAACTGTAAAATTGCTCAAAGTGGCTTAAACTCCTGTTCAAGCAGACACTAACTAATTATTCTTTAGTTATATTCGTGTTCTTCTTTAGCTTAATGTCAATGCCATCTAAACTATCATTAATATTACACGTTAACTGAATTTTTGATTAACATGGCGAGTATTTTAAACTTAAACATTTAAATAATTATAATTATACATTTTTATATTTTCTTTGCAAGTATAACTAGTCACAAACTGTATTACGCGGATATATACTTAGTATATGTCTATTTTTGTCAATTTTTAACTGGTTGCGTCAGGTTTCAGCATAAAGCTATTCCACATAGATAATGTACTTTCTGCTTTCTGCTTCTCCGACAAGTATGTGGCATTGGGGAGCGAGAGAGTAATTGTAGAGCAAGAACTATTAGGTTCAGAGTAAGGATAATTTACCAATTGGTAACTACAGCATGTTCTCTAATCAAAACAGGGCATATATAACACAAAAGAGTAGATGCACTGCAGCCACAACACATTCCGACTCAATAAACAATACTTGGCCAATAGAAGTCGGTATTTTCTACACTTTGGTCCACCCCATTTTTCGCATTGATTTGTTGTTTGTTAGCTTGTTTTGTCCTAAACCTTACTGAAATACTGTTCACTGCGACTAAGGCAACCGCTCAATCAATCACTTAAAGTTTTGGTATCGTCACTACACAAAAAACATTATTATCATCATAAACTGATACAGTAAAGTGTGTATGATATCACGCACTCACTGTACAATGTATTTTTAATAGTGTTTTTTTTATTTTAGCAAAAAGCATCGGTACCAAAGTTTTTACAACTACCGAAGATAAAAAGGAAGATGAAAAAGAAGATAAAATCACAAACGTTAGGTGATAAGTATTCATAGACTTTTAGCCATTTATTTTATAGCAAAAATCAAGGTTGTTAAATTTCTCAATTCTGCAATGCTGCCGAGGTCGGAGCTTTCTGCTAGTACACTGCCTTAATGGATGTCATGGAAAAGGCAAAAAAGTCGACAATTGTGTTGAATTCCATTTAAACATAAGTCAATAAATTATATTCTGCAATGTATTTCAGGAATACTTTAATATATTGAATATTTCAATGTTTATAAATGATGCAACCGTCAATGCTGGTTGATTGTTCATTGTCTTATAAAGAGCTCTGTTTGAACTTTTTAGAGGTATCATTGCAGATGATGCAGGGTTGGGTTGGGTGGGTATACGTAGGGGGGATGACACGAAATTGCTAAACATAAAAGTGAACAATGTTTTCTATGAATTGCCCAAAGGAATAAACACTGTACGGACAACAATTTCTAGAAAATGTTTTTTATTATAAGAGCGAAATACTGCATCTCCTTAACATATGCAAATCGAACAACATTAGAATAATATCGTAATATTTTTTTCTGTATTCAGTTGACACTACTTCACTTCAGAGTCTAAGTGCTTCATCTTTAAGCATCAGCGATTACAATCAGACTGAATTTGACTTCTGGGAAGATTTAGTTTCCACGACTGTTGGTGTCGGTGTTTCCAATGGCATTTCAGACGATGAACGGAGAAATGGATTAACGCGACTTAGAAAGAAAGCATTACTATTCTTTCTTGTTTCCAATTTAATCTGCATTATTGCTCTTGTTGGATTTTACGCTTTTCTGCTGCAGGAGTTAGGAAGTAAATCTACATTCAGTATCGTCATGGCAGTGACACTGGGATTATCTCCCCTTATTCAAATTTCCGGAAGCACTGTGTACAGAATAGACGATATATTGACTAGAATTGGACGATGGGTATCGGTGTGATATTCGATTCGTTGTGACACTAAATAGTTCGAAGATGCCACATAAATCGATAGAATAACGAATTTGTACGCGTATGCATATAATTACATGACTTTGTAATTGCTGCCAATCTGTTGAAATGTTTTTGCAGAGCAACCGCGTGCTTAACCAGCCAATAAGTGATAACAAACCTAATTTTTCACTATCTGAAATGTATTGTTTTCGACTATATGTTTCTTTGAGATGACATAATTGTTAAAAATCTAGGGACTATCATAATTTCTCAATATTTTGAAGACTTTCGTCTTTACATTAAATTTTACCTATGCTCATAGGAAACGTAAGTTTAAAAAAAAGAACTAAGGAGAGCACTCCATGATTGTGCCCTTTGCATACAAACATACATTGGATGAGGTCTTAATGCAGGAGACCGCTTGGAGAATCTGCATACTAAATGTTACTTATGTATCAATATTAAATTTCTTTCGAAACTATATTTTTTCAAACCCTTTTTTGCTATAGATTCTGTGGCAACCGGGATTTCACAATCAATCAATCAATCAATTAATCAATCAATCAATAAATCAATATTGATACAACCGAGACAACGTTGAAGTATTTTATTTTATGAGATAAGAAATAGCATTGTTAAAACAGAATCGATATCTTCTGTAAGTTAGATTTTAGTCTTTGTTTATTTACGATTGGCTAAAGTGGACATTGAAATGGTTGTTATAATGTTGTAATTAACACGATATAGTGCGTAAATTTTGGGCCGATTCAAGCTTTGCGAAGCTTACTGAGCCAATTATTATTTTAGTTTGCTTGTTGAGTTTCTGAGTCTACGACACTATTAACGTTTGTACCTTAATTATAAAATTTCTCATAAGTTAAAAAACACCAAAATTATATTTAAAGTAATAGAATACACTTTGAAGGCAGGGTTGAATTGTGACAAATAAAAACGTGATTTAAAAGAATGTGTGTGTTAAAGTTAAAACTTACTCATAACGGTAAGAGCGAAATGTCGTCTGTGAGTGTTAATGATCTGTAAGTTCAACATGCTTACTTCAGGTAAACTACAACGCTTAATGATTTTTGTTTGAATGGTGTTTAACGGCACTTTCAGCAATTTTTCAGCTATATCAGGGCGTCCAGTTTTTATTGGGGAAAAACCCGGAGTTCTTGGAGAAAATCCCAGACCTTTGATATGAAAATAGGCAATCCTTGTCAATTAAAATTGGAGTCGAGGATACCTGCCCGCTGTGAGACTGGAACCCGCCAGCTCAGTGTTGCGTAGCAATGTGACAACAACGTTGTTGTTACAATATGATAAGGGTACATTATACACGATATATGATTGCAACTGGCTACGATGCCGAAACACGACAGTGACTTGCGCTAGTCAACTGCCTTAAAACTAAAACTACTGACGGAACTAACTCACAGACTGGTAGATCGATAATCGACACTAGACAGATTTTCAAAATGGGATTAATTAACTTTTCTTTTCACTGTTCACTTGTCGGTTGTAGTTACTTTGGAACCCTGACTCCGACACTATAAAGAAAACATGTAACATGACATAACAATACAAATAAAAAAATACAATTACAGAAAACAGATTAATGTCGCGGTACATACATTGTACATATCTAACTGATCAATTATTCCACGTGGGTTATAGAAAAAAAAACATTACGTAACAATAAAATTACGGAAAAACATACAATTAGCGCACAAACGGATTAATTCATCGTATATTCGTAATTTAGAAGCGAATAGAACAATTGAACCTGCAAAAAACATGTATTTATCTAAATTGAACTAAAACACGTTTGTGTTTATTTTTCTGGTTATGTCTATGTTTGTGACCGATCACAGCTATCCGCCATTTCTCATTTAGTCTACTCTCTTTCCTTGTCCTATACGGATATGTTCTTTGTCTCCCTCTTTCTCACCCTGAAGAAGGTCTTTGGACCGAAAGCTCGGGCCCATCTCTATTGTTGTTTGATTTTTAATTTTTGATTTTTGTTTTTATTTGTCTTTTCGATTTTGCCTTTTAGCCTTGTGGCGTACATGACCTTTATTACTACTCTTATTATTTATCTCGCCACCACACAACCCTCATTATTACTGTGTTTATTTTCCATGTACGGTCACGTGTGTTTACCTTACCTGTATATATGCTTATTACTAGTAGACCTGTATTCTTATTATTATGATAATAAGGTTCAAAGTTGCATGCTGGGACGTTTACCAGTGCTCGACTCACAGAGCAGCCCAGCGCGTCCCTGGGTGGCGGATAGGGGAGACTCTCTCGTTGGGGTTTGTCAGGTCATAATACGTAAAGCATGGCCACGGACCATAGTGGGTTACGTGTTTGGACAGAGCCACTCTCCTTGCACCATAAAGATCCCTTTTGTAGATTTCGAAAAAGAGTAGGCTCATTGTAGCCGCTACAAAAGGCTGAATTTTCCGACCCTACCCAATATTCCGAACTTTTCCAGTGGCAAATTGTATTCCCTGTGCCCCATCCCACCAATGTTTCAATTGATATAGTGTTTGTTAACTTGTTCCCGTCCTGAATATAGCTGAAATATTGCTCGCTGGACGTTAAGCAGACATCCAATCAATCAATCAAAGTTGCAAGTGTAGGTAGTACGAACCGTATTTAGCGGGGAGATATTTCTTGGTTTACGAAATTATTTTCGTATGCCATCAACGCTCGGTTTTCAGTGCAGCTAAACCGATCCCCCACCCACCCTATCAGTTATTTTAGAAAAATTATAAATTTATTGTATATACAATAGAAGATTACGCAACGATACAAAGTGACGATGTTTCTTGTCAAAACTATATACACAGACTGACCAACGCATAGCCTTAGTCATTGAGTGTCAATATAAATTAATAACGTAAACAAGTCATAAGATATTGATCGTAAACTTTAACAAGGTGACAAATTCATTACGCAAGACGCGCGTTTCGTCTATTCAAGACTCATCAGTGGCGTTTAACTCTAAATGTGTAAGATATTCTTCATTGGGAGATGGAATAATAGTTTTCTTTGGGAGATGAAATAATAAAAGTCCACTGGGATCGTGTAAATACACAATACAGGCAGTTCAAAATATTACATAAGGAGTCTAAAGAAAGCTGCCAAACCAGTACACTTATTTAGTATCGTATCGATTAATTGTTTCCATTGTTATATGGTATTAATATGACATTCGTCGTTGTAGAAATATAGTTGATTGCAGCGACCGGAGCAGTGTTATGTTGTGGACATTATAAACTTTATTTTTTACTGTTATAATAAAAATCGTTCCAATATCTGGCGAGCTGTTCCAATAGTATACACTGAAGATAAGAACTGACAACACTGATAGTCTTTTGACACTGTAAGCATGTTTTGGGTTAAAAATATAAACAATTCTAATAACAGATAAGTTACCTCGAACAATAAACATATTCTTAAAAGTTTTTCTCACTGAGAACAGACATAGGTCGGATTAAAGATAATTAAAGAATTCATAGTAACAAATCACATAACTATTTGAAATTACTCAACTTTTGGCCGTCCAGTATGAGAAATAATTAAAAACTAAATATTTTAGAAACTGTACGTTCACGTGTCCGAAATATTGAAAACACAAAATTTATAGAAATTAAGTGCATAAGTCTCAATAGTCAATAAAAGAGTTAAGTGTCATATTCCTCTGTCACAGTTGATCAATAGTAGATGACTAACTACATTGACCACTCGGCCACAGAGGCCATGGAACGCTTGTTTGAACGGAGGATCTGTTTCCGTAAAAATATTATAATTAAAGAATGAAAAACGTTATGGGGCTTGTGTGGCGGATTGATCTATGTTTCTATGTTCACTTGATAGCCATTCTGATAACTAGAGTATTGACACGGCGTTTTGCTAGTTCGACTCTGGCGATGCTCTGACGTCGGACAGGGTGTGCTCTGCCCTAACCATGACCTATAATAATAAATGGCAAAGGTCTGGTTTTCCAAGGGGTACCGCAGTACAAACTGGACGCATTAGATTGATTGATTGATTTGATGTTTGTTTTACGTCCAGCGAGCAGCATTTCATCTATATTCAGGGCGAGAACGCATTAGAATATTTGTCATTAAGCCGTGACTCATTTATGAATGTACTTCTCTCATTAATGTTCGGCCGCTCGCTTGTAATCTAATTGATATAATATTGGGATTTCTTTGTATGTGTTTCTGCATGGACAGTACATACAGTACATTAATGCAAAACTACTGACGTTAGTATAGAATCGAATGTCCCTGGTTTCGGTCAAATAACTAAATAAAACCAATTCACTAAATGAATAACTTGTTTATCTAGTACAGTAAACACACATTCAAACACGTACAAAAATAAATTCAGGACGACTGAACACAAAGTCCTGTCAGGCTATAATTTATAAAGGACATTAGGTTAAAAACATACAACGGTCGGTCATGCATGAGCTATTTATAGTGACAGAATTCACTTATTAAATTTAAAAGAATTTACGGTTTATTTTCATTATTTTTCATGGATAAAATATTTTATTTTTTGAAATTGATAGTGTATATATGTACATATACACGTATTTATAATCATCGGTAATTTGAAAGTTTTTCCTTTGATATATATTTTAATGATTCGTTCGAAAATATTTTTTTTTCAACACATTGTGACATAATTTACGCACGTAGTTGAAAACAGCTTCTTCTATGACCTTCACATTCAATACACTTATACATAAGTACACACTGCATCACTTGATCTGTCTTTTTATGCCTGAACACTCGTATGGATAATCAAATAAAATCCTTAAAACTTCATATTTTACATTTGTTAACGTCAACTATAAATACGTTGTATGGATGAACAGGTGATTCAACACGCGGAACAAGAAAATTACATATCCTTCACATAATCTGGTGGGAGGCAGTTTTTTATGTGTATTGGACATAACAATGTTAGTTTCATGGTGGATGTCTTTAATTATTGTGTATATTTCGGAAGGTAAGAAACTTTTAACTTATTTAATAAATGGTAATGAATGTTCATAGTGGACTGGTAACTTTTAGTTAAGAAGAAGAACCGTGAATCTTAATATGTCATACACTTGCGTCGACACAGGCTGGTTACTGCGGGATTGGGGGGGGGGTGAAGTGTTCCCCGCCCAGTGTCGAGCCACAGAGGTCCTCAGCGCAAGTCCACAACTGGCGGAGGAAATAGATGTTCTGATGTTGGTTGTCAGGAATGCTTTATGCTTTTCGCGGACCGGATTGAGTAATCCGTTCGTAGAGTGGCACGCTCCTTGCGAGTTGAACTCTTGGGTTGTTCATGTAGTTATTCCTTCTTATCTTTATACAATCCGTAGTTTTCAGTGGCAAAATTTGTTGTTTTTTAGTCCATCTAATTTCACCAATAGATCTATAATCGATCAATTCAATTGGTTGTTCCGTTCTCTCCGTATAGCTAAAATACTGCTAGCTGCATCAATTAATCAATCAATCAATCAATCAATCAATCAATCAATCAATCAATCAATCAATCAATCAATCAATCAATCAATCGATCAATTTAACCCACCCAAGACAGGACACAAAAAGGTGAAAAAACAACAAAAAACAATGAGCCTACTCTTTTTTGAAATCTACAGAAGGGGTCTTTATCGTTCAGGGAGTGTGAAACCCTCCAAACACGTTTACCCACTACGATCCGCGAGCAGGCTTTCCGCATTATGACCTGTCAACCCCCAACGAGAGGGTTTTCCTATTCGCCGCTGGACTGCTCTGTGGGTCGAGAACTGGGAACCCTCTCAGTATGGTACCAGTATCTCACGTTGAAAAATAATTAATACAATATACTTCCTTGTCGCATTTCTACATTTGCTTCAGAAAAATATTACAATTCTTGAGCGAACAAAATGGTAACATGATAACATTTACTTTTATATTTTAGAACCAAAGATTTATACCTAACTAGGGAATTAATTATCAGTAATTTTTCAGCAAAAAATGGTCGGTGTTGAGTCTTTACGTCATCCACATCACAAACATTACCTACAACCTTTTTAAAGTTTTTTGTAAATTTCGTGGATTACTAGTTTCGGCATGAGTTCATGTGAATATTATGTTTTTCAGTTACGGTTGATATTATATAGTTTCAAATTATCATTCGCAATGAATTCTGACATTTGTATTTGTTTCAGTTTGCAGTGAATGTAGCGATGATGGTTTACGACGAGTCAGAGATATGTACATTGTAGAAAATAAACAGGCGAGTGACCATCCTATGGAAGCTTCTTTAGGACCTATACATTTGTTTTTTATAATTCGTGATCACTTATTCTAAAATTCGTTAAAACGCATTCACGGATTAAAAATCATGATGACGGATTTTTTTAATTCGTTATAACGATTTGCAGACTTCGTCATCACGGATTTTAATTTGTTTTATCGGATTCTCTGAATACACAAGACATTTTATACTGTGACAAATTAGCCTGATTTAAATGACAAAAGGGACGGTATAAACAGGCTAACGTTTAATAGAAATGTCAGGATCCACTAACATTCTAGCTATGCTAAAATCGGCGAAAAAAGTAATTATCATGGAATTAATTTGAGTAAAAACTAATTTTAAAGTCCGTTATCACGAATTCTGAAATCCGTTATAACGAATTTTGAAAATCAGTGATCACGAATTCCGAAATTCGTTATAAGGGTTTGAAATCCGGGATCACAGATTCTAGAATTCGTTATTTCGAATTAAAATGCATGAAAGCTAAAATTCGTTATAACGAATTAAAATCCGTGATCACGGATTCAGGAATTCGTTAAAACGATTTAAAAATTTGTGGTTACGAACTAAATAAAATTCGTGATTATGAATTAAATTTTTTTTTTCATTATTCTTATATCCACTTTTTCATTTTTAAAAAGACGGCGTATGCTGTGTTCAGAAGTGACCTAAATGAGCTGGGAGACTTAAAAAACATTGACGTGTGAATCATTGCATGTTTACAACTTTATCTTCTCTAATACAAAATTACATATAGAATGTCTGGCCATAGCCGACAATACTAACATTTCTGTGATTTGCATACCTTTATTACATAGATCACCACTTACTAAGGCTAGGAAATTAATAAACTTTATTCAGTATTAAAAAAAATATGCAATATATATACCATATATATTCGTGACCAATTCCTTTTTACACGATGTTTGAACATTTTGTAATGATCTTACTTTACATTGTGCTTTCTAATATAAAAATACTAAATTGTTAAAAACCTTACCAACATTTCATCTTGCGAGGTCTGAGTTTTGTTTGTGTGTTTGAATGATGTTTAACGCCATTTTCGGCAATTTTTCAGCTATATCATGGCGTCCAGTTTTTATTAGAGTGGAAGCTGGAGTACCCAGAGAGAACCCCCGACCTGCGGTAGGAAAGCTGGCAAGGTCTGAGAAAAATTTAGCCACTTTTTAAAAACTTAATTTAAAGCTTACATACAAAATAATTGTGCTGCATGTTTACTGTAGGACTGAATGTAGGGTACACATTCTGATACCGTGTTACTGGTACACATTTACTACTGTTGTACTGAATATTTTGTTTACAGTAAAATGACTTTAAAACAATATAATACATTTACAGACTGCACGTATGGATGATACAAGACCTTTTTATACACTTCCGTCTGGTCTTTCGATAAAAAAATCCTCCATTCCAGGCGCTGGTCTCGGTGTATTTGCAGAACGAGACTTCCCTAAGGGTACGAGATTTGGACCATATACTGGCGAAATAACAGATAATGTTACAGGGGATAATTGGATTTATTCATGGCACGTTTACGATTTGAATGCACGACTGAAACATTATATTGATGGTTCTCAGAAAAATGTTTCGAATTGGTTGCGCTACATAAACTGTCCGAGGACAGTGGACGAGGAAAATCTGTATTTGTTCCAATTTAATGATGAAATCTATTATGTTACGTATGAATGTATTAAACGCGGAACGGAATTACTAATTTGGTATGGTCCAGGTTATGGAACAGAACTTGGGTTAGAAAGAAAGTCAGAAGACTATCAAAGACGTTTCAATGAACCGGAAGTGAAATACATCATAGCCAGTAGCTTGTATGGTAAGTTATAATGGTTAAATATGACACGTGCATAAATACATGTACATTCAGTTATAAGTTTTGTTTAAGAAATTAAATTTTGATTTGCAAACCAGGCATTAAACTGGAACCATGCGGCTTCTCCGCTAATTACTAAAATACAACAACGACTTCTCGGCTCAGGCTCTGAGTATTGTGCCCTATAATGGCGGCATATCCAAGTGCAGTACGCTTGCACTATCCAATTACGTGCATAGAAGTCATTAAAGTATTCACTGAACGAAATCGTGTTCGTGTGATGATATTTAGTTAAATAACATAAAAAAAAATATTTACAAGGCAAGAAAACGAATTTTAACATTAATTAGATTTGTTTTAAACTGTTTATACTAAACACTGTTGTCTATAGGGAAGTATTTAATGTTGACGGTTCTGTTGCTTTATGTTGACAATCAACTGTTAAACTCTGAAAACCAGCACATATCAGATAAGTTTTTATCTCACTTCATACGCTTTCGAATTTATTCTGTACTATTTAGTGCTGAAAGAATTAAAAATCCAGATATAATTGTTTAATTTAGCACTTTTTGAAAATAAAAGATGTTGTTTTGAAATTTATGGAATGCATGTATGTCAAAACCCAAACAATTGAAACTCACTATGAAAAACTTTACTATGAACAATTTTAAGCAAAGATAAAAAAAATATTTCAATTTTATCCTAATCAGCGAAGGCACACATCAGTTGGAATAACTATAACTATTATTTTCTGTTCATTTTTTCTTTAGAATTAGGAATGTACTGAACGGACTATTTGCAATTTTTTGAGAAGTAGGGTAACTTCACAATATATATCATTCAAATATATTGTATAATCAGGAAATTGCACTAGTATATTTGGATCTTGTTAACTTTAACCTCCATATCCTAGGTTGGTATTGCATTTACAAAAACAGTATACATTTCTGCATTCAGGTTGACAGGAAGAGAATGTGATGTTTCTTAAACGTGCTTTCAGGTCTTCATGTTTATTGTAAAAAAAACCACTTACAAATCAATCATACTCGTAATAAGGACAATTATCTCTGTCCGATTCAACCATGGCCTTAACTGAAATAAGCTTGGAAAACATTTGAGATAAGACTTGGGTTTATTGTATGTAAGTAACTGTAGCAACATCGGCTAAAGGCAGTAGGTTTTTGATGATGTCAAACGTAACCGGTTATATGATTAGGTGAGTGTTATGCATACTAGAAAAGTAGGTATAGAGATATAGTGGTGGTCCTTTATACATTAATTTTCGGCTGTTTGGTAAATGGTCGCTCCTTTCGGTCAAATATGATGGAGGTGGCTGCTGCAAACCCGGAAGTAACGTGGATTTTAATGTCACGAATATGTTTTAACAATATTATCATTATGGAACTTTTATATAAAATCTGTAACAAGTATAACTGTGAGCTAATACCCCGCTCTACTATGTTTATAAAAAAACAAATCACGGAAACGGGTACGGACAACTGAAAACTGACAGTCTGTAAACAGGAAGTAGGAGTCAGAGAAGTCTGAAAATAAATCCCACAGTATGGGATGACCATACAAATCTATGACAAAATTTCAATATTGTATTATTTTTTATTGCTGGGAAATAAATTGACTCAAAATGGTTACGGAAGGCACATGCAAAAACAAACAAACACACACAGACTGAAACAGTATACCCTCTCCGCTATGGGAAACCGGTGTATAATAAAGAGTAAGTATTTAATTGTATATTTATTTTTTAATTATAGATAATGTTTACAGAATTCATAGAAGATGTTATAAATTCTTTAATACTCCACCGTTTGTTAAACCACCTGGCAGAGTCGGAAACTTTGATAGATATTGCTTCGACGATGACGGTTACCAAACTTGTCGATACCAAAGGTGTCTAAGAAATCCATGTACAAAAAAAAGGGACTGTCAACAATGTAATGGTAAATATATCTAAGTTATATACTAAAATGATCACGTTCCCGTGCGCTCAGATTTTGCTTGCATTTTTGTTGTTCAATATTGTACATTTGTGTTATGAAAATCCAATACAAAACATTTCCACGATAACATTTCTGCAATGCCTCCGTTATTTATATCTCAGAAATTGTCCTTGATTTCTGCTACTGGAATTTTACATTTTACTCAGTCAGTTTTGTTTCTAAAGGAACCTAGGGTTTGAAAATTGTTAAAGTTAAATTTTGTCAAAATTGTTTCAGTAGAGTGCACCTTTTCTGTTGTAAACCCTATTAAATGGAATCTAGTCTGCGAAGAATCGATGCGGATGGCGATTTTTAGTCGTTTTGAAAGTGATGCACTAATACTGATATTTTGAAACTGAGAAAAATTAGTTTTTGATTGATATACTTTAGTGCTTTCACATTAACTGACAATTAAAAGACCTTAAAACGCCAATACGAAGAAGTTTGGCTATAGAGAAATCCTTTGAGAGCCATCGGATTTCTGCAAAATAGGAGTTTCACAAAGGCCAAGACCGTCAAATAACACTGTTAGCAAACCGAAACCGTATGACTTCTGCTGTACTACTACGGTTAGCAAACCGAAATTGTATGTGTTCTGACGTGACTACGGTTAGCAAACCGAAACCGTATGTCTTCTGTTGTAACTAGGGTTAGCAAACCGAAACCGTATGTCTTCTGCTGTAACTAAGGTTAGCAAACCGAAACCGTATGTCCTCTGCTGTAACTACGGTTAACCGTATGTCTGCTGTTACGCTAACAGAGACTTTCGTGCTGCTTCGGATTTGTTGATATCTACTAAAACACTTAGAAATCAATGTCCTGCTTTTGGCTCACTAGTATATGCTAAAAAATCAGCCGTTTGATCTCCGTCATCCCACAATACCGTCATTGTCGTCTCAGTTTGTCAGGCTTTATGTCAGTTGGGATCTCCACCATATTAGTTTACTTTTAACACATGAACCCCGCTTTTGTTTTGAATAATGATAAAAAATTGAACTATTGTATTTTGCCACTAAACAAATTTCGTTGTTTTCTTTTGAATGAGGTTTAACGTATTTTATAGGATTAAACGCTTCTTTTCAGTAATTCATCGATGTATGAACGAGGTCGACTCACTCACAAACAAATAAACGGCCGAAGGCCGTTTATGATAAGTTTGTGAGTGAGTCGACCTCGTTCATACATCGATGAATTACTGAAAAGAAGCGTTTAATCCTTATAATTCTTCCAAAATTGTTTTTATATATTTAACATTCTTGTCCCAAAATAAAATTTATTATAAGTGTGTGACGCGTAGGAATATATACAACGAACTGAAGACGAAGACGTGGTCGGTTTGAAGGGAATAACTGGCATTGACAACAGATACAATTTACGATTTGCCGAGAAGATTATTAATAAAAACAAAAGAAGACTCAACTAAAAACAATATTCCGTATACTAATGTTCGTCATTGTACCCGCGGTTTATATTAACGTCATATGTGACGTCATATATGTTCAAACGGAACGGAACCTAGTTAGACGTTCTTTCTTAAATACGAAGAGGAAAAACAATAGTTGTCGTTTGTTCAATGGATTTATCAGTGAAAATTGCTAGAGAAGTGCAGAGACATGGAGTTTGTGACAAATTCGTGCATCTTGTTGATTTGTTGTGACCGCGAAAAATGGTAATTTTACCGTTACGGCTATTGTGTGTATTTGAAATGATTCATAATTGAAATTACAAGAAACGCAATTTCAAAGTATCGTTTATATATGCCTTCACGCTCGCATTTCGTCCACATTCGAATTCGGCTATTTCCGTCATTCAGCAATGTGTACAACTACAATGAATCCAAAACGAAGTGTACTGTTAAAATATTTTCTTGTATTGTATGTATTTGCCTATAAAACAAATGATTGCAGCTGGTTCAATTAAATAGCTTTCCGTTTAAGCAATACATCGCTCAAGATATTTGAATCGCCAAATTTCGAGTGTACTGGCTTAATTTATTGTCTGAAGCATAAACGACACATGGCCGCCATATTTGTTTACTTTTAGCAAAAAAAAAGTAGTTCCCCAAAAGTCGTTCATGAAAGTATGAACGGATCTGGGAAGTACTGGTTTATGGCCTTTTGACCAATCAAAAATGACTTTAAACGTAAACGAATGTCAGATAAGAATTATTACGCAGTGGTACACGAACTCGCAGCATCAGTAATGACATTCTAGGGATTAATAACAGATGTACTGGTTCTGAAAATTTGAATAACAATTACGAACATAAATGTACAAATAAGTTAATACTGAATTATTGTTCTACATTTCAGGTTACTGTCTACATCTTGGACGTTATATAAAGACCAACGAAAAATTCAGTCATGCCGATAACACAAATACATGCATATCATGTCATGAAGACGGACATTTTGGATGCACAATAAATCCGCAATCAATAGAACAAATTTGCGGTTAAATGGGCCTCTTTTTGAGTCAGTCATGTGGAACAATAAAGTACAGTGTTTGGGAAAATTATTGGATCTGTTAAGATAGTTGCAATATACAGAAAATCGACGGCCTTTTTAATCAATAGCTAGCCATCTTTGACTATTCTGACTGTCGACTGTCTGGCGATTGTTGACAGCTATTGACTGTATGCTAGTTAGTATTCAGACCACGATCGCAGACATTTAGGGCCTCGAGCGGAATACTTAAATAGCCAACTTCTTTCGATCACACTGGTGTTGCGAGTGTGAAATCGACATCGGACATCGGACGAGGTGTGCTCTACTTCTAGTTCAATTTTAAAGTATTGTCAGTTTTCATGCTGAAGATCAAGAGTTCTCGAAAGGTAAATCAGCTATGCTCTCTGGATATAGCTGAAATATTGCTGTAAGTGGCAAAAAAAAATTAAACCAATAAAAATAAAGCAATTGTTGACTTATCATCTGCCACTGTTGCCCTTGTTAGTCTGGTATCTATTTTATAATCAATGGCTAAAAAAAAAAATTAATAGAATACCACGTACCTTAACATGTTACAAGTTAAACATGCCGTGGGGTTGAACAGACGAGTATTGGGTTGGAAACATAAATATAAACTAAATAATATGCACTTGGTTTATAGAAGATGGGAGTCAAACTTTATTTGTTAATTTTTTGTCATGTAAGTACACATTTTATACCAGGTTACTGTTCCCAGTAATACATGTATAGAGTAAGTAATTACGAGTGAAAGATCAACATTCAAGAAGAAAAGTAAATATGTAGACATTAAAACTGAAATCCTAATAAAAACGTTAGTGGTCATACAATATTTTTTGACTAAATTTTTAAAGTAAATTTTGAAATAAAATTAAGTTAAAAAACTACTAACGTATAATTATTACCTTAAAAGAAAAGAAAAGAAGACGAGGGTTGAGAGACAAAACGGAGACCGTAACGTCATTTATCCTGCAACCGTTACATTTGCTGTACAATAAAGGTAGCCGAATAAATTTTTGCTTTATTCGGCAGTGCCGAATAAAGTCGCCTAGTACCCTTGTCCTCGCTTCTAACGATATTTAGCATTCTGTTCTGGTTTACGACGTGTTGTCGAATACAATATTTGTTTGTGACGTCAGTCTATCACTTAAAAACGCGAAAATTTCATGTCAGAAATCGGCTAAAAGTGCAAATTTTTGATGTTTTTCGGCGCTGTAAAATGTATTTTAGATGTGCAGGATAAAAACAATATTCGTACAGTGTCCGAAAATATAAAGTTTATTTGTACTCGCCGCTAAACAGGTGAGAAATGCTCGGCAGAGCCTCGCATTTCTACCTGTTTCTAAGGCTCGTACAAATAAATTTTATATTTTCGGACACTGTACGAATATTGTATATGTATTGGTATTTGATTTTCTTGAAACAGTTGTCCATTATTCTATATTGTGTAATTATGTTGAGCTGTAATATCTTTCATAGATTCATCTTCACCACATAACTGGAAGCTTCAGTAAGAGGCAGCCTTCGTGATCTTTGCCCCTTTACTTACTAAACTTTAAAATTATTTCTAAATCAAGAAGGATGCAAACAACAAACTTAGAAAAATGTGTTTATTTATGCGCCTGTAAATGGTCCACTTTTACTAAACCATTGGCAAGCTACAGGTGTAACTACGGAAGCGTATTAGGCCGTATTTAACGAGTTGACAAATGAAAAAAAAAAATAAATAAAATAAAAATAACACTCTTCCGTAAATTTTTTGCACCCCCACCCATATTTCTTTGTTTAGCTTTAGATCCCTAGGTGTTCGCTCCACTCCCTTATATTGTTCGTCAATTGCTGCTTTAGTGGTTAAGGTCACACTCCATTAATGTTTTACGAATTACGGGGTAATGAGGATTTTTTGCTGTGCAAGATTTTAACGTGTGGCGACTATCTAAACTGTAGCATTGATTATAAGTTATTTCCTTATTAGTTAATTTTGTTTGTTTGTTTGAATGTTGTTTTACGCGACTTTCAGCAAGTTTTCAGCTATATCATGGCGTATAGTTTTTATTTGGGGAGGAAGCCGGAGTACAGAAACATCCGGCCTTCGGTAGGAAAACTGGCAATCCCTGTCAAATAAGACTGGAGTCGAGCCCATCGTATCCGCAGTGAGAGTCGAAGCCACAATCTCGGTGTTGACAGACCACGTGATCAATAGTAGATGAACTACCTTAACCACCGAGGCCCGTCCTGATTGGTTGAGATACAACCCCCAAAAAGCATTATACTAAACGATAAAAATGTTTTAATGTTATATATTTAATTTACATTGAAACGCCATTGTTTGATTTTATCAGACGATTAAATTATATATTCTTCTAGGATTAAATTAAGCTTTTTTTGTAAACAATAAAATATCCGAATTAAACAAATGTTTCGTGTGTGTCCACTGCCAGCTTCTCACATACGACTTACAATGAAGACTTATTTGGTTATAAGGGGATTTTTTCTTCACTCTTGATTGTTTTATGAATAGTTTGTAACACCACTTTCGGCAATCTTTCATCACAATCATGACGTCCAGTTGTAATTGGGGGAGAAAGTCGGAGTACTAGCTTGTCAAATATAGATTGGAGTCGAGTAAACCCTGCCACATTGAGACTCGAACCAGCAACCTCAGTGTAGATAGACCACGCACGTGAACAATAGTAGATGACTAACCAACTTAACCACTAGGCCACCGAGGCCCATATTCCATATCAGGTTCCGATTCTGGATAACTGGCATAACGACGGTAAAGGTTGTGATCTCGTTTCCTTTCGGCAGTCAGATTGATCCTGATGATCTCAAGGTTTGTTTACAGCATTAGAAATCGAAGCGTAAAGGTTCAGTCACACTACACCGCATAGCGTTAACGGACGCCAAACGCAAAGAAAAATGCGGCTGAAAGTTATCCGGTGATGAAAAGCATTTCCCGCTGCTGCTGCTCGGTGCTGTCATGATCGCTGTACGGGGCGCATAAAACGTGCAAAACGCACAATGACCGAACGATCAACGCACATATACTGGATGAACGACGTACAGTTAACGGACTTCAACGTACTAGTAACGGATTTGTACCGCACAAAACGTACACGCAGCGCATGAAGGACTGACAAAACGTTCTTTGAACTTTTAACTCGTTTAACTTACGTTACATCCGCTGCATGTCCGTTAGTAGTCCGACCGTAAATCAGGTCCACCGGGCAAGAACGGACTCGAACCGGACAAGTACAGAATAAGGAACGTACGAGTAACGAACAAAACGCATACCAGCGCATGGTTACCGTAAATCTGACGGACAACTTTATCCGGTGCTGTACGTTCCAAATTTTGAACATGTTCAAAACTTTCCACCGAACGGAACGAACACCGCTGGACATCGCCGGACAAGAAGCGCAAACGCCGCATGATAAACGGAAAAGAAACGCATGCGAACGGACATGGACGGATTGAAAATTTTGTTATGCGTTGGACGTCCGTTAACGCTATACGGTGTAGTGTGACTGAAGCTTAACCCATCGTGGTCCCTCCCCTAAACCGATCATTGTCATAAACACATGAGTCTGCTATCTTTAACATCGAAGATGGTGGACACGATGACGTTCGTTTGTTTGTTTCTTTAACGCCACTTTCACCAATTTTTCAGATATATCTTTTCTATGCCCACTGATACACCCTTCTCCAAACCAGTTTGTTATACGACCGATTCTTTTAAATATTTCCAATTCTTCACTTGAATCGTTTGAGTACTGCATTATAAGGTATATATAAAGAAGTAATAATGTGTTTCTAGGTTAGAGTATATGTAATACATTGTTGTGCCTGATATTGTTCAGCTGTATCATGGATCCAGTTTATATTGGGGAGTAAGCCGGAGTACCCGGAAAGAAAGATTGGAGCTGCTATTGCCTTAATTAGAAAAAATCGTCAAAACAAGAATAATGCTTAGCAACTATATTTAAAACTAAGCTAAGCAATATGTTTGTTAAACATACTAAATACTCAGTGAGGCTCAACGTACAATATTGGAAAGCCATATAATTTAATGTAAGGCAATGGTGCATTTTGCAAGTGTAACACGACACGATTTTTGATAAATAAAAAACGTGTGTGTGTGTGTGTGTGTGCACTTTAATATATGTATCATTTGTAAATAACGCTGTCCTTTATATATATATATGATAAAAATAAAACAAATCTACCATCTTGTAGGAAATGTGGAATGAATTGTGATTATGGAATATATGATGAATGTCAAATAAAGTTAAATAAATGTCCAGTTATAATATAAATATTTCTAGCAAAATATTGTTTGAAAATATTAGTTATTATTATTTCTTCCAAATCCCTGTATACAATGATAGCATTATTTAAATGTAAATGATATATTGAAGACAAACTTATCGGCACAATATCAAGCGATGTAGTATTTAAGAAATAAATCATGAGGGGTATGATGTTGTAGTCATTTAGACATGGACTTGGCCTTTATATTTGATTATTTTTTGACCGAGAGAAAGCGAGGTAGAAAATATGAGTATAAAAGCACAGCCTATGCGTAAATGACTGCAACATTATACCCATAATACATTATTACAATTCTCATATGACAAAATCACGTGTTTTCCTATTTAAGTGGCCATTATTTTCTAGCTGCCATTTTGATATCAGTTTGTCAAACTATGCAATGTTATTTAGAATTTATATTGTTCTTTAATAAAGTGCAAAGTAGGATTATCTATCTAGTTCATTTGTTAATTGTATTTCCTAAGCATGTTAAAATTTACACTAATACTATATACATAATTAATTTCTTCATTTGACTAATAACTAACACTGCTAATATTAAAAAAAATTGCGATTAAAATGAAACAATGAGAAACTATTATACCACAGTATTTTTTAGTTTACTCTTTCATTAATTTTTACATTTTACATTATTTACATGCTTTAAAACTAATAATGAAAGAAAAGTAGACTATATACATGTGTATTATCGGAAAAGACCTAAAAAACAACAAAAAAGACATCCTAATGATGAGAAGAATGCCACTTTCAAAAGTGTGATCTCCTCATAATACATATGTTTTCATACTTCATTAATTTCTGTCGTTTCCTACTGACATATCGCAGAAAAATTAACCTTTGGAATTCGCTGTCGTAGTTGTAGCTTGAAGCCTCTGTTGGCTAAACTGTAAACAAAATAATAGTCCGAAAA
This sequence comes from Limnoperna fortunei, assembly GCA_944474755.1. Lineage (NCBI taxonomy): Eukaryota > Metazoa > Mollusca > Bivalvia > Mytilida > Modiolidae > Limnoperna > Limnoperna fortunei. The sequence continues at coordinate 34,598,183 of OX104119.1, forward strand.
GCTATATTTAAAAAAGCCATACACATACTTAGCATAATAAACATGCTAAAAAATAAAATGTATTTAACTGAAGCGTTTTTCTCGTAGTTGTATGACAGTAGCAATTCTTTTTGTGTACCTCTATATTAGATATATTGATCGTATTTTTCATTATTTTGTTATGGAATAATATTTAAAATATTTTTTAAATATAGAATGCAAAGATAAAAGTAAGCGAAGATATAGAAGAGTGGCAATCGAATTTCAAAGTCCAAAACACTAATACGGAGCCATAGAACAAACAACAACAAATACAGAATAAACAATACACAAAACATAAGCCAGCGACACAAATAATTTATACTTATTTGATTAAACAAATCATATATAGTTTATGAAACCAGTACTAAAAAATTAAGATGTTAGGAGCAATAACTACTTTTTCTCGCTCAAAACTGCACGTGGGTAAAAAAACTGTCTGGGAATTTGCGCATAGACAAAATAACTAGTTATTTGTTCGAGGTGCCAAAGAGGGCCTAATTTGAAAGGAGAAATAACTAGTGATTTGTGCGACGTGTAAAAGCGCGCCAAATTTCACGGATTACTCAGTTATGACTACACAGTCCCTTTGTTCTTGTTTGTGTTCAGTATAAATAATACATACGTACAGTTATGGCCTTTAATTGACTCCAGGTAATATCCAAATTATTAAATCTCGAAAGAGTTATTTTTCTTGATTTAATAATTATGGATATTACCTTCATTAAAGGCTATAATTGTAAATTGTGACTGTGTTATGAGTTTTCACTTAGCTAATTAAATGCGCACCATATACATCGTTTATATCATTCGTACGTACCTGTTGTTTGCAATTCACTGTTTGACAGTAATCGCAATAGTTAACAGATTCCTCTCCAAAGCAAAGACCAGGTGCACAGAGCTGTCCATATGCTGCAGTGCCTTCACACTGGACAAATTTGGTGCAATCTGTCGGATGTGGCTTATAATATAGTCTGTTTGTGCTATTATCACAATAGTTGCCTGCAAACATTTCATTTAAGCCGTTACATAAAATAAAAGACATGTTAAAGTATAATACAGATTGGCTAAAAACACATGGATAGTATTAACGCCTAACTTTGGTTTACTTATATTTAATTGCAAGAGAATTATTAAATTTCTGTCAATTGCACTATCAATTAGCAACCGATTTGTAGAAATGTTGCATAAGCGATTCATTATACAAACAATAAATCTGTAAATATCATTCTCTTCAATATGTTCTTCAAAATGTTGGTTTGTAATATATTGTCAATGAAGAAATAAATCTGATAACACTTGCCTGGAATCAACGACACAGTTCCATCATTCGAATAAATAGGAGGGCCAACTTGACTCGCATGTGTTTCAATTCTACAGCGAATAACAGCTTCGTTCATATCAGATGTAAAAACAATTCCAAACTTTGTTACACGCATAACTGTACAATCTTTAACTGAATCAAATATACTTTGTGTGGCGTTTAGTAATGAAAATTGATTTTCTCTTTTCTTACGGATTTCAATGTAAATTTTGCCAGCAGGATATCCGATGTCAGCCTCACATGTATGCTCATATCCTAATCTGTAATATCCGAGGTTGTCAACTTGGTCAGGATTTAACTGCAGTTTAGCATATCCACTTGGTTTCTCTAAAAACGGAACAATCAAAATATATTACAATGTGTATTTATATAACCTACGGATTGAAGACAAATACAGAATGAAAAATTATACATCATACCCACCCGCTTGCAGAAGAATTAAAATACAATCATTATTATGTTCTATTTGACTTTAAAAAATTGTCTATTTTTTGTGCTTAATATGACGTAATTAAACCATAGGTGCACATGCAAAAATTTAAAGAAATCTCAATCTTCAACAAACTGAATTAACTGTATTATGTAGTGTTCTGCTTAATTTTACACGATTCATTTTCTTACAAAATTTGAAACCTTAGTGTCAAATTTATTCAAAACTAATAAAAATTCTCTTGTTTTTTTCAGAATTGTATTCAACAATCATACTTGTTATGTGATATATATTTAATAAATGCATTTAGTCAACGTTCAATGATTGTGAAAATTTAATTTATATCGAACTCATACAAACAGATTTAAAAACTTACGAAAGACGGAGAGCTGTGTTTGTGCTGCTGCAGCCTTTGCACTATTAATGTTTAAATCCACCCTATATACCCCTTCATCTATACATGTTACATTTCGTATGCTTATGGTTATTGTACCCATCATAAACGTCACGTTTAGATTGTCATCTGTACCAATTAGTTCCACTGTCCCGCTAGGTAAAATTCGTGCTATATCTTTAATCGAGTTCTCTGATATTTTTGTAATGTTTATTGATTCAAATACAGAAGTTTGATTCAAAGTGCATGATATAACAGGTGGTGTGCTGTACAACATAACTGACACTGATTCGTTACATGAAATATCTGAAAAGGCAGACAAGAAGAAACATTATTACACATATTCTCTAATTGTATTCTGTACATATTAATTTTAAAGCAATAATCTTGGCCAGCAAAATACTGCTTGTATCAATCCAGTAACAGGATGAAGTCGGTGTCAGTAAGATATGATATTTTGGTGTATAAATGAGACTGGCATTGTAGTTTTACGACGTAAGAAAGATGAACATTTGTCTAATGAATTAACCAAACAATGTCGTTGTAATTTCCACTCTGAAAATCATCTATACACACATATTTGATTTTTGAGCCGTCCCACCTCGGGAATCGAACTCGTGTCAGTTTATAACATCTATGGCTACTGCGCCTAGCAGGTAAATACAGAGGTGCACCTCTAGACCAAAAAAAAACGGAGTTCACTGGCCTAGTGTTACTTTTGGTTGAACGTGCCATTTACATACACAATGTTTTTGTGCGACCATAGGTTTAATTACAACGATTTTCATACAATCAGAATGGATCTGTAAGCAATTATACAGATGCGTGCATATAGTTTCGTTTTTGAATTTCTATTTATAATTGTCTATTTATATATGCCCGACATCTGATTGTATTTCAACATTGGATCTTTAGAAGTGTACTAGAGATACATAGTTAAGATAAATGATATTTATAAGTGTCTAATGAATTAACCAAACAATGTCGTTGTAATTTCCACTCTGAAAATCATCTATACGCACAGATTTTGATTTTTGAGCCGTCCCACCTCGGGAATCGAACTCGTGTCAGTTTATAACATCTATGGCTACTGCGCCTAGCATGTAAATCTAGAGGTGTAACCTCTAGACCAGATCCGTCCGCTAAAAAACGGAGTTCACTGGCCTAGTGTTACTTTTGGTTGAACGTGTCATTTACATACACAATGTTTTTGTGCGACCATAGGTTTAATTACAACGATTTTCATACAATCAGAATGGATCTGTAAACAATTATACACATGCGTGCATATAGTTTCGTTTTTGAATTTCTATTTATAATTGTCTATTTATATATGCCCAGCATTTGATTGTATTTCAACAATGGATCTTTAGAAGTGTACTAAAGATACATAGTTAAGATAAATGATATTTATAAGTGTCTAATGAATTAACCAAACAATGTCGTTGTAATTTCCACTCTGAAAATCATCTGTACACAAAGATTTGATTTTTGAGCCGTCCCACCTCGGGAATCGAACTCGTGTCAGTTTATAGGTATAACAGTAGTAAATGTGTACCAGTAACAGGTTACCAGATTGTGTGCCCTACATTACGTACAGTGCTGAATACTACGTTGTGTTCTGATTTGTTCAATAGTGGTTAGATGTGTACATTTTTTTAGCTGTATGCTCCTGCATAAATTAAGTTTTAAAAAGTGGTAAAATTTTTCTCAAATCTTGCAAGATAAAATTTTGGTAATTTTTTTAACAATGTAGTATTTTTACATTCACTGCATTAGAAATTGCATGTAAAATTGGGAGCGTCTCAAAATGTTCTAACTAGCGAAAAAAGTAATTGGTCACGGATATATATGGCATATATTTTTTTAATTGTGAATGAAAGTTTATTAATTTCCTAGTCCAGGTAAATGCTGAGGAATGTTAGAGAGGTATGGAAATCACAGAAATGTTAGTGTTTTCGACTATAGCCAAAACATTTACTACTGTTCTACATATATGTGATATGATGTTTTGTGGATATTTATTTCTAAGAGTACATCAAGGTTATTTTTTGCATAGATTGTGGTATCTCTTGTTGAAACTAACTGAAGGCAGTACTCAAAAAGAAAGTATTGTCTAATGGATACAATAAAAACTGCTTAGTCAGCACTTTTTGTATCTTTTCTATATGCACATATAAAAAAGCACACACAATTACAGGAAAGTGTTCTCCTGTCTTTATTCCATTTTAACTTTCTTTCTGTATGGTCATCTTTACTTTTCACAATGAATTGGGCATATTCATGAGCATAAATTTTAATTGCGATAAAAAAATTAGGCCAAAAATAAGGTAAATTTTAAACCGTACTGATCAGTTTGAACTTTGGATCAATTTCTCCCACAATTTTGATATTACAATGAAAACCTTTAGCTGAATTGCCCAATTGCTGAATTTAGGGACACAATTAAGCAAATTAATAGGAATAAGTTCAATTTTTTTTAATGTTACTCCACAATAAGCAAAAATTAGCCAAAAATGGTAATGTATTGTCTATAAAAAGTTATTATTGTGCACATGATTTAACAAAACCTGTTCAACAGATGGTTTGTAAAGGCATAATTATGGTCAAAATATCCAACCTAAACCAGGAAACAGATTTCCTTTACTTAAGTAGAATTTTTTGTGGAATTTAGTGTTATCAACAGCCTTTGACTGAAATATCGATACTTTTATTTCGCACTCATTGAAGGATTCACATTTAAATTGAAATTTGTTCATTTATTTGTGAATCGTAGACATAGACATAGTACATGTGTACTAGCGTGTGAAGATGAAAATTCCATTCTATTCCATTCACACGCTAGAACACATGTATTATATCTCTGTCTACGATTCACCCCGGTTAATGAAGCTATATTTTTATATAGCGGATTTGTCCGAGGGGTCTAGACCGCTGGACATAGTGCAGGCGAATTGGTGCCACAGTGTCACAACGGTGTGAGTTCGAATCCCGCTGAGGGTAAACAAAAATTTGACAGTGTTAAAATCTAATTCTAACAGTGTTGGGCTTAATTTGTAGACGTATATATAAATATTTAATATTAACCCTGTATTTCTGATGATTCAGAAATCCGCTGGATTTATATTATATGGTTGTCACAATACTTAGACGTTTGTATATAATTAACTTACTGTGACTGTATGACAAGTAACTTTGTCATCCTATATAATATATACAAAATTGCTGAATTAGATTACTGTCAGATTAATACGTATTGGTTACGAAAATTCCATCGTCACACGCTAGTACACATGTACTATGTCTATGTCTACAATTCACCCCGGTTAATGAAGCTATATTTTATATAGCGGATTTGGCCGAGGGGTCTAGACAGCTGGACATAGTGCAGGCGATTTGGTGCCACAGTGTCACAACGGTGTGAGTTGAATCCCGCTGAGGAAAAGCAAAAATTTGACAGTGTAAAAATCTAATTCTAACAGTGTTGGGTTTAATTTGTAGACATATATATACAGATTTTTTCATATGATTTTATTCTTCAATTTTGTTCTAAACCGAACATACCCTACCTCCTCCCTTTAAAAGAACAGGATGGCATAGTTGAAGTATTAAGAAAACAGGAAAACATCCAAACCAATCAAATAAAAACATAAATTTGACATTTTGAAATGAAATAATTCAGTGGTATTATTTTCTGTTCTTTAACATAAAACGTTTCCAGTTACACAATTTAACATTGTAATATTGTAAAAAAAGATTGCGCGTGTACCTGTCAAGATACAAGCTGTGAATTCAATGGAGCATGTACAAAGGAGATTCATTTTTGTGGTATAAAAAAAGTCACCACGCACAAACGTGTTTAGGCCTTTAATTTTAAATACAAATGACTGTTAGTACTTACAAGGTGATGGTGCTGGTGTCGTTGTTGGTGGAATGCAAAGGTCTATAACAATTAAAATAACATTTTATAATACGAAAATGTTAAAAGGTATTATAAAATGTATGAGATCTCAAAAAGACCAGACAACTTGCCTGGTTTCAAAACTATACAACAGAATTTCGAAATGAAACATGGCTTAACAAATCAAAACAAATCAAATATCTTATTTTATAAATTGAATGATCCTCAGATACAAGTACTTTTATGAGCATAGTTCAACAACAGGAAAGTTTTTATATTAATCAGCAGGGCTATTGTAATTTAATGTGTGTTATCTTCTGTATAAATACCGAATATTTGAAAAAAGTATACCAAACATTTGAACTTAAATAAAAACTCTATTTTAAGCATTTCGTACGTGCATATAGTACTTTTACCTTAACACGTTTTATATCCAGTTAACATTTTACTTCTTTGACACGTTTTATTATTTGATATATGGTTTAAAAGTTTATTATGCGTTTGTAATATAATAAATTAATTATTGCCTTTTTGTAAGATTAACAATGATGCAGATAAAACATCTCGATTTTCAGTTGGGAACATATTTTGTTCAATCTTTAGTTATAAAGTATAGTTTACCCGAGGGTTTAGTCTTCATACAGCTCTGTGTTGAACAATTAAATGAACATATTCCGGTAAGGCTGTTTGAGCACTGATCTGGTCTACACAGAACACCAAAAGGGTACATTATTCCATTTGCCTGTTTACATTCAACGACAGCGTCACAACGTGTTGGATGTTCATGTATACTGTTCGGACTTGCACAGTTACATACGTTTCCTAAAAATATATGAATTTCAATACAAATTATTATAAAATGTTTAACCGATTCAATCAATCAATCAAAATGCGGATTTAGGCAGGGATGTGTCTAGCTTGCACCCAACTAAATTTCCCAAACATTTGCGAAGAGATGACAATGTTTACAATATATAGGCTGAGAAATGAATAAAACAACAATGTAATACTTTATATTCCAGGACCTCTAGCGACGAAGACTCTTTGCTCATTCACTGCGATACTTATAAAATAATATCCTGATCCATCCCCGATTTGTACAAATGTTCATTATCGCATAATGTTGCATCATGTCAACATGCATCATGTTAAGTGTGCTATCGTACAGATTTAGCTTTCATAAGCGCACAATAATATTTAGCTTTAAAACAGTATCTTACCATGATAAAAAAGTAATTACAAAATAAAACACAAAATAAAAACGGCATATATTATGATTGATATCAACAGTTATTTTACAAAATGGGTCAAAGGAGACAAAGGGGTTACGGTTGTTAAATATTTACTTCTCATCAACGGGGGATCAAGACCGATTATGAGTTCGAGCGTGACTTTGCGACGGTGCGTATGCTCATCTCTACTTATCTTAACCGTATTTCAGACAAAAATTAAGGGATAACAACGGGTACTCCGAGTTCGTGTATACTTACAAATGTTGAAAATTCTTTTTCAAGGGAACAACAAAAACAATTTAACACCTCACAGAAGTCAATTGTAATAATAAAACATTCACGCCACAAATATAATGATTGATATCTAACGCTTATGACTAAATACAGTTAAGTACGTACTAGGAATCAGTGTCAAGATTTGCACAGTCTCATTTGCAAGAGCGCTGGTAACTCTGCATCTCAGTCTGGCGCCTTCCATGTTTTCAGAAAATTTTATCGCAAAAGTGACTCTTTCGTATTTACTACAAGGGAAACTGGTTACAGTCCGAAATTCAATGTAGCTGTCCTGTGATATGTTTTCAAACTTGGTACCGTTTGCATACATGATATCGATGGCTAGACTGCTTGGAGGATTGCCAATGTTTCCTTCACAGACATGTAAACCTTCAGACCTATAAAAGTTAACGTCTGGAAACACAAGGTCTACGACTTGGTCGGCGTTTAGAGTTAACTTTGGAATTTCAGGCTGAACTGTAAATATATATTTAAATCAAGTTGAGATGGTAAATAAATATATATTACGCAATTAAATTTGGCGTAATGTGTTATTGTTGCTAAATTTATGTTATATACCATATAAAGTTCTATATGTTTTATTATAACATTAGAGTAATTACAAGAATGCAATAACTGCAATTTATTTATAACCTTCCGATAAATTTTATGCCTTATTAAAACGATGTTATGCAGAAATTGAATACGACATTAAAAGATCGAAACGTCGAAAGAATTATACAACCTTGTTCTGCAATAATTCAAATTACTCTTCAAAAAGACCTTACTCAGGGTCAAATAAAATTTTGCCAACAGAAGACGGTATTGGTCAACTTTGGTTGCACTCGATACCAGAACGAACAGAAACAATGTATAATAAACCACGCACTTATGTATACGGCATTACGCATGGAGGTAGATTATTTGGAACTAGAATATTATAAAGCATTAGCAAATGCATCACACCATGTATCATGTTTCTATTTCCAAGAATAAAAACCACCAATTTAAATATGTTTAGGTAAATGTCTAGTAATTTTTTTGATGTCGAATATTTGTTATATGCACTTTTAATTTTAAGTCCCATAACAGTTACCGTCTGTAAACAGATGTATCAATTGTGCGCGTTTAACTTAATATGAAAAGTTAATAATGTTTATACTGAACATAATTGAAGCTGACAATTCCACTTCTTGTATACACTTTGTTAATAAAATACTTAATGTATTGCGTTCGCTACAAAAGTTTTAATACCATGCTACAGGTACAGCACTGCAGTTCATGTAAATACAATTACTGCACAATTGTGACTTAAACATTCGTGCATGCAATTTTATAAATTGTCTACAGGATGTGAACGAGCTGATTTATACAATTTGATACCGGTAACTAAACATGTATTTACGTACTGCTGACTGTGAGACCTCCAACTGTTGATGCCAGGGAAAAGTTAGAACTATCAACCATATCTACATGATAAATCCCATCCATGTAACAAAAAACCTTGAAAAAAGTAATTTCTACTTTGAAAACGTTAATCGTTGCCATAATACTTGAATCTAATTTCAAATCTCTTCTGTTTCCATTTGTGTATAACTCCACAGAAAACAAAGGATTTTCGGCAGGTCCATGATAAATTACAATTTTTTCGAATTTGAGCTTTGTGTGCAGAGTACACGTTATTATAAATGGCCCCATTTTCAGTTCTCCTGTGATGTTGTTGCAACTGATAGGCTCTACAGACACATCATTAACTTCATGGATATCTGCAATGATAAATCATTACATTTAAATAGGTTTAAATTGAATCTTTGACAGATTATTTCTTTTAGAGCACGACAAATAGCAAAGAAACCAATAGAAGAGCTTAAAGCCAAAGAACGATTACAAATCGCAAAAAACATATAAAACACAAAACAAAAACCAAAACACATAAAACAAAAAAGTAACTCGAATCCAATAAAACCCATGATTGTACTCAGGTGCTCAAGACAAATAGGCATTATCTGCCTCTAATAAGACAGCCGTCAAAATGTTCATTGTCATATCAAGGTCAAATCCTGGAATAGAAAAACCTACATATGACCCGCGAAAATTTTCAATCTTATTTTAGAGATGAAGTTCCCATAATGATCAATGCCGTCGTGGTGTCATAGTGACGGCCATAGGCCTTTCAGATGTTTAACATTAATCTAGGTACAACAAACTGTTGTTTGAGTAGTCAACAGCAGTTCATGTAACATACACTTGAGATGCTGTAATGTTGCTATGGACCAACGCGAAATTTAATATTTGAAAGTTACAGTCATCACGTTTGTCGAAGAGTTTAATGTGTAGTTCTCCCTAACCGCGTATATTTGAAGAAGTAGGTCTAAGTAACAGTCCGACCTAAATGTTTTTATGGGTCTTTAATTTCATGCTCGCTAGAGTCGATGTGATGGTAACGACCAATACAGATTTATATTTATACTTTGTTTCAGTAGACCACAAACATTTGAATAACAATATCAATTAATGTGTTATTCGTGCGATTTGGATCTACCACATGGTATAATCTAATTATTAATATATGTAATATAAACAGTGGCTTCTCTCTCAAAATATTTGTAAGAAAATATATCTAGGTATGAGAAACAACAAACAATGTTGATGGTATGATTTATTATTAACTTTGTATGATAAGTTTGGTCATTAGGTCTTATATTTTTAGAACCAAACGACAGCAACTTTATATAGATGTGTAACATTAACAAATTGCAATTATATTTGATATCTTATTTTAATGAGTATACATAGGAGATGACTAACAATCTTTAACAATCGGCCACAGACAGTGTTGAATTGTTAAAAAAATTCATACTGCATATTAAAGATATTGAAAAAGGCGTTGTTGTAGTCCTATTTAGTTATTTTTTTAATTAGGCTTTTCAATAAATTAACAGAATCCCTACCGAGTAAATTTGTGTTACTTTTTTGTTAAATAATAGATTAAAACGGGCTTCGCGTTTGAATGAGGTGTTGCGTAATAAAACACATGAGAACAAAATTCAAAGGAAAAAAAAATAAGACTCGACACTGTCTGTTATGATGTTATGTTATGTTGTCGTTACTAAAATCAATGCATTTAGCCTGTTTAGATATACACATTTCAGACTCAATCTTCCATTAATCGTGCACGATTTAATAAAGGAATTACTGTTTACCATTTGATGTTAATACTGTTCCCACTATAGCTGCTATGACTGTCAAGATAACGAATGTACAACAGCATATAAGCACATAAATTCGTCTTGATCTCAGATGGGTTCTTGTCTGTTTTGCAGAATGCTGGCTTTCATTTATATAATTGTCTGGGTTTCTATAGAGATTTGTTTTGCGTTTTGACCTTCTCCAAGATATCTGTATGATAAACGATTAAGACTATCACAAATGCGGTTAAGATCTGCTAAGTAAACATACGTGCTATTTCAGCCATATTCAAAACAAGAATAAATTTACAAAAACTAAATCATATACAGAAATTATAATGCAGAAAGTGTCGACTGCCCCTGGAAATATTGGGTAATAAGGCTTTTGTAGTGGATAGAACACACCATATAATTTTCAAAAACTTCTAAATATGCAAAGACCGTAGAATTTTTTAGATACGTTACCACTATGGTCCGCGGTTGGGCTTTCTTTATAATAACCTGACAACACTTTGAGTCTAATTGCGGGGGTTTTGTTTAACTCCAAACTTACACATGGTTGTCAAGTTATATGCGTACGGTGAAGGGTGTTTCACTGGAGGTAACCAAGGCTCCCGTTCTAAATTCCAACGCTGATATAGCAGAAAAATTGCTTTCAGAAATATAGGAAGTCAGGTCTGTGATACTTTGTCCAAAACCCCATTTTTTAGATTTATAAAAATGACATCTATGTAAAATGTAAGTGGTACTTGTAGGAAGAGTGTACATGTCTATTGGAATCTCTCCCTCCCTCTCTTAGGTCGCGATGCAAAGGTTAAAATAAATCCTAGGTAAAAAAATAAAAGTTTATGCAATTAAAATTGTCCTCCCATTTTGAAACATCTACATGTACATACCCTCGGCAATTTTCTGAACACAAAAAATCCAGATGTTGGTGGATCAAGCGAGCCTTGCGGAATCTCCTCTGCTATTTGGCTATAATTATCATTTGCAACAGCAATAGATGATCTATTTAAATTGTAATAATCTGAGTTTTTGCTATCATTAAATATCGACATACCAGATTCATCGCTAATGTCATTTTGTTTTCTTATTGCACTAATATCGTCAACATTTTGTGTAGACTGAATAAACGCTAACTGTGTACTGTAGCTGTTTCCTAAGATTCCAGTCAAATCATGTACTTCTGACTGGTTTGTACTATAGAAAATTCTTAAACGACTTTGTTCTGTAGGAGTTTGTCTATTTGTTTTAACGCTGGCCATTTTGTTTGCTTCACATATGTACGTCCTTTTTTACCCTAAATGAAATGTCAACGCTAACCTGATAATTTACATATAACATCCAATTAACTGTGGTAGCATATATTCAGCAGTCATAGTCAAATAAAATTTGAAATTCATGGTCGGTGGTCTGGCAAAAAAAGAAAGTACACTTCCTGATTCAAGACCTAATTTCAATGTTTATATGAACAATGGCTGATTCAATCACCCTTTAACTGTATTTGTCAAGTACACAATAAAAACATACTGATTCAAATTTCCTATTGAAAATTTGAAAACCTTTCAAATTTTTATAGGTTAAAAAAATCAGATAAAACCGATCGTTACCAAATTTGTATAAAACAATGTTAAGTACGTTTTAAAACGATTCAAAATATTATACACTTGTAAACATATATTGAAAAAATAAATAACAGTAGAATTTTATAATGTGTTACTGCAGCATACAAATATCTACAAGATATTCATTCTTGACATTTCTTTCACAATAACTAAAGTCGATCACTAGAGATAATTACTAAATCATATATGCAGACGTTAAACGTTGATGCTGCCTGCTTATGGCAAGTTTTGAAGTAAAATTGGTGTTTTTATTGTTTGTAACATTAAAAATTCAAAAATAAAATAAAGCTAAACTGACTTTTGGGCTGTGTTATGAAGTGACGTTATGACTCATGACTCGTGATTTTAAAATAATAATGACAAGTGTATATTGCCGTAAAAAGAGACTCATAACTCTAGATTAAAAAAATGATCATGACTAGTGTTTAGTGCATAAACGGCACGAAAATCAATAATTTTCATACCCAGTAAAATCCAAATAGACCTACACTTGGTGAACAGTGAAATGGAATCCGTCTTCTGAAATTCAATCAATCGCTTTTTAAAATGATAGTGGTCTATTTGGAGACCAATTTCATTGTAGATGTTATCATATGTTTATAACTAAGATATTTATGATATGTCGCATTTAAAAAGAAACGTTGTAATTCATTAATATTTTATCAAAATGACAAACATTAAAATACCCACGGCATCAATACATCATTCTTTTAATACACCTATTTCCTGTACAAAAATAGTTTTAAAAAGGATGTAAAAAATGTTGAATACAAACGCTATGGTGTCTACCAGAAAATGTACTTCCTGAATCAAAATATGTTTTCAGTGCTTAATAAATAACACAAAAACCACCTTTGTAATTTTATTGTATATAGTAAAGAATAGAGCAAGACAGATTGGCTACACTAGCTTAAACAACTGTATAGATTTATATAGGGCAAGTTTAATTGCACCGCATTTAGAATTGTTCAAAAGAACATAATCTTTAATCAGATAAACCGTCTAGAAAAGATTTTACCGTAGTATTTCAATTACCTTTTCAAAATAATCTTTCAATATATTTTGATATTATTCATAATGGAAAACACATTTGTGTGTACTTACAAATAAAAGTGATTCGAAGGCGACAATTTGCGACGTATGAATTATTACAATTATTAATAAAATGTCGTCAAAGATACCAAGATTAGCAAAAATTTTTTTATACGCCAGACGCGCGTTTCGTCTAATCAAGACTCATCAGTGGCGCTCAAACCCAAACAATAGGTAAAAATCCAAATGATTAAGATCTTGTAGGGCTTTTATCACCAAAATTCCAAAACGTTATATCAAATCCGGCTGAGGCTTTCTACACCTTGAAATAAATTACGAAATGAATTTAAACATAGGTTAGGCCATATAACTGCTTTTAAGTAATTTGAGAGTTATATTTTCAGATGCCCTAAAGTAATAGGTTCTAATTTGTTTCAGAAGTTAATAAAACAAATGATGAAGCAAAAAGAAAAAAAAATACATTGAAAAGAGACAAATAAATATTGAGGATAATATAACAAACATTGAAATAAAAAAAGAAGATATTGAAATTCTTTGTTTAAAAAGATTTATTTCTTTAAAATTTATTAAACTTCCAGCAAAAAGGTATTTCAGCTATAAGCTATAATAAGGACGATAAGGAGTAAACATCCAAAAAACCATTGAATGAAATAAACAAATGGACCATAAAATTTATCTGCCAATGGCAAAGTATGGAGAGACGGAAGCGAAGAGAAAGCGAGATCTAAGTGGACCTGGTTACATGTGTTCCGAAAACATAGAATTTTATTTCATCTAGAGGAAAAGTTAAATCAGCATGTCTTGTCTCACCTTTTGTGCAAAGTCCTCGTTATTGCTTTTATATTAAATATTGTTTCCTGCAATCTATCCTTTGAAATATATTTACAGAATTTACATGGATGTGGCTTTAAGGAAAACGCTTCCTCGGCTTCAATATATAAAGCAAATATTTTGCTTTGTGTTACGATCGATGTGAGTAAGCAAAGTGATCCTGATGGTTGACCCATAATTCAACTAAACCGTACTCCAGATATACCTAGTTCGTTCAAATCGAGGACGCACTGGTCAGTTTTCACTAAGGAATCAACTGTGCAAGCAGTCACCGAAGCAAGCGACATACATGCAATGATGATTTTTGCCAATCAACCGGATACGGTTCTTTTTGGCATTGCTTTCGGTAACTGAGTTTAGGACCACAAGTTTTGGCTAACTCAATAAGAAAACATGACATTACATAATCTTAGAAACCATTTAAGAATATCATGTTAAATATCAAACACATATTTAACATTAAACAAAAACAACACGTTTTTTCATAGGTATACATAACTGACGATGGTATTTATATATAACGTCAGATGCTAAAGGGGAATTTCGATAATGATAACTACGCGCACGAATCGTCAAAATACAAGAATGCTAATGGATTATTTTTCGTACTTGTTTCATCCATTGCAATTTTAACAACGTTATCGTTACTTTATCATAATTTGAATATTGTTAAAATAACAATTTTTGGTTAAGTAATGTCTTTAAATTGACAGGCTATCGTTTCGTCTATTTGACAGTTTTTCTGACGACGTTGGTGGGATTTCATTAGTATAGCGTTATCGTTGGTCATATTATGTTTTGATTATATATTTTTGTAGTATGAATGAAATATCACCAATCAAAAATAAGTTACATGTAACATGCAATGAAATAGCATCATTTGTTCAGAAACGTTTAAATTAAAATTATTTATTTTACTGAAATGATGGTTGAGCATGTACGTTTGGCAAACGATTTCTACATGAAAAAACACATTTGTATATTATTATTCAACACTATTACCATATTGAAATATGTATGTTATAGTTTGTAATTTTATGACGAAATAATAATACTTCCTGAATGAAAAAAAAACTGATTTAAAAAGTGTTAAAATCAATGCTTAAATCAACAATAGAAGATTTGCTCACCCTAAACATTTAACTGTCTAATAAACAATGCAATCATACATATTTGAATTTCATTTTGTTAACTTTTTGACAACCTAATAGATAATATAGGACAAACACTATTCAAAAGTTTTCATAATCTGAGTTTTAAGAACTGTATATAAATAGACATTTTTCCCAATCAATTTGATATGCCTAAAACAATTATTTACATGTAACAATATGATTGAACAATGGCCTCCGTGGCCGAGTGATTAAGGTAGTTAGTCATGAATTATTAAACTATTTTATTGATTATATTGAAAATATTTGTTTTCTGGACATAGATGTATGAACCCTATGAGAAAAGTTAGGCGTAGTTTACACCCACCCAGCAGGCATATCACGTTAGACGCTATTACGTCGTTTTCTCGTCGGGACGTGGTACAACCAGTTCGAAACTAGTAAAAGACGCCTTTTTAGAAGTCTAAAATGGTACAATATGAGTTTACCATGATTTCTTTTATAAGTGGTTGCAAAAATGACGTTAGCATTTTACAAGTATAAAACGTCATTATACAGGCGTCGTTTAATGAAATTATTTGATTGATTGTGGGTTAATCTGGACTAGTTTAGTGAAACCTGATGAAGTCAGGGGCTCTTTTAAAAAAACAACATCAAATTGTGGCTGCTAAAAGGTATTTTACAACAGATTTTGAAAAAAGAGGGTGATGTTCAATACTATGCGTAATTATCGAACTATATTTCGCAATGTGGAAGAGTAATAAGGTAAATAGCATTAAAAACAAATATTTTATGTACAACAACACACGAATTTGGTCAAAATTTGATATTGATCCTTTCAGGGATCCTCGCAAAAAAGTAGAATCAACAC
The DNA here is from genome assembly GCA_944474755.1 of Limnoperna fortunei. Classification (NCBI taxonomy): domain Eukaryota; kingdom Metazoa; phylum Mollusca; class Bivalvia; order Mytilida; family Modiolidae; genus Limnoperna; species Limnoperna fortunei. The sequence continues at coordinate 34,614,435 of OX104119.1, forward strand.
ATGTTGGAGGGGTTACAGTTTCGTGTATCATAATGTGTATACAGGCAATTTAAAAGAAACATGTACACGATGTTTAATTCGATTAATACAATCTGAAACGACAGAAAATTTCTGCCTGTTTGTGTTCCATGGTCAGAAGTAGCTGCTGGTCTTAGCTCCAGGGTCCTTTTAGATATTTTTTTGTTCTGCCAAATGTGAAAATTTACATAAATGTATATGTAATAACCTATAGCGCTACGAAACCCCAACAAAATCGTCAGACATGTATGCAAAATGTTGCCAAACCTCGCTACCTTCACTCAGTTAAATCATGTAATGTCAACATCAGTTTGAAATCTCCACAGAGGCTATGTTTGATTGTGTACATATACGGTAATGTGTAATATGATATATTTTTCCGACGCAGTCGGTATATTTTCGAATTGTGACCTTTGAACTAAAAGACGCTTACCTATGGTAACGTACTGTTATTGAAGACAAGCTTGCATTCTGATTGGACAAAAATAGTAAAAAATTCTGCGTTCGAATAATCTACTATAGTATACTCTGAAAAGCATCCCTGTTCGCATTTCCCAACTATTATTCCAGCAGACTGGTGTTTTTGAACAATTGGTAGTCGTAATTAAACTTTAGAGAATTATTTTTATGCCAAAAGAATACCATTCTGAACTGATAAACAATAATTACATGATAAAACCATACGTCGTGTAATTTTTGCGCATTGCGTCTGGGGTAGAATTATATTGCTTTGTTGACCATCGTATCTCTAAACAATCCTCACGTAGGTGCTGTTTTTACACCATATTTTTTTCATTGGACCGCCTGACAGACGCTCTCTCTTTCTATCGTGAAATTATTGTCATACAAATGATTCTACACAAAGGTAAGTAGTTCACTGGTAATTGTCAGAACGCCAAATGACTAGTTTGAGACACAGTGGTTCGATAACACATTTTGTTTACTATACACACACAGCACATAGCATCAAGAGTAAAATTCACTGATTGTTTCGTTGCAATTATTTATTTGGACCTAAATTACCCATACGGTTTATCTCCCCTCCCCATTTTTGGGATACCATGCACATTACCGATTTCAATTAACATTTAATTAGCATTGAATTGACATTTTGTGTTCATGTTAACAAAATTCTAATTAAAATATTTTACTTAGAAGTTCCCATTTTAAAAGATAGTCAAATTAATAAAATAGCAAACTGTAATGTGAATTAATATTACATGATGCATGTAAGTACATAATTGCTTATGAAATTTATTTAAAAAATATATGCTGTTTTGAAATTTTACAATGTTAACTAACTTGTTTTCGAGTTAATATATACGATACATCACAAGAAAAACTTACAACTCCGACATATACATATAAAGGTTTGTATGTTTTTTATTTACCATTGTGGTCTTCAACTTCTGAAATAGCTTTTCATTGGCGATATTTAAATGTTTATTGTTAGCTCTATGATTTTAAAAGCCATCAATGCCTATCTTCTTTCTTTGCGTCCGTCGTCATTCACGTGCAGACAGGAGATGGAGCTCTAATTGCAAAATCTCTTTTTCAAAATACCCTATTGTTTAAATCTTTAAATTAGGTTTATGGAGTGAATTTATAGTGTATTAAGTATGGTTTAATATTACATCTATATGGTTTCAGGGGTAATTTTATATGTTTAATATGCTTTTGTATTGCATAATTAAGGTTTCAGGAGTGATTTATTATGCGTAAAATGGTTTTTAATTGCATCACTAAGGTCTCAAGATTGATGCGGAGGTTTGGCGTGCCAGAAAACCTGGTTTAACCATTTCTTTTTAAATGCCTGTACCAAGTCATGACCATTTATGGATTGTCTTTTTTGAAAGTTTCCTTGCTATTGGTATTTTGTTATTTCCTTCATTTATATATTTAAAATATGGTTTTTAATTGTATCGCAAAAGTCTGAGGAGAGATTTTATATGTTGAATATGGTTTTTAGTTGCAAATGTCTCGAGAACAATCGCACCGCCACAGTCTCAGGATTATTTTAATTTTTTTAATGAGTAATATGGTCTTGAATTGCTTTGCTAAGGTATATATCATGAGTGATGTTATATGTGTAATATGAATTTTAATTTCATTGTTTAGGTGTCACTAGTGGGTGTCAAGATGGCTCTAATATGCTTAGTATGTTTTTACATAGCATCTTTCAGGTTTTAGGATTGTATTTGTGTTATTTGCAGTACATCTCAATAAACATTGTCCCATAGAGAAATTTGTCAAAAATTAGCAAAAATTAAAAACTATAAGGTCTAACAGATATTTTAACACATAACAAATATATAGTGTTATTAGTAAAGTTCATTATTTAAGTATTTTTTTTATTTGTCTACTATAAATCAACTTGATTCTCAAAATTGTATTTTTCATATTTTTACGATTGAAGGTTGATTTTTACACAGCATTCGTTTTCCTCCATACGATAAGAGCGTTCTTTTAATACGAATAACAGGAACTTGCTTATCTCTGAATTGTTAATGTTAGAATGGTTCGTATGTACGATAAAAGCGTTCGTTCGTTTTTCGTCCGTTCGTTTAACGCTCGTCCGTACATATCTATATCGTTTTTCGTTCGTCCGTTCATCGTATGGACCCATTTTACGTTTCAGTTATGTAAGTAATAGCAATATATTAGTATAAAATCAATACAGGAGTTTGCATCAACATTTTATAATTGTCTTTTCTTATTTGATGTTAATACCACATGCACGTGTTAGTCAATTAACTTAACAATGAAAGGTCGAAGAAAAAGCATTCTATTGGTACCCTTCAAATGTGCAAATTTATAACAGTTAAATAGAATAAAATATTTAGAATTTCCACCACGATTGCAAACATTGAGGGCATTGAGTGGTCTACGTAATTAGCCATATACTTTTGATCTCTCTTGTGTTGCGAGTGTAAGATAGACTTCGGACAAGGTGTGATCGATTTCAACTTACATTTACCAAGGATTGCCCTTTTTATAGAGAAGGTTGGTGAATTTTAGCAGGTACTACAGCTATATCTTCTCTAACAAATCTGACGCGATTATATAGCTGAAATATTGCTGGAAGTGACAAAAAACACCATATAATTCAACAAAAACAATTTTATTATTTACTTGTCTTCTGCCACTATTGATTTAAAAGTCTCTTATTTCGTTCCAGATTAGTAATTATAAATCGGAATAAATAGTAAAAGACATATTTTGCATCGGAGCATTAATTCGCCGCAGACTGATTTTGCATGCTGTATGCGAGAATTACCGTTGCAAATTAGCAAAAAACTTTTTTATAGTCTGAAGTTTGATTTTGCATGATGCAATATGACGTAATCATTGATCATGGTCAAATATTTGTATGTGTTTGTACCGATTCTTAAGGTTAAAAAATATATTTACTAATAAAACAAAACGATATTAATTTGTAAATGCCACCTTAGCTGAAATAATTAATAGATGGTTATTTTGTTTTTTTACAAGTTTGTGTCGCAAATTCAGTTGTTTAACTATGCGCAATGTGAGTCCGTATAACTAATATTTGAGACAATTAAATCTAAGGACGACTAGCATGGAAAGTTTTTCAAACAATACATAGGCGTAGCAAGCTGTACGGCCGGTACGGTTCCGACCGTACCACTTTAAATTTCTGGTACGTAAAACCGTAACAGTTTTTTTTTAGTAAATTGAAATAAAAAATGATAGAATTTCATTACAAATAATCTTATAATTTATAAAACGTTCAACATAAACTAAATTTTTTTTCATAACCTTCAATATAAAACAGCAACCGTCGCGATCTCGAGCGCAAATTTGTGAGTGACAAATAATTGCACATGGAAAACCCCTGTCTATATTTAAACATTCACGGTAAACTGGTTGTCGACCCTTAACCGACCGTGCCACTATTTTTCTGTGTCCTACGCCTATGCAATACGTTATTCGTTCAAAGGTATTAACTTCAAAGGGGGTCATTTTATTATTTTTGAGTGATGGAACTTCACTTGCGCTTGCATTATTAACATCCTAAATAAAGTTGACCTTTCAACAAGTTGCATTAAAATACCGTTTATGAACGTTTTGACTTGATATAAACGTGTATTGCCTACTTTGGCACTCCACTTTTGAAAATAACTTACTTCTAACGTTTCAGATTTTTGGATTATCAAAAGTTCTCAGAATATTATTGGATCGGTAATGTGCTGTCCTGGGTGTTTCAGTATATATAAATTGGACGCTATCCGAGATGTCATAAACGACTACTCTGGACCGATGAACCACATGGAGGACGTCTTCACCAAAGATAATGGTCAGATAAAACAAAAGCAAGAAATCGAATGTTTACCAAAGGCTGAAGATCAATTTGCAATTAAAAATCCGGACTAGGACAAAAACACACGACACAAAACAATAACGCCTGCACTAAAAGTAAGTAACCCGAACCGAATTTAATCATAGGTACTACGGACAGTTTAAAGTTAAATCCAATGAGATTAAAAAAACTGCTGATGACTGCGCAAATACTAATTATTTTTCAAATCATAATAACAACCCGCAAATCACGTCGAATAATCATTGGCGTTCGTTAGAAATTAATTACGGTAAGTATACTCCGGGGTAGAAAGAATACTATTCCGACACTGGGGGAATCCCCGTGATAATTCTAAGATATGTTTATATTTTTTTAACAAAATAGACAAGAAAGTAGCAGATTTCAGACAACAGCATATAGTTCGACTTAGCCGAAAATTTCCAGTTGAAAAGAAGTCAAGCCTTCAATTTGAGTAGTTTAGATACTTCTTTGGAAAGTGATCGATACTTATTTGTCAGCAGTAAAAGTTGGACAAAGTAGAAACTTAAAGTAAAAGTTCAATACAAAGACGTTGTCAAAATAAAAAAAATATCCTAAATGAGCTCCAACAGAATAACATGAAAAAAATTAAGGAGATCCTATTTAATTTACAAACATTTTTACATAACCCCGTCCACATGTACGGTGTTAATTATCAAAGCTCTACCTAGTGCTTACAACAATGATGAACTATTTCTTTGTCTGTTACGTAGTACATATTATATATAAAAATATCGCCAGGGAACAAAGACTTTGCAAGTTATGTAAAGTCTTAGATGATGAAAATCATTTCTTTTTTAATTGTCAAATTAATAATGATATAAGGACTAGTTTTCTTAGTAAAATCTCTAATAAAAACTGAGATTTTAACCAGCTTGGCTCTTTTAATAAACTTATTACTATTTTAAATTGTGATATGAATGTTTTGTCCATTATTATAGATTTTATAAAGCAATCTTTGGAGTTACGAAAATAAGATCCATACTGGTTAAATCCATACATACTTGCAATTTGTAATATATCTTATGCCAATATTTGTTACATGTGAATATATGCTTGTATGTTATATGTTACATTTGTTCAAATGTTGTATTGCTATAGCCTATTTAGGTTATTTTGTTTGCAGTAAATATATATATATATATTAAGTTTTCCATGCAATTGACATTTGACAGGAGAAGATCGGTGGATGTGTACACTGATGATGCTGAAAGGGTGGAAGCTAAGATACTGTAGCAATGCTAGGAATACAACTTTTTGTCCTGAGGATACAGCAGAATTTATGAAACAACGCCGTAGTTGGCTGTTATCCGACTATGCCAACGCCATTTTAGTCATTAGGAAACTCCGGGAACTTTTAACTAAAAATGATGCGTTTTCAGTTCTGTATACTCTATACTTGCTGCAGCTGTTCCTAATTATGAGGCTATATCCGGGTTCTAATATCGTCATGCTTTGCCTCGGTTTGGAATTGTCAACTGGTGCCCCGTTGATTATCGTGACTCCAGTTATCGTGGCTCTGGTCATTGGTTATTGCTTGATTTTGCTGAATAAATATTCAACTTCAACTCAAATGATAATAACGAAAATTATTATTATGGTATTCGGAGCAGGAACAACATATATTTTCGTGTCTACATCGTACATCATTTTCAAGGATTTAGCTATAGGTATATATCAATTAAGTAATGATATAATTGTGCATATTTAAATAAATAAATTTCACAGACATCAATGTGAACGTATAAAGTGATGCTTAATGCCGTATTCGATTTAAATACCACTCTTATGTTGACAGGCAGTTCGCTGAAGGTATATATAGGAGGAATTAATCGGCTGCTAGCATTCTCGTAAACAACTTTTTGTGTCTGTTTATGGTAATGTTTTATGATAGTGCGTAAAATAAGATCCATACTGGTTAAATCCATACATACTTGCAACACCTGTTTTTCTGGTTTATCTTTTCGTTTTAATCGCCACACATAAGAAGGTACAATAACGGATTCCGAGTAATGTTTCACATTTCAGAGACATATTTAGTGTGTTATTCAGGTTTCTAACGCTATAAAAACACAAAAGAGGGCTTGTCGCGATGGAAAGTTAATTTAAACAGTATGACATTTACGAATTATTCTGAACAGTTTGCTGTTCGGGTATTTGTCTTCATAGATCGTGTCAACACTGGTACCTCGGTGACCTAATGGTTAAGGTAGCAAGTTATCATTGTTGACCACTCACATCTCAACACTAGGATTGCGAGTTAAAATCCAATTTCGGGCAGGGTATGCACGAATCCAACCTTAACAACGAGTGTCAGTTTTCCTGCCGAAGGTCGCTGTTTTTCACCAGGTACTCTGGCTTCGTACTTCAATAATATCGAGACGCCATGATATAGCTGAAAAATGTATAACTGTGGCGTAAAACCACATACAAAAATGAAAAAGTAATTATCTGCTTCGAAAAATAATAAAATGGTGTTTTAAAGTGTCGTTTTGTTTTGACGAATTCGACAAAGCAGCAAAGCGCTCTATATTTATGCACATATTGCGAAATGATGACTGTTTTTGTGGTAGCCATATATTTTTCCGCAGTAATCACAGTGTTTGTGGTGGCTATATATTTTTCTGCAGTGATGACATCACTCGGGTTCTGGGAATTGCAGTTAGAGCTTTCAGTCAAGTTACATACCTTTATAAAATACACGTTAAATTGTAAAATATTGACTCTATTATTAATAACCTATTTTAATATGTTTTCAGAGCGGACATTATGAACATGCGGAAGGATTTCTGGTCATGATAGTGATAGGGAGCTATATTTATGGGCGCTGTTATACCCAAAAGACATCTGGATTTTGATGACGGGTGTTGTGTTTCTTTTCTTCATACCATTTATGAATATGATACTACCATTGTATGCTGTATGTAACATTGTCGACCAGTCCTGGGGGACACGTGATAATGTGAGTATTAAACTAAAAACTTTATCATCGCCATAGTTGCATCTCAATAAAATGCTAATTTCTTTTCAAATATTTTAACTTCTTTCATGGAAATTATTATTAAAATGCATCAAAAGTTAAAAATTGTCTTCACAATGATATACGATTCATACGGAAGATAAGGATATAACAGTTTCATTTTATTGAGAAAACGACATATTTTTATTCAGATCACGATATAACAATATCTTTTCTCGATATAATAATATATTTTTTTTATTGGGATCTCGATATAACAATATCGTTTTCTGGAGATAACGATATATTTTGTATCGAGATCACGTAAAAACAATATCGTTTTGCCGGTAGGCTCGACTTCGGCCTCCCCGTATTAACAACTGGGTGCCATAAATTAACTGTAAAATTGCTGAAAGTGGCTTAAACTCCTGTTTGAACAGACACTAACTATTCATTCTTTAGTTTATATTCGTGTTCTTCTTTAGATTAATGTCAATGCCATCTAAACTATCATTAATATTACACGTTAACTGACATTTTGAGGTACATGACGAGTCTTTCAAACTTAAACATTTAAATAATTATGATTTTAATTTTTTATTTTTGTTTTGCAATTGTAACTAGTTACAAAATGTATTACGCGGATATATACTTAGTATATGTCTATTTTTGTCAATTTTTAACTGCTTTCGTCGTGTTTCCACATAGATCATGTACTTTGTTGCTTCTCCGACAAGTGCGCGGTATTGGGGAGAGAGAGTAATTGTAGAGCAAGAACTATCAGGTTTGGAGTAATTTACCGATTTGGTTACTCCAGTGTGCTGGCACTTATAACTACAGCTTGTTCTCTAGTGCAAAACAAGGCATATATAACACAAAAGAGTAGATGCACTGCAGCCACAACGAATTCCGACTCAATAAACAACTTGGCCAATAGAAGTCAGTATTTTCTACACTTTTGGTCCTTCCCGTTTTTCTCATTTGCTGTTTGTAACTTGTTTTGTCCTAAACCTTACTGAAATACTGTTCGCTGCACCTTAGGCAACCGTTCAATCAATCACCTAAAATTTTGGTCTCGTCACTAAAAACTTTAACATTATTATCATCATACACTGATACATTAAGGTATCCGACCCATAATTGAAGTCACTGTTTAAATTTATTTTCGACCAAGAAATACAACTCTATTAAATCAAGGTATTGCTAATTAATTATACCAATTAAATATACTAGTATTTCTTTACTTCGATTCGATAATTAACAGTTTAGAGTAAAAACACATTTAGTTACTCACATTTTATCTCCGAACATTACCGAGGTCTGCTCCATTGAAAAGCAATAGATTTTCGAGACACCAAATATGATCACGTGATCAATTGTGGTCCGGATACCTTAAATTGTGTATGATATTACTGTACTATGTACCCTTCAGCATATTTGCAATATTGTTGTTTTTTTTTTTTAATTTTTGCCATTTAGCAAAAAGCATCGGTACCAAAGTTTTTACAACTACCAAAGATAAAAAGGAAGATGAAAAAGAAGATAAAATCACAAACGTTAGGTAATTAGTATGCATAGATTTTTAGCCATTGATTTTATAGCAAAAATCAAGGTTGTTAAATTTCTCAATTCTGCAATGATGCCGAGGTCGGAGTTTTCTTTTTGTACACTGCTTTAATGGTTTAATTCCATTTAAACATAAGTCAATAAATTATATTCTGCAATGTATTTAAGGCACACTGGATTAAATTGAATATTTAAATGTTTATAAATGATGCAACGTCAATGTTGGTTATTTTCTTATTAAGGGCTATATTTGAAATTGCTTTACAGTTATCATTACAGACGATGCATGGGTGGGTTGGGGGAGGGGTGGTACGTAGGGTGGATGAAACAAACTTGATAAACATTCAAGTGAATAATATTTTACTAATTGCCAAAGAATAAACACTGTACGGACAACAATTAACTTATACAAAATGTTTTTAAAGATTAGAGCGAAATACAGCATATCCATAATATATGCAAATAAAACATTAGAAATCATAATATTTTTTCTTTATTCAGTTGACACAACTTCACTTCAGAGTCTCAGTGCGTCATCTTTAAGCATCAGCGATTACAATCAAACAGAATTTGACTTCTGGGAAGATTTAGTTTCCACGACCGTTGGTGTCGGTGTTTCCAATGGCATTTCAGGCGATGAACGCAGAAATGGATTAACGCGACTTAGAAAGAAAGCATTACTATTTTTTCTTGTTTCCAATTTAATCTGCATTATTGTTCTTGTTGGATTTTATGCTTTTCTGCTGCAGGAGTTAGGAAGTAAATCTACATTCAGTATTGTCATGGCAGTGACCCTGGGATTATCTCCCCTTATTCAAATTTCCGGAAGCACTGTGTACAGAATAGACGATATATTGACTAGAATCGGACGATGGGTATCGGTGTGATAGTCGATTCGTTGTGACACTAAATAGTTCGAAGATGCCACATAAATCGATATAATAACGAATTTTTACGCGTATGCATAAAATTACATGACTTTGTGATTGCTGCCAGTCTGTGCAGAGTAACCGCATGCTCAACCAGCCAATAAGTGATAACAAACCTAATTTTTCACTATCTGAAATGTATTGTTTTCGACTATATGTTTCTTTGAGATGACATAATTGTTAAGAATCTAGGGACTATCATAATTTCTCAATATTTAGAAGACTTTCGTCAACCTTAAATTTTACCTATGCTCAGAGGAAACGTGCGTTTAGAAAAAAAAGAACTAAGGAGGGCACTCCATGATTGTGCCTTTTGCATGCAAACATACATTCGATGAGGTCTTAAATCAGGAGACCGTTGGGGGAATCTGCGTATTAAATGTTACAGGGGCCTCGGTGGCCGAGAGGTTAAGGTAGTTCGTCTACTATTGATCACGTGGGTCTGTCAACACTGAGATTGAGGGTGTACTCGACTCCAATCTTAATTGACAAGGATTGCCAGTTTTCCTACCGCAGGTCGGGGGTTCTCTCCGGGTACTCCGGCTTCCTCCCCCAATAAAAACTGGACGCCATGATATAGCTGAAAAATTGCTGAAAGTGGCGTTAAACAACATTCAAACAAAACAAACTTAAATGTTACATTTATGTATCAATATTATATTTCTTTCGAAACTATATTTTCAAACCCTATTATTTTGCTTCTGATTCTATGGCAACCGGGATTTCACAATAAATAAATAAATCAATCAATCAATCAATCAATCAATCGTAATACAACTGAGACAACGTTGAAGTATTTTATTTTATGAGAACTAACATTGTTAAAACAGAATCGATATCTCAATCGATATGTTTTTAGTATTGTCATTGTTTATTTACGGCTGGCTGATTGAAATGGTTGTTATAATGTTGTAATTAACACGATACAAAGTGCGTAAATTTTGGGCCGATTCAAGCTTTGCGAAGCTTACTGAGGCACTTATCATATTAGTCTGCTTGTTGAGTTTCTGAGTCTACGACACTATTAACGTTTGTACCTTAATTATAAAATTTCTCATAAGTTTAAAAACACCAAAACTTAAATTTAAAGTAATAGAATACTTTCAAGGCAAGGGTGAATTGTGACAAATAAAAACGTAATTTAAAAGAATATTTGTGTTAAAGTTAAAACTTACTCATAACGGTAAGAGCAAAATGTCTGTGAGTGTTAATGATCTGCATGTTCAACATGCTTACATCAGGTAAAGCAGAACTGCAACGCTTGTTGTTTTTTGTTTGAATGGTGTTTAACGGCACATTCAGCAATTTTTCAGCTATATCAGGGCGTCCAGTTTTTATTGGGGAAAAACCCGGAGTTCTTGGAGAAAATCCCAGACCTTTGATATGAAAATAGGCAATCCTTGTCAATTAAAATTGGAGTCTTGTATACCTGCCCGCTATGAGACTGGAACCCGCCAGCTCAGTGTTGCGTAGCAATGTAACAACAACGTGATAAGGGTACATTATACACGATATATGATTGCAACTGGTCCTTTTCTGAACTGGCTACGATGCCGAAACACGACAGTGACATGCGCTAGTCAACTGCCTTAAAACTAAAACTATTGGAGGAACTAACTCACAGACTGGTAGATCGATGATCAACACAAGACAGATTTTCAAAATGGGATTAATAAACTTTTCTTTTCACGTTTCACTTGTCGGTTGTAGTCAGTTTGGAACCCTGATTCCGACATTATAAACAAAACATGTAACATGACATAACAGTTCAAATGAAAAAAAACATACAATTACAGAAAACGGATTAATGTCACCGTACATACATTGTACATATTCCACGTGGGTTATTGAAAAAAAAAGCATTACGTAACAATAAAATGACGAAAAAACATACAATTAGCGCACATACATAAAACGGATTAATTCATTGTATATACCTGTTTTAAAAGCGAATATAACAATTAAACCTACAAAAACATTTATTTATCTAAATTTAGCTAAACACATGTTTGTGTTTATTTTCCATGTACGGTCACGTGTGTTTAAATTACCTGTATATATGCTTATTACTAGTAGACCTGTACTCTTATTATTATGATAATAATTTTCGGTTCCCAGTGCTCGACCCATAGAGCAGCCCAGCGCGTCCCCGGGTGGCGGATAGGGGAGACCCTCTCGTAAAGGGGGGGGGGATCTTGTCAGGTCATACTACGGAAAGCCTGGCCGCGGACCATAGTAGGTAACGTTTTAGGAGAGTGCCACGCTCCTTGCACGATAAAGATCCCTTTTGTAGATTTCGAAAAAGAGTAGGCTCATTGTAGCCGCTACAAAAGGCTAAATTATCCTACCCAATATTCCGAACTTTTCCAGTGGCAGTCAAAATTATGTTCCCTGTATCCCACCCCATCCCTTTTTCAATTGATGTATTGTTTGTTAACTTGTTCCCGTCCTGAATATAGCTGAAATACTGCTAGCTGGACGTAAAGCAAACATCCAATCAATCAATCAAAGTTGCATGTGTAGGTAGCACGAACCTTATTTTGTGGGAAGATATTTCTTTGTTTACGAAATTATTTTCGTATGCCATTCGCCGCTCGGCTTTCAGTGCAGCTAGACCGATACCCCCCACCCACCCTATCAGTTATTTTAGAAAAATTATAAATTTATTGTATGACGTTTTTGTCGTTGTAGAAATATAATTGATTGCAGCGGCCAGAGCAGTGTTATTTTATGGACATTATGTTTATTTTTTACTGTAATAATAAAATCGTTAGCTGCGTAACTGGCGAGCTGTTCCAATATTATACACTGAAGATAAGAACTTATAACACTGATAGTCTTTTGACACTGTAAGCATGTTTTGAGTTTAAAATGTAAAATAATTATAAAAAAGATAAGTTCCTTTGAACAATAAACATAATTTCTTAAAAGTTTTTTCTCACGGAGAACAGACATAGGTCGGATTAAAGAATTCATGGTAACAAATTACATAACTATTTGAAATTACTCAACTTTTGGCCGTCCATTATGAGTAATAATTAAATACAAAATATTTTAGAAACTTGACGTTCACGTGTCCGAAATAGTAAAAATACAAAATTTATAGAAATTTAAGTGCATAAGTCTAAATAGTCAATAATAGAGTTACGTGTCATATTCCTCTGTTACAATTGACAGATCACGTGATCAATAGTAGATGACTAACTACATTGACCACTCAGCCACAGAGGCCACCGAACGCTTGTTTGAACGGAGGGTCTGTTTCCGTAAAAATATTATTAAAGAATGAAAAACATTATGGGACATGTGTGGCGGATTGATCTATGTTTCTTTGTTGATAGCCATTCTTATAACTAGAGTATTGACACGGGGTTTTGCTAGTTCGACTATGACGTCGACAGGGTGTGCTCAGCTCTAACCAAGACCTATAATAATAAATGGCGAAGGTCTGGTTTTCCAAGGGGTACCCCAGAACAAACTGGACGCATTAGATTGATTGATTTTATGTTTGTTTTACGTCCAGCAAGCAGCATTTCAGCTATATTCAGGGCGAGAACGCATTAGAATATTTGTCATTAAGCCGTGACTCATTTATGTGTACTTCTCTCATTAATTTGCTGCCGCTCGCTTGCAATCTAATTGAAATAAAGATTGGGATTTCTTTTTATGTGTTTCTGCAGGGACAGTATATACAGTTATTAATGCAAAACTACTAACGTTAGTATAGAATGTTCCTGGTTTCGGTCAAAAAACTAAACAACACATATTCACTAAATGAATAACTTGTGTTTATCTAGTACAGTAAACACACACAGTGACACATCCAACACGAACAAAAATACATTCAGGATGACTGAACACAAAGTACTCTCAGGCTATAATTTATAAAGGACATTAAGTTAAAAACATACAACGGTCATGCATGAGCTATATATAGTGACAGAATTCACATAACAAAATTTAAAAGAATTTACGGTTTATTTTCGTTATTTTTCATGCATAAAATATTTTAATATTTGAAATTGATAGTGTATATATGTATAAGCCCTTCAGTTTATTATCATCGGTAATTTGAAAGTTATTCCTTTGATATAGATTTTAATCATTCGTTTGAAAATATTTTTCAGCACATTGTGACATAATTAACGCACGTAGTTGAAAACAGCTTCTTTTATGACCTTCACATTCAATACACTTATACATAAGTACACACCGCATCACTTGATCTGTCTTTTTATGCCTGAACACTCGTAATAAAATCCTTAAATCTTCATATTTTACATTTGTTGACGTCAACTATAAATACGTTAAGGATATGGATGAACAGGTAATTCATCACGCGGAACAAGAAAATGAGATATCCTTCACATAATCTGGTGGGAAGTAGTTTTTTATGTGTATTGGACATAACAATGTTAGTTACATGGATGTCTTTAATTATTGTGTATATTTCGGAAGGTAAGAAACTTGTAACTTATTTTTTGATAAATGGTAATAAATGTTTATAGTGGACTGTTAAACTTTTAGTTAAGAAGAAGCACTGTGAATCTTTATTATGTCATACATTAACTTCGACACACGATGGTTACGGGGGGGGGGGGGGAGTGTAGTGTTCCCCGCCCAGGGTCGAGCCACAGAGATGCTCAGCGCGAGTCCACAACTGGCGGATGGTGGAGAAAATAGATGTTCGGAAATAGGGTGGGGGGGGGGGGGCTTGGTTGGTTATCAGGAATGCTTTTCGCGGACCGTATTGAGTAATCCGTTCGTAGACCGGCACGCTCCTTGCGAGTTGAAATCTTGGTAGTAATTCGTCCTTATCTTTATACAATCCGTAGTTTTCAGTGGCCGTCAAAATTTGCTGTTTTTAGTCCACCTAATTTCACGAATAGATTTATAACTGATCAATTAATTGTTCTGTTCTCTTCGTATAGCTAAAATACTGCTAGCTGCACACGAATCAATCAATCAATCAATTTAACCCACCCAAGACAGAACACAAAAAGAAAACAACAAAAACATAAAATAAAATTGTTTGAAAGTTACCAAAAGCATTACGTGACATTGTTAATTAAAAAGTATGGAGTATTGGGTAAGGGCGGAGAATTTATCCTTTTGTAGAGGCTACAATGAGCCTACTATTTTTGGAAATCTACAAAAGGGGTCTTTATCGTGCAAGTAGTGTGGCACCCTCCAAACACGTTACTCACTGTGGTCCGCGGCCAGGCTTTCCGCATTATGACCTGACAACCCCCCACCCCCAACGAGAGGGTCTCCCTATCCGCCACTGGACTGCTCTGTTGGTCGAGAACCGGGAATCATCTCAGTATGTTATCAGCATTTAACGTTGAAAAATAATTAATACAATATACTTCCTTGTCGCATTGCTACATTTGCTTCAGAAAAATATCACTATTCTTGGTAACATTATTACATTTACTATTATATCATTGATTGATTGATTGATGTTTAACGTCCAGCAAGCAATTTTCCAGCATATTCAGGACGTGAGCAATTTAATTTCATAAAACCAAACATTAATACCTTACTAGGAAATTAAATGTCAGCAAATTTTCAGCTATACAGTATATGGTGGGTGTTCAGTCTTTACGTCATCCACGTTACAAACAGGACCTACAATATTTTTAATGTTTTTTGTACATTTCGTGGATTACTAGTTACAGGATGAGTTCATGTGAATATTTTGTTTTCCAGTTATAGTTGATATTGTATAAATTATCATATACTTATTTTAAATAACTTATATTTTTTACTGTATGATAAAAGGAATAAATGGGCAAAAATTTGATATTTTATCAGATTGGCAAAGCGGGCTGATATCAAAATGTTATTCACTGCTTCCGAAAGTAGCTTTTCCGTAAGTGTTATCACATGCCTTTCCGTAAATCATCGGAAATTACCGGAATTGTTTACAAATATGACGTCTAACGATAAAGCAGACGACATGCATGATACAAATGCATGGAGATGGACAATACTTTGGATTATTTTAAGTCAATGAAAACTTGCACACAAAAAGAAACAAACCGTGAAAAATATTATCTAAATGACTTAAAACTAATTTGGAGCACATGAGTAGCGGTATCGGTAAGATTTTGATATATCCAAGTCTATTTCATTTTCCCCTGCTGAAGCATATGATAAAAAGACCATTACATGACATTTTTGATATCATATGCATTATAACCCTAGGTTGATATTGGCCCTCGAGCCTGCGGCTCTTGGGCCAATATCAAACTTCGGGCTAATAATGCATATCATATCAAAAATGTCACGTAATAATCTGATATTATCATTCGCAGTGAATACGTCGTTTTCAAGATATAATTGCTCTCGTTAAAGGAGGTGGAAATTGTAATACTGATCACGTGACGTCATAAAAAATTTAGGGCACTTTTAGTTTAAAACGGTGACACTTGACACGGAATGGGACGGCATAAGAAAGACGATTTAAAACGAAACCTGTGCTGTGTTGTGCGGGGGTGCAACGCCAACACTTAACATAAAATTTATGGAAAGGAGTCAAGTTTTATTCCGTTTTATGACGTTCACATGATGTTAAAGACGGTACGTTGAGGAAAGTGCCCTAAATAAAATCACGTGATACCATTACTCACGTGATATGATACGTCTAACTACCTATCGTGAAAACGACGTATTCTGACATTTGTATTTGTTTCAGTTTGCAGTGAATGTAGCGATGATGGTTTACGACGAGTCAGAGATATGTACATTGTAGAAAATAAACAGGCGAGTGTCTACGGAAACTTCTTTAGGACCTACACATTTTTTTTTAAATTCGTGTTCACTAATTCCAAAATTCGTTATAACACATTCACGGATTTAATATCGTTACAACGAATTTCGGAATTCGTGATGCTGGATTTTTAATTCGTTATAACGAATTCCATAATTCGTCATCACGGATTTTAATTTGTTTTAGCGGATTCTTTGAATACACAGGACATTTATTGTGACAAACTAGCCTGACTTTAATGACAAAAGGGACAGTATAAACATGCTAACTTTCGATAGAAATGTATGTATCCACTAACATTCTAGCTGTGCAAAAATCCGCGAAAAAAGTAATTATCATGGAATTAATTTGAGTAAAAACGAATTAAAATCCGTTATCACGAATTCTGAAATCCGTTATAACTAATTTTGAAAATTTGTGATCACGAATTCCGAAATTCGTTATAACTATTTAAAATCCGGGATCTCGAATTCAAAAATTTGTTATTACGAATTATAATTCATGGTAATGAAAGCGAAAATTCGTTATAACGAATTAAAATTCGTGATCACGGATTCAGGAATTCGTTATAACTATTTAAAAATTCGTGATTACGAATTAAATAAAATTCGTGATTATGAATTAAACAAAATTCGTGATCGGGAATTTTTTTTTTCATTATCCACATTGCCACTTTTTTATTTAAAAAAAGACATGCTGTGTTCAGAAGTTACCTTAATGAGATGGGAGACTGTAAAAGAACATTGACTGTGAATCATTACATGTTTATAACTTTATCGTCTCTAATACAATATTATAATAACCTTTAATAACCTTTATTTGCGAAAGTTACACCCGTACGGGTCAAAGCAAACGTAAACTGTTGCATAATAAACAATACACATGACAATACGACAAAAAAAGTATAGAGAATATCATTACATAATACAAACAAGATAATAACAGCTAGTTAAATGCGTGTATTTAAAATATTATACTAGAGGAACTTTGACCAATGTGGACCCTATGTTCGTAGTGCCAATGACTGCTTTATAAAGTCGCATACAATTGGAATCAGTTCCAATTTCGGATTCAAAATTTGGTGCATATGAATAATTTGATTATTGAAATCAATATATTGATTTAAATTTAATTTATAGAACATAGTTCTTCTTAATTCTTTGTTAATATTACAATGTAAGAGAAAATGATATTCGTCTTCGACAACTTCACATACAGAACACAATCTATTTTCTCTTGCTATATTTCTATATCTTCCTAATTCTATATTAAGTTTGTGGTCGCTGACTCTTAGTTGTGTTAAAAGTTGCCTGTTTTTAAAACTTGTTTCTTTCAATAGATACTTTTCTATGCCAAATTCAGTCTTTATTTGTTTATATAAAAATAATTTAGAATCATAGGTAAAGCTGGATAGTTTCTGCATTATTTTTTTTTGTAATTATCTTCTACTCTTTGTTTAATATTACATTTTAAGTTCTTTTTAATTTTCAGAAAAGGTTTATCGAGATTTTTAAATTCTGTAACATCTAAATCACACTCTTCAAATATCTTTGAAGCAAGGGTGTACCATGAGTACATTCCCTCACTATGTAGTTTTTTGTTTAATATATGTGCCTCTTTCAATAATGGGTTAATATTTTCAGAGTTTAATCTAACGAAATACATCATTACTTGAGTTTTAATAAAACTCTCAATTGGTAATCTTCCAAGTTCTGTCTTGGATGAGATATTGCATGCCGTTTTTTTAAGACCTAAAATCGATTTGCAATATCTGCTATGCGTTTTTTCAAATGAAGATCTATCAGCCAAGGTCAGATCATCACAAATATTACCATTTCTATTGGCTCAATCCTTTGCTCTAATTATTGGCAGATATTCCTCCATAAACCATATTTCACAATTATAAAACAGAATTGGTCTAATTAATAAATCACAAAATTTGCATGAGAGGTTTACAGGTAGAGACTGAAAATTAGAGAAGCTACTCTTAAGAGCAAAAAGTGCCTTAAGTCCCTTTTTTGTCAATTCCTGTACAGACCTTTTAAATTTTCCTTTAAAATCAATTATATTACCTAAAAAATTGTATTCGCTAGTCTCCAATATTACTAGATAGAATGTCTGGACATAGCCGACAATACTAACATTTCTGTGATTTGCATACCTTTATTACATGGATCACCATTTACCAGGGATAGAAAATTAATAAACTTCATTCAATATTAAAAAAATATGCAATATATATATCATATACATTCGTGACCAATTCCTTTCTTACACCAGTTTGAACATTTTGTAATGACCTTACTTTACATTTTGCTTTCTAATGCAGTGGATATAAAAATACTGAATTGTTAAAAACATTACCAACATTTCATCTTGCGAGGTCTGAGAAAACTTTAACCACTTTTTAAAAACTTTAATTTAAAGCTTACATACACAAAAATTGTACACATGTTACCACTACGTACGTAACAAAGGAATTTAATGTTATTGCACTGAATGTAGGGTACACAATCTGGAACCCTGCTACTGGTACAATATTTACTACTATAATAATTATACTGAATATTTGTTTACAGTAAAATGACTAAAACAATATAATACATTTACAGACTGCACGTATGGATGATACAAGACCTTTTTATACACTTCCGTCTGGT
The DNA here is from genome assembly GCA_944474755.1 of Limnoperna fortunei. Classification (NCBI taxonomy): domain Eukaryota; kingdom Metazoa; phylum Mollusca; class Bivalvia; order Mytilida; family Modiolidae; genus Limnoperna; species Limnoperna fortunei. The sequence continues at coordinate 34,633,702 of OX104119.1, forward strand.
CTTTCGATAAAACCATCCTCCATTCCAGGCGCTGGTCTCGGTGTATTTGCAGAACGAGACTTCCCTAAGGGTACGAGATTTGGACCATATACTGGTGAAATAAAAGATAATGTTACAGGGGACGATTGGATTTATTCATGGCACGTTTACGATTTGAATGCACGACTGAAACATTATGTTGATGGTTCTCAGAAAAATGTTTCGAATTGGTTGCGCTACATAAACTGTCCGAGGACAGTGGACGAGGAAAATATGTATTTGTTCCAATTTAATGATGAAATCTATTATGTGACGTATGAATGTATTAAACGCGGAACGGAATTACTAATTTGGTATGGTCCAGATTATGGGACAGAACTTGGGTTAGAAAGAAAGCCAGAAGACTATCAAAAACGTTTCAATGAACCGGAAGTGAAATACATCATAGCCAGTAGCTTGTATGGTAAGTTATAATGGTTAAATATGACACGTGCATAAATACATGCAGTTATAAGTTTTGTTTAAGAAATTAAATTTTGATTTGCAAACCAGACATTGAACTGGAACCACGCGGCTTCTCCGCTAAGTACTAAAATACAACAACGACTTCTCGGCTCAGGGTCTGAATATCGTGCCCTATAATGGCGGCATATCCAAGTGCAGTACGCTTGCACTATCCAATTACGTGCATAGAAGTCATTAAAGTATTCACAGAACTAAATCTTGTTCGTGTCATGATATTTAGTTAAATAACATACAAAACAAAAATATTTACAAGGCAAAAAAAACATTATTTCGATTCATTTTAAACTGCTTATACTAAACACTGTAGAGGTCATTATCAAAAGTAACCGAACGGGCGAGACATCAAAAATTGTTATTAAAAAAATCTTTCTTTCACGTAAAATTTCATATATGGGTCATTACACCTATAATGCTAAATTACATAAAAATGGAGACAAAAGTATACTTGTCCACGGATTTTTTTCGGGAAAATTACCTTAAAGTTTAAGAATGGTTTTTCTACTTTCATTTCAGTGTTGTGGTCACATTGTACCACATTACACACTTTAGGAAGTGCTTCCACTGTAAAGACATTGACTGGAAAAAAATATATTCTTGTTCTACAGTAATGCCATACCTTTCAAAATATCCAACTCTTAAGCAATAGCAGTTATAGGCAAAAGCAGAAACAAAAGAGAAAATTGGGACTATTTTTTCATCCTGCCATCTTTTGACATGCACCGGAAATTCATTACATGAATAGGATAATGACCCCTTTAAGCAAAGCCAACAGTTCCGGATTTCCACCAAAATTTTTTTATATGTTATTTAATGATTCTGTAAATAAAATAAGCATGCAGTTTGAATATATTGCTACTCAAATAAAAATTATGACAGTTTCCAAAGATGTGGTGAAACCCTGTTTTAGCAATTTTTAACTGATAAGGACAGTAAGGGTATAATTTTTTTCTTCTGTTCAACAATTTTGGCACAACAGTCAAAATATCACCTTTTTATGACAGTACAGGTGTAATAGTTACCAAATAAGCAGAAACACATCTGATAAAAGCAACTTTTTATCAAGTGAGGGCTCATTTGAATATAGGGGGGGTTGAAAACAGTCGGTTCTGTTGCTATGACGGTATGATATAAAAATTAACATTTTTCCTCACAAAAGAAAAAAACTAACTAAAAAAGCTTTTCTTAGCTGTAATGAGTGTATAAATGAACTTATTCAGTAGAAATACACCACAATGGAATTCAGGTTGAGAAGCAGAGGTCTCTTTTCTGTAGCTTAAACTTTAATAAAACTATGCACAAAGTAGAGTTATGACTAGTTTTAAGAAAACTGACATATAATTTTTATACAAAAAGACTCATTGGCATCTTTTCAGTCCTTTTTGCATGCCAAGTCACTGAAAAAGTAGAAAACATAGCAACTGACTAGACTGATAGGTTCAAAGTACCCAAAAGCATACTAGATTCACAGACTTTACATTAAAACGGCACATTGCAAATGATGCCTACCCATGCCAAATAATTACCTAGAGGCCAGAGGAATGAATAAACACTACATATTGATAAAAATACTGCTGTATAACCTTCTTTTAAGAAACAAAATGAATACATTTAATCTTTAGTTACAATCTTCAAGGTATGATACATGTTTCTGTCTAGCAATAAGTGCTGGTACATGAAATAGGATCATGGTTTACCTTTATTTAATCAATTTTTGGTCTGAAAGGTATTTTTTAATACCAATAATACATTTTTATTTCATGTCACCTTGGGTTCTACCTTACTGTACTCTATAGAATTGTTAACAGTGTGCTTTTTGCAAAAATAATCACTTTTTATGATACCATAGGCCAAAAAGTCAAATTTTACTGCAGATAATGAAACAGACTATAACTATAAAACCAGAAGATATATTTTGCAGAAAAGATGTTTTCCTATAATGAGTTCTGGTACCCTTTCATAAAAAGTACCTGACAAATGGGATTTGTGTATTTGACCAATTTGTAAATTTTGCTCTTACAGAGGTCATTATCCTTTTGGATGGCCTGAGCAAAAGTAACCGAACGGGCGAGACATCAAAAATTGTTATTAAAAAAATCTTTCTTTCACGTAAAATTTCATATATGGGGCATTACACCTATAATGCTAAATTACATAAAAATGGAGACAAAAGTATACCTGTCCACGGATTTTTTTCGGGAAAATTACCTTAAAGTTTAAGAATGGTTTTTCTACTTTCATTTCAGTGTTGTGGTCACATTGTACCACATTACACACTTTAGGAAGTGCTTCCACTGTAAAGACATTGACTGGAAAAAAATATATTCTTGTTCTACAGTAATGCCATACCTTTCAAAATATCCAACTCTTAAGCAATAGCAGTTATAGGCAAAAGCAGAAACAAAAGAGAAAATTGGGACTATTTTTTTCATCCTGCCATCTTTTGACATGCACCGGAAATTCATTACATGAATAGGATAATGACCCCTGTAGTTTATAGCGAAGTATTTAATGAGAACGGTTCTGTTGCTTTATGTTGACAATCAACTGTTAAACTCTGAAAATCAGGACAGATCAAATAAGTTTTTATCCTACTGCATAGGCTATCAAATTTATTCTGTACTATTTATTACAGGTATGTGCTAAAAGAATAAAAATCCAGATATAATTGTTTAATTTAGCACTTTTTGAAATTAAAAGATGTTGTAATGAAAATTATGGAATACATGTATGTCAAACCCAAACAATTGAAACTCACTAAGAAAAACTTTACTGTGAACAATTTTTAGCAAAGATAAAAAAAAATACTTCAGGCACACAGCAATTGGAATTACTATTACTATTATTTCCTGTTTATTCTTCAGAATTAGGATTGTACTGTTTCTTCTGTTACTTTCGCAACTGCACGGATTATTTGCAAATTTTGAGGAGTAGGGTAACTTCACAATATATATCATTCATATATATTGTACAATCAGGAAATTTCACTCGTATATTTGGATCTTTTTGACTTTAACCTCCATATCCTAGGTTGGTATTGCATTTACACAAACAGTATACTTTTCTGAATTCACGTTAAGCAGAAGGATCACATTTGTGGTGTTTCTTAAACGTGCTTTCAGGTCTTCATGTTTATTGTAAAAATAACCACTACAAATCTATTATACTGGTAATGGCCTTAACTAAAATAAGCTTGGAAAACATTTGAGATTTAAGACTTGGGGTTTGTATGCAAGGTACTGAAGCAATACAATAACATCGGCTAAAGGCAGTAGGTTTTTGATGACGTCAAACGTGTCCGATTATGTGATTAGGTTAGTGTTATGCATACTAGAAAAGTAAGTATAGAGATGTAGTGGTGATCCTATTTAAATTATTTTTCGGCTTTTTGGTAAATGGTCGCTCAAATATTATGTAGGTGGCTGCTGCAAACCCGGAAGTAACGTGGATTTCAATGTCACGTATATGTTTTAACAATATTATCATTATGGAACTTGTATATAATATCTGTAACAAGTGTAACTGTGAGCTAATGCTCATTGTTGATACCCCGCTCTATTACATTTATACAAAACAGAAAACAGGTACGGACAACTGAAAACTGACAGAGTCTGTAAACAGGAACTAGGAGTCAGAGAAGTCTGAAAATAAATCCCACAGTATGGGATGACCATACAAATCTGACAAAATTTAAATATTGTATCATTTATTATTGCTAAGAAATGGATCCGGAAGGGACACGTAAATGCAAACACACTAACACACACAGACTGAAACAGTATACCCTCACCGCTATGGGAAGCCGGTGTATAATAAAGATTAAGCATTAAATTGTATGTTTATTTTTAATTACAGATAATGTTTACAGAATTCACAGATGTTATAAATTCTTTAATACTCCACCGTTTGTTAAACCACCAGGAAGAGTCGGAAACTTTGATAGATATTGTTTCGACGATGACGGTTACCAAACTTGTCGATACCAAAGGTGTCTAAGAAATCCATGTACAAAAAAAATGGACTGTCAGCAATGTAATGGTAAATATATCTAAGTTATATACTATAACGATCACCGAGAAATCACTAGCAAACCGAAACCGAATGTGCTCTGCTGTAGCTACGGTTAGATAACTGAAACCGTATGTCTTCTGCTATTACGCTAACAGACACCGTTGTGCTTCGGATGTGTTGATATCATCTAAAACACTTAGAAATCAATGTTCTGCTTCTGGCTTATTAGTATATGCTAAAAAACTAGCTGTTCGATTTCCGTCATCCCACACTACCGTCATTGTCGTCTCAGTTTGTCAGGCTTTATGTCAGTTGGGATCTCCACCATATTAGTTTACTTTTAACACATGAACCCCGCTTCTGTTTAGACTAATGATAGTAGAAGAAGAATTTGGAGACAAACGAACACGAGTTTTAAGAGCTGTGCTATAGCAGATTCGGTGGTGGCTCGGATTTGGTTTGAGCTGGCATAAGTAATGACAGGTGGACAGACCTATATGTAGTAAGAAACGGATCGTTGGCCGGTGTCCGATATCAATATGAAATAATAGGGCCGACTGGTCGTCATTTTACTGAGTCAAAGACGCTGATTTCATACATAATGCAAGGCCAGTTTGGTCAACGAGTATCTTCAACAAGAAACCATTGAAAACGTTGTGTAGCCAGTGCACCCATGTCCCGGACCTTAACCCGAAGAACTTGATTGGGACATTTTTTAGCGTATAATGTCTGCTCGACAAAACTAGCCGAACACCATCCAGCACTCGCTCCGGAACGGTCATTAATTCCAAAATCGCTCCAGTGAGGACATTCGTGCTCGAGTTATATATACCCATTACTAGGTCTGAACTGCCGAGACTTTCAGACATATCAATTGGAGACTTTGGCGTTTTTAAATTTGTGAATTCCTTGAAAAGTTGCATTTTTGGCTTTGGATTTTAGCTTGCCTTTTAATTGAATGTCATGAAACCAATATTGTTTTGTTACAAATACCTTTCGTTTCAAAATACCTTTATTTATTATTGTTATGATTTTTTGTTATAAAATAAATTAATATTTTCCTGGTGTTCCCTAACCTTTTCGTTAAGTATATTAAGGAATGTCTCTGCAAGGGTAGCAATATGATGTATTTTTTGGAATTGCTATCATTATAACGATGTATACTCTTGAAGGATCGGGGAGCAACGTAAGGTGGTCAGCAAATAAGATTCATTCAAAAGCTATATGGTCCTTCTTATGTAGTATAGAAATTGTACTAAATTTGTAACATAGTTTATGTATATACAAACAAAAATCTTATTTTGCAACTAAGCAAATTTCTTTGTTTCCTTTTTAATGAGGTTTAACGTATTTTACCGCTAAGTAAATTTTATGAATGGGATTTAACGCCATTTTTGTTTAACCCCAATTTTTAAACAGTATATATTAAGGGAGGAAATACGAAGTTGAACTCTAAGCATCAGAATTGGCATTCCATCGATTAATAACAGATATGTACAGGCTCTGAAAATTTGAATAAAATATACGAACATAAATGTACAAATAAGTTAATACTGAATATAAGTATTGTTCTACTTTTCAGGGTATTGTTTACATCTTGGACGTTATATAAAGACCAACGAAAAATTCAGTCATGCCGATAACACAAATACTTGTATATGTCATGAAGATGGACATTTTGGGTGCACAATCAATCCGCAATCAATCGAACAAATTTGCGGTTAAATGTTCCTCTTTTGAGTCAGTCATGTGGAACAATAAAGTACAGTGTTGGGGAAAACTATTGGATCTGTTAGATAGCCTTTTTAATCAATAGCTAGCTGTTTTTGACAATTCTGACTGTCGACTGGCTAGCGATGACTGACAGCTATTGACTGTAAGTTAGTGTTTGGACCACGATCGCAAAAATCTAGGGCCTCGAGTGGACTATGTAAATGGCCATCTACTTTTGATCACAATAATGTTGCGAGTGTGAAATCGACTTCGACGAGGTGTGCTCTACTTCAATTTCAGTTAACAAGGATTGCCAGTTTTCATGCAGAATTTTGGGGGTTCTCAACAGGTGCTACAGCTGTCTTCTCTAATAAATCATATAGCTGAAATATTGTTGGAACCTATTGGTATCAATACATGGTTAATGTAGATTGGTGTAACTGAATCTCCTAAAATAAAAGAAAAGTTTTTTTTTGTTTATTTTTGAAAATATTGAAGAAAATTAATTAAAAGTGTTTAGAAGGAAACTAATTCATTTTTTCATTCCAAGTAAAGCATTGTTATATTAATGTAAAATCAGTTACAATGACAGATGTCATTTTTTATGTGATATTAAAGAGGATTACGATCATTTCTTTATGTCATGTAGTTTTTGAAAAAATTTTGGGAAAAGATCAATGAAATTCTTAAAGGGGTAAAATATAACTTAAACATTACATTAAACATTTAGTATTTGGATATAAAATTTCAGATGCTGGTTATCATGATCTATATTATTTTGTGATGTTATTAAGCTTCAGTATCTATTATTATGTATCTGAACAAAAGCAACAACAAAAACAAGAAGATGTTTTTATGATATTAGTGGTTGAGTTAAGAAAATCGTTAAACGAATGCAAATGGACAGAAAACTGTTTTTTTTTAATGTTAAAAATTATATACAGGATAATCTTTGATAAAATTATATTTATTATGTAAAATAATACATCGATTATATTCAAAATGGCGTGTTCCCCGATCGCCTACTGGCTAAAAACAACACCTAATTAGGTAGCGGGATTAAGGGGCCTATCAAGGGGAATGCCATAATTAGTTTACCTGTATTTACCTTGAAAATTATAATAAAGTATAGTAGACATTGAGAAACTGAATTTACAAGAAAAATATCAAAATAAAATTTTAAAACATGGATGGTTTCAAATTATAATTAAAATTTAATTTGAAACTTGACTAAAAAGTCAAAAAAATGTACATTTTTGTCAAGAAAATAAACTTGTCTTCATAATGTCACAAGCCAATTTATTAAGCTTCAAAGAAGCTTTAAAAGAGATTGAGATGATGAACTTGAACCATTACCAATTAATAGTGTTCACATGTCAAACCTTTGAATATTGCAAGAAAGAGTATAAAAATGGATGAAAAGCTAAAGCTTCTCATTCTAAGCCAATATGGCCAATGCTCTGCTAAATGTGAAATTCATCACCAACAGACGTGGATGCCAAACTATTACTTTCGATGGCTTCATATACAGAGTCAACCGTAGGAACCCCGACAAGGTCTTCTGGAGATGCGTCGTACCTTAATGTTTAGCATCATTGTCTACAGAGAACAACATACCAACTGGTTTTGGCAGACAACAACACACACATGCACCAAACCACATAGAAGCAGTTGCTAAGCAGATAATGAACGGCGTTACCAAACGCTGCTTAGAAGAAGTCCGACCGATACTGATTATTTATGCAGAAGAACTTAACAAATTACATGACAACGAATGGGACGACACCAGTAGAGAAGTAGTTGAGCAGCTGCCGACATTCAACTCTTCAAAGTTTTCACTTTACAGAGCCAGAGACAGACGCACGCAGACTCCACCTCTACCAAAGACTCAGCCAGACATCATACTCGAAGGTAAATGGACAGACAGCAACAGGAGACAGATTTTTACTATTCGACGACACATACCAAACTCGAAGAATGATAGCCTACGCATCAACAGACAACCTACGCGACGTAGCTGCTGCTGACAAGTTCTTTTGTGACGGGACCTATTACACCTGCCCTACTCTATTCTACCAGATTTACAGCATACACATACAGATACACTTCAATCCAGATGTTTAAAGATATTCAGAACCATAACGACATTACCCGGATACAGAGACAGGCTGGTGGAACCACTCGACACCGTGACAAGAAATACCTCAACATCGATCGCAGACACACTACACTGAAGGAACATTACCAGACAGGCATCATCGACTTAATAACTACGCCGACTCAGCATCAGAGCTCCTCCATCTCGAGTAAGTGACAACATGACTCTGTGTTTAGTTTCGTTTTTTGTTACTTAATTATTATTACATTATTAGATGTATAGGGCTTTATCTGAAATAGATGTAATGAATTTAATTTAATTTAATAAAATGTATGATTAAAGTATTTTCTTTAGTTTGACTATGTTTTCAACCTTATATTTGTCTGCTATACTGCAACTATGAAAAACAGGTGACACTAATTTAAACTCCCTTTAGAAGGCCTCTTACTCCCATACATTAATTAGATGTTTTTTTTAATCCAATAGGCGTTCGGGGACTAAACCATTCAAAATTATGCCATGGATATTCGGAAAGGTGTCACATGGATATCTTATTGAAGCTTGGGCAATAAGGTACAAGAAAACATTTGATGCAAAGCATCAATTCGCCGCCGAATTATTCTACATGTTTGTCTGTATGATAATAATTTTACGGACGCATTTAAAAATTGTATATCTATTTTACAGAAGTTTGGTTAAATGTTGTTAAACTCCACTTTCAGCCATTTTTCAGCTATACCATGACGTCCAGTTTTTATGGGGCTTTCTCCGGGTACTGCAGTTTCCTCCCCTAATAAAAACTGGGCTCCATGATATACCTGAAAAATCGCTAAAAGTGGAGTTGGAAACCATTCAAACAAACAAAAACGATCAATGCAAAATACAGATCATCTTGACAATATAGCAGCTATAAGAGAAAGATAATATGATGTAAAAAAATGCATGCAAAATTGTCTTTTCAATTTTAGATTGGCTAAAATACTTACCTATAGAGGTCAAGGTAACCATAAATAATCGCGGTGGGCTGTTATATAACATAAAGGTTTGCGTAACAATCATCTAGGATTTTAGATCGATATAAAAACATAATCTTTGTAAGGACTATCTAATTAACATTTGCTTAGAATTAGAATTGCAGTTTCTAAAAAGAAGGCATTTGAACTTTTCCCAATGAGGTCCTATGTGAAGCTTAGTCCTGCAGAAATTCTGTTCATTCATGGTAGCGAAGTACACTTCGAAATATTTTTCCTTGTTCCATCCTTAGCAACGAAAGTGAATATAAATAAAAATAAATATTGCTGGAAGTGACATAAACACCATTTAAACTAACAATACTAAAGCAATAATTGACTGATCGAGTGCAATTGTTGCCTTGTAAGTCTTCAATTTCGATTTCATGATCAATGGCTATAAAACGAAAATAAATAGGATACCCCGTACCTTAGCAAAAACATTACCTGGGGTTTAACAGACGCGTATTGGTACGGAAACAAAAAATATAACCGAAATAATATGCATTTGGATTATAGAAGACGCGAGTTAAACTTTATTTGTCAAACTTCTAATCATGGAAGTACACATTTTATATCAGATAACTGTTCCCAGTAATATAAAGTAAGTAATTACGAGTGAAAGTTTTAACATTCAAGCATGAGAGTAAACATGTAGAAATTAAAACTGAAATCCTGATCCAAAATTTGTATTTGCTTGTTGAAATAATTGTCCCTTGTTCTGTATTTTGTAATTATGTTGGGTTGTGATACCTTTAACTAATTTATCGTCATCACATCATGTTTTTAATTTCAGCTACTCGATTTGTTATAACTAGAAGCTTTAGTAAGCCGCAGTCTTGGTCGTCTTTGCCTCTCTATTTACTAAGCATTGAAATTATTTCTAAATAAAGGCTGGTGCAAACCACAAGCTTTAAAATGTGTTTATTTTATTCGCCGCTAAATTGGCAACTTTTACTTCTACAAAATTTGCTATTTGCAAGTTACAGCCAGCCCAGTAGTCACACTTCGGTGCTGACAGGAATATCATATATTTTTTCATTGATGTAGTTATTGTCTAAATCTACTGCCCTGAAATTTCGAAAATTATTTTAATTCTAACGTTTTTCTATTTTCAAGGTGTAGATAGCCATTGTCGGATTTGGTATAACGTTTTGGAATTTTGGTGATAAAAGCTCTACAACATCTCATTCATTTGGATTTTAAATATTGTTTTGGTTCGAGCGCTACTGATGAGTCTTGACTAGACGGAACGCGCGTCTGGCGTGGTAAATTATATTAACCTTGGTATCTTTGATGACATTTTTATTTGCAACCACTGGGTTGATGCCTCTCCTGATGAACTGTTAGTAGTCACACTTCGGTGCCGACAGGAATATCATATCATTTTCTAAATTTACTGCCCAGAAATTTCGAAAATTATTTTACTTCTAAGGTTTTTCTATGTTCAAGGTGTAGATTTTGGATTTTAAATATTGTTTGTGTTGATGAGTCTTGACTAGACGAAACGCGCGTCTGGCGTAGAACATTATATTAACTTTGGTTTCTTTGATGACATTTTTATTTATATGTATGAAAGAATACTGTATCTGTATATTTCTTGGATGATTTGTTTGTTTCCGGATTAATTTTCTTCGAAGTTTTCTTCGTTTAGCTCTAGATTCCTATGGTTTTTTCCACTCCCTTATATTGTTCGTCAATTGCTGCTCTGGTGGTTTGAGATCACCCGCCAATAATGTTTTACGAATTTCTAGGCAATGAAGGTTTTTGCTGTGTAAGGTTATAACGTTTGGCGGCTATGTAAACTGTAGCATTGATAATAAATTCAGCGCAAAACATATGTACTGAAGCAGAAATTTAACGATTTTTCTTCTTTTTCATTAAAAGCCTTGAATAAAAATCTCTGTATTAATAAAGAATAAAGAAGTTGAGCAGTGTAACACTATATGAACTTTTTGGAATGCCGCTTGTTTGTTGAGACACAAAACCCACTAAACAGGACAAATATGTTGTAGGCTAAAAATCCGACATTTTGGTTATACTTTCTTTAGTGTATGTAATGTTAGAATCTGAGTGGAATTTAACTTATATATATCTATAACTAAATCAGTATTTTTGTGCTGTCGGTCTTGTAATGGAGAAAGGATATAAACAAAGCAGTTCGAGAAACTATAAACTGTTTAATTTTAAAGTAGCAAGTTGTTCTACTTTTACTAAGCATTTACTAACCCATTAGATGTTAGATTTTTTTTTCAAATTTACACGTTTAATTTACAAAGATACAAGTTTATGCTACCAGATATATTAGGCTCGTCCTAAAATAGAATAAAAAAAATTACAACACATTATGTTTGTAACAATTAATATTATATACAACAATGTAATTGTGCAATTATATATTTTATTAGGTGCTACTAATAGTTTATACAACTGTACACACATAGTATATATCTCGATTGATAAAAAAATTAACTCGATTGTTTCATAACTGTTTGACGCACTATGCCGATAGAATGGCCTAAATGTAAACGGGCATTCGAGTGTAGTTTCTTTGGAGATACCTTTGAAATTAAGCAAATTAAGGCGTTTGATGTCTTATTGTAATTCTGAACTCTAACAAATTGTCATTGACCTTCTACTGCCTATCGAATATGCATTGATTCAGTTTGACTTATGACATAGTGCGATACAGAATGGATGCATAATCCGACTGAATGTAGTCAAGATAAAAAATAAACAAATAAAATAAACAAACAAATAAAACAAAAAAAAAACAATAAGGAAAACATAAACAAAGTCTAAATTAGAATACCTGAACAGAAGCAAATGTATAGAATATAAAATAAAAAAATATATGTAATTTCACATTAATACAATACAATACAATAATTACTATGGTTTAATTGTATCACCTTTTTTAATCTATTGTTAAATTTAGGATTGTTAATAAGTGCTTATCAAATTAAAAAACAAATACATTGCATTATTCTACGTTAACTATTGCGGGTGCTTAATTTACAGATCACCATTTTAACTTATGAATGTTCAATTGCGAATTTTGGTACTATTTAGACTTTTCTCTCGTAATTATATGTAGTACCATTAATAATATACGCTCTCATTGAGTTTAAAAGGCTACAAGATATAGTGATCATAAATTAGTGTTGAAATATGTCGAATTTTCTGTGAAAGAAACTTGTTAAAAAGGACATAAAGATTTTAAAATTGCATATTTGTAAAAGAAAACAAACGATTTATACCGTTTATGTTTTGACTTATTGCTTTTTAAAGTTTAATTGTACCATTCTATGTTAAAATCAAATTAATAGAAAAATGAATAAAAGTACCTATGGAAAATTACAAGTTGCATTTACACGATCACAATAATCACAACCTGGTGTTGGCATAAAATTGGCATTAAAACATAATGGTTCACATGTCTTCGAGAATATTCTCCCGTTATCGCATTGTATGTAGAAAGTACAATTATATCGAGCATCCTGTTTATATTCAGCAGACCCAGCACAGTAGTTATCTGGAATTGTAAAAGGAACAATACTTAGTCGTGTATTATTGTGTTCATTTCTAACGGGGGTATTTTCAAGTGTTTGAATCACACAAAAGCAGAAATTTTGTGTCATAACGTTTCAACATTTCTTAATTATTTGTTTCTAAATTTTAATTTATTCATATTTGTTGATTGGTGTCATGAATTGATGATATTAAAAACTCTGGTTACGAACATTGAAATTAAAAAAAGATATATAAATGTCTGTGTCATTTAGCTTAAGTATCCTAAGGTTAACGTTACCAGTTAAAGAAATCAAAGACAACATGTGCAAAAACTAGGTTTTAATATATAAATCAATTATATATCGACAGTGATGAGCGATTTAACACGATATCTGTTACAGTATATAATATTAAATAATACTAAAAATGAAAATCTGTAATGTATTATCTGCACTTAAAGATCGTTGCAGTTATGCTGATGCTTCTTATAAAAAAACAAAACAACGGTTTCCTCTTCTAGTAATAAACTAGAATCGATTTAGATTTTAGACTGACATGTTTAGTTACATGCTTTAATATTTTAAATTATACAGATTACTAAAGGTCTGTCGATGAATAATTATTACAAGAGATATAGATAAGAAAAGATATACATATTTTAAATATTAATAAACAGGTAACTCACCTGGAATTAGCACTATTGTACCAACATTGGAAGTATAAGTATCCAAAGTTTGATTAGCATCAATTACTTGATCGTTTTGTACTTGACATTTAACTTTTGTGTTGTTCCATTGACTGGTGAAGTTCAAGGAGAATTTGAGTTCAATGTTGGTATTGCACTCCAGTTTAGTCTTTGTAACAGTTTCCGTAAATCCTGTGTATTTCATGTATTCTGCATCATTTTCACCCTTAACTAGTATTTGAATTGAGCCTGCTGGGTTGCCCACATTTGCGTTGCAAACACTGTCACCGCTTTTAACATTAAGTACTGTCTGATGTGATAAAGTTAATTTAGGAGTACCAGGTTTCGCTACAAAAACATAAATGGAAGATTTAAAATGATGTCTACAAATATATGTTCTTGGTTCAATTAAAATTTTGCCTTTATGATTAAATACTTGACGAGGTACAATGATCTGAAAAGTAAAAGAATAATTGAGTTTTCGGTTTTACATTATAGTTTTAAAAAGAACCCATAAATCGTCTTCTGATTAGTTATTTCATATTTCGTAACGTTATGTGTTTTAGTATTATTCAATAACGTGTTGTGGGTTTCGTAATATTCGTAATATATTAGTTTATTTCGATTCCCTCAATATGGATTTAATGTACTAAAAATATAAATATTACTAAAATTTAAAAATACTAACATTTCGCTATTAATATTTCTTTTCCAACAAACGTGAGGTTGTCTTGCATTGCAACAAAGTTATAGATAGCTTCATCAGAACACGAAATCTTAGAGATGTTTAGATGTATAGTACTGACGTGTGTTTGGGTGTACTTTATTTGGAGTCCGTTCAGCTGAACCATGTTTACTATTCCATTGCTGTTTACAGTTGCTAGAAGATGGTCGGTTGAATTGAATGTTTTAGATATGTTAATACTCATTAAACTCGATGATAATTGAAAAGTACACTGAATATACACTGGTCCACTACCTATGAAGTCTGATAATTTTGTACAGTTCATATCTGGAAAAAAATAAGTTACATAAGCTTTAAGTATTCCACTTTTAAAGCATGCAAACTGCAATTGTGTTATTAAGGCAGCTTAATTAAGCTAAATATAAGTTCACAGTTGATGACAATATACCATTAAGGTAAAACAGGTAATTCAAGAAAGGGTTATTTGTCCAAGGTCGGCAGGGCAGAGATTTAAAAATTTCAATATTATCTAAAGTCGATTAAAGCCATAACTGTATTGTTAAAATAAACTTAACACAAACAAAAGCACATGAATATTTTGATGATAACTGAATAACCATTTTAAACTTGGAACGCTTTTGCACTTCGAACAAATCACTAGTTATTTTCACTTTCAAGTTTAGCGCTTTTTCTAGTCGAGCATATAAGGTATTTTGTTCACGTGCAAATTCCCAGACAATTATTTTACCCACATGCAGTTTTGAACCAGAAAATGAAGATATTGCTCATAACATCTAATTTATTTTAGCACTGGTTTCCATAGAAGGGTATAATAATTTATATTATTGTACTACATGTTAAAATATTCGAAAGTCTTATAGGCTCACAAAAATAAGAAAAACATATCTCGTTATTAGAAAATAACTAGCAGCAATGAAAAAATAATTTTGTAATAACGAAATAACTTCGAAATAACGAGGTAAAATCAGAATAAATTCGTGCCCCAATGAATAATGTCTTAAGCAAGACACTTTAATTGGGTTTTTGCCCTAGATACCCCTGACATGACATGAAGTATCTTGCAAAATTCTGCAAGGTTAAATATGGGTTATTAGACCGGGTTGCAAGTTATGGATAGTTAACTTTCCGCGTTATGCACAACTATTAAATTTTATTTATTATATGATATCAGTGCTGACAAACATCAAAAATATTAATGCTTCCTTTTAGACATTTCCTAATAGCATTATAACAATTTTTTTTCTAAATTACTTAAACAAATATATATAATAAATATAAAAAGTATTTAGACAAACCTAACAGGTAAAGAAACAAGTAACACACGACAATATGATAAAGAATCCCTAATCGCTGTATAGAATTCGTTTAATCAAATTATATATAAAAGGAATCACCTTGTTAGAAAAGCCGGCCTTAATAGTTAGGAGAAACCTATCAATACTTTGTTTGTACATACAAACATAGGCTATTATTTCTAAGTTTTACAATTCAAATTAAATATTTAATTTCATAATGTGTTTCACTATCGCATTGCAACTCATTCCTAATTAACCATCTTTTCATATGACGTTCTCGTCCGCAGCTGCACAAATTTCACACATGTAATTTTGATAATGGTAATAATAAAAATTGAACATGATAACATTAAATTGTATAATTTTACGAATAGAGCCCTAAAACGAAAATGGTTATATTTATTATTTTTATAGCTAAATAAATAATATCAAAGTGAAAATATCAAACATACCAATAACGGGTGTCGATGGAGTTTCCTTCGTTGTTGTTGTTGAGGGTACAGTTGTCGATTCAGCTGTAGAAAACAAAAACAAACACTGGTTGTTAAATTTGTTCATTATGTCGACTGTAATAGTTTATGGCTGTACAATTCTGTGATGTCCATATGTTATTTAAAATTGATTTGTATCGAGAAATTTGACTGATAAAGGATAACTATGTATACCAAAAATGTTATTGTAGTAAACTAAATAGGTACTTAATCACTTACAATTATGATTAATCTATATTTTAATTCTCAGTAAATGTAATGATACTTACATCTGATAATTGCCCAGCATGCAACACAAAACTTGAAATTTGTTTTTGACAAAGAACCAAAAAAATGAGTATTTTTAATGCCACTACTTCACCATTACAATGTGTCTTTTCAAATTTTAAGAGATAATGTTATGAATTTTACAACAACATAACACTTGCTGATGCTGAAGTCACACAATATATGTAATATACCTGTACTTGAAGCTGTGTGGCAAATTACACGATCACAATAGTCACAGTTGTTGGTAGAATAATTGAAGCAAAGGTTAGGTATACAGGATTGTCCATATGGCGTTTTACCTACACACGTGACATATTTGTTGCAATCTGTTGGGTGCGGATAGGATGTACTTATTTTATTGTCGCAAAAGTGATCTGCAAAACAAATCATAAACAATTGAAAAATGTTGAGTAGCAAACGTTGCACATAATGAGAAAGATGATAATGTCGTATGAACGTACGAAGGATTGACTGCATTAATGGATAAACATGTTTATATGCGTTATATCAAAGCAGAAATTTTTTTTATTTCATCAAAATGTATTAAATATACAACTTTTAGTTTAACATATGGAACAAAACAAAACACTTATTTAAATTTTCGCACTTTAATAATGAGGAACAACAAAACATTAAGTAAATTGTATGCCGGTGCAATGTTTTTAAAAAAAGAACTATAATATTATAGTACAATACTTACTTGAAATCAGTGACAGTGTTTCATTGTTTGAATATATAGGGTAGTCGCTTGGAAACATATTATTTTCTATTCTGCAGCGAATAACCGCTTCGGACATATTAGATGAAAAATTAATTCCAAACTTGATTTCACGTGTTATTGAACAATTAATAGTGACATCAGCTATACTGGCTACTGTGACATTTAATAAGGAGAATCTGGTTTCTCCTTTCTTTAGGATTTCAACCTTAATTTCGGCAGAAGGGAAACCAATGTCCACCTTACAACTATGCTCGCTTCCTGTTCTGTAAAACCCAAGGTCTGCAATTTGATCAGGATGAAGCCTAAGAGTAGCATTCCCATTTGGTCTTTCTAAAATGCACATCGAATATAATTATAACGACCAAACGTTAAAAGTATATATGTTAGCAATAGCGTTCGAGAAGGTAAAATCATAATAAGAATTGAATGTTTGAAGATTAATCCCTTTTCCTTCGGTTATTTTTTTAATATGGATCATGATGACAAATATATCAAATTAGCAAATCCCGTTATTTGTATATTATTATTTTGGTTATATTTGTAGCTGATAATTTATATATGAATTTAATTTATATATCTATTATGTATATTTATATTCATAATAGTTTAAGCGAAAATGTTAAACACACTAAAAACCATTCAAATTAGATCCATGTCGGATATAACAATGAAATCCATGTGAAATAACGTAAAGCAACTGTTCTTGAAAGAAGCCAACTGTATGCAGTCTGAAATTAAGTTATAAAATTGTTTTAAATGTAATATATATATATATTTACCTGTACTTCAATTAAAAATTTAATTCATTTGACACAGTGACAACACGATAAAATGTATGCATAAACTTACGTATGACTGTAAATTGTGTTTGTGCTGAAGCCATGGCACCACTTTTATTCAAGTCCACCTTATATACACCTTCATCTGTACATGTGGCATTGATAAGGCTTATGGTTAAAATGCCCATCGCAAACATCACATTAAGATTGTCGCCCTTAATTTTCTGTATTACAGTTCCATTTGACAAAATTCTTGCTATTTCGATTATTGAATTCCCTGATATTTTTGTTACCTTGATAGATTCAAATGCAGATGTTTGATTCAAAGTACAAGTTATAGCAGGTGGTTTGCTGAACAATATAACGAACATTGATTCGTTACATGAAATATCTGAAAAACACATTCAGATAAAAAGCTTTTAATACGCCATAGTTTTTAGCTGTAAAAGTTGTAAGTGAAATCTGTCCAAGTTGATTTAAAGAAAACAAAAAAAGCAAACTTTAATAAGTTAAGATGTCGATTTTGGTGTAGGTTCGGATTATAAATGCAACCTCCATCTATTAAGATCTCCCAAAGTTATTGCGCAAAAATGCCGCACGTTTTGTTTATACTTTTAGAAACTTGCTGTACTATTTCTTTTCATATAGTTACTTTTTGTTCTACTAATTGAGAGTTGATACCACAGTTAATAAATTATTAAATCATTGCGAACACAGTCCTAGGTAAGATGCACACTAAATTGTTTTGGCCCTTCAGTTTTCTCACGTTTTTCATATTTCTACTGGTGCCTCGGTAGCTGTGAGGTTAAGGTAGTTCGTTTACTATTGACCACATAGTCTGTTAACAATGAGGTTGCGGGTCCGAATCTTACTGGCGGTAAACACCATTTAAATAAAACAAATAAACATATTCCTACTTATAACAGGAGTAAAAGTTTAAAGCAAAATACAAAAGACAATATTGGCACGGCTGTTCCGTTATTTTAAAAACATTAAGATTGCATTGTACAGCATTTTAAGCAACATGTGGAAGAAGAAACTCAATAAGGTTAACCGAACAATAGTAGAAATCATCATTATCGTTACTACACCGTTAAGAAAAAAGAATTTTCCGCAGTTAAGACCGTTTAGCAAAACTCTTCAAAACCGAGGTAGTTATTTCCTATTGATTACGTTCGTATCAACACTGAGGTTGATGTGTCAAACCGTCTTTATACAGTGTGTGCTCTAATTGACAATCGTTGCGTTATTAAGGTAGATTAATTGAGCTAAATGTAAGATTACAGTCGATGACAATATACAATTATGGCCTTTAATGAAGGTAATATCAATAATTATTAAATAAAAAAAGGATTATTTTTCCGAGGTCCGCAGGAGATATAACAATTTATATATTACCCAAAGTCGATTAATGGCCATAACTGTATTATTATACTGAACTAAACACAAAAACAAGAACACGTAAATATATTGATAACTGAGTAACGCTTTTAAATTTTGAGCGCTTTTAAACGTCGAACAAATAACTAGTTATTTCCCCATTTCAAATTTGGTGAGCTTTGACATGTGGTATAATATCTACTTGCACATTCACTGACAGGTCTTTTACCCACGTGCAGATTTGAGCCACACAAACAAGTTATTGCTTTTAACATCGTATTTATTTGAATACTAGTTTCCATAATAAAGAATAATAATTCATATTATTGTCTTTCATGATAAAATATTCGAAATTCGTATAGGCTCACAAAAATATTAAAATATCTCGTTATTATCTAGATAATAGGTAGTAGTAATGAAAAACCATTTGTAATAACGAGATAACTAATATATTTTAGCACTTTCCATAGTAAAGTATTATGATATATATTATTGTATTACACGTTAAAATATTCAAAATTAGGATAGGCTCACAAAAATATACCAATATCTCGCTATTTATTTGGATAATAAGTAGTAGTAAGGAAAAAATAATTTCGTAATAACGAGATATCTTCGTAATAACGAGGTAAAATCAGTATATATTCGTGCCAAAGAATTATTTCTTAAGCAAGACACTGTTTTCGGATTTTTGCACGAGACACCAATGATATGACATGAAGTATCTTGCACAAGTCTGCAATGTTAATCTTGATATTAGTTAACAGGCCTGGGTGCAAGTTGTGGATAGTTTACTTACGCTTTATATAAAACTATGAAATTAGTATATGATATCAGTGGTAACAAACATAAAAAATATTAATTCTTCCGTTTTCAATTACCTAATAGGATTTAAAAAAATAATTAATTTTGCTAAATTATGAAAAAAAACTTTAAAATATAAGTATATAGACAAAACTAATACCTTTACAAACTAGTTACTCACGATAATATGATAAATAATCCCTTTTCGCGGTCTAACGCTGTATCAAATTCGTAAACCATATTATATATAAAAGGAATCACCTTGTTAGAAAAGCCGCCTTTAATAGTTAGGGGAAACCTATCAATACTGTGTTTGTATATCCAAACATTGTCTATTATTTCTACTTTAAGTTTTACAAATTCAAATTCAATAATTGATTTAATAAATTAATGTGTTTCACTACCACATTGCAACACATATTCTAATTTAGCGTGTTTACATAAAACTTTTTCGTCAACATAATTTTTACCAAATATACGTCCATTTAAAACGATAAAAAGCTGCAATAATTTCACACATGTAACTTTGATGATGGAAATAATAGGGAAATTCAACATGATAAGAACAAATTGTATACTTTGAGGCGCCAAACGAAACGAGCTCTAAAAAATAAAATGGGTATATTTATATGATTTTTTTCAAATACAATATTACAGTGTAAGTACTGAACATACCAATAACGGGTGCCGATGGATTTTCCATCGTTGTTGTTGAGGGCACTGTTGTCGAGTCAGCTGTAGAAAACAAAAACAAAACTGTGTTCATTATGTCGACTGTAATAATCTATGGCTATAAAATTATTTGTTGTACATATGCGATTTAAAATTGATTTGTATCGAGAAATTTGATTGATAAAGGATCATTGTGTTTACCATACCATATAACCTATTTTGAGATTAGGTAACACCCACTTGATATTTATGCGTTGCTTTTAGTGACGCTAACAGCAAGATTACTCCGCAAAATCGTCAATTAAAGTGCTTCGTTTTGTTGATTCAATCAATAAAAAATGTTTGATGGAAATTAAATAAGCAATAAATCACTTACAATTATGAATGATTTAGATTTTAAATCCCAGTAAATGTAATACAAAACTTGAAATTTGACATTTACAAATGACAGGAAAACAATTGAGTATTTTTAATACCGCAACTTTTTCTACTATTACAATATTACTATTGTCTCTACTTTGGGTATAAAATAATATCAATAATAGGCAGGTAATAAAGTTTATATAGACGCAAATTTCTTCTTCTAAAGCCCTGAGTATTAAGTTAAAATAAAGAAGAAAAGAAAGGCCACATAATTGAAATATTGAGCTATATCTAAATATTCCAAAAGTTCTGCCAAATTTGGTAAAGGTAATCCTGCTGTATATTATAATAATATATATTTTCATTCGTAAGACGTTTTATTCAAAATAATAAAACAATAATTTACATATTAATATTAAGAGGTTCCAATATTCAAGATTAAAAAAGGTCACAATTTTATGAATTTTACAACAACATAATACTTGCTGATGCTGAAGTCACACAATATATGTAATATACCTGTATTTGAAGCTGTGTGGCAAATTACACGATCACAATAGTCACAGTTGTTGGTAGAAGAATTGTAGCAAAGTTTAGGTAAACAGGATTGTCCATATGGCGTTTTACCTACACACGTGACATATTTGTTGCAATCTGTTGGGTGCGGATAGGATGCGCTTGTTTTATTGTCGCAAAAGTGATCTGCAAAACACATCATAAACAATTGAAAGATGTTGAGTAGCAAACGTTGCACATAATGAGAAAGATGATAATGTCGTATGTACCAAGTGCTATAAACGTACGAAGGATTGACTGCCTTATTGGATAAACATGTTTATAACCGTAATATCAAAGCAAAATTTTTTATTTCACCAAAGTGTATTAAATATACAACTTTTAGTTTAACATATGGAACAAAACAAAACACAGATTTAAATTTTCGCACTGTAATAATGAGGAACAACAAAACATTGGTATTTGGTGTGCAGATGCAATGTTTAAAAAAATGAACTGTAATATTACAATACTTACTTGAAACCAGTGACAGTGTTTCATTGTTGGAATATATAGGGTAGTCGCTTGGAAACATATTACTTTCGATTCTGCAGCGAATAACCGCTTCGGACATATTAGATGAAAATATAATTCCAAACTTAATTTCACGTGTTATTGAACAATTAATAGTGACATCAGTTATACTGGCTACTGTGACATTTAATAATGAGAATTTGGTTTCTCCTTTCTTTAGGATTTCAACCTTAATTTCGGTAGAAGAAGATCCAATGTCAGCCTTACAACTATGCTCGTTTCCTGTTCTGTAAAACCCAAGGTCTGCAATTTGATCAGGATGAAGCCTAAGAGTAGCATTCCAATTTGGTCTTTCTAAAATGCACATCGAATAAATGTTTAACGACCAAAATTAAAAAATATATATACATTGTATAAGCAATCGCGTACTAAAATGGCAAAACTAAAATCATAACTAGTATTAATTTTTTTAAGATTAACCCCTTTTCCTACGGTTACTTTTTTTAATAAGGATCATGATGAGAAATATGCAATTCAGCAAATTCCGTTATTTGTATATTATTATTTTGGGTTATATTTGTTGTTGATGATTTATAGATGTACCGAAATGTTTGAGTAAAAATGTTAAACACACTATAAACCATTCAAATTAAATCCATATCAGACATAACAATACAATCTATGTTTAACGTAAAGTAGCCATTAAAAAAATCCAAATAGATGTTTATGTGAACACACTTAATTATCAACCGATAAGTGTTCATTGGTTATGCGCATTCAATGTTGAAAATCGTAAATGTCACGGACGGGTACAATAGAGACTACACAATGTATAAATGCTCACGTAATACAGACAGCTGTGTTTGTGCCGTAGCAATGACACCATTCATGTTTAAATCCAACCTATATAATCCTTCATCTGTACACGAAATATTGGTCAGTCTAATGGTTATAGTACGCATCTCAAACTTTACATTCAGATTGTCGTTCGTATGGATCAGTGTTACAGCGCCGTCTCTTGAAATGCGTGCTATTTCAATTATCAAATTCCCTGATATTTTCGTGATATTGATTGATTCGAATGCAGATGTTTGATTCAAAGTACATGTTATAGCAGGTGGTTTACTGTACAATATAACTGCCATCGATTCGTTACATGAAATATCTGAAAAATACATTCAGATTAAAAGCTTTTAATACGCAAATGTTCTACGGACGTTGTAAATGAATTTGGCCTATATTGATTTAAACACACATAATATAAGCCGATAATTAGCAAGCATAACTGAAACGTACGGCACCTCCAGAAAATATTTAACTTTTCTGCATTAGGTGTCGATCTTAGAATACACTTACTTGGTCAGATTTTAATAAATAGCGCAATTTTGTTAAATTATTGTTGAATTTAACGTACCACATGTGTTATATACGAAATATTAAGATACAGGATAAGGTATGGCAAATAGAAGAAGTAAATAAGCAAATTACTAGAACAAATAAATTACATTTTACTGCACAAGAATATTTAACACATGTTTATACTAAAATACAGTGTATATCAATCGTTTTTGTCGTGCTAGAACATAGTAATAATATTGCATGTGTATTTTAAATCGCAATAATATGTTAGAACATGTGATGAATAACTAATAGGACAGAAATTTTGACAGAACCTAATGTAACGGCGCAATATACTATTCAACATTTCTTTGGATCGGTAGTTCAATAAAAGAAACTAAAAAAGAGACCAAAAGTTGTATTGAACCATTCTGTAAAGAATAATGTGTGCAAACCCGTGCTAATAAGGACTTTAACGCCGAACTACAATAAAGATTTCTTTAAAATGTCTAGGTAGCCAAGAGGTTAATGTAGTTAGTCGTCTATTATTGATAACGTTCCCATTGCCACCAAGATTGTGGGTTCAAGCCCTACTGTTGTAGATCAGACCAGTGCTCCAATGACAATGTTAGACGAGGTCGGGAGTTTTCATCGGCTTCTTCCAGCAACAAAAACTAGACTCCATGATATAGCCAAAATATCACTCAAGATGTCGTTAATCCTCATACAAAACACAAAACAAAACAATATAAAGGTCTTTAGTATAAAAACGCTATCACACAATTTAACTGAGGACTAATCTTAGACTTACGAACCCCGGTTTTTAACTTTAGGAATGTTATAACATTTATATAAAAAGTACTCACAAGGTGATGGTGCTGGCGTCGTTGTTGGTGGTATGCAAATGTCTATAAATAAATTTCATATAACATGAAAATAATAACTTGCACTATATAAATTCTATAACACGGTCATAGTTCAGACGATTAGATCGAAGAAGTAAAACGAACAGCAAACAAAGTTTAGAAACTGATAATAATTTTCCAATCACGCTAGTAGTGTGAGATTTGTTGTTTGTTCATTTAAATAAACATTATATTTGACGATGTTGCAGTTAAATATGTCATTTATCAAAATCATAAATATGTTTATTCAGTGGAAAAATGCATTGTAAAACTATGTGAGCACATAGTTCGTTTAATCTTGTCTTAAAAAATCTGTCCTAAGTAAATTTACCTGCGGGCTTAGTCTTCATACACTTTGAAGAACAGTTATTTGAACACATTCCAATAGTTGTATTGGAGCACTGGTCTGATCTGCATTGCAAGCCGTAAGGGTACATTATATTCTCAATCTGATTGCATAATACAAAGGCGTCACAACGTGCGGGATGCTCATAGCTATTAGATGGAGTTGCACACTGACAAAAATTGCCTGTAAGATAAGAGAACGGTTAATAAGAATCGAAAACCATAGGACAGTGACATAAAAGGTTACAGATACAGACATATGGCAAAACAATGAAGCCACCCCCGCCAATTTTAATAAATACCCCGACATTCATATAACACGCGTTTTACTTAGTGCCTGTCAGAAATTATAAACACGTCTATGTGATGTTATATCCGTAAATGCCTGTGATCACCATAAGACAACTGTGTAACATAAATGAACATTAATTACATATACAACATTTTTTACGCTTTTTAAATTACACAGTATTTGTAAAAAAACAATTAGATACAAATGTTGGACGATGGTACATTGTATTTATAAACAAAACTAGTACAAATATTTTAATTATAAGATAACACAAGCTTAAACAAGTTGCTCAAATATAACGTATTTATGTTTTTTATTTAAACACTATCAGATCAGATACACCTCACAATAACATAAAAACGATAAACAAATCACCGAAAATTAACCACAAAACAAAACAACTGCAAAGACAAATAAGGCATAAATTAATAACTAAGGTGTCTAGAATACTGATATGATCTTTTCTGTAAGGTTTCCCTTTTTATTTCCTATTAAACCTATGAATATATCAGCTTCAATCATCAAACAGATATGCAGAAGGCTATTTTTATCAGAATTACTTTATTGTAGACACAATACTTCGAGTTTTTAATAATTAAAATTCATAATGTAAAATGATTGTTACATAAATCTTATATAAATTAATAGTTTTCGGTATACAGTATCATGTTAAAAATTAAGGTTTAATATACTTGCCTGGAATTAGCGACACAGTTTCATTGTTCGAATAAATAGGCGGGTCAGTTGGAAAATAATTACTTTCAATTCTACAGCGAATAATAGCTTCGTTCATATCAGACGTAAACACAATTCCAAACTTCATTTCACGTCTTACTGAACAATCCTTAAGTGAATCAGATATACTTTGGGTGATGTTTAGTACGGTGAACCGAGTTTCTCCTTTTTTGAGGATTTCAATTTTAAATTGCCCTGCCGGATATCCAATGTCAGCCTGACATCTATGCTCAAATTCTAATCTGTAATATCCAAGGTCTGCTATTTGATCTGGATTCAACTGCAAATTTGCATATCCAGTCGGTCTCTCTAAACACCACAGTGATAAAATATACTACTAGTTTCAATAATATTATATTAGCACTTAATACACAAGTTGAACGCAAAAATCATACGCCAGAAAACCACCCGCCAGCCGTGCCTCAGATATGTAATATACTGTCATTTAGTGAATTGTTCATATTTTTTTTAGGTCGGGGTTCTCTCCGGGTACTCCGGCTTCCTCCCCCAATAAAAACTGGACGCCATGAAATAGCTGAAAAATTGCTGAAAGTGGCGTTAAAACACCATTCAAACAAACAAACAAACATATTTTTCTTCTTGGACAGAAACTAGTAAAACCTCCGTCAGTGGAAAATTCAAATAACTTTCTAAGTCCTCCCTTTTTTAAAGTTATTTTTGTTTAATATTTAACTTGACGCGAAAGAACATTCATAATCATCACCTCAGATATGAAGAATACTGTCATTTAGTAAATTGTACATATTTTTCGTCTTTAACACAATAACGTTGGACGATACAGGGAGGGTTCCGGGTACTCAACTACAGAGATACCCAGCTGGCAAAGTGGTGGATAGAAATGCTCTTTTGGTGGGTGGAGTTATAAGGTCATTATACGGAAAACTAGACCGCGGACTGTAGTTGATCAACTGTGTAGAGAGTGCCACAGTTTTTGGACGATAAAGACAACCGTTTAGATTTAAAATGAAACTCATTACATTCGACACAAAAGACTTCATTTTCCTTCCGTAACCCAATGTTCTGTACCTTTTCATTGAAAGTTCAAATTGTGTTCCTGTTGGTCCATCCATTTCGTAGATAATTTAGTGTTTTTAAACGTGTTCTAGTCCTTAGTATAGCTGAAATATTGTTGGCTAGGCGTTAAGCAAACATTCAATCAATCAATGCATTTAATTTTAGAAAATGATGCTACAAAAGGCAATCAAAAACGACATTGGGACACTTACGCAAAAACATTTTTGTCATTTAACTCCTTTTAAATATATATCAACAGCAAAATTTAGATGTGAAATTGAAAATAAATTTAATTACAATCTAAAGCATATAAAATTTAATTTATAAAGTCACAAATGACAGACAGTTGTGTTTAGACTGTGGCTTTTACACCATTAATGTTTATATCAATACAATATAAACCATTTTACCTGTACACCTTATATTTTGCATGCATATAAATGTTTTAACCGTAGTAAAACGTTCAGATTGTCATCTGTGTCGATAGAAATGTTGCAAAGCAGGTCGAAATAGACATTTATATGTAGAAATTCCTCTTTTATCTTAAAAAAATGTGCATGTAACATTTTTCGATAAATGTTGCTGCGTTTGTACTAACATTTTATGTTACCATATAAAGTACTATATGTTATAAAGTATAACACTTGAGTAATTTTTTTATATGATTCACAAGTTGTAGATGCCTTATCATATTATTTGATTTACATTTTAGAATGGTGGTGAGACAAAACGCGCGTCTGGCTTGGTAAATTTTATAACCTTGGTATCTTAGGTGACATTTTTTTTACAATTATATAACATCTACAATTGCAAAAACACATGTCTCACTGCTTGGGCTCGATACAAGAACGAAGAGTAAAAGATGGATAACAAACCTCGCACTTCTGTATGGAGGTTTGTTATTCGTAATAAAATTTGCTAAAATAAAAGCACACGCATCATGTTTCTTTTTGTCAAATACAAATCAACCACTAAATTTGAAACATATCTCGGCAAATACTTTATAGGCACTTAAACAATATTACATGAGAGTGGAATTGTTTAAACATTTTATGACATATATTTAAGTCAAAACAGCATCAGGACAAAAAACTTACTTACAACATGCTACCAGTTTTTACAATTATTAGAACTAAGTAAAAAGGTGTACATTCCATATGAAATCATCAGAAAGTATGAAAAATTAAAAGGGATCGGTTGTTACAAAAACTAAGGATTGTAAATTTACTAGAATAAGAGTGTGAATGATTTTAAATTTTAAGTTTTAAGTGCATTGTAACACTGTCAATTTTAATAGCTAGGTTAAACAACTCTAACCCAATAACACAGCCAATGGTTCACAATTGTCACAGAACCTCAGCGCAATTACTAACTCCAAGACTCTGCATACGATGCTACAATGTACATTTAACAAAGAACCCAAAACAAATTACAACTTTAAATTAAGCGCACATCCTACGGATGAATATGGTACATCGCTATTACTACGCTGCAATTTTATCATCCTTCTGAAGGTCTAAGGCTCAAACGCCACCGGCAAAGCCTTGGCATGTGTAAAGTCAATGTTTCTAAAACAAGCGAAACAAAATGGCGACTATTTAAAAAACAAATAGCGGCCTACGGGAACACAATTAGCAACAAATAAGGGTTCATTGGTTCTGCGCAATAAAAATCGTAACTTTCGAAGACCGTTAAAATACACCAATGTATAAATACTCACGTAGTACAGACAGTTGTGTTTGTGCTGTAGCTATGATACCATTCATGTTTAAATCCACCCTATACACCCCTTCATCTGTGCACGATATATTGGTAAGTCTAATGGTTATAGTACGCATCTCAAACGTTACATTCAGATTGTCGTTCGTAAGGATGAGTGTTACAGCTCCGCTTCTTGAAATTCGTGCTATGTCCGTTATCGAATTTCCTGATTTTTTTGTTACATTGATTGATTCGAATGCAGAAGTTTGATTCAATGTGCATGATATAACAGGTGGTTTGCTGTATAACAGAAGTGACATCGATTCGTTACATGAAATATCTGAAAATAAATTCGAGTCAAACCTATACAAATACCCTTGCTCTCCAGTCTTTGTCATTTTATTGTGTTCATGTTAATTTAAATAAAATATTGTAACACATTAACAGTAAATTTTGAGATGAGATTTCGGATTATTATTGCTTGTTCTAACTGAATCCCTCCTAGATGTTGTACAAAAAGTAAATAATGAGATAGATATGTGCAATATAAAAGAAATAACAGGTTCTTGTTTTAGCTTTTATAAACTTTTCACACTATCTTTTCGATATATAGTTACTGTTTTGTTGTTCAAAATTTGACAGTGGACACATATTTCAAATATCTCGTTAGAATCAACGAATGATAACTTATAATTCATAAAACTTGGATGCATATTAACCTATTATATTGCAAGGTTGAATTTATAAAATGAGTACTTGTTAATTGTTGAGGATACAAATAATATTGTCATGCTGTTCGGTTCCATTAAAACATTAAGATCTCATTTTTACATAATTTTACAGTGGCAAAATGTAAGACTCAATGATGTGAACTGTATATAAAAAATAAAAATAGTCTTGTAGGCGTTTACACGTCTGTCACAACGTTCATTCATTTAATCATTCGAAATAGATGACGTTGTGCAAAGAAGTGCATGCCTACAGGCTACTCATTAAACGAAAAAGCAACGTAGAAACAAGGAATAATTTTTATATTGTTGTTAAAAAAGCTATGATTGTTCGAGATGTTCAAAACATATTCAATCTGGAAAATTCATCGAAAATAAATCACATTATAAATAAACAGTTTTTCGTCAAGACAATAAAGAATAATTGCTTAAACGTATGGTAATATAACTGTACTGCATTGGATGTCGTTTGGAGAATACACGCAGTCCCTGATATTAGTAACACTTGATTCAAATCGTGTTCATTTATTGTAAACTTGAATGAAATTGCTACATATATTAAATAGATTATTTTTAATATAGGAAAAAGTATGGCAAAATAATAATCTATAAATGTTTTTTAAGAAGTCCTGCGTTAATGTGCAAATTCCTAGAGGAAATAAACTACATTTGTACATAAACACAAAAGTACAAACAAGCTGTTAGAGAAAAAAAACTTTACATCAATTGTAGTTTTCGCAATAAAATAAATCGCAATAATAAGACGCGACTGTAATACATTTAAAAATTGTAAAAATATTTACATGCACATAAAGGCACAAATAAAAATAGGAACCCGTAGTAATAACCAACTAAACACCGAATTGCAATAAAGATTTTGCGAACAACAGTCGTTGTGGCCGATTTTTTTCATGCCATACATTAAACAAGGTCACAAGAATTGCCAAGGTTGAGGGTTTCATCTGCTTCCCCCACCAATAAAAACTGGACGTTACGAAATAGCTGAAAAATCCCTGATAGCTGCGTTCAATCAAACAAAACAAAATAAAATACAGGTCTATAGACTGAAATGCTTTTACACACTACAATTTAGGGGAATTATAAACAAAATTAAAATTGTATTAAACCAAAATTTAACAGACGTTGTCAGGCCGTTAACGTTTGATGTCTGATAAATATCATTAAAGTACTCACAAGGTGATGGCGCTGGTGTCGTTGTTGGTGGTATGCAAATGTCTATAAATAATATACATTAAAAAGAATGTTGTAAGTGTCAATTTTATGTATAAATAATAACAACATTTTTTTAATTGCATATAAACAGATAATTTTTAAGTTAAAACACGCTAGTATATAACTATTGATATATTTTTATTAAGCAGATTTTTATTATTTTTATTAGTACATGTAAAGGAATGAATGCTAAATGTTTAATATCATAAGTGTAGTATAATTATTATAATAACATATTATTTGTTTTATTGTTTGCAAGTTATAACAGTCAATAACATTTGACGATGTGACATTTTCAAGATTATAAATATTTACGATTTTATGTCTCTTTTTGACCTTATTGATGCAAAGTATGTACTACAACCTCTTCAAATGTTGATGTGAAAAGAATACAATGAAAAACTAAGTGTGCATACAGTTCGTTTTATCTTGTTTTTAATTGTGTCCTCAATACATTTACCTTGGGGCTTAGTCTTCATACAGTTTGAAGCACAGTTCTGAGAACATATTCCAATAGTGGCGTTTGAGCACAGACCTGAATATCTGCAGAGCAGGCCGAAAGGGTACATTATATTGTTATCCTGTATACATTCTACAAAGGCGTCACAACGTGTTGGGTGCTCATATTTACTGGATGGACTTGCACAATCACAGAAATTGCCTAAATGAAATGTAACAGAAAAAAAACAGAACGGTCAACAAAAATCAAAAACTAAAACGACAGTGAAACAATCATGATTGAGACAAAAACACATGACACTAATTTTATAACAAAGGCTTGTGATGTTTACAATTACGGCGTGAGGTTACATCCTTTATTGTACATGTTTATCATAAGAAATTTTTGTGACATAATGGAGTATTTGCTACATAAACATTCGTTATACTTCCTGTATACACAATATGTGTAATAACTACATAAATAGGTAGGAGGATACTGCTTACTTGCTCAATACTCGTTTCTATATTTATAAACACTTATATTACTTATTGTTTTATGTTACGACAACACAAGCTCCAATAAACACTATTTCTTTTAAAGAAACCCACTACCTTATATATAAAGATAAAATACACGTCAAATTTTAATTGATAAATAAGATAAAGAGAAAACAACAAAAATTAACGACAAAAAACATAAAACAATTCCAGAGCATACTCTAATAGAGTAGTCTTACAATACATTATGTGACGGTTTTGAACCGGTTAAAGGGATCCCAAACCAATCTCTCTTAATTTGATACCCCAACAGCACTGTAGTTATCAATGAAATAAATCCCAATCAAACAAAAGAAAAAAACTACATAATATGGAAAGGGAGACATGTGTACTAGAAATGACTAACAGTTAGAACAATAGACTTTTGTTGGCAAAACGATAAACGTCTCAAGAATAATCAAGATCTGCCATTAATGGTTTAATAACTGTCTTAAATAGGCGGGCGAGATTAGCAGTTATATATTACTGACAGCCCATAAACTTAAAAATCATACTTGTTTAGTAAAATGTATTAAATTATGTTACAGTACTGAAATAAAACATAAGATGATGTAAAACGAATGAGGAAATCACGAACGATTGTAATTGCCACCAAATTAACAACAAACATGGTTAGCTACTTACGAGGAATTAATGTCAGCGTTTGGCTTGTACCATTGTTAAAAGCTCCGGGAACCCGGCATCTTAGACTGGCTCCTGACATTTCCGCAGAAAATTTTATTGCAAAATCGATTCGCTCGTGGTTGTTACATGAATATTTTGTAAGGTTTCGAAATTCTACATAGCTGTCCTTTGGTATTTCAAATCTTGTACCATTTGCATACATTATGTCGATTTGTAGACTGCTTGGAGGATGACCAATGTTTCCTTCACAAACATGTTTACCTGCAGCCCTATAAAAGTTACCGTCTGGAAACACAAGATCTATCACTTGGTCGGCGTTAAGTGTTAACGTTGGTACTTCCGGCTGACCTGTGAAAATATTTATTTTAAGAAGACCCTTAGAGATAATACGACGTTTTGGGAGTAGAACTATTGAACTTTGTAGTAAAAAACATGCTAAAATGTTTAACATGATGGATGTTTTACTTTTAAATATAAGAAGTAAATAGGACAGTCTAACATCAATCAAACCATTGTAAAAAGAATATTTACTGCAATGAATCTCATTTGAAATTGTAAGTTAAATACGCATGTAAAGTGTTCAAAATGTTAGTATACAAATAGAGTATTAGAATAACATTGACATAACTTAATTTGTGAAGAATAGAACGATGTTTCTAAGGTACCAGAGTAATTTGATACCAGCGATATGACATCTAAGTACTTACTCAAAACTAGCAGGTGTCCAGTTGTCCATGAAAACGAATTATTAAAACTTTTTACCAAACCCAATTTATATTCTCCATCCATGTAACACAAAATATTTTGAAAAGTTATTTCTACTATAGAAACTTTAAAGTTTGCATTTATATTTGAATCAGATTTTAAGAAATTTTTGGTTCCATTTTTAAATAGTTCAACTGCAAACAAGGGTTGATTAGCAGGTCCATGGCTAATTGCTATTTTATCGAAGTTTGACCTCATGTCCAGAGTACATATCATTGTTACTGGTCCCGTATTCAGTTCTGCTGTTACGTTTGTACAAGTAATCAAATCTGCAGGTAAACAATTAATGATAACTCAAAAATATGTGACATAATTCAAATTTTGATTAATTACATTTACACTATTACTAATTTGTACTTAAGTGCGATTTAGTTGACAACATTTTGAATTGTAATTATACAACAAGAAATAGAAGAGTATTATAAACTAGATATCGAACGGTGTTTGTTATATAGCATTTATTCATATGTATTTGCCACAGAGGCGACCATTATATATTTTTGTTAAAATAACCAATTGTTATAGAAGAACGTCCGTAAAAGGTATCAAATTTTATAACAAGGCTCGTAGTATATTTTCAAAACATGCAAATTTAAAGGCTGATCAATTCAAGCACAAGTTTATTATTACAGAAATTTTCAGTAGGATTTAATAGGTCTTTACTAAATTTGTAAATATAAGCATAATTTGCATTTTTTAAAACTTTGCAAATTATCACTGTTTTTGCTAAAGTATAGAATTTCATTTTTCAGATAATACGTTAATGGGGAAGTATTTCGTTTGTTTGTGTGATGCGACCACAACTAATCTTTTAGTTTTTATAGCCTTTTCATTTGACTTTAATATGTGTTTGATGGTCAATGATTGAACCATAATTATCATTATTATCAATTAGTCACAATTTGTTGATTGCGGAATCCGATTTGTCCTTAAATGACGTGTAACATTTCAGAGACGTTCCAACCACTACCTATTAATTCGGATTTATTTATTGGAGGAGATGGATTATGTTTTACTGTTTATTTTGAAATAATATATTTTTATGTATTTCAAAGATGTAATTTTACCTTGAATTTGTGCTTCAGTTGAAAATACTGACGATGAGCTTTCCAGAAGTGAAGACTTGGTTGACTGTACGTTACCAGCTGAGAAATACGATACAGTAGACGAAACAGTTGCTAGCACGCTACTTGCTACAGTAGGCAATATGTATCTAGTGCTATATAAGTCTGTTGAAGCAGACATAAGTTGTGTATCAGAGAGTACTATGACGGTACTAGTAAATGGTTTGTAATTGCTTTGCGATGGTGACATAATTTGAGTTCTTGGCATATAATATGAGTTATATGACCACGTATCAATTGTTGACGTATAAATCGCTTTGGACACAGAAAACATTTCTGTTTCTGTTTGCGTTGTTATTTGTTTCACAGGTGTTCGTGATTGCTGTCTAATAACTGATTCAGTAGTCAATGGTCTGTTGATGTTGAGAATACTTTCACTCGCTGAATTTTGTGATGTGGTCATCTGCACTGATTCGCTATACGATGGTAGTAATGGCGTGTCGTGCAATACAGAGCTGGGCATAAAATAGGTCAGATCTGTTTTTATCTCATGTTCCTTTGACGAAGATGGCAAACTACTTGGTATGTACTTTAGTGGACTGTTAGAGGTAACTGTTGATAAGACCGATATTGTTGAAAATACCTGGCTGCTATAGAAGGACATCGGTTTATCTGCTACAGAATCGGAAATAATATCTGCTAAAGATCTGGTTATTCCATTCGTCATGAATTTCGAAATGGCAGTGGAATAAAACGAGGAAGGAGCATTTAAAATACCTTCTGGTAAAGATGTTGCAAGAGGTGTACTAGATGGAGACAAGTTACTGAAGATCTTAATTCCGGTTGTAAAAGAGTTTGGAATACTCTCTGGTACCAATAGTGTTACATCTGTTATCGGAGATTTATAAGAATTTGAAGGCATCGATGTAGTTAACGCGGAATGGTTTAAAGAAACACTGGGTGTTGATGTGCTACTTTTCGATACATCAATGGCGTAGGAGTCCGCAAGCCCAGTTGTAGTTGGAACATTTATCGTCGTAACTATTGGTGCAGTCTCACCAGCTGTAAAAGAACTTTGAACACCTTCTGGTAAAGATGTCTTTGTAACAATTGTCATTGATGAAGAAACGTTAGGTGAAATCCGTATATCTGTCACAGAAGTGCCTTGATTATTCTCCGGAGCAAAACCAGTTGTCGAAGATCTAAAGAGACTAGTAGACATAAATGTCGTATACATGCTGGAGATTGCAAAATCTCCTATTGTCGTGGTGACACTTTTTGTATCAGATGTGAAGTAGTCTCTTAACCCAGTTGTAGTTGTAACAACTATGGTTGGATCTTTAGATTCTGTCTTAACAGCTGTGGGAGAACTTAGAATACCTTCTGGTACGGATGTCGCTGCAACAGTTATCGATGATTGAGAAACGTTATCTGTAGTACCTGTATAAGAGTTTTGATTACTCTCCGGTATGGCTAGTGTTGAAACTGCTGTCGAAGATTTTAGAGAACTTGTATCCATCATTGTAGTTACGACGTTATCGTTTGAAAAATCTCCAAATGTCGATGTACCACCTACTATTTTCGATACATCAATTGTGGAGTGGTCCTCTAGCCCATTTTTAGTTATCGTAGTAACTTTTGATGCAGTTTCAATTATGTTTCTGGTAGAGGTACCTGCAAGCGAGTCAGTTTGGTCTGTTTGTTTGCTAACTGATAAACTGTATACTGGTGTCACCGAACTGACCGAAACTGATAGATATTCTTGAGTAAAGTTCGTAGTTAGTGTATTTCCAAGCATGGTTGAGAAATGCAAAGATACATTACTGGATAT
Organism: Limnoperna fortunei; assembly: GCA_944474755.1. Lineage (NCBI taxonomy): Eukaryota > Metazoa > Mollusca > Bivalvia > Mytilida > Modiolidae > Limnoperna > Limnoperna fortunei. Next base: position 34,669,338 of record OX104119.1, read on the forward strand.
TTCGGACTTCGGGGTATACGTGTAAATCACTGATGATGCCACACTTATATTAAATACTGAAGTCGCGGAAATTGTTTTCTTGTAGATACTTGTTGGCATCTCAAATGATGATGTGGATGCTTCAATGTTAGTATTTTGAATTGGTGGTGGGCTTGTCAGAATTTCAATGACAACATCAATCACATGTACTGAATTTTCTTGTATTATGAATGCACCTAGCAAATTACTAGCTGCTTTAACGTAACTTTTCAATTTTATTTCAATTCCTTCTTTTGTAGTGCTTTGTTTGAAATAAACTACAAACGCTACAACAACACTGCCTCTCCTACAAAAAGAAGAAAACTAATTTTTGTATCAAATGATATTTTCTAAAAAGTATGCAATATACAGTTTTATAGTTATAAAAGGTTTCCGGTTTTAAATCGATTCGTTCCTTGTTTATTTATACATAATAATTGATAATAAAACATTGTTTGTAAATGTTTCTCCTTTAAAGTACCATAAAAAGAAGATTTATTTTCAAATACTAACGTTTAAGTACTCACGTTAAATTTGTAACTTGGCATCCATAATAGTTATCTAAAGTTCCATTATAATACACGTATCCAATCTGAAAGTATATACTTATCAGTGATTGGCTATTTTTAACTTTCATTTAATTTTCATTTTGGAATTTATTGGTGCAAACGAACGTCGAACAGGATATTACATGTGGTGCGTCACAACTTATCTTATAACGGTTTGTTAACCTTTTAGTTGAGTGAAGAGTTTATAAATAAATAATATTAGTTTAAAGCAATATCAATTTTCTAGTTAATAATATAAATATTTGAACAGATTGTTTGTCCTAGATAACTATTCAATCCTTACATAAGAGAAACCATCATTTTTAGCAATGCTCGTATGAATAAATAAAAACTGATTTTGTTTTCGAACTTACATATGTGCAGAATTCTGTTACAAATGTGCGGTATTGATTCGACTGTGGATTTTCGAAGTCCTTTTCGAATGTACTGTTTATTGTGATACCCATTCGTGCTTTAACTATAAAAAAATTAATTCATTGTTATTGAAAGCATTGTAAATATTTGTACACAAAATTTATCTCTAGTCAGTATTTTTAACGTAAAAGCTTATCTCTGGTTCTGTCCACGTTCTATCGTACTGATGTTTGATAAAAACTATCATCATAAATCACTACAGTTATCGTCATGGCATAGCACACTGCTGTTGTCACTTAATTTTCGGCACAAATATATTAATATATTTGCAATGCTGCATTTTTGATCTGTTTTTAAACATTATTCTAAAATATGGGTGTCTGTTTACAATTTCCATTACAAAGTGTTTTTGAAGTTTACAAAAGAATTGTTTGTAGCAAGCTACATGTTTTTGCGAAACATCGTAATTAAGTAAATGTAGCATGTTACGACAAACAGTGTTGGTTATTACTTTCAATCATATTAACAATAATAAAGAAATCATAGAGATTTATGTAAATAATTGTTAGAATGTGTACATATAGTTTTTGTTTTGTGTTTCTAAAATTTATAGTAATACTACAAAAAGAAGACTTACAATAACTTTTCCCCGTACTAGCATTATCTGCAATGACAATAGTAAAGTTCATTTTTTATGGTTAACCTCACAAATGTTACTTTTATCTTCTGTTTATATATACCTGTTTCAACAAGATTTAGCCTGATTATGCAACCCAACAAGCAACAAGATAAAATATGAATTTACAATGCGCTTTAAGACCCATATGTAAAGTTTTCTTGGTCAATTATTGACTTAAACCGTTCAGCGATTTAGTATCATGTCCAATTAAAAGAGTTAAATTTAGAGGAGAAAACTGCATATGTTATAAATATTTATATAAAATAAAAAACTACTTTTGTTAGAAGCATTTGTGTATAAACTGTACATATTATGTTGAATGTATGAATGTCGCAATTGTGCACGTCTTATTCGCAGTTTAATAACAATATAACACATGCTAATTTGCAAAACTATTATCGCGATTTTGTTTATTTCTTTACCTATATATGCAAATAGTGAGTGAATTTTGCGAATATATTTCTTTCAATCATTTTCAATTGATAATGTCTGACAAATAAGGTTAATATTACGGATAATTAATTGGTTTCTTACAGACAAAAATAATTTAAAAAAAAAGAATATTCTATTGAGAATGTTTTAATTATAATTGTAAACCGATTACCGTCAGGGACAGAAATATGCTGGAAATTTTATTCAACAAAATATTTGTTGCAAAGCATACAATTACAAATAAATCAATATAAGGTTACAGTTTATATACAGTGCAAGTGTAACCTATTCTTCATTGAAGAGTTTAAAATGTCATTTCGACCATCAAATAACGTCTATAACGTTCTTACCGTTTTTTGCTAATACTGTTAGGACAACAGTTGGAATTACTACCAAGATGACAAGTATGACACAAGATATGACCACACAGACAGTGCGTTTGTTACTTCGGGGGATTTCTTCCTTTATTGACGAATTCTTGTCATCGTCATTGGGAACAACATATGGTTCCTTACTCCGGAATGATGCCCTTAAAGATATCTGTTTAAAAAGTGTAAATTAAACATAAATTTAAATGTAATACAAAATCGTTTTGACTATTTGTAAAAGCTTTTAGTAATTTTAATAAACTTGTTGGTGTTCTACTCAGAAAGGTTGAAGAGTATCGCTACTATACCTGCTAAAACAGACAACAACAACGTTTAAAACATTGTTCCGGATCCAAACAAAGAGCTGAATATATTCAAAGAAAGTTGAGATAGTTGAGATTTCTATGGTTAAAGGTTTGCACTTGTTGATCTGCTGTTGATTCAGAATAATACTTATCATAGAAATACGCAATTAAAATTGTTTTCAATAATATTACTACCTGATTGTGTTAGACTATACTTGGTAAAGTATTATACAATTTATACAATTTTCTTCCCTTTGGACCATATATTTTCCTAAATTAATTTAGTTTGTGCTAAATCTGTCAACGGTGCGTATTTCATTCTACTCAATATAATTTACTAAATTCACTTAATTTGCGGAAACATTCCAGATAAAAAGATTTTCACCAGTTTGTTAATAACATAGCTTCAACCAAAAGTGTAAAATAACTTGTAAGTATAGTTAGAAACTGATACACCCACTCGATATTTCGTTAGGTGCCAATGTAGTCTTCTGGTTAAGGTTGTTGGTAATCGACTGTTGATCACGTGCGTGTCAACAGCAAAGTTGAAGTTGGAATGGACAAGGTTTATTTGCCAAATGGTCGTTGGATTTCAGTGGGTTACTCCGCCTTTTTCCTCCGATTAAAACTGGACGCCATGATATAGCTGCAAACTGCTCAAGGCATCGTCAAATCATAAACAACAACAATACATAAGTGCCAAAGTCCACAAAATGCGTCGAAAATTTTGGTAAATGGTTAAAAATATTTTACAGACAGGTGTGTACATGTATTAAGTTGCAGGAATTCTTATAACCCAAATGAATTTGGTAATCAGTCCATTTAATACCAAAGAGTTATGGGGTATTTGCAGAGGTTGAAATTATTTCACAGGAAGCATGTACTACTATAATGGATTTGATAACAAGCCACATTAATAGTAAGTTACAAGGCATTTAAATCATGTGAACTCTTATTACAATAATTAACTTGATAACCAGGGAATTTATTACTTTAGACTCCAACAATTTCACAAACATTCATGAAGATCAACGAACAACTATTTCACTAAGAGCAGAAACCAATTTGGCATGTTTTTTGTAAAAATAAAGGGCCATAACACTGAAGTGTGTGGGGCGATTTGGCATGTTATCGAACTTGGTTAAGATATTATGTTCATACACACTTTCCCCAAGTTTCATAAAGATCGGACAACAACTGTTTGATTTAGAGAGCGAACAATTTGAGGATGCCGTTTTTGGTATAAAGAGCCACAACTCTGAAGTGCCTGAAGCAATTTGGATGGTTGTCGACATTGCTCGAGATATCATACCCATAAAAATGTTCCCTAAATTTCAAGAAGATCGGACAACAACTGTTTGAGTAGAGAGCGGCAAGGCGAATTTCTCATTTTTGTTTAAATAAAGGGCCATAACTCTGAAGTTGCCTAAGCAATTTGGCTGGTTATCAATCTTTGTAGAGATAGTATGCCCATAATCATTTTCCCCAAGTTGCTTGAAGATCGGACAACAACTGTTTGAGTTACAGAGTGGACATCGCTGTGGACGCCGCCTTCATGTGTGTTCCAATAATGCGACCTATATTCGACTGGCAAGAAATAGCAAAGTTATTGTAGTAATGTACAGAAAATATTGCGGTTTTTATAATTTTTACATAAAATTGATGTAGAACAAATAATTGTTAACGTCTGCTTTTAAAAAATTGATACATTGTATATCAAGCTGTTTGAAATTCGAAAACATTAGATACAATCTGTTTAAATATAAACAGATACAAAAAATATATATCATTTCATAAAAACTAGAAACTCTGTAAGCAATCTTACAAATTGATTAACTCAGGGGTGTCCCGCTTCGATGAGATTCGGACGAAAAAATGCATCTCGTTTCAAAAACCGTAAATAATCTATAAATAACAACAAGCAGAGATTTTAAAAAAAAATTTATTTTTGTGTTTTTCGTAAATTGACAACTAGTTTGTCCTGTCCTAAAGTTATGAAAAATCTAGCTATATATGCTTAAAAGTTAACACTGCCAGTTAAAATCTTTGTTTTACGTAAGGTAGGACCATTGCTGTAGTTACTATATTTTTGGTTGTTGGTTCTAGGGTTAGCCGGTTTTTTCGGACTTTGATTTGTGGATTGTCTTTTATGACAGTTTCCTCGCTTTCATTTTTATTGTTAGGCCACTGTCTATTACACAAAACAAACAAACAATTTACCCTGTAATTCATTTGTTGCCCGTGGAATATAGTTATAGGAATACATCTGCTTACCGCGTGTTGTTGAGATTATGTTTCTTTTCTAGATTCAAAAAGGTGAAGTTGAAATATTTGAAATCAACAATATTTTCCACATTTTGAGATAAGGTGGTTTTTTTCATTTTGATAAGACGATTTTCCATAGAAATTTGTACCTGTATTAGAACGAAAGTGTAAACTAAAGCAGGCGATTGGTATGTGTTCGAAACCTTTTGGGCAATGTCGATGACGGTTTACGAGGAAAAAGTCTCGCGGTTTGTTCGAATACCATTATAAGCCACGAAAGCAGATGAACGTTGCTGTTAGAAACAGAAATTGATGCCTTACATTGTAAATTAGAGTAGCAAATGTCAAGGACAAGTGCTATGAAACAACTGAGGAAAAGTATAAAAGATGGATAAGTTATCGTGGACAATTTTGTCTACAGAATTTTTGCTCTAAAAAGGTTCCATATGGAATGATAAAGAAATTCAAGCAAAAAAACTGCATTCCACGGGGTGTGATTTTAAGTATAGTTCGTTCATCCTTACCTCCATCAATTTTAGTATCTATCACAAGTAGAAAGACGAGACAAGAAAATCTCAAACCTGCCCGTGGGTATGAGCATTTCTTGAATCGGCTTTCCACGAGTAATTTGATACTTTTTCTCACTAGAGTTTCAGATTTTTATGCATTTCGTCAGTATATTAGTAGCCATTTGCGTATAAGTTAATGTGACGTTCATGACGTCATAATAAACTGACGTCATCATAATCAATCTTACCCGTTGAGACATATAGGATCTAACACCGGTGGGAGGGCAGGACGGGAAAATCTCAGACACCCAAGTGAAAAGATTTCTGGTCTCCATCGAGGGTCTGTCGAGTTGGAGACCAAAAGAAATCTTTCACGCGGATGTCTGAGATTTTCCCGTCTTGCCCAACCACCGGTGTTTGATGCTATTTCTCACTAATTCGTTAAAAAAAATCGGGTTCTGTTCTATTGAAAGATGGCAACAAATAGAGTTTTCAACCCTGAACGTAATCTCCAGTGTACTTATGTTGCGTCACAGTGTTTGTTTTGATGTTTACCGCTATCATATTGTGGCATAAATTGGGTCATGGAAGCTCAGATATGCTGCTTTCATGTTAATATTTAAAAAGTCATAGTAAACCAACACAACTAAAGCAAATATTTTATATTTTTATTGCTGAACCGACAGTTGACGTCGCAATACATTTTTACGGGAAAAGGAGCGTGAAATTCTTATCGCACCCACGGGTTGAGATTATACAATTATCACCCTAGTTGGTGTGTGACCCGGTGATCTCTTTCCCCGAGAAAGTAGGTTCACCCGAGGGCTTGCCCCGAGGGTGACCTTACTTTTCGAGGGGAAAGAAATGCTGGGTCACATATCATCTAGGGTGATAACTGTTATATTATATCGAATATTTAAATGAAAACAATTCAATATTTGCAACATATTTTTGGACATTTTAACCTTTTTCCACAGGAAAAAATCCAGCCCATACAATGTAGACAGAAATATGTTAACATATAAGGATATCTCAACCGGCTAAAAATATGTATCACGCTGTCTCGTTAGTGAGAAAGAGAAATATCACAAACAGAAAGTCACGAGATATTTCTATACCTCGGTGAGAAATCTGTTATCTTACGATAGTAAGCACGGAATGTTTGACTCTAAACATCTTTAAAAGGCAATTTTAGTGCTTTGTATGTGTAATATGACTTTAATCATTAAAAAAGAAAAAGAACATTTTCAGAAAAAAAAAATATTTGTACTTAACTTTTTTCTTTACAATGAAAAAATATTGCATATAAATATATTTATTGCATAATAATAGATACTTCCTGATTTAAACCTTACTTTCAATGTGTATATGCATGACTGGTGATTTAAACACTTTTGTACCTATAAGTGCAATACAAAGAATAAATTAAGCACATTGATCTTACATTTAACGACTTCAAGGGTTTACACAAAAATACAAATCAATATTGGTGAAAAAGACTTCAAATTTTTATTTATACAACTTTGTCCCAGCAAAAAGTTTTAAAATCTTATATTAGGTAATCATTCAATGCTTTTCAAAATCTAAGGCGACCATTTAAAATTTCAAACATACAATTAAACTTTATACATTCGATTGCAAGAAAGGTTTATTTTTGCAGGAACTATACAATTTTTGTTTCTACACTTCCTGACCAATTCAGCCTGGGATGCTGTATTTATGTAGGACAAAGGGTGGATAAAGTTTTCGCTCCTTATTAGTTGTACGAGTACCATTAGTCCATAGTACTGAACATGTTCTGTGTGATGTGATATGATAGCACTCAAGCACTATAATTATAAAATGACTTGGTCACAGTTCTGAAAATATTCCAATAATTGCACTATATTTTAATCGTTATGTGTTATACGCAACCATTTTCATTCATTGTAATAACTGCACAATTGAATTATATTTATTTCAACAAAATATGTTATTCATTATTATAATTGTATTATCATTCATTTTCCGAAAATTGCGGCTAATTCAGAAATAGAACAAAGATCTAACTTCTTTTGACAGAATAGCTTATTTTTCAGGATGAATTTTAACAAGTTGGACGAGTTCCTTTGCATCTTGTTAAGGTCTTTCCCACTTCCAGTGGGAAGACCTTCTTGTTTTTGCTTTGATTATTTCTTTTTCCGCCAACTTTCAAAACCAAACAGTTTTAAAAGTACGCGACATATCATTTTTGTCTTTCGCGACAAGTTTTGGGCACTGAAAGTCTATTCGGAATTCACCCGGTGAAATCGAAACATTTTTCTTTACGGAGTTTTCTGCCCAAAACACCGAAAACCTTGTTATCGCGTAATCTCTGGAACTATAAAGATACAAGAAAACTGAAAGTGACAAATGTTAAGGAACTTTTGGGACAACTTTATGACATATTTTGGCTAAAAATTTCTCACTAGCGAAGGCAACGGTCTCCCTTGAATGTTTCAAGGACTCCGTTTATCACAAAAACTCACAAACCGTAAGTCGAAATCATGAAAGGTCTTCACCATTTGTCGTCCTGTGACATTCCCTTAAAGAAAATCTCAATTCAATTCAATTCATTTTATTTGATAACGCTCAGACACATTATATGTGTTACATGAGGTCGACATATAATGCAATATACAAACATGGCGAAATGAACAGGTTAAACAAGTTAGAATGACAATACAGTTCGTTCATACAATAAACAATATATTACAAAAGAAAATTGAGTTTTTTAATAAAAACAGATAACTTATTGTACAAGTTGACATTGCAGTAGGTTAACAAACCTTCCAACTTTTGTATATTAGGATATGATAAATAGTACTTGGGTAAACACATTTTTCTTAACTTTAACAACTCTTTAGATTGACATTTAAAAAGATAGTGAAATTCGTCTCAACTGAATTTTTGCATAAATTACATAAACTACCGGTTTCAATTGGGATCTTTAAATTAGACGTTCTTAGCTTTGTTTATCCAGGTTCTGTTATTTTCCGAAAGTCTAATCAGATAATCCTCGAAACAGAAGTATTTTTTTGAAATTATAATAAAATTGACCACGCGAAGAACATTCTATATCACTATACCATTTTTGAATAAATTGATCTCTTAATGATTGAGTTAAAGTTGACTTGATGTACTTTGAGTCGTAAAAATTTGGGTTGGCAAAAACATAGCTAAGACCCGAATCATTAAATATAGTTTCGATGAAATTCAGCCACTTGAAAGAATGGGCATATTTGTTTTTTAATGCCGCTAATAATTTATAAATTGAACTACTCAGTTTATTTTGGCATATTAATCTGCCCCAAAATGATACCATTCTTGTTTTCACTTTGATTTCATGAGAAAATCTACCAAGTTCACCATAAACCATAAAATTTGGTGTGCTTGTTCTTAATTGTAGAATACGTTTACAAAATTTTAAGTGTGTTTGTTCAATTTGTTTTAAATTTTCATAGTCCCAAATTTCACATCCATATAACAGAATAGGTTCAATGACAGAGTCGAAGAGTTTAAGCTGGATAGCAACTGAAATAGATTTATTCCTGAAGTGTTTATATAAGGAAAACAGAGACTTTTGTGCCTGATCGATCAACTTCTTTTTCGTGTCCGCAAAATTTCCATTATATTTCAAAAGAGTTCCCAAATATTAATAAGAATCTACCATTTCCAAATTTTCACCATTTAATTTAAATTGAAACTTAGTTTGACATTTACGTTTACTAAAAATCATAACCTTCGTTTTGTTTGCATTAATTTCCAATCTCCATATCTTACAATATGTCTGAAAAATATCCAGAGCTTTCTGCATTTGCTCTTCTGATTCAGCTAATATCACTGTATCATCAGCATAAAGTAAAGTAAACAGTTTAATATATACAAGAAATTCATTCTGACATTTTTCATATACAAATTGTAAAGGTGAGACATTCGAGTTGTCGAAAAAATTCTCCATATCGTTAAGAAAGACTGAACAAAGAAATGGCGATAAGTTCTCTCCCTGCCTTACACCAGTAAGACACGTGAAAAAGTCTGATTTTTCATTATTGAATTGCACACATGACTTAATACCATCATACATATTAATGATAACCCTGAAACATTTGCCCTTTATTCCACTATACTGCAATTTTTTCCACAACCCAACTCTCCAAACCATATCAAATGCTTTCTTGAAGTCTACTAAAGTGCAGTACAATTTCTTCCCGAATGAGCTGTATAAAGATATAAGAGCGTGCAGTACAAAAATATTGTCTAAAGTGGAGTGACCCTTTCGGAAACCAGATTGGTTATTTGAAATCAATTCTACTTCTTCTGCAAAAAAAAAACAAGTCTGGTGTTTAGAATCGAAGTAATCAATTTACCTAGGCAGCTTATTAACGTTATTGCTCTGTAATTATCAGGATCCAATATATCCCCTTTATTTTTATATATAGGTTTTATTATACCAAGTGTCCAGCTTTCAGGAATAATACCTGTATTGAAAACAGCATTGAACAATTTACAATAGACCGATATCAAGGCAGGAGGAGAGTTTTTTTAAATATTCATTCACAATGTTATCAATACCTGGTGATTTTTTGTTTTTTAAGTCTTCTATTGCATCAAATATCTCACCTTCTGTAATTTCGCCATTTAAAATACTGTTTATAATAGGATTATCACATACAGAATCTACATTAACATCATATTCATCCTCGTCTTCATCGTATGTATTCAATTGTTTAAAATACTCAAAAAATGTATCAATCGGGATGTCTGCATTCAATGTTTTATTGTTAGAATATTTAAAGTTTTCCAGAAATCTTTTGGATTTTTCTTCGACAATGTACGTAATTCATTTGAACATTTGATACAATGCAAAGCTTTTATTCAATTCTTGTCTAAATTCTTTCGCCTTTAGATTTAAGAGATTTTTTGTTTCAGTTGACTTATCTTGCTTATATTTAAATTTCACTTTGTGGAATGCATCCCGCTTGACTTTACAATTTTTATTAAACCATGGTTTATTATCAGCATTTTTATTTTTAAAACTATTTCTATGTACAAAAACTGACGAAGCACTGGAAGTTAACAAAGTTTCGATTTTATTCACTATATCATTCACGTGATCAGAAGTTAATAAAGTGTAATCGTCAATGTTATTCAGTACATTGTTTACTTCTATTAATAACGGGGACTGCTCGATTACACCTGTAAATACTTGTGCTTTTTCTGGCTTCCAAACTACACGTATATTATTTTTTTCATTACAATTATCCGATGGATTAACATTTGGAATTATATTATTCGGAAAATGGAAGGTTACGTGTATTCTATTGTGAACGTCAGAAAACATTGGATTAAAATCTACAATTTCAAATTCAGAAACTAATTTAAAAACACATGGAGTAAGTAATAAATAATCAACAAGACTTACCCCCTTACATGTTGTTTGACCAATAAATTTGTCATTGTGGAGTCTGTCATTAGCTATACAAAGGTTACATCTCTTACATAATTCAATTAATTTTAGACCGTGTTTATTAACTCTAGTATTGTCTTTACTATAACGCCACTGTGTATAATTGTTTCATAAAAAGAATTGTTTTCATTATTTACAATAATATCGTCTGAGATATTTAAAATACAAAAAGATTTTCATCGGGTATCACAATATCATTCAATTTAACAATTTTAGAATTAAAGTCACCTATAAGTGCAACAAGTTTTGTATTTTGTGTAAAATTTATTAAATCATTTTCAATTTCAGTAAACGCTTCTTCAGTGGAATATTTAGTATATTCTGGTGGCACATAGATACAACCTATTAAAAAGTTGTCATTGAGCTGTGTAAGCTCATGTGATATTTCTAGCCATAAAACAAACTCTGAATCACAATTTCTAAAATGTAGGTATTTTTCTAAATTCTTTTTATAAATAACAATGGTACCACCTGATTTCTTGTCACATGTTTTCCTATGTTTAGTGTAATAAGAATATTCATTGGGTAATTTAATATCATCAAATTTATCAGTTTTTGTTTCAGTAAAAACAAGAATATCATATGTATTAATAAGTAAGTCGAAATCGGGGTTCAAAAGCTTAGATTTGAGTCCACGTACATTCAGATGAGTAATATTCAGTTTATTTAGAAATCCATTGTTATTGTCTGATGCGTTGTACTATCGAATGTGTATAAACGGCCGTCATTGCGGGTTGTTGGTTCGTATGGTCGGCCGTCCACTATCAGTTTGTCATATACCATTGTAGCGCGTTTACCCATTCTCTGGAATTCTTTGAGTTTCGGGTACAGTTTTTTCCTTCTTTCAGCTATTTCAGCCTTGTACTGTTGTGATATTGAGTATTTTGGCTTTTGTTTAAGTTTTAAAGGTTATTTTCGTACACGTTCGTGGTCCTTGTAATTTGTGAATTTAGCAATTATGCTGCGTGGTTTGCCATCGGTTCTGTTTCGCAAGCGGTGAACATTATGGAAATCAACAAATGAAATATTTGGAATTTCGAGTTCCGTGTGTAAGAAGTGTTGTAGCACAGCTTCAGTATTCTCATTTTCATAGTCTGTTTGTTCTATACCACTGAATATCAGGTTGTACTTCATGGAGTGTTTCTGAAGCTTAAGAAAGTTCTTCTTTAAATCAAAATTTTCATTTTCAAGTTCGTAATTTATATTTTCCAGTTTTGTCATTCTATCGGCTATATCATGGTGGTGACTTTCCTCCTTTGCTAAAATTTCATCCTGAACTTTTTGAATACTTTTTATTTCGTTTCAGCTAATTGTTTTTCGAATTTATCAAACTTTTCACTCAGTTTATCAATAGCTTCAAGTTTTGAAAGTTTTTCAATCATGAGTGTTTCAATACCCTCAAACCTTCGATTCATCATATCCATGTTTGCGCATAGCATCTGGAGGATGCTCTTAGAATCTGTGGCTACATTAGGTGGCGGTGGTACATTACATGGATTAACGGGTTGGTGATTTAGTACAGGCGCTGGTGTACTGTGACAAACGGGGTTATGCTGAGTTTGGAAAGTCAGAGGATTCATCAGACTAGAAACTGGATTTACAGGATATGTGACATTGTTTGATTGAAATTTGTTTGGAGATCCGCTGAAAGACGCATGAGGGCTCTCAAATATGACTCGTGGTTCAATAATTGTGTAAATGTGTGTTGTTGTGTGGCAGCCATGTTAACTGTTTTGCTAGGAGGTGTTAGGCCTGAATTGAACTCATCACTGTTACGATCCCTCTTTTTTCCCATCTATTATCTCAAAGTCAAAGTTCAGATGTGACCTCGACATTAGGCCTCCAATCTTGTTAACACTACAACTTAAAAACTATAACAGATAGAAGAAGAAAATACTCCTCTCATTAAGGCCTTCATTTGATGCATTTGGTCCCAAACTGTGCGATGAACCGTTTTCGAGTTCGAGCCCTTCACTCATTTCGGTTAATCCGTTTTTTTTGCATACAACTTGAAAACGGTTAGAGATAATATAGTAAACATAGGTTTAACATGATCAATAAGTCAAGGCCTTCAATTTGAGCCCAATTTCAAAGGTATCAAGGTCATACCATATCAACAAGGTCACTATTACAAAAAGTCCTTGGCAACCATATATTTTTCAAATCAGGATGATGCATCTAACTGAAATATGTCATTTTACAACCGCAAGTGGCATTTTGTCCCTAGCAACGAACACGAAAGTCCTTGACAACCATGTATTGTTTAATTCAGGACCATAGAAATAGTCTCTTTTTGCTTAAAATGGCCCAGCGACCAATGTAGTCAAGTTCAAAACAACAGATGAAGAAAAATTAATTTCTTAGAGGAATCTGGGAAAGACCTTTCTAATTGTTCTTGAACAATTAGCCTTATCTTTATGTTTGTTATTTTCTCGATTTTCGTTCAAAATTCTTGAAATTCAATTCTAATTTATCAATTGTACAATAAATAAACTGCAGCCTGAAATACCTGACAAATTTAAATTTATTTTGTAAATTCTAAACTATTTTAAATATCACTTGCAATGGTGTTCTTTTCACCTCTGTAATCTTATACTTAAAATGAAATGTCGCCACCTAACAGATAAAACAAAATTTAGTTAGTTAGAGTCGTCATACATAGTTACGTCAAATATACCTTTATACAAAAATATATATTTATTATATGCAGCGTTCAGTGTTATTATCTGTTTGTTCGATAAATGTAAAACAATTCTTCCAGAAACGGAATTAATACATTTTTACATTCGATAAATAATTCATTCAGAACACCATCAATCCCATGGCTTTTTCCACGCTTCAACTTAGAAATAGCCTTCAGAACTTCTTCTTGAGTAATGTAACTGTCTAATTAATAAGTAAGTCGAAATCGGGGTTCAAAAGCTTAGATTTGAGTCCACGTACATTCAGATGAGTAATATTCAGTTTATTTAGAAATCCATTGTTATTGTCTGATGCGTTGTACTATCGAATGTGTATAAACGGCCGTCATTGCGGGTTGTTGGTTCGTATGGTCGGCCGTCCACTATCAGTTTGTCATATACCATTGTAGCGCGTTTACCCATTCTCTGGAATTCTTTGAGTTTCGGGTACAGTTTTTTCCTTCTTTCAGCTATTTCAGCCTTGTACTGTTGTGATATTGAGTATTTTGGCTTTTGTTTAAGTTTTAAAGGTTATTTTCGTACACGTTCGTGGTCCTTGTAATTTGTGAATTTAGCAATTATGCTGCGTGGTTTGCCATCGGTTCTGTTTCGCAAGCGGTGAACATTATGGAAATCAACAAATGAAATATTTGGAATTTCGAGTTCCGTGTGTAAGAAGTGTTTTAGCACAGCTTCAGTATTCTCATTTTCATAGTCTGTTTGTTCTATACCACTGAATATCAGGTTGTACTTCATGGAGTGTTTCTGAAGCTTAAGAAAGTTCTTCTTTAAATCAAAATTTTCATTTTCAAGTTCGTAATTTATATTTTCCAGTTTTGTCATTCTATCGGCTATATCATGGTGGTGACTTTCCTCCTTTGCTAAAATTTCATCCTGAACTTTTTGAATACTTTTTATTTCGTTTCAGCTAATTGTTTTTCGAATTTATCAAACTTTTCACTCAGTTTATCAATAGCTTCAAGTTTTGAAAGTTTTTCAATCATGAGTGTTTCAATACCCTCAAACCTTCGATTCATCATATCCATGTTTGCGCATAGCATCTGGAGGATGCTCTTAGAATCTGTGGCTACATTAGGTGGCGGTGGTACATTACATGGATTAACGGGTTGGTGATTTAGTACAGGCGCTGGTGTACTGTGACAAACGGGGTTATGCTGAGTTTGGAAAGTCAGAGGATTCATCAGACTAGAAACTGGATTTACAGGATATGTGACATTGTTTGATTGAAATTTGTTTGGAGATCCGCTGAAAGACGCATGAGGGCTCTCAAATATGACTCGTGGTTCAATAATTGTGTAAATGTGTGTTGTTGTGTGGCAGCCATGTTAACTGTTTTGCTAGGAGGTGTTAGGCCTGAATTGAACTCATCACTGTTACGATCCCTCTTTTTTCCCATCTATTATCTCAAAGTCAAAGTTCAGATGTGACCTCGACATTAGGCCTCCAATCTTGTTAACACTACAACTTAAAAACTATAACAGATAGAAGAAGAAAATACTCCTCTCATTAAGGCCTTCATTTGATGCATTTGGTCCCAAACTGTGCGATGAACCGTTTTCGAGTTCGAGCCCTTCACTCATTTCGGTTAATCCGTTATTTTTGCATACAACTTGAAAACGGTTAGAGATAATATAGTAAACATAGGTTTAACATGATCAATAAGTCAAGGCCTTCAATTTGAGCCCAATTTCAAAGGTATCAAGGTCATACCATATCAACAAGGTCACTATTACAAAAAGTCCTTGGCAACCATATATTTTTCAAATCAGGATGATGCATCTAACTGAAATATGTCATTTTACAACCGCAAGTGGCATTTTGTCCCTAGCAACGAACACGAAAGTCCTTGACAACCATGTATTGTTTAATTCAGGACCATAGAAATAGTCTCTTTTTGCTTAAAATGGCCCAGCGACCAATGTAGTCAAGTTCAAAACAACAGATGAAGAAAAATTAATTTCTTAGAGGAATCTGGGAAAGACCTTTCTAATTGTTCTTGAACAATTAGCCTTATCTTTATGTTTGTTATTTTCTCGATTTTCGTTCAAAATTCTTGAAATTCAATTCTAATTTATCAATTGTACAATAAATAAACTGCAGCCTGAAATACCTGACAAATTTAAATTTATTTTGTAAATTCTAAACTATTTTAAATATCACTTGCAATGGTGTTCTTTTCACCTCTGTAATCTTATACTTAAAATGAAATGTCGCCACCTAACAGATAAAAAAAAATTTAGTTAGTTAGAGTCGTCATACATAGTTACGTCAAATATACCTTTATACAAAAATATATATTTATTATATGCAGCGTTCAGTGTTATTATCTGTTTGTTCGATAAATGTAAAATGAACACGTTTTATATTACCACTAATTATTCCATTAATTATATTAATTAATATTCTATTTTATTTAATATGCTACTTTTTAATTCTAAATTGGTTTTCGAAGTATTCAGTAACAATATCAGATCACGTGTATCAGATAACCTATCAACAACCCCCTGCAAAACATAATTGTTTTGCTTACAATAGATGTATGTAAATTTGTTTTGAATTCCCGAGGTTTTTTTTATGATATATATTGTATTCATTCATTTTTATTACTTTGAGCTACAAGGCTCATCAGTACATAAATTACAGCAAAGTTAACAATCAATAATATTACACATCAGAGAAAATAATACAGATTTGGTAAGATATTATACATTCAACAATGAAGATCTTATACTAGATGCATGGAGTAAAAATTTACATATATTGCGCATATCTTTTAAATTTTCAGTACTCAATAACTGTACAAGTTTAAAGGAAGATGGTCTTTTATAAAAGTAAGGCTTTATAAATTGTCTTCTTAAATCCAAATAGCATGAACATTGTAAAATGAAATGAAATTCATCTTCTACAACATTTTGTTTACACAAAAAACACTTTCTATTGGCTCTTTTTACACCACTGTAACGACCAGTTTCAACAGAGTATGTGATGCCATTCTTAACTTAGTAAGATATATTTTGTAACAAACATGTTTGGTTAGATACTTTTGAATACAAATATTATTAACAATATATTTATACAAGTAACATTTTTGTGAACTATTCAATAATTCAGACAAATATTGTTTAGCTTGATCATATATTCATTCTTTTATAAACAACAAAGTACCTTTATTAAGATCTAAGTTGTCCTGGTTAAACCAAAAATCATTCAAACCTAAATGAAATAACAACTGCCGAAGCTGGTGGACCCAACTTGCTTTATTTTCAATCAAATTTTCCAACTGATAACGATAGCAGTTTTTTAAAATACAATTTTTAGACAACAAAATTTTAAACCAATATTTTATTATGTTGAACATTCTCTGGTATATCAAAGGATATCGCCCAAGTTCACAATACACCATCACATTTGTTGTACATTGTTTGACACCCAAAAGACTTTTACAAAAGTCTAAATGCACCTTTTCAATATTTTGGGCTTTCTGAAACCCCCAGATTTCAGCTCCATAACACAGAATACTACAAATATATGTGTCAAATAACTTAAGATATGTAATTATATTTAAGTACAAAAAATGCACCTTTGATTTCAAGGCAAATACAGCTTTTCTGCCTTGTTCACATACATGTTTATGTGCTTTAGCAAACTTGCCATTATAATTAAGCATAACACCTAAGTAACAGAATTCTTCTACCACTTGTACAACATTTCCATCAAAATACCATATTTCATCTTCATTAATTCTTCCTCCATTTCTAAACAACATCATTTTTGTTTTTTCTATATTTACAGTTAGTCCCCATTGCCGGGTATAAGACAAAAGCGTATCTAACAACGCTTGAAGTCCTTTTACACTTTCAGAGAACAAAATCATGTCATCTGCATACATTAATAAAAAGAGTGATAAATCCTTTACCTCATATAGTACATTGCCATTATTCAAAAAATCCATCTCAAAATCATTAACATACAGAGAAAATAATATGGGAGAAAGGACTTCCCCTTGCATTAAACCCGTTGAACATTTAAACTGTTCAGAATAAAAACCATCAACTCTAACACATGCTTTTACATGAGTATACATGGCCCGAATGACAGATAAAAATTTTTCCTGTTATTCCTATTTTTGACAACTTCAACCACAGATTCACTCTTGAGACAGAATCAAACGCTTGTTTGTAGTCTACAAAACAGCAATATAAACGTTTTCGATTACAAAGTGTCTTTTGAACAATAGACTGCAAGCAGAAAACGGCATCAATGGTAGAACATCCGGGACGAAATCCAAATTGTGCATCAGTTATAATGTCGTTAGCATCTGACCAGTTTATCAGCCTTGAATTAAGAATAGAAGTAAATACCTTTGCTAAGTTGCTTACTAAGCTAATTCCACGATAATTTGAAGGTTGCATCGGATCTCCCTTTTTAAAAATTGGAACAATTATAGCAGTAGACCAGGATTTAGGAAAGTGTCCACAAGTCAATATTCGGTTAAACAATTCTTCCAGAAACGGAATTAATACATTTTTACATTCGATAAATAATTCATTCAGAACACCATCAATCCCATGGCTTTTTCCACGCTTCAA
Source organism: Limnoperna fortunei (assembly GCA_944474755.1). Lineage (NCBI taxonomy): Eukaryota > Metazoa > Mollusca > Bivalvia > Mytilida > Modiolidae > Limnoperna > Limnoperna fortunei. The sequence goes on from OX104119.1 coordinate 34,687,616, forward strand.
CTTAGAAATAGCCTTCAGAACTTCTTCTTGAGTAATGTAACTGTCTAATTCTTCGTATATAACGGTATCATTGTAACTTATGTTTTCATGTTCAAAATAATCAGAATTTGACATCAAGCTTTTAAAGTGTTCATGAAAGTCAGATAAGGTTGCCGATGCTTTAGCTGGATGCTTTCCTCGAAAAAAATTATAAAACTTTTTAGGATTAGTTTTTCGCAACTGTTCTATCATATCTCCTTCTTCACGTTTATACGCACGTTTTAGCCTATTTTCCAACATTTTGTAACGTCGTTTGGCCACAATAAGTTCCCGATGATTGTCTACTGATTTTTCGCGATTAAAAGCACCTAACGCACAGTGATATAAATACCTAAGTCTCTTACATTCACCATTGAACCACGGTTTATCATCTTTTTAGGGAACTGTGACTGCACAAAATATTGGTTACTTCTAGCACATTCTGAAACTCGAACAAATGGCGAAATGATATTTGACAATTGTTGTACAAATGTGTCCACATACTTGTCTATACCGTCCTGTGTATATTCGATTTCACTATATATAAGTTGACTAAGCGTTCCACTATTTAGAGCTAAGTTTTCTGTACATAAATCCTTTAAATCATCATTCCAACGACAGCGCTCGAAAGCTGTTCCACTGGCGCAATACAAGCTATTATTCGTCTGCTTTCTGTAACATTTGCATTTCAACGCAACATGCAACGGCGCATGGTCACTGTATACGTTAAAGTCGCAAACTTTAAATGATTCAACGATTTCAAATTGTTCAAACGATGTAATTAAATAATCAACAACACTTCTACCACGAGCTCCACAAAATGTAAAATCTGACGCATTTCCATCCTTGTGACGGCCATTAAAATACGAAGTCCAGTGCTCTTACACATGTTTAGAAGCCTTGTTCCAAAATTGTTGATAACTGGGTCTGGGTTTTTTCTAACGGGTAACGATAAATCGCTCATATAACCAAAAATGTGGTTGAAATTGTCAAAAACAGCCCCACAGACTTTATCATGGTTTATAAAATCATTACCTATAGCAGTCCTGGCGTTCAGGTCACCAAGCAGAAATACCTTAGATGCATTAGAAGAATATTTTTCAATAGCCAATTGTAAATCAAAAAACAAGTCACAATCATACATTTTATAATACATAGAATTAGAAGGAGGCAAATAAATACAACCTACATAGTAGTCATGACCATCAGTATTAATGTCTCTTGATATTTTTAACCAAACAATAGTATCATGAATTATCTCAATAATTTTAATATGTTCTGATAAACAATTTTTAATCATAATATATATTCCACCCCCTTGTTTATGTTTACTTTTCAGTAAGGGAATTGACTTACAAATATAACCATCAACTAAATTAGTAAAATTGTTTTCTATCCAACATTCAGAAAGTATAATAACATCATATTCTATCAAATGCTCTGTAAAATTTTTATCATTTAGCTTATCACGTAAACCACCAATAATGTTCCAATACAAGTACTTGATACTAGTATTACTTCTCGATGTGTCCTAAGCCATATCATTTCCCTCTGCTAATAAACCAAACCTAGACTCATCAGACCGATCTTTACCCGCATACAGGTTGTCCTGATTTAAATAGCTACTTCGTTGGTCGGTCGTCTTTCGGGTCCTCACAACCCCTGGTACTGGTTGAGCGTCTAGCGGTGTCCGCGAAGCGTCATTACCCCGGTCCTTTTCAATGCCGTTCGTGCAGATTTCCTTCCCGTTTACGTAAAGTTTGTCCCGCACCAAGGAAGCCCTTTTACCTTCTTTCTTAGCCTTTTTATAGTGAGGAAACAAAAGTTTACGCTTGTCATAAACACTTTTTGGGTAATGATCTGAAATAGAAATCGAGGTATCCTTCAACTTCGGGGAACTTCTACGCACTTTGTCTCTTTGTTGTCGTGTTTGAAACCTTACAACAATAGGACGTGGCCTTGATATGCGTGGGGCTCTATCCTGCTTTCTACCAGAATCCTCCTTTCCCATACGGAAAGCAGATACGATTATTACTGGCTCAGAAATTTCCAAATGCGTAGAGCAAATGTTCTTAAAGATTTCGGCACAGTCCTCACCCTCCACCTCAGCTACCCCAAATACTAACAAGTTATCTCGCAAATGTTCATACTGAAGGGCATCTAATTGATCGGTAACTTGTTTATTTGCACCACGGAGGGGTGCATTGAGGAGGGGGTGCATGGGCATACTACTAGGCGAGGATTGGTGCAGATGGTGATAATGAGCCTGTTGTGATGGAATACTAAATGGATTCGAGATCTGTGACGATGAAAAGTTCATAACTGTGGTACCAACTGTAGTACCAACTGACCCAGGCGTATTTGTTTTTGTTTGAGACATACTCAATATGGCGGCCGAATCGAACGCACCAGACTCTTGTTTACTAAAAATTCGCTTACGTTTAGACGGTTGCTTACACTTATACACTTTAGGCCTCGGTTCCATCTACAGGCGTTCCATCCCTATTTTTTCACACCACCAAACGATAATATCATCCACTAAATGACAAAGAATTATGCAAAATGTTCAGGAGACCTGACAGCGTGTCCATACAGTCCAGGGGATCATGTTGACAATAATATAGATTGATATCAATTAAAGTTATATAATTAGGAAATAGTTATTTGTAGGAGTTTTCGACGAATTTTCCTGCGTCAAAAAATATAATATGAACATTTTACAACTTTAACGTTTTCACGAAAAAATAAAAAGATAACACACAACACATGTTAATGTGTATATTTATTAAGGTATAATACAGAAAAAATATTTGACTATATTTGTTTGTTTGGCGAAGCGCAAAATTTTAATTGTTTACATTTGTTCGTTTCTCTTTGTCCGATATTGGATTTTAAATAATTATATCGTATACAAAACCATTTTATTCATTCTTATAATCGCTAATATAAATATTGTTATATGATAACACACTTCCTGATTCAAAACCCTTTTTTCAAAGTACACAACAGGAGATAATTTTGGTAACAATAGCGTTGTAATCTGATTTCTTCAGTAAACAAAAGAAGTATTCATATGGGCAACTTTCATATTTTGTTAAGTTGAAAGATTTGTAAGTCGTATCGATTAATATCAGCCAAAAATATGTAACTCCTATTGTTAATTCATTCCAGTGTACAACGAATTACAATTGGTAAAAATAACTCATAATGGCCAGACAAAACAGAGACCCCCTTTAGTTCACGTTATTATTGAGTTTTATATATTTTTCATATGATATTATTTAATTTTATTAACTAAACTTTAAGGAAAGACATTAAAATTATTAGATATACAGCGTATAAATCTTTACCTAAAATAGGCAATATATTAAAAACAACCTTGCCAGACATTTGAATTATTGTTTGCTACACTAAACCATTTCATTAGTTCTTATTTCATTGGTTAAAATGAGTGTATTATTCCAGTCTAATCCCGAATTTAATCACAATTCCCTATAAACCACCTTGCCTTTACGAATGACACCCGTCTGTGATGAATACCACCCTCTTTAGAATACCACCGGGTCAGAACTGAAATGCATCATCCCTTTCCGCTATTGCATGCAGACTTATTTGGGAATAAGGACGCGAACGAAACTGGTGTAGTTTATACAGTATTCAGTAAAATGTAACATATATACTGCCTGCAATTGAGTGTGGTATACTAGATCACCACACTCAGAAAAGAATGGCACCCTAGACTTTGGTATTCTTCCTTCGTGTGGTAATTTAGTATACCACCCTCAACTGCAGGCAGTATGTGTATAATAATAATGATAAGATACTTCCTGATTCAAAACTGCAATGAGATATTAACAATTCACGTAGAAATCTTTATCCACCCATCAGCCATGACCGTTATTAAGAACAACCTTAAAAATCTTTGTGATATGTTAGGCATTATGGTGCTGCATGTGCATGCATTATACCCGTTTCCATTGTGGGTAAATAGAAACGGCAACGGACATACGCTTAAAATACCATCTGACAAATAAGAGCTTCTTGACATAAAGTGTATTTATATTCTAGGGTTGCATTTAAACAAAGAGGGCAAAATTTAAAAACGACTTTCACTTTATAAGCATCTACGTACCCTAGGCCATTGTCGGGATAAGAAATACCCAGCTTTTTCTGGATCCAACAACAATTTTCGCCATTGTGGCATCTCTCCTCGTTGTGTGTCGTAGTCAGCAGTAACCGATGATTCATCTGCATGATAATCTGAAGATTCTTTATGCTCGTGCGATATCGATATTTTAGATGCGTTCAGATTTGTCTTCGACTTGGATGCGCTGATATCGCGAACGTTATCTATTGGATTTTCACCAGTTTTAGAGTTCATGTACTCCAGCTGCGCACCGTAACTGTTTCCTAAGACTCTAGAATAGTTGTTTAGTCTATAGACTCCTGATCGACTGAGTTCGGCATTTGTTTCATGATCGCTGGCCATATTAGTTTTCACTGGTACCACCTTATTTTCCAAATGAGATGACAATACTCAATAATTCAAGAATCCATCTAAGCAGATATCACAATTTTAACCGTCATAGTGAAAACCAAATATTAAATATGACAAATATGGCATACGCGCGTTTATTTGTTCAAGCTTTTTGAATTTTAAATTTTAATATATACCGGAAAACCACAACTTGTGAAATGTCTGGCAACGATTCCCACAATAAACCAAGTATACTTATACCGATATTAATCAATATGTAATTATAAGTAGAAAAAAGGCACTTCCTGATTCAAAACAGGTTTTAAATGGGTATATGCACAATTGAAAACAATCAATTTGATCAACCCTTGAAATTCTAATTGACTGGTTAACAATGGAATCATGTGTATTGGTTTTAAATTGTCTATTTCAATGGTTTTAAAACTCGTACGAGATTGATATCATTGAAAATAAATTTTCAGTTTTAATTTAAGAGTTTTTAAGAATGTTACTCCGAAAAAATGCTTCTTATAATCGATTATTTCGTAAGGACTTCCTAAAGAACATAACACTGATCAAAGTATCATTGGTGTACATTTAGATCGAATGTATAGCATATATGAGAACAATATTGAAATATATACCAAAAATGTTACAACTAAAGGCCATATCCAATGAAATTATATATTTGTGTAACGATTGACATACACGTCGATTGCTCTTCTAGATTCTTTATCGTCCATTAAAATGATACATGGCAGAACAATATTCAACATGCAAAAAAAAATGTTAACGGATATAAAAGCAGGATCTATTTCCCGACAGTTTGCGAAGTAAAATTTGTTTTATGATTGTACACGTTTAAATAAACTATGAACGTTAGTTTGCTACAAACTGATCGCAAACATGTTATGTTTTTATGGATGTTTGTAAACTTAAAACTTCTTATCATGATTCTCTTTTCCTTTGCATATAAATTTTTCCTGTTTCTATTCAATTTTTACTGAGCACAAGACTGTCCTAAGACTAAGACTGATCATAAGACCATTTTGTGCTGTGACCTGTATATGGACTAATTTTGGTACAGCTACAATGACATGTACCCTGGTTAAATATTGTATTCAGTAATGCAATTTGTGTTAAATATTGAATCTGTGTTTAGTTTAATTTTTTATACTTTACCATGATGTACAACGATCCAAATAGGCCTTTCTCTGTAGTTGCTGAATAAAGAATAAAGTTAAAACACCCCAAGTGCAAGGAAAAGCTACACTGCTGTCCTTGTTGTAATAGTAAAGTGAACGAAATATCAGTACCCTTTCTGCTGTCTAATAATTGTAGATAAACAATCAAGAGAGAATTTTTGATATTAAATACGTTTCAAATGCCGACTGATAAATTGTACAAAAGGCATTTTTGAACGAAAATCAACATAAACGTTACCCAAAACGTATTTGAAATTTAACAACTATTTGTAATAAATAATATAAACAATAGAATCACGCATACATTGGTTTAAATTGCTTTTTAGAGCTGTATAAATATTTTGATAATACTATAGATATGGGGGTTACTACAGTTTTCTTTATACGAATGTTCAATTAGAACTTTAAAAATCGGCACACGCTTTTAAAATTATGTGATAAGATTCCTATTATACACTTGTATAAAAAAGTTTAAAAGACAACCTTAGAAAGCGGTTTAAAACTGCATATAATTTGTGCATTTTGCCCCAAAGGTGAGTTAATTACGAGTACAGGTAATATGTGAAAATCTTTGAACTTTATATCTGTATAACAATCACCGCACCTTTAAATACTTAGTGTTTACCGCCCAAGCTATCGAGGCTGTAGGGGACTCTGTGATCGAGTGGTTAAGGTAGTCATCTACTTTTGTTCGTGTGGTCTTTCAACACTGAGGTTGCGAGTTCGAGTCAAACAGCGCCTCCTGGGCCGTTATCGACTTTTATTTTAAATGACAAGGTCGGGGGTTTTCTCCCGATACTCCGACTTTCTACCCTAAAAAAAACTTGACGCTATAACATAACTAAAAACTTGTTAGACACCATTCAGATAAACATAACAAATTGAGACTGTAATACAGCTCCAAATCCGTCTTCGACAAAGTAGGTCGCTAATGATGTCGCTTCTTTGTGATTGTAAAACGTTTTTTAAAAGCTAACTGCTTCGTTTCATCCTTTTTTTAGGTTGTCTAGACATTATATTGGGCCTCGATGTTTAAGTTACTAAGATAATTAGCCGTCTACTATTGATCACGTGTCTGTCAAAACTGAAGTTCGAGCCTTCTACGTGACTGTACGGTGCGCTTGACCCCAACCTATATTGACAAGAATTGCTGGTTTTCTTTCCGAAGGTCGTAGTTATATGGCTTCCATATCCAGCAAAATTTGGTCGCTTTAGTATAGCTGAAAAAATGCTGAAAGTAACATTAAACTTCATTAAAAAAATTTCAGACATTATAAAGTCACATACATAATATAATTTATTCATAATGTTTCATATATTTAGCACTGAATACATGAATTGTGTATATTCATTAAAGGTTCTTCACTTCCGTGTATATCTACTCTGTATTTCATTTCTAAACCTGTATCATATATGTCGTCTCGTACCCCGTAGTTTAAGTTCAATATCTGATAAACAGTACAATACATGCCAAATACCTTATTGCATTCTGTATAATCATGCGACCAATATCAACCCTCAGGATAAGGCCCTCGACGCCTATTTTGTTTCCTTCTGCTAATGCATAATGCGATATTGCCACGTATCATTCTATATTAATGAAATGTCATCATAAATACCAAAGTTATACACTTTACTTTGCTAGAATTCGTCAAATTAAGGCTCACCTGTGCAAACATTAAAACTCAAACACTAAAGCATTTGAATTATTATAATATTTAAGAGCTTCAACAACCCCGTATTATTAATTTTGAACGGTGTTTAACGCCACTTTCAATAATTTTTCAGCTATATCATGGCTTCCTTCTTTTATTCGGTAGGGAGTCGGAGTGCCCGGAAAAAAAGACCGATCTTCGGGTAGGGAAATGGTAATCCTTGTCAATTAAGATTGGAGTCGAGCGCACAGTGCCCGCAGTGAGACTCGAACCCGCAGTGTTGACAGACCACCGAAGACCCGCCGAATTATTTAGGACCGACAGCGTAAATATGTTCGTAAGTTATGTCATAATTAAGTGTACTTCTGAGTGTATTAATTTGACAGTAATTTTCTACCAGCTACCTGGTCAAATCCTTTTTAATAGAAATAATATTTTTAAAACGTTTTGCCTAATATTACAGAACTATTTAATATCCGTAATTAAACATATTTTGTTCTGTCAATTGAGCTTCATATTATATAATATAAATGTGAGTCGTTCGTTTCATATTATGCATTATTTTGAATTTTTCTCATAAGTCTATCAAATACACAATCGAAGTCTATCAAATACACACCGATCAATCGATGTAGATAATGAAATAATGATACAATGCTTTTTAAATGTACGAACCAGTAACAATGACAAGTACTCCTATTTCTTCTACCAATAAAAACTGTACGCCATGATAAAGCTGGATTTTTGTTGACCTTTGCCGGTCGTAGAGTATATACTTTATGCTAAATTCTAGAAGTTTTTAATTTTACAATGGTTGTTAAGCTTTAAACAGCTGAAAATGTTCAGTTAGGGTGGTAAAGAGTTTGAACAATGTTAACACTACTTCAACAGGTAATATAGAAGTTTAAAAAATAATTAGCAATTTATTTTTAACCAGATACCGTGCTTTTATAAATATCAATTGAAATTCAATCAAAGAATTTCAATGTTTTAGGAACAATGCGTTAAATATACAGCACTACTGATTGGATATATCTAGATACAACCGATTACCCAAAATACAAACATTCATAGATATTGAAAAATGAAAGGGCCTCTGTCTGTCAATTGCAACGTATAAGTCTACAAAATACTAATTTTTTTAAGAAGGTGTCTCCCTTTTCTTTAACTTAAAGTGTTTGTACACATCTGTTAATCAATAATTTATATTTATCTTTGTTTCCGTTTCTTTGTTCTTACATGTGCATCTCATGCTCATTCTGTCATGAATATTGTACACATTTTATTTACCACGTTCTCCTGTTACACCTATTATATGTGTTCATGTGTTTTCTAATAAAACGTGAAATCTTAAAATCTAAATATCATTGCTAGCTAGTATTTGGTTTCTTTTTAGGTTTAAGACTGAAAAAATATTAATACGCTTGGATACGGAATCCAACCAAATAAGCCATGGATTCAATTTGCTCTGTATTTAATTTAAAGAGTCACCGAGATAATAAGTCTGTCAAACAAATTTTTTATTCATATAGAAATGTAACATTAAATTGTTTTTTAGTTGTAAAAAAGAAAATTTGGAACCTATTCAAGTTTTTTTATATTACCTGTATGTTTTTATCTAATTATCTCTACTTCAAAAAACTACATGTACGTCCTCGCAAGCATGTCAATTACCAAGGTATGGATTTAACCCGTGAATCAACAAATTATGTCATACTGTCATTTATATGTGAATTCTAAACAATATATCCCCCCTTTTCCTGTTAAATAGATAAAGCATATTATCAAGAATTTCGAAAAGATTACGCAAAGGTGAGTTCGAGCGAACGGACAAGTTGTGTTCGGCGGAAACCATCAGTGACAACGATTATTTTGTGTTGACAGTTTCCTTCATGACGGTCAATGGTTTCTTCTGGCTTCTTCAATATTACACTGGACTCCACGATATGCCTGGAACATTGCTAAAAAAGGTCAACCCAAATTAAAAAATAACACAATCTTGGCAATACACGCTGTGCTGGCTTTGTCAAAGTCGGTGTTACCTTTTCCTAAAATCCTGTTAGTGCACACTAATTTGACCTTGTATTGTTTGGGGGCGCAATTGGCAAACCCCATTGTAAGTAAATTATCATACCATTTTTAACTTAAGCAATAAAAAGAGCAAATACATATACGCAAATGTTTAAATATGGAACACAAAATTTAAGTTTGAAGACCCTATGGTGTTATTAAAATTTCGAAAAAAACCAGATGACATGTAATCTGAAGCAATTCCACTAAACATATTATACACATGGTTGAGTCTCAGCTGTTTAACTCTTTTTTCGACAGATAACATGTTAACTTGATCTACAATATTATTGTTTAATAATATCAAGATAACTTGTATATATAATTCATAAAGGTACAGCTGTAAAGCTTCAGCAGACATTAGTAGTGTGAACGTGCATGGATATTTTTGGTAGATGTTTCACATAATAGGTTAATTGTCGTTGTTACGCAAACTAAAGAAATATTTTTGGTCCGTACAAAATTCTTCATACTATTCTATTGGCAGTAAAATTTTTCCTTCCAATTCGTCTATCGAATTTCATCAAATGGTGTATTTTTCCCCCTTAACTTGTTAAATACCTAAATACATATGTAATACTGCTTGTTGTACAAATAATTCGGTCAAATAATAAATTAACCAATGAGAACTGCAAATACCTTGTTAATCAGAAATAATTTCTATGGAAACTCATAAAATGGATGAATTACATGGACTTTTTACTATTTCCAATACCATCCTGAAAAATGTTCATTTAATTACGAAAATTTTAAGAATCGAGTTCTTACAAAATTAATTAAACTACTACCAACGAACAAATAGCTTCAAACAAAGGGAGATAATTGCAATAATATTGTAATTATGATGCAAAACAAAATTTAAGTGAATCCTCTTGGTATTGTGTAATAATTGTTATTTATTTTATGCTTATCATTGGTTATAACTATTTATTGCTCCGTGTACACTGATTAAGGAAACTTTTAGTTTTTTGCCCATGTTAATTTGATTACCTTAGTACCTTTGATAATATTATATTTGTCAATACAAATATGCCAGGGAATATGAAAAAAGGTTTGTTCTTACGTATATTAAACACATCAACAAAATTCTTTTGGTGTAAATATTTAAATTAGGAGATAACTGTATTTTATTGGAAGATTTACCGGCATCAATTGGTGACATGATGGTCGGAAGTTGAGTTTACTGTCGACGCGTAAACGGAGCCAGTAAACGGATATTTCCGACCATCAAATCACATACATTACGGTTATCTCCATTCAAATGCAACGCCAAAAAACACTAAAATAACATTAAAATGGGAATTTTTTATTTACCGGAAATAACGTCTGCGCTTGCGTTAACTTTTGACGGCATCAATCGTGGAATTGATGCCATCAAAATTTTAACGTTGTTAAATCAGAATTGACGTTACATCAAGAACTGTATGAGAATGATGAGTTTACATGTGTTTGTTGTTTTATGGTACAATGTAAATTTAATTTGCATTTCAAAGTTGCCCCCTTGTTGAGGAGTAATCAGGTTAGAATATGGGAAAGCCAGAGTGCGAATCATAATGGGTTAATGTAAGGAAAATTGCAATCTCCGTGCACGAAAAAGACAGTTTTTGAAAAGGAGTAACCCCTAGCCGCTACAAAAGGCATAATTTTCTGTCTTTACCTAATGCTCAATGCTTTCCTAATGAGTCATAATTTTCTTACTTTTGTTCCATGGGTTTTCTGAATAGTTTGCTAAATTGTTATCGTTCACATTACAGCTAACATGCTGCTCGCTGGACGTTATCAATCAATGTTGCAGTAGAAAACTGACCATTAAAAAGCACAATAAATGATAACAATAAACATCACAACTTGTCAACATGATTGAAAATATTTTGGTGGGGATAACAATAAACGACCGAATCGTTAAGTATGGAACTCTTAATCCTACGTCACGTGTTAGCAGAATTTCGCGCTCTTTGACAACCGTAATATCCTGCACTAATTCCGCCTGCCGTTGCTTTCCCAAACCTTGAGGGGAATCGCCGAGAGATGTTCCGATAGGCTATTGGCACGTAATATTACGAGTAGTAAGCTCGTTCAAATTATTACGGTAGTTGCCCACTTTAAAGGGACTATATTTAGTTGATTCTAATATATCGCGTTCGGTTAACCACCAACCAAGTAAAAATTAGTATAAGTGTCGTTTTCAATGAGATTTTTATCGCTTTTTTCGAAGAATGTTTCATTGTACATACATTTAGTTATACTTTCAAACCAAATAAACATCAGTCAATAATTATTTTTATGTTGTAATTACAACTAAACTAAAAAATCATGGATTCTGTTTGGTTATATATGGTCTACAGAAAAATTCATTACATGCAAGTTAAGATGCCAAGGTCCTAGAAAATTCCGGAGGAAAACTGGTATGAACTGGGTTTGTATCTTTTTATTGCCGTGGTGTGGTCTATTTATTTATTTATTTATTTATTTATTTATTTATTTATTTATTTATTTATTTATTTATTTATTTATTTATTTATTTATTTATTTATTTATTTATTTATTTATTTATTTATTTATTTATTTATTTATTTATTTATTTATTTACCTCCACACAATATTAAACATTAACTATGGCAGTGGAATTGATCAATTGATTGCTTAATTGATGTTTATGTTGACATGCAGTATTTCATCTGTTTTCAGCGCGTTAGTTATAGTACAGTCCCTGGAACGTATAAGTTAACAAAACGCACGATGCACGAACGGTGTACGAACGATGAACGGACGATATACGGACGATGAACGCACGATATACGAACGATGTACGCACGATGCACGAAACGATATACGATACGATATACGATAGAAACGGTGAGACTGCGTTTATCGTTTTAAAAGATCGAATCGTCTATCGTATGGTATATCGTATTGTGCAACGTTTCGTTTATCGCATGGTTTATCGTATGGTGCATCGTTTCTTATGTCGTCATTGCAGGGTTGAATGATTGTTCTTGGTATAAATGGTTTATTTTTCAGTATTTTCTTCAGTATTGAAGGCATTTACTAGTTTTACTAGATAAATAATAATTTAAAAGGTACTTAATTGATTACGGAGCACAATCATGTGCGTAAAATTTAGCATCCATATATAACGCTATGTAATTTGTTATGGAACTTCGTTGATTAATAACATTACTTTGACCTCTGTTTTAAATAAATTTTAAAAAAATAACTTAAACCTTATCTTAATAAAAGCGTTTACATTCATCCGATTGAAAAAGCCGACAAAGTTAAACAATTCTGTCTATATGTTTTAAAAGCAGTAACTCTTATGCATGTACCTTTCATCAAGTTCCTATCTTACTAAATGCGCCAGTCATTTACAAATAGTAACATTGTTGCGGTTTAAAAAAAAATTATTAAACTTTTTCTGTTGCCGTATGTGTACCTGAAAATTTCCTTTTGTGCTGAGGGTAAATTGATTCAACATAAATCTTAGATCACTATCATTAAATATGTACTTTGTTTATATGTAAATTCAAACATTCATAATTCCCGAAAATAAGCTAAAATATTGCTTTCTGGAAGTCAAGCAATCCATCAATCAATCAATCAAATATTCATATATTTAGCTATAATAGTATATTCTTTAAACTATATTTTTATTCATTAATATTACTGACACCTCTTTCTAAAATTAAAAAGACCGTTAACTATATTCACAGACGCGTTTTTTTTTGTACAGTAGTACCAAGTTTGTTGTCACTACATGTTCTTTGTTTTTGATAGAACTTTTTTTGTTTTCTTATCTACACCTTCTGATTTTTCATATGTCTTAGGTGGTAAATAAGTGTGAGTCGCCGCGGGAACTTACCAATCGTAAAGAATGACACATTTGTATATTTAATGACAGGTAATTTTGCGCGATCATCCAAGACAACGATTCAGATTCATACTTTATAATGTAATTTATGAATTTAAAAGAAGTGTCTTTTAACAAGACGTTTTTTCGTCCCTGTTGTAAATATCGTAAAACTGTATGTAGCGTTGTGAAGGTTAATTCTTCTTTATTTCGAAAGTATACCGAACTAGCTTTAAAATCGAACACTTTAAATTACATAGGACGACAGAGAGAATCACCGACCCTGGACAAGTACCTGACAAACATGAATTCAAATCGAGCGCACCATTTGTTTTCACCGTACAATGTCACGCACGAAACAATACGTATGCATTTATAACATAGAGAATTCAGTTAAATAACATATGAGCTAATCAATCAACCTTAAAAAATAACAGTAATGTACTGCGATTTAAGTGAGACAAAAAATTTAAAGATTGTAATTAGCTCTGAATCAACAAACCCAAGACGTATTTCCAAACAATTCCAGGGGCCTCGGTGGCCGAGTGGTCAAGGTAGTTCGTCTACTATTGATCACGTGGTCTGTCAGCACTGGGATTACGGGTTCGATTCTCACTGCAGGCAGGGTGTACTCGACTCTAATCTTAATTGACAAGGATTGCCAGTTTTCCTACCGCAGGTCGGCGGTTCTCTTCGGGTACTCCGGCTTCCTCCCCCAATAAAAACTGGACGCCATGAAATAGCTGAAAAATTGCTGAAAGTGGCGTTAAAACACCGTTCAAACAAAAACCAAACAATTCCAATTGCCACAATGTCTTTTAACAGTTTAATGCGTTGTTAATACACTTTAAAGCTCAAAATATTTGCACTAAAGTTTACTATGAGTTTAGGTTTTTGATTACCTGAAAAATAATTTGATTTCTTGTTTGAAGCTATAAGCTACTTTCATCAGTTTTCAGCATGGGGGGGGGGGCGGCTCGAATTTTTAATGGAGAAGGAATAGCGAGAACCTGCTGGAAGTCCTTATATTTTCGGCAAGGAAAGAAGGATGAAGTCGAGCACACACTTTTAAGTTAGTTTTTAGTTGCACAGCATTTGAAAATTTCTTCACAGCACTTTAATAATACAAGACCATAGATGCATTTTGTGTTCCAAACATACGTTTTTTTTAAAATAAATTTCAATTTAAAATAAAATTTTAAAAATAAGCACAAGACGCGTGATTCGTCATGCACTATAAAGTTAGTCGAAAACGTAATTTTATTATAATGATTGTTACTATGTATAAAAGGTGTTATTTATTTAATGTATACGTGTCATTTACGTGTAGCTACCTGGGGTGCAAAGGTGCACTAGTAAGATACGTTAATTGTTAATATGTTAATTGCAATCACCACAGGTAATAGAGGATAACGAATCCTAGTCAACTCGTACCTCGACCAACTCGTACCTTTACCAACTCGTACCTTTGTATTATATGGTAGAATGAAAAAGGACATAATATGAAAATGGCTGAAAATATGTTAAACTAAAGCTATAAATTTGTAATATTTTTTATTATTTATTATCATATATAAAGTACAGCACTAATAAACTAACAAAAACAAAGCAAGCAACAAAACCATTAAACACAAGACAGGACATATATTTTATATTTTAATATTATCAACAGTTTGTATATATAATTTAGGCGTCTTGTGATGGTCCATTCAACTGACTACACTGCCGCAAAAGTGTGCTGGCGGAAATCTGGCTGCTAGAATACTAATCCCACAACTTGAAAAATTCCGCCTGCATGTATTTGGTAGTGGATCTCTGCTGCCGACTAAGTTTAGATTCTGTGATCATTTTCAGTTTGGTGGGTAGAAGAGTACCTTCTTCTTGCAATTTTGGAAGTATAGCAAGTAAAACGTCTTCTTCATATCGTCGGATCTCATTCGACGAAAATAGAGACTACTTAGGCAAAAAATTTAAAATGTTAAATTGACTAAACATTATCAAAACATTATTGGGGAAAATTTTAATTTCACATCTATTTTTTAAATATCTGTTCCTTTTTTCGATAATGCAAGTTAATACATGTTTACAGAATTAGTGGCACGCACGTGTGATAATTAATTTATGGTGTTTACGCGTGTAAAGGTAAAAATAAAATTATTTTCTATTCTTTCTACGCAATACACCTCCGCATTTTCTATAAAATATAGTGTTTTTGTTTTAATGCAATATTAATAAAATAGTCAAAACAAAAAATACAATTTTAAATTGAATCGAATACTCCGGATAAACAGCGAAAGTGTATATCGTTGATTTTAAAAGAACTTGAAAAAAATCTCAAGCTTGAATAAAAACTTGAAATTATTAACTACATGCACAAGCGTTCGTTATTAAAAGACAATTAAAAATAATAATTGGTTCCCTTTCTTTGTAATTTATTGTTGAAAAAGCGTAATCTGTTTCCAAACTGCAAAATTTAAGTAAAAACTTGCAATTATTAAGTACACAACAAAAATGAGCGGTAGTTATTAAAGAACAAATACAAATAATAATTGGATCCCTTTCTTTGTAATTAATTGTTGAAAAAGCGTAATCTGTAATGTTCGCAAACTGCCAAATATTTCTAAAAAGTTCGAATATTTAAAAATATTTGTTATCTAATATACACTATATATATTTATTAAGAACATTCTAAATTTAATATATTAAATGCAAAGGTACCAGTTGGTAGAGGTACGAGTTGGTGGGGTACGAGTTGGTCGAGGTACGAGTTGACCTGCACCCGAGGATAACGATGTAACGATGTCATACGGCCGACATCATATTTAGTTGATGGAAAGGTGGAGATACGTGTATTTATTTTAGATACCTCGTAAACTATCTGTTAGGGAAGACAAAGAAAAAACTCGGTATTTATATTTCATCGTTTTGATAGAATGTTATTAGACATACGAGTAAATATTGTGGATTAATGTTATAATTTTAAATCAATTCGGATGCAAGCGGTCATATTCAAAGTTCGAACAAATACATCAAGTTTTCGTTTAATTACAAACTAACATAGGTACTCATGAAAAATCCTTATATTTTAACAAACATAATATACTAGTCCCCCTTGTTACTTGCGTATGCAAAACCAGGCTCCTACATATATGTAAAAATACTCATCCATAAGACAGCTCAAAATTAAATATAGAAAAAATATTAAAAAGGTATAAAATCATTTTGAAATAGGAGTGTCTCATACATGCTATTACGCACAAAAGCTACATTAATTAACTCCTTTGAACATTGTTTTATGTCGCGGAGCTACATTACTGTAGCTATTGTACACAAGTGTAACGGTTACTGCCATCTGTAGCATCTACTATAAATATTTTATTTATAATATATCAATGAATTTATTTAATTTAAAAAATCGGTATCATATCTCCTGTTCAGTGTACCTGTTTATTAATTGTATCATTTAAGTGCATATATAAACTACACATAAATGGACATGTTCCCTAGGACAATGTCGGTTAAACAGCTCATGAGATAAACTCAACTCAATTGCAGTTTATATTATGTAAAAAGAACATTCACATCCTGTTTAATGCAATCAACTTTTTTACCTTTTTTACATCAATGATTCACAGTTATTTAAAAACTATTAATGCACAGTTATTATCCTTAAAGCAGAAATATGTTATTTAATGTTGCAGTTTACTAAACGTAAATAACGATTTACATGTACAATCAAATTACCCAAGCATTATACAATGTACGCTAATTTGACAAGACAACAATATGGCGAACGATAACGCAAACGATAAACCATATGATGTACGATAAACCATACGATATACGCTAACATAAACTGAAAACCATACGATAAACGATAGAACAAACGATCCACCATACGATGCACGCTGGTGAAAACGATGCACGATATACTACTATACGTTATACGGTACCATATACGAACGATATATGCACGATGTACGAACGATAAACGCACGATGTACGAACGATAAAATTGTTAACTTATACGTTCCAGGGACTGTACTTCAATAGCATTCAAAACTTCTACGCATGCACATTTTGAAATTTAAAGACATACGTTTCACTATATACATATAACCGCCTCCTACCCCCCTCCCAATTAGATACATGTAACTGCCCCTCCCCATTACACACAAATCAAAAAGCGTACATGCTTTTTTACAATATACTACTTTGCTTATATGTAATAACTTGACATATCTTGAAGAGGTTTATTCACGATTCTCCAACATTTGAAAATTTTATTCACGTTTCTCCAACATGAAATGAACAATGGAAGGCTTGTTGTTTTTACAACAATCAAATATGTCGTTGTAAGCCGTTTAAGGTGAACCTAGGAAATATATCTGAAATATAAGGCAAAATTATAATTAAAAAAAAATAATATGTTTTTATTCTGTCTTCATATGACAAATCATAATAATTAAAAAATTATTAAATTAATAAAATTATTTATCAAATAATTAAAGTTTAATTAAAGACCCACAAGCAGTTGTCAAATAGAACAAAAGTAAAAAGCAGAAGCCGTAATTCAAGCTTTTAAGGTCCGATGCCTTAGTAATGATGCTACTCCAGCACCAGCAATAAACGAAACAGATTGACTTAACTTCGATCGATTCACCGACTACAGCGACATCAACTGGGACCATTAGGACGTCATTGCTGAATACCAGCAATAAACGAAACAGATTGACTTAACTTCGATCGATTCACCGACTACATCGACGTCAACTGGGACCATTATTGCCGAATACCAACTTTAACGAATAACGCATGTAACTATACAGGACCCGAAAGAAAAAGATGCCTAGACTTCCAAAAACCCGACAAGACATTCAACTAGACAGAAAATGGACACAGACGCTTGCAGGGAAAAAAATTTTATTAGCAGATGACGAAATGCACAGAAAATTCTATGTTTTCGACTACCCGCAACGTGACCAAGTTAAACAGCCGACATCATTTATGGAAATGGGACCTTTTATACAGCACCAACCCAGATCACACAACTGTACATCGTCCAAAACAGAAGAAGTAGAGTAACATCGACCATGGATTTCAGACACAAGACTTGACTCATCAACCAGGACATTACAGTATTTGTCTACTCCGATCAAGCTACCTTCTGCCTTCACATTAGTATAAAATTTTTGTAAATAGTGTTTTTAACTATGTTAAATAAATATTATAATGTTTTAATTATGTTAAATAAATATAATTTTTAACTATATATGTTTAATAAGTATAATGTGTATAACTATGTGTAATAAATGTAACTATAAATGTAACTGCGTTAAATTTGTTATATGGACATATCTTTTTACTTAGTGCTGTAATTCAATTTAATATACATGATATTCTATATATATCTATCACGGGGGGGGGGGGGGGGGTAAACTAAGGATACTTTTTGGTACAGGTCTGCGGACGGAGATTTGAAAACCCACCCTATTCATATATTTTCGGATATTTGAAACGGGACCCAATCATATATTGAATGATTAAATCAGACCTATTCATATATTTTATTACTGCACATCCCCATTGACAAATTAGTCCATGATCTAGTGATGTTAATGGAACACTTTGTTTTTAAAATAACCGTGATTTGCATAGGCTTAACATGGCCAATATGAAAATTGAGGCATGGATATATTTAGATAATTTACAACTATACCCAATAATATTTTTCAATGAATAAGCTACCCATTTATATATTTTGGAGAGGTAAAAAAGTGACCCATTCGGGCCGCACATCCGTCATGTCCGTATTACCCTATATATACCAAGTTACCCTCCTCCCGTGATATCTATATATTCTTTATTGTGTCCGTTAGGAGAGTTCGCGGCCGGGGGGGGTGGGGGGGGGGGTAACTTGGTATATATAGGGTAATACGGATGTGCGGCCCGAATGGGTCACTTTTTTAGCTCTCCAAAATATATGAATAGGTAGCTTTTTTCATTAAAATATATACCAATGGGTAGTTGTAAATTATCTAAATATATCCATGCCTCAATTCTCATCTTAAGCATGTTAAGCCTATGTAAACCACAGTGATTTTACAAACAAAGTGTTCCATTAACTTATAAAAAATTAAAAGTAATAAAACCATATATTAAAGATAAATTGTTTAAGTTTTATATGAACATGTATGCTGACAAAGTTTCAAATTGAAAAGATCAAAATAAAATCTTTCTATATAAATTTTTGAAAAACAACTTAGGAAAAGAATTTTATTTGTCCGATTATAAGTATGAATCGCAAATTCATCTCAAAATTTCGAATAGCCGACCACAGTCTTGAAATAGAACGTGGAAGATATAGAAAAGTCCCTCGTGAACAACGTCTTTGCTCCTTCTGTAATCTAAATGAAGTGGACGATGAGGTTCACTTCTTTTTAAAATGTGATCACAATAAACTGTTTCGGTCTAACCCCTTATATGACTTCAATATATCTAATGTTAATCCTTATCTCGATTCGCTTAAAACAATTTTAAACCCGGAAAATTTTCGACAAATTCAGAGTCTTGGCTCTTTCATTAAACAATCTCTGGAACTGAGGACAGGGGTCTCGTAGACTTGTATATTTTGTCGATTTTTCTGATTGCAATTTAGTTGTTTGTTACTTCTGTTTAATGTCACTGATCAATGTAGTATTGATTTATATGACAATAAAGACATTATTAACATCAATTTATCATTTTAGTAGTGAATGTACTATTTTGTCAATGGGGATGTGCAGTAATAAAATATATGAATAGGTCTGATTTAATCATTCAATATAGGATTAGGTCCTGTTTTATCGTGTCCGAAAATATATGAATAGGGTGGGTTTTCAAATGTCCGTCCGCAGACTTGTACCTAAAAGTATCCTTAGTTAGCCCCCCCACCCCCCCCCCCCCCCCCCCCGTGGTTAGCGAATAAACATATAATAAATTTAAATGCATTAAGACATTTTTACCTGAAATGTCAAATGTTGGAGAAACGTGAAACCACGCTTGAAGGATTGTTCAATTGATAAATTGTATAAATTACACCGGAAATGAACCACTCCATGTCATAATATATCAATACACATTTGTTTCCGTATGAATTGTATACGCTCGGGAAAAAAGAAATTATATAAATCGTTTTCTTAGCTATGGACGAAGGAGATTCTTGTTCTGAAAGAAGGAAGGATTCATGTGACGTAATAACCAAAGAAACACTAGCAGGTAAATATGATAATTATTGTTGAAAAAATACACTAACAACTTAACCTACACAGACATATAAATGAGAATATACACCTAGAAATTGACCAAATTCAACCATTTATCCCAGAGGTGTTTCGTCATATTTTCTCATTTATATAGTACCTCTACATTTTAGTTGCAATGAATTTGTATGTTTTCCCCAAAGCTGTTATTTAATCTACGCGTTTACATTTAACGAGTTCAGAGTTA
This sequence comes from Limnoperna fortunei, assembly GCA_944474755.1. Classification (NCBI taxonomy): domain Eukaryota; kingdom Metazoa; phylum Mollusca; class Bivalvia; order Mytilida; family Modiolidae; genus Limnoperna; species Limnoperna fortunei. The sequence continues at coordinate 34,708,376 of OX104119.1, forward strand.
AACGTCAAATGTAATCAAGTTTGATTCTTTTGTTCATGCAACCGGCATGACCGGAGAACATGTTATGTGTAGTGAAGTTTATTTTACAGGCAAATTGTCTTTCTGAGCATTTTGATCTATGTAATACATAAGCATTTATGGATTTGTTTTTCGTATTGTGGCATCGAGGTTTTATTGGGGGAAAGGCGATGAACCCGTAGAAAACTTGACCTGCGAGAGGACAACTGGGAATCGTTGCCAATAATGATTGAGGGGCCTCTGTGGACGAGTGGTCAAGGTAGTTCGCCTACTATTGATCACGTTGTCTTTCAACACTGAGGTTGCGGGTTCATGTCTGATTGAGCAGGGTGTACTCGACTCAAATCTTAACTGGCAAGAATTGCCAGTTTTCTCCCGTAGGTAGGGGTTTTCCTACGGGTACATCAGCTTCCTCGCCCCGTTAAAGCTGGACGCCATGATATAGCTTAAAAATGGTTATAAGTGGCGTTAAAAATAATTCAAAACAAAAACAAAATCAATAATGATAGAGTCGAGTCAACCTGCTCGCAATAGGACACGAACTCGCAAGCAAAGTGTTAACAGGCACGTAATAAATAGTAGATGACTAACTACCGTTACAACTTGACCACCTATGCCTCCTGACGGTAGCAATTCGGGGTTTGTTAACTGAGTAGTTTAGTGGTAGGAAATGTCGTTTTTAAAAATAAAAATTAACATATTTGCCTTTTGATGTATTATTATACACTGTATTTTCAACTGATACATTTGCAGAGTGGATTAAAGGTGGTAAAAATTTGTTTATTGGTGCCGCCATATTGACAATATTTACCGCGAGATGTGCACATTGTTATGTAGGAAGATAAGTAGGCGTGGTATTTCCAGTAAAAAAAAGATAAATAATCCATTTTAAAAGATGTTTTTTCGCACTTTGAAGAATATAAAAAATGGCGCGATGTTTTAAGATTACAAAATACGCCTTAATGTGTTCTAATGATCTTTGTGTTAATAACGGTTCTACTTGACTGCCACAACAAACACATTTTATTTTTGGGATAAACTAAATACATGTGCACATTCCATTGTACTAGCGTGGTACACACGGGGAATGAAAATAAGATGAAAATACACCTTGGAAAGGTTTGTTTCGGAATTAACCAGAACTATGGATTTTCAATCTCGTGTTTCATCATAATAAATAAATAATCATTTGAATCAATATAATTTCACTTCCTTTTCCGCACTATTTGCAGGGTGATTGTTTTTTGTTTAGCCGCTTTACCTCATTTCACTTTCACACAACGCTAATGTTTTGAGGTTCTTCACAGGGTTATTGTATTAAAAAATAATGAATGCATTAAAATAACTTGACATTAGACGCCTTGGATTGCAGGATAAATTCATTATTGGCCTACTGACACTGACAGTTAGTAAGGAATTTATTTGGCTCGGCGAGAAACGGGGGTGGAGTGGGGGGGGACACATTCATGTAACCGTATAGCTCTCATTAGCGATGCTCGCTAATAACACAGAAAATACGTGGAACCTGGGTTATAGGTTTATTTTTGTACAAACAACAATGATATTAATTTGTTATAACAATTATGCTTCGGATCGATAATTATCGATACGATTTAATGTACTCTTGTCCGGACTTCGTCTTATAATATTATAAGTTATATACGTTCATATCCGTCGATATGTAGATTTTAACACCTAAAGTGTTCCAAGTACGCCCTGAGGAGTAGTCTATATACTGGTTGCTCGATAACAGTTTTTGTAAATTACTAAAAAAGAGTATGCACAATCCGCGAACACAAAACGCTAAACATGGGATGGACTAAAGAACAGAAATGTTAACCGTCTATATGGACCTTTATCCTGCTGGAAGCCAGGTACACTAAAACATCTTGCTCACTGTGCTTAATGGTAGGTTTTTTGTCTTATAATCAGACAATCTCCCAACTAAAGGACCACATGAAGATGTGCTGAGCAGCAATGTGGGTCGGACCCTTCCCAGAATTCAGAAAACATATAATGGTTACTTTATTATACTTTATTATGAAGATTTATAGATGCACTTTAATTTAATGCTCAATTTTTATATCTAATGCAATGCAATGTGGGTCGGGCCCTTCCCAGAATTCAGAAAACAACAATGCAAAGTGACCATGACAGATAAATTTAAATACACAAAACTTACATTATTACAAATATTGTGCAATTCGAACAAAACCATATTCTTGTAAAAAACAATAAATGTAAATGCACAGAGACAGTGAAATTCAGTTTTCAAAATTAAAATATTTGCAAAGTTAACGGATGACAATCTACAAAAATGAAATATGCTATATCCCCTACCTTAATGTTGTTCATATTTTGAAGATTTAATGCCAGGCGACAAAGGCAAAACAGAAACATCTGGACTGGATTCTTTGGAAGATATCGAGAAGCCAATTTTAACTAAAGAAGAAATGAATAAATCATCACAACGAAAAGTAGGTACCAAATTACGTAGTACATGGCCGCGGTGGCCTAAAGATTAAGGTTATAGGTCATTTGGCATTGATCTCTGGCGTGTCAGAACTGAGGTTTAGAGTTCAAGCGTGACTTAGTGCACGGTTGCTTGACTCGAACCTTAATTGAAAAGAATTGCTAGTTTTCGGCTCGCAATAAAAACTAGACGTCATGATATAGATACGAATCTGCTGTATGTGGTACAAATCCCTTTCAAACAAACAAACAAAAGCCAAATTACATATGGTCCGATAATTGAGGACGAAAATAGCGCTATAGTGATTTGACATTGTAATTTTACCACTTTTTGTCTCGCTTTGGGCCCTTATTAGACTCTAGCCCCTTATCATATTCAATAGTGCCCTAACTTGGACTAGCTGCGCCCCTGGCTTTTCTTTATTTGTTTGAATGAAGTTGGCAATTGTGTCGTTTTATTATTTCGTTTAGTTTTTATTGGAGAGGAAGCAGGAGTTCCCAATGAAGACCTCGACCTTCGGCAAGAAAAATGGCACACCTTGTTATATGCTTAAAGAGCATCAGATAAACTATACAACAATTTCTCTTTCTACAACGTCAAGGTGTTGTAGGCATCTCATTCGACTAGGAAGAATGAAACAAACCCGAACGCAAACATGACATAAGTAATTAAAGAACCTTAGTGAGCAAAGACACAATGCCCCACGCGTAGCCAGGAATGTTTATTTATGTATCAGAATGTCTGGAACTTAACCATGTTTCTGATATGGATACTACATCTGAAGTCAACAGAACTATATCAGACCTTAATTAGATCCTTGATATGTCATGGTAATGAACTGATGGTCAAGTGTGTTACAATACTTGAATCATTTGGTTTCAAGATTTTTAACATCTATAATGGTTGGCCTCTGATCATCATGTCAATTTATTCAGTTATATTTTTGGTCACAAAATATACGAGATTCATTGAAATCTAAGAAACAAATATATGATATAGTGGTAACTCGGCTTACTGCGACGTAGAATTGACCCGGTTTGAATGTTTCTTTACAAGAGATGACAATCTTATCAAGAGCGAGACCCTGCACTTTCCAAAATTGTCAATGAGCGGATTGTGCACAGATATTAGAAATTTTCTTCCAATTGATATTAAGCCAATTCAACAACCAGACAAATGTGCTCTAACTGGTTAGGTCTATAGGGATATCGATAAACCATTCCCTCCATATAAACATTCACATCTTCGTCTTCTAAAGTTTGCAATATGTTCATAGGCTTAAGCAAACGGACTCTTTCTTCTTGCATCTCTGTTGTGACATATAGGCCGTGTCTAGTGGAGCGTTTTAATGGAAGGGACAGAAGACGGTAAACTGCTTCTTGAGCAGACACTTCACGGCTGTTTACAAACTTGCTACCAACTTTCTTTAGCTGTAATCTTATATATACATGTAGGTTGGATGATTGTTTTGATGCAGCAATAAGAGTTCTCCAAATTCATGTTCAGGTTAAGCTATGTAGGACGCTATATACATAACGCATGCATACGGATCACACACATACTTCAAGTCAATGTTTACCTGCCAAACATTCAAAATGTCAGGATTGTAGTTATTTATATAGACATCTTTTGGTTCCCTCTGGTGAATACTTATTATTATTCTTAAGGGCATACATGTAGGTGTCATTTGAAATGTTTGCAAGTTCAAAACTTCAATAAATGCTAAACCAGCAACATTATGTTCCATGAGGAAACGTCATCAAAACATCATTGCCACTATCTTTAAGTATACTAGTTAGAAGTCGCGCTTCTCCAGGTGCAATACTGTATATCTTGCTTCCAGTAGCTGCTGCAGCAATGTTGTTAGGTTGCAGACAAAAGTCATATTTTAGTCCTCTTAGGTTATCGGTATCCATATCATCATCTGAATTACTGTCTTCTGCATCTTTCTGGAAATTTTTTCCAATGTATTTTTCATTTTGTTCTTGTTCATCACTTTGTTTATCATTAGTTGTGACAGAATCATCATCATTTCAAAACAACACTATTGTCTTCATTTGCATTAGTTTCATAATTTGTTTCATCATCTGGCAAGTCTATTTCAGTATTGGTAGTATTGGTACATGCCATAGTTCCTCATCATCATTTTGAAATTCCTCCTGCTATGCAGCATTTATATTGGTAGTTTATAATTTTGTTTTAGACACTTCAGACCTTTATCAACGGCTTCTGGACGAATCATGTGAGACTATACATGTCCTGTATACTGTTTATTCCGTTTGGGTTTTAAGGCAATAAAGCCCATATCATATGTCAAAGCTATAGGAAGTGATGCGCAAGTGTCTGTGGTATCCACAGGAACATTAACAACTGAACCAACCAATGCTTTTTGTTTCCCACTTGGCACGTTTAACAACTTCATAAAAGGAATTTTCAGGGCTTTAAGCCTGTTTTTCAAGTTCAGTCAGAGTTTGTAATTCTTCAGGTATAGGTTCTAGCTGAAGTTTATTACACACAGCTGTTGCAGGTATATTACCCTGAAGTAAAGACGTGTTTTACCTTTCCATTCTTCCCCTGTTAAGTATTTCCGCTCTTCTGAAATCAGTCATACACTGTTGGAAATTCTTTTTGATCTATTTTTATGTTTTATCACTTTCTACTTGTTGTGGTGTTCTCTTTTCTCGCCATTTTGTTTAGAGATAACGTCAGATCGTTTATCACTTACTACTTGTTGTGTAATTCTCTTTTCTCGCCCTTTTTGCCTCGAAAATGTATCAGATCGTTTATCATTTTCTACTTGTTGTGATGTTCTCTTTTCTCGTTCTTAGCTCTTAATCAATTTATTTCATTGTCTATCACTTTCTACTTGTTTTGGTGTTCTCTTTTCTCTTTCTTTGCTCTTAATCAATTTATTACATTGTCTACCACTTTCTACTTGTTGTATTGCCCTCTTTTCTCGTTTTTGCTGTTAAACAGTTTATTACATTGTCTATCACTTTCTACTTGTTGTGGTGTTCTCCTTTCGCGTTCTTTGCTCTTAATCAATTTATTACATTGTCTATATCTTTCTACTTTTTGTGGTGCTCTCTTATCGACCTTTTTGTTAAGTAAAAACATCAGACTATTTATCACTTTCTATTTGTTGTTGTGTACTTTTGTTTCTACTTCTCTGTTTTGACAGTGTCTAATAAACGCTGATTTTTAAAACTTTAGTAGTCTTAGGTTTGGTTTGGTTGATGGTGTTTAACGCCACTTTCAGCAATTTTTCAGCTATATCATGGCGTCCAGTTTTTATTGGGGGAGGAAGCCGGAGTACCCGGAGAAAACCCCCGACCTGCGGTAGGAAAACTGGCAATCCTTGTCAATTAAGATTGGAGTCGAGTACACCCTGCCTGCAGTGAGAATCGAACCCGCAATCTCAGTGTTGACAGATCAATATTAGACGAACTACCTTGACCACTCGGCCACCGAGGCCCCCTTTAGTAGTCTTAAGAGCACGTCTTACTTTCAAAATATTTCTTAATATTTAAAAGATTAGTCTGTTCTATGGTAAAGTTCTGACTTCGTTTTCATTGGACGATTTTTTTGCAGTCTGTTCTTTTCTGCTTTTGATAATTGTTCAACTAACCAAAGCTTGTTTAACTTTCCTTTTTCAATTTGAAATCTGATTTCTTTTTGCACATTAGCTAAAAATCTAGATTTATTGTCACAAGTTGATACTCAGTTTTCCAGATGTATTAATGTAATTTTTTCAAATTTATCCACCAGCTGTCCACATTTTGGTGTTGACATATCAATTTGCATAATTGAAGATATGTAACTCGTCTATTCTTTGGCAGTTGATAAATCATTTGAAAATTTCAATTTTGATACAGTTCTAGTTTTTTTCTTGAGTTCTAAACGCATCACTTAAATGTTCATCTTTTGAATTAGTACTTGAGTGCTTATGTGGAATTGATGTCATCTTGCTCATCATTATTTCTCTTTTTTCGTTTTATATCCCTATGATCTTTTCTCCTCCCTTCTGAACTTTTTTGAAGTTTAGGCATTTTTCAAAATTTGTCTGACCATTACTGTATTTCTGCTCATTCAATAACTGTCTCGGAAAAACGAAATACATATAATTATTATTCATAGTAATAATAGCAATGACTATCATAAATTAACGTAGAAATATGCATTATTTATTTCATCAGACGTCTAGTTCCCCAAAAGCACTTTGAAGCAAGATGTTATTTTCATTAAGTTTTATTCTATTTATTACTATTATTCAGTCTACTCCATTTTTTCGTTTTCCTTAAAATTATCATTCTTTTCTCTCATGATGAAATTGTTAGCGTGTGTTCTCGGAAACAGCTAAGCGATCATTCATGGGTACCAAACTTGGCAACAAAATAAAGCACTGTCTGTCGAATGTTAATGTCAAAGGTTTTAAAATTTGAAATAAATAAAAAAACACGTAGCTCCGTTTTGACACTGGAATCTTTATTACAAATACAGGAGTCATTGTCTAAGTTTATATTGTCTTTCCCTTGATTAAATTTTTAGGATTTAATCAAGGTTGATTTTAGATTATTCGCAAAATTCCACCTTTGATTCCATTTATAGAATATGCAATGGATGTTTGCCCATATTGAAGACTGCTAGTCATTCTCTTTATAAGGGTTTCTTAGTTATTGTCTCATATACATTTGTTCTACATTCCAATGAGAGGCCTCGGTAGCCTTATGGTTGAGGTGGTTTGTCTACTATTGATCCCGTGGTCTGTCAATACTGAGGTGTGGGTTTGAGTTTCACTGCGGGCAAGCTGCGCTCGATTCAAATCTTAATTGACAAGGAGTGTCAGTTTTTCCTACCGAAGGTTGGGGATTTTCTCTGGGTACTTCGGTTTCCTCTACCAATAAAAAATGGACGCCATGATATAGCTGAAAAACTTGCTGAAAGTTAAACACCAAACAAACAAAAAATACATCCCAGTTGAACAGTCATCCTCACATTCATAACAAACATAAAATATATTTGTTTCATTGTCATTTTGAAGAAAAACACAAATATTAAGTGTTCTGTTGGCAATTAAAGTAGTTGATAATTTTTAATGTCGTCTTATTTTTAAAAGTTTTCTTTCATATTGATTTTATCCTTGATTGATGGTTCTTTATTTTTTGAAACTCTTCTTTGAAAACTAAAAACTTCTTATATATTAACTTTAATAATGTAGTTCGTAGATTCTGTTCTTTTCCACTCAGACTTCAGGTTCAAGAATAACTAAAACTAAAAAAAACTTTATAACAAATTACTATACATATCAATAGAATGCAATCCTAACATTTAAAACAAACCTTAAACAATTTTGACATTGTTTATTTGGAAGGAAACAATAAACAATAATTATTAAGTCCTCTTATGATTGAAACAGAAGTCTTTGTAATATTTTTAAAAATAACTGTCATGTCGTCTTGGTTTAAAGTTTCAATTTGTCTGAAAGTCCAGGCTCGGCATTCTCTTGAGAAGGGACTGGCACTGCTTCTTCTTGCGACGGTCCTGGCTTAGTGTCACATTGAGACAGTGCTGGCTCGGTGTCTCCTTCTTATGGTTTTGGCTAAACTTTCTCATGAGATGGTTCTGGCTCAGTGTCTTCTTGAGATGTTTCTGGTACTTCTACAGATAAATCTTGTGATGAAAATAGTTCATCCGCAAATGATAGCTCAGCTATTTTCTTGTTCATCGTCTAATTTTCCTGCTTTAAATGTGCAATTTGTTTGTTCATCACTTTTAGTTGTTTTTTTTTGTTCTTTATTTCATCGAAATATTTATTATATAAATATAATATTGTTTCAGTAATTCAGCTGTTTTTAAACCGTGCTTCCTGAATCCCTTATTTTCTGTGTAGTTTTAATGAGGTAACCTAAAAGATATATTTTTTACTTGATTGATATGTCAGAATTGAATCACACCAAAAGCTAATTTGACATTTGAACTAAGCAGCCTTTCAGCAAATTGTTTGGGTTTTTTTTGTTTTGTCTTCCAAATATTTTGCTTTAAATGCATTTGATGAGACTTTAAGTAAATCGTTACAATGTGTTTAATACATGTAATTTTATGACTTTACTGACAAGCACCAAAACATTATTTGGAGTAATCACCAGTAAATAATGAAAATAACCACTCACGACAAAACCCTGTGCTATAAATAGTTTTCGAGTTTTATTGGTCATTGGAAATTGTTGATAGATAGACAGAAATTGAGATTGACGAAGTGAAAACTTAACAAATCTTATATGGCCAGAATAACTGTAATTTCATTAATCTTATATCCGAGTGAATACCATGTATTGCCACAAAAAGCATGGCATTCATCCATCCAACACTGTTTAGTAATTCCTGCAGAATCTTAAATCTAAAATTGGTGCACAATCCAATTAAGTATGAATTACATCTAGCTTGAGAAAGAACAACACCGCTAGGAGGTATTATAGTAATATATATGAATATGCTTGTAGTGTACAATAGTTTAAACATATGAAATAAATGATTGTTTGTTTTGATGGTGTTTAACGCCACTTTCAGCAATTTTTCAGCTATATCATGGCGTCCAGTTTTTATTAGGGGAGGAGGCCGGAGTTCCCGGAGAAAACCCCCGACCTGCGGTAGGAAAACTGGCAATCCTTGTCGATTAAGATTGGAGTCGATTACACACTGCCTGCAGTGAGAATCGATCCCGCAATCTCAGTGTTGACAGACCACGTGATCAATAGTAGACGAACTACCTTGACCACTCGGCCAACGAGGCCCCATGAAATAAATGAAAGTTACATGTGAATGTGAAAACAGTATATATCAATATAGTGTCATGCTTATTGTCCTTCCTGGAGCTTGATACGATTTTAAAATATACTTTTTAGCTATCAAACATCATGCGTTGCAATTACTTTCAATGGAATAACAAATAAGCTGTTGGTATTAAACATATATATGTCTGTGTATCAATTAATTCTAAGAAAACAGGCTTTGATATCCAAGAAGAACGTGAAAAAAGTTGATACAGCAGCATTGTGGGCTATTATATACACAATTTAATAAGAAAACATTATAAGGAAGAAGAATCATCCTCAATGGATTATTGTGGTTCCATACGATTGATGTATATTTGGAAGTACTACCTCAACTTTCTTTTGTTGGCATATAAGATGTACAGAATTATCTACACATATATGCAATGGTGACGCAAACATGATATCAATGAATAATGTACTAACCAAATTTTGTTCAAGTTTGTTTGCAGCTTTCTTTAAGATTTTTGCACATTGTTCTCTCTTAACAGATTTCTCTGAAAATTAATTCTATCCCAGAATTTAATACTAGTAAAAATTTTCCTAAATTTTGTGAAATTTCATTTAGATTTGAAAGAGTTTCAAGAAAATCTATGAAGAAATTAAAGCGCTATCCAGGCGACAACATTGAATACACATGTACATGAAAACTGACTGTCCCCCTCCAAAATATGGTGCCCTTGACGAAATTCCCTGAAAATCAATCCCGTCCAAGCACCTACTATGAGTAACAATTTTCCAAAGTTTCAAGAAAATCCACGAAGAAATGAAAGCGCTATCCAGGCGATAACATTGAATATACATGTACATGAAAGTTTACTAAATCCACCTTCCACAAAAATGGCCCCCTTGACAAATTTCCATGAAGATCAATCTCATCCAAACACCTACTATAAGTAACAATTTCCCTCAGTTTCTTTAAAATCCATTAAGAAATGAGAGCGATATCCAGGCTACAACAGCATGACACACGGACGGACCCCCTTCCCATAAATATGGTCCTGTTGACGAATTTCCCTGAAAATCAATCCCATCCAAGCACCTAATATAAGTGACAATTGCCCAAAGTTTTATGAAAATTCATAAAGAAATGAAAGCGCTATCTAGGCGACAGCATTAAATAAACAAGTACATGATAGTTGACTTTCACCTATAAGTAACAAGTTTCGTTAAATCCATTACGAAATGAGAGCGCCATTCAGGCGACAACAGCATGACTGATGTACGGACGGACGGACGGACAGACAGACGGGTCAAAACATTATATCCCCGGCACCTTCGTTGCGTGGGTTATAAATATCAGTTTATTTGTTATTTCTCTTATATTTGAGTTTAGACAGATGAGTTGTCAGGTAGCTTTTATTATTGTTTGATTCATTATGTGTTTAACGTCTAGCGAGAAGACTTTACATTTGAACATTTATTTAAATAGTAAAGGGTCTACAGTTTGCATATTTATCTTCAAAAAGTATAGCGAAGATTCTAAATAGACTGTCTTTTTGAACATGCCCAGTAACCAGGCATTTACAAGTTCTCCTGTTCATGGCTGTATATTTGCCAAAACTCGGAAAAGAACAACGTCACAATGCCGTTTCAACGAAAGCAGAATGTTTTACAACCTTTGTTGCTTCTGTTCCAGCCACAAGATGACCAAAGAATTAGGTAAATGTTACTAGCGATGTGGATCAAATCGAGCCTTGACCATGCACGACCGTTACGAAGCTGGAAATGGTTATTTTTTTTATAAAATTATGCAGTATTTTACTTTATATTATGGTATTATCTATATATGTATATGAAGTAATATAAAATAAATTTATATTTATAATATTCAATGTGAACTTACGACAGTTATTTGAAATTCTTAATTTTAGACACATGACGAGTCAGAGACCATCAAGAGAGAACTACAACTGCATCTTCAAACCAGATATGTCGCAAAGGAATATTTTGTACACACATTTGTTTTCGAACATCAACACATGGATTCCAGTTCTTTTCTGTATGGAATTTTGAAGATAAGGTTAATGATTCATTTTTACCAATAACGTATAAAAGGGAAAAGGAATCTCTTTATCAAAATTTTAAAAAATAGCAAATGGCAAATACATACAAACAAAAATGCATTCACAAATAGTATGCTTCGGAAATACTGATGTTGTATTGTTTTACTTAGGTTAACACCCCAGTCAGCAATTTTTCAGCGTGACGGCGTCTAAGTTTTATGGGCGCTTGAAGCCGGGTTTGCCAGACTGTCAGTTCTTGTCAATAAAGCATACCCTATACACAATAAGTATCGAACCCACAAATGGACGTAATCAATAGTAAATGATTGGTTTTTCTTCATTTTTATACATTTTTAAAAACATTTTTGGATGAGTACCTCACAACTCGGTCTCAGATGCTTACTAGGTGAAAAAAACGCAGATACACCGTAGGAATACAATAGTTTGATCTGTCGTTGCAAATAAGGTGATTCCTAGTGCCATATTATTCTTTGTCTTTTTAGGACCGGTGACCAACTATTATGGTTGAGAAATGAAGATGCTACATTATTGTCACATAGTGAAGTGCTCAAACTTGTAGAAACATTTTCTGATGCGACAGATGAAGACATATTCATGGTATAGTTACTTGCACTATTATTCATATTACTCATTACTTCTTATGTTAGACAGTATACTCGCTAAGACTTCTTCCTATTGCTCAAAGAAAATCAGTCTTGGGCAATCTGCATTTTGTTATTAATAAACCTTGTTAAGGTTTAAGAATTTCTTAAGACAAGAGATCTTCACCGAGGAATATGTTGCTAAGAAATAAGGAATATGGTGATGTACTTATTTTCACATGTGATGGACTGTTATTCTAGAATGACGTCATATTTACATATATGTATTTGTTTTCTGATGTTTTGTTGAAATTAAAGCAAACAATGAGACAGCTATCTTTCTTTGGTTTTGTTAACAGGTGTAAATTCTACACATATGGGTTTTTTAGTTGTGCTCATGTTACTCATTTTTGTTTTTGTTTATGTTTTGCGTTTGTTTTGTTGTTGTCACTTTTTTATTTGTCGATCGTCAATGAATAAGTTACATATAACGTGTTTGGTTTGTTGCGTTAGAAAATAATTAAAATTTGTTTTTGAACTACATTAGCATCCCGCTGAATTGTTCGTTGAAGCTTTTATTCTATCTTCTATAAAATGACATATCTAAAACAAAACTAGCAGTTCGTTTATCGGATACATCTTTTGATGATATATAATTTTATAAATCTTATCTTATATTCGTTTACGTTTACAGTAATTTTTGATTGACCAAAAGACATTAAACCGGTAATTCCCAGATACGTTCATACTTTCATGAACAACTTTTGGGAATTTACTTTGTTGTTGCTAAAGGTAAACAATTACGGCGTCCATGTGTCGGGTAACCTTCAGAGAATAAATTTACCTAGTGCACGCGAATTGTGGCGATAAAAATATCTTCGGAAAGTTTTTTAGTTGTATATTATTATTATGGAATCATTTGTTTAGAACATACACGAAAATATTTTATCATTACACTTTGCTTTAGATTCATGTTTCACGTTGCTGAATGAAAGGTAACAGCCGAATTCAAGTGTGGACGAAATGCTAGTGTAAAGGCATATATAAACATGATAAGCATGATACGATAAATTTGCGTTTCTATTAATCTCAATTAAATAAATTCTTTCAAATACACAAAATAACCGAAAAACTATCATTGATTTTCTCAGTCATAACAAATTAACGAGATGAGCACGATGCACGACTTTGCCATCAATTCCATTTTTAGCACTTCTCCTTCCATTTTGATTGATACATCCATCGAAAATTGCACTTTTTTTCCAATTCATATTAAAGAAAGAAAGTCTTGCTAAACTGTGACGTCACATATGACGGTATATATTAACCGCGGTACCATGAGAAACGTTAGTATACGGAATTCACGAAAATATAGTTTCTTGTTCTGTCTTCTTTTGTTTTCTTCTTGGTAAATCGTAAAATATATCTGTTGTCAATGCCAATTATTTCCTCCAAACCGACCATGTCTTCGTCTTCAAATCGTTGTGTATATTTTTACGCGTCACAGATTTTTTTAAAGTTGCCAGGGATAAGATAGTAAATATTTTAAAACAATTTATGAAGAATTATAAGGATTAAACGTATATTTTCGGTAATCCATCATGCAAAGTATGAACGAGGTCGACTCACTCACGAACATATCATAAACGCTTTTGCTTGTGAGTGAGTAGACCTCGTAATACATCGATGAATTACCGAAAATATGCATTTAATCCTTTAATAGTACCCAACTTTACATCAACATAACACACAATACAGTTATCCAATATAGAGACTGCCATCGAAACTATTTTAACTCTTTTATTTTAATTCCATTGATGTTGAGGCTTCAGTTTGATTGTTGGTTCACGAATTTCTTGGACTTTGAAGTGTTGATTGTCTTTTTGACAGTTTCATTAGTGTTCAGTATTTTATTATTACCTTAACTTAAACTAAACTATGTAGTTTGTGGTGTATCATTTCAGTCCAACTGGCGGCCGGATACTGATTATATAACGGATATTGAATTTAAAGTAACAATATCCGGCAGTAAGTAACATTCTTTTTTTAAACTAGACCAATTTACTAATAAAATTAGCTGACACAATATAGCTTAAATAGTGTAGTGTTACATTCAACTTCTATTGAAGAAAAGTTGCTGAAAGTTGCTTTAAACACCAAACAAAGAAACAAACTATTAGCAACTATAGGCTAATAACACTGGTCGACACAATAAAATATTGCAATAATATCGTAATTGAATAATGCAATAACACTCATAAACTATAGCTGAATAATGCATTAACACTGATCGACGCAATATAGCTTAATATTGCAGCAAAAGTATTCGACATAATAAAACTGATTATTGCAGTAAAATAAGTCGACAAACTTTAGCCTAATATTGCTGTATTAAATTCAATCTAAACCTGGCCAGAAATAAAACTGATTGACGCAATATAGCTAAACAATGCAATTAAGCCGTTAGACGCAACAGCATAACTAAATATTATTGCAATCACACAACACTAGACAACTTAAAAGAAGGAAAGGAAAACGGATCAAGTTACATCAAGTATGTTTTTAAATTTCAAAATGGTTTTCTGAAAGATGTTTGTGTATTAAAAACACATTTTGTTATGAGAAGATGACATACAATATAAAAAATTAAATTGATTTTTTAAATATTGCTATAACTTATTAAAATGTATGAGCAGAAGAAAAGACAGACCAAAGCCGTGAAACTTTCGTCCCGATAGCAGAATGGAAGAAATATCGAACAATTACCTTAAAGAAGAGTAAAGGTTCGAAATTCATGCAAGTTTTAGACGATAAGATTGTGTTCAGAAAACTTATCTCACCCAACCCTGATGACGGAGTATGCGATTTAAAACAATGTAAGTAATTTCTATGATAATCGATTGATCGGTTACTTTCTTGATTGATTATTGCCCCTCCCCCAGCCGTGTTTTTTGCTATGTTAAGGACGGGTCAGTAGTGTTAAGAAAAATGTTTAGTCAATTATTATTATTATTATTGCATTATTTGTCTAGCGGGGTTGTTTATACAGATACCTGCACCAAGATATTTCAATTCGCAACATTTTTCCAATCAATTTCTTTGATCAGAACAAATACACGTACAAGTTATTTTTGCTCACAATATATTGATTAGCTTTTACTTATCCATATGCTTGTCCTTCCAAATTTACATACTAAACAAATATCATCCAAACTGAGTTTTGAGAGAATACCAAATAAAAAAAAACTAAAACATAAAAAAACAACAAAAACAAAAAAACCAAGAACATCTTGTAATAAATATTCTCCAACATATTATCTTTTTTTGGAACAAACAAAAATGGCATTTAAGTATCTGTTTATGTTTTTCAATTTTGACATAGTTTACATAAGTTAAGTATTCTTAAAAATATAATGCACCAGGCATCTTCAAACCGATGAGGTTAAAGAACGATTTGTCGACACCCCACTTACATTGTTTCTTGAGGTAATAAATTACTGCCGACCGGATGTTTTTGACTTCAAACTTCTGCAAAGAGGATTGTCAGATTTCATATCAGAGGCTGGGGCTTGTAATACCGCAAAAACATGATTCTATAGTATAGCAGAAATATGCTGACTGTGGCTTGAAATCCCAAAATCAAGGTGATAAAACAACAGTATATGTAAACTATAACAAGGTTAACACTTCAAAACTGCATTGGACATGTATTAAACCAGTAGGGTAAATCCACTATTAATACATTTGTTCAAGAAAAGCGTATTCCTGTATTTGTATATTATCTAAGATCTAAATTTCTTTAAGGTCATTTTATAGAAGAGATAACCCCTATAATAAAGGAATTCGATGGAATGATGTTTGTGAGACACTATAAATCTGAGGAAAACAAAAATTACCTGAATGTATCAGCTGAAGGTTTTTTCTACTTTGATGTAAGTTATATTTTTTACATTTATTTTGGTTTGTTTTAATAAATACGTTAAGAATTTTAAATGAAAGTAACAGAACACATTTCTTTTATAATTTCACACTTTGTTTTCATAATAAATTAAATAACAACTCGCTATTACTCTAATTCATCCTCCATTACACATATCTAACATACTTATTTGAACCAATAACGGAATAAATACACATAAGCTAGGAGTAAAACTGTTATTTGTAAACACAGCAACCACTTGAGAACTCATTGTTTGTTAACTGAAGGCTTTTAAGTGAAATTGATTTATTGATTAACTGATTAATTAATTTTAAATAGAATGCAAAAGTATGATATACGGTAAAACTTTTGTATTGGCTACAATCCGCTATTTCAATCGCCACAAAGAAAAAGGAGTCATATTGTGGGTCGTATAAATATTACTTAATTTTTGAATAAATCGCGAGGTTTAACAATCTCGGCGAGTTTTCGGGTGGCAGATACTTAACGCACACATACAAAAATATTTTCGTAAAAAAGTAACCACTGAAATACATCTGTGTTATGTTTCTAAAATGTCTTTTAGTAATAAAAACTAAAACAAAAACATTTTAACAATGAAGTTATCAATTTTGTTTTTTCAGAAACTGAAATACACAATGTTTGAGATCTGTTACGAGGAACGAAATGCATTCTCTAAACTAAGAGAATATCAGACTGATCGTTATCTGTGCGTCAACAAGGAACACGAGAATGGACAGTTTGTAGCATTAGACGGCATCGGAAACGATTCCTTTAAGTTTGATATAAAGAAATTGAAGTGTTCTAGGAAACAAGAATGTTCTGATATTTAAATATTCCTGCATTCTGATGCTTTAATGTAAAACGAGACATAACTTTTACTTATGCATTCTAAATCTATGTTTAGTCTTAGAGAAGGTAACATTTCATTCATGTCAAACAAACTCATGCACTGAAGTAGATTGAAATAAAATCTTTCCATAACTATTGATAAGAATTTCTTTTTTTAATAATAACATCATATGGTTATTGCTTGACTATTGGTAAATATTGTCCTGAGCATTTGTCATAATGCACGAGCTAACGACAACCCTTTTATTAGATTACCGTACCAAATGATCATGTGAGCAAAATTGGCGTCACTTCGAGTCTGATGTTGATCCGATAACGTTCTAAATCACTTAAAGAAGTGCTCTGAAAATTTGAACAAATCTTCACCACAATGACCTCCTCAAGACTCCACAAATCATGCCCGCAGACCAATCAAGATGCTTGCGGGGGCTAAAAATATAACACGATATTAATTTTTTTATGAAGTTGTTTGTTTCTTATCTTGTACTAAGTCCAATATTTTTATATTTGGTTTAGATTAATATTTGACACATTTAATTTATTTTCTTGATTTTCTCTGCAACTTTTTCTTTCCGGTTTGTGGATTTTGAGTTTACGTGTTTTCTTAGGAATATGGTATTTATCATAGACTCCTTTTTGCGGTCACTTTACTTCTAACGACGATTAGTACCTCCAGAAGTATAAGAAGTACCTGGAGAAGAAAACCACCGACCTTCGATAGAAAAACTGTTTTTTATTCAGTTGAAAAAAAAATTGTGGAATCTATAGGAATATTCAGAATTTTAAACTTTGCAAAAAAGCAATTTCAACTCTTTATTTTCATTTACTTAAAACATTAAATATTTACATGTTATAGCTATATTATGAAAAGAAAGTTAACATTATAAATGATCTAAATCACGTAAGAAACATGATACATTTTAAAATTTGTTTGTAACCCTTAAGACTTTTTTAAAGACGCGTAGGAAGTAGATTATAAGTATAAGAGTGAGTCGAAAAATCGAACAAGTGGTCATTTGAAATGACATTTATTTTAAAGGAATAAGATAATAGAAAATTACATAGTAATTAGACATGACAGAAATTATTTCGTCATCAATGACTCTAAATCAGATCATTTTGTGTCTTGTTTTTGTATGATGATAAAATTCTAGAAGGCCTTCTGTAAAAGAAAGGAAAATACTGTCCCAGACCTTTAATTTCACAATGCGTTATACTGACTATATATGGTAACTGCACAGTTCATATAATGTGCTTCCTGAGAAATAATTCATGAGGGGTGTGATGTTGTGCTGATTTATATATGGGTTGGGCATTATTACTTTTGACCGAGCGTTAGCGAGGAATTTGCAGACTGGTCACTGGTTATATTTACTTTCGATTTATTGCTTTAAACTGTATAAAGCATAGGTCTCATTTTTTTCCTCCCAGTCAGCAGTGGCCTTTACTATTTATATTATAATTATTATTTTGACAATTTTACTTCTTTGAGGTTGAATTGTTTTATTATTGTTAATAGATTTACGATGATTAACTTGTTTAATCAATACTTTGCTATTTACAACGTCTTAATTGTGACAACCATTTTCAGAAACACATGAAGTGTATTCCTAACGCTCGAATTTGTTGCGAAGTACTACCACAACACGCTCAGAAGGGACTCATACAGTTGTATATGTTTGTCCGAGTCCCAATTTGTAATCGTTCATTTACTTTCGGCCCTTTAAGTGTATATATTAGATACAACTAAAGAAATTGAAGTTCTCCTGTCATTTATGTAGTTCTGCTCCCTCCTTCCCACAAAAAACCTTACCTTGTCAGATTTTTAGTATACTATTAAAATGTTATAACTAAAATCATCTTCCAGACCAAGTGTGTTTAATCAATTGTACAAACTACAAGAAATAGCACCACTCCATGTTTTTGTCGTTTTTATGTAAACAAGGTTAAGTTTAACCACCGTTTCCGTGTTAATTGTATATATGACAGTAAACTTCACATGAAAAACATTAACGGGTAATTTACTAAGCTATTGTCGAAGGTTAAACAGTGCTACTGAGAGTAAGAATGCGTTTTGTGATATAATGATCAAAGAAATAGAAATAGGGAAAACTTCATTTTTGTTTTTGTGATCTAATTTAGCTAACTTAAAAATTAACACTAAAACATAAATTGCTGGAGGAGAGATAGACAAAAGACGTAAAAATGTGTGTAGCAAAATTGTAAGGACTTAAAAATGAAAAACATTAAAACATTCGTGGTTTAAATAGATATTCTAGAGGTTTTCTGCTATACTTTTAAATTCATTCTGATCGTCCATTACATTGTAAACATCAACATTTATATGCAAATATATTGATAAGCAATAAATTAGCCGTCAAAAGCAGATTGGTTTAATGTACAAAGAAACTTTCCAAAAAGGGGTTTCGATAAATCGAGGCAAATCAAAAGCAGATTGGTTTAATGTACAAAGAAACTTTCCAAAAAGGGGTTTCGATAAATCGAGGCAAATCATTATCATGTTAATGCACTTAGAGGAATCCGTTTTAAAAGACAATTGTTTCGCGCTGTATATTTATGTTCTTGATACCTATTTTTCAAAAGTTTGTATAATGGAAACTATTCAGAAATTGGTGACGGCTGAAGCTTCTCTGTAATTTATGTTGCTTTGCTTCATACTTTGCCAAGAAAAAAACTTTCATTTTCTGATTATTGCCTATATTTTGAATATATTATAACGTAAATATTTAACCAAGCAGCATGTACAAGTGATCAATGGTATTAATTTACCGGAAAAAACTACTCCACGTATCATGTTTAATGTAAACAAGGTCAAGTATACCCACATTATGTCCGTGTCAATTGTATGTAATACAAACAAACTACACGGAAACATTTAACTGGTTCTTTTCTTGGCCATAGACTAAATATTCGGGAGAAATAATATAGGTCGTAAAAAAAATATTCCATCCCTAAATGAAGAATATCTTAAACATTTAGAGTTAAACGCCACTAATGAGTCTTAAGTAGACGAAACGCGCGTCTGGCGTAATGAATTTGTCACCTTGATAATTTTGATTACATCTTGGAATATTTGAGCTAAGCCAAGTAACAGCACGGCACGTCCGCGGTAAGCGGACTGAGTAGCAACTATAAAAAAGTTTCGGGTTGGGTTGGGATGGGAAAGTTTAAGATCAATATGTTATGATTGTTTACGTTATTTATTTATATTGACACTCAATGACTAAGGCCATTCTTTGGTCAGTCTGTGTCCAAATTTTTGACAAGAAACACCGTCATTTGTATCGTTGCATAATCTTGTAGACTTGTATATATATTTTGTCATATTTATTAATATAATTATTTTATAGTAGAAACATCTTTATATTTGTATCGTTGCATAATTCTCTAGACTTTAATATTTTTTTGTAAATGCTGTATCGTCATGTTGACAGTTTGATTGCGGTTTATTTTGTTTACTATAATTTATTTTGTGTTCTGAAATATTCCTCCACTCTCTCCCACCCGGGTGTTGGTAATTTCTATTGGTTCAAGTTTCTAGCTATCAATTATGTTTAAGTCTTTCCTAGGTGTGCTAAATTTCATACTTATTAAAAAGGTTTGCATGTTTTCCTGCCAACGATCCGACCTTCTCACCGCGTATTTCAGTTTAATCTCACGGATCTCCTAAACATATTCAATATATCTGAACGATGAATGAGAAGCAAATGAAAAACAAATTGTATTTGTGTATTATGGTTTTTTCAGGCATTGAAAATATCGCACCTATTGCTACATAAGAAGGCACGAAAGAGTCAATTTTCCACAAAAATCACCATTATGTTGTCTATATCTTTCAGAAGGGCCTTGACGGCCGAGTCGTTACAGTAGATAATCATATACTTTTGATCACGAGCTCAATCTCACTGCGAGCACGTATTCCCGTCTCCAATATTAACTGACAATGATTGGCAGCTTTCTTGTTAAAGGTCCGTGTTTTTTCCGGGTACTTATGCTCGGAAAGACCAAATGTCGTTACCTTGTAGCATTATTCTAGTTCTTAGTCATTGTTTAATTAAATCATAGCCTTTGGTTTTGCTTATAATAGTTAAAATTAACGCGGCTTTAGACGCATATTCATGAAATGATTTCAGAGTGAGTATGATTGTAAAAAAACAAAACCTTAAACAGAAAATGAGTTACCAGAACCCAATAAAAAGCATTGTATGTTGCCTGATGTATATAATACAAATATAAAAGCCCATCCTGTGTGTAAAAAAGAACTCACTAATTCAAACATGAGGTAAAGCTGTGAGACTCAAACCGCAACCTCAGTGCTGGCAAGCACGTCATCAATAGTAGAAACCTAACCACTTGGCTACCGAAGCACGGGAACCGAAAATTATTACAAATAGCAAAATGATTTACTTAAATAGCTGCTTTTATTGTTTTTGCGTGGATTAAAACGATAACCTTACAAAACAGATACAGTAAATATAGAATTAGTTTTTTTAACTTAACTGTTATTGATAATTGTCCGCTCAAGCGGAACACTGACAGTCTGAAGTTCTGTTTATTTGCAAGGTGAAATAGATGAGTAGTTCAGGATCTGTTGGAATATTCATAATTCTAACGTTTACAAAAGTCCACGTTCAACTCTTTATTTTCATATACTTCTCGCTCATTTTATAATTTATATATAAATAAGCGTTTCAATATCGGGCCAGTTATCATTCCGATAATCTCAGTGAGGGCGGCAAATTGGTAAAGAAATAGGTAATTTACTATTGATCACGTGACTTTCAACACTGACGTTGCATGTTCGGCCTTTTATACAGACGGCTCGTGCTCGATTCCATCCATGACTGTAAGTTTTTCTGCACAAGGACTTGGGTTTTCACTAGCTTATATGTTACAAAAATAAAAACTTGTGTTACTCTTTTCCTAACTTTTTACAAACTTTGTTTATGTCATATATTTACAAAAACAGTTATATATATTAATTTTTAATCCAATAATTACCTTATGTTGAAACAAAATGGAGTGTCTTCGATTTTAAGAAACAACGCTACATCCGTTTTTTGTCCTTGAAAACAATTATCTTTTTTATAATAATTGTCAATTACATCGTACAAATGTTTGTCAAGGTCGCCAAATGCTATATTTGTCCCTACTTCTAAGAAACGGTAATTGAATAATTTGTAAATCTATTGACACATCCGTGGGTGCAAACAATTTGTGTTTCCTTTATGTCATGACGACAAATTCAAATATCCAGACATATTCTATTAAAAATAGTTGTTAAGTCCCTAGACACTACATACTTTTTCTTTACGTAATGACTTCCAATTCATTGATTGCAACTCAAAGAAGTTACCAGTTTTGATATCTTTTCATAAGTTCAATGACCGTCAATATGACATAACTGAACAACTTGACGGTTGTCTAATGAGAAGCATGAATAGAGTCAGGCACTGCTTACTCGTCCGGAGCACACGAGTCCATCCATGGTTTTTATTGGGTTGAATTGCTTTAGTTTGGGTTTTCGTTACGCGTTCTATATGTTTGCCTGAATCCCGATTTGTCATCTTTCTTTTCGACTTTCGACCGTTTTTTGTTCATCTGTTTTCTTGCTACTTTTCCTAAAGTGGGTGCATTTGATAAACGTTAAACAAATTATGCCGGCAGAAGTTCCAGTGTAATGTTTGTAGCACTTCTTACTCTTCCTACGAACAAAAGTACGTGTTTTCACATTTTAATCTTATTATTATTATGATCAAGATCAAGTAAAATGTATCAATTGTGTAAACTCTACAGGAAATAAAACCCCTCCATGTTATTGTTTTCTTAAATGTCAACAAGTTCAAGTTAAACATTTTTTGTTTCCGCGTTTATTGTATATAATACTAGTAATCAAAAAGGAAAATTAATTCAGCAGCATTTTTTGTTAGCTGTGGACGAACTAGAAAAAACTGCTATGAAATAGAATGTTTTATACGGCATAACGACTAAAGAAACAGAAACAGGTAAAACAATTATTATTATTTGCTAAGAAATAATAAAACATAAAACATAAACTACTACACAGCACACTAACTGCATAATTATATAAATATGTGTGTATCTATTTTGCAAGATTGGAAAATAAAAAAAAACATTCAACATTTCAGATTAAAATTTATATTTTCTATAAGGGTTTTGCTGTATTAAAACATTCATTTTGATAGTACATAAACTTGGAAACCTCGACATCTTAATGCAATATATATATTCCGATTCAATACATTTTAAATAGATTTCAGAAACAAAGTGATTTAGTGTACAAAAAAACTAACTTTAAAGGGGATTTGATCAATTACTAAAGTAAAATTATATTTCAATATGTAAATGTTCAGGATGTTTAATGTCCTAAAAGCAATGAAGTATCTTCTACGTGTCCATGTGAACTATTTGTATAAATTTGTTTGTAGATACAAGTCGTAGTCATTCTGAAAAAATGTGACACTTTTTCTGTTATATAAAACAAGTGTTTCCTGTTGAATATGTTTTTGTCGTTATAACAATCTTTCGTGTTGTATGTGTTTGTTCTGTTTATAATTTGATTTGGGTTTTATATGGTTGTCTGAATCCGGATTTGTAACCATCCCTTTGCCTTTGACTATTGTTGTTCTGTCGATTGTATTCACATTTTAACTTGTTTGTACATATAAAAAAAATTAAGAAAATCTTAAATGTAGAGTGTGTAATTTCGCCTTTTCCATTCCTTGTATATTGTTATAAATCATCCTACAAAGCACCTAGTACAAGTTATCAATGGTTTAAATCCTAACGGAAATATAGCCACTCCATTGTATTATATTGTAATGTAAACAAGGTCAAGAAAAACGGCCTTATGTTTCCGTGTCAACTGTATAAAATACAATTAGAGTACATACAAATTAAAATAAATAGCCCCTTTCCTTATCTTTAAACAAACTAGACACTGCAGCTGCTGTTAGAAAGAATGTTTATATGATGTAATAATCAAGAAGCATTAGCAGTAAAAGCGATTAAAATTGAGCTGCTTTACTAATTTATAACACTAAAACATAAGTAACTAGATAACAGATAGCAGACAAACATGTCCTTAAAAAAATTGTAAAGAGTGGAAAAATATATAATATTCTTTTAAAATATTATTCTAGAAGCGTTTCCTATATTTTAATAATCAATTTATAGTTCATTAAAATTGCAATACATTAACGTGTATTTTAGAAGCAGAGTTATTGAATATAAAAAGTAACATGCTGAAAATGGGATTTGATAAATATATGCAAATAATAATTTTATTAATGCTTTAAGTGTTGGTTTGTGTTTTGCCTTTGCCTTTATTGTTCTGTGTTTTTGCTTTTGTTGTTGTAGATGACCGATCCAGTTTCTTTAATTTTCATTTGGTGGACAGTTTATAATTCAGATTTACATTTTTATTTCCCTTTTCGCTATTTGTATTGCTTATTTTCATATCGATTGTTTCTGTTTTTGTAATCAAACATACATTCAATTCCCTTATTGTTTATTAAGTATGAATGGGTTTATGTGTTTTTGAATACACATTTGTCGCTTCATCAACAAGTTTATAATTTATATGGAACAGCCATTTTCTATACATCTTCGAGAGGTTGATAACGAATATTTTTTTCCAGTCATTTCGTTTCTTTTTTGTCTGTTTTTGATTAGTATGTAATAAAATTACGTCAGAAGAGTGATTAAAAATCCCATCCATATATTAGACTATTGTATCAGACTGGTGTTAGTTATATACTTTTTGTTTTGCGTTGTATATGTTTGTCCATATCCAGATTTCTTATTAACTGAACATGACGACTACCTGTTTATGATACCGTCTGTGTCTTATGTGGTTTCCAACAACATGATTGACTCATTGTTGATTGATTAATATTTGATAGATTGGTTGATTAATTGTTGGATTTCCAGTAAGCAGTATTACAGGCGGAGGAAATGTTAACTGATCGTACATCATTTCGGGAATGTACTAGCCTAAATAACAGAAATTTTGTTTATGTATCTAGTAGGAGCTAGGGAAGAAAAATAAATCCTTTTTTCATCTGGGTTCCGTATTATAACCCTAGAATCTCCAACTGGAGGGTAACTAGAGGATGCGCTGAGCAGCTCTGTGGGTCGAGCCCTTCACAAAATTAGAAAACATGTTCAATGGTATAATGTTTACTTGTTACTATGAAGGGGGACTATAACGAATTAAAGATGCCCAATAAAGCATGTAATGGAAAAGTATTATATAGTGTAGTACACCATAACGGTACCAGTGCTATGAAACATGTATGGTACATGTATTAAAACACAATGTTATATTTTAGACCTCCATAGATTTTAGTTGCACGCAAATACCAGGGATAATATCCTCTTTCGCACTTTAATTATGCTTATATTTTGTAGATTTCATGACATATTGCCGCTGAACAATGGACATATGTGGACAGGATTCTTCATTACTAGAAACAAGAGTAGGTACCAAAGGTTGAAGTTAGTCATTTGATTTTGATCGCAGGCGTGTTAACATGGAACTTGAGTGTTAAAGCACACCGAGCACTTACTATTATGGATCTTTATGTATATTAAAAAGAAAACGAACCGTCATACATATCGAGACATTATATTGTTTGATTATAGATTTATGAAAACATATAGAAAAGTACATATACATGAGATTCAAAAGCTATAAACCGAAAATAATCAAAATTTCAACTCTTATGTGATTATTGCCAGGGAGTAAGATTAACTCTACGCTTGACCTATACCTAGATATTTACAACTGATTATAGCGTGGATGCATTTAGGTACTGGTAAAAAACCTTGTTTTACCTTACCAGTTCTGTATCGTGGACTGCCTGGATCGGTAATGATTGGTCCTCAGATTAGATGACACAACCAACACCTATTTCAACGCCTTGCTGCGTGTATGCCCCGGCTTTTCATTTGCACGCCGATATTACA
The DNA here is from genome assembly GCA_944474755.1 of Limnoperna fortunei. NCBI lineage: Eukaryota > Metazoa > Mollusca > Bivalvia > Mytilida > Modiolidae > Limnoperna > Limnoperna fortunei. The sequence goes on from OX104119.1 coordinate 34,734,109, forward strand.
AATAGCATTGAATACCTTTAACTGATTGTCCTGAGCAAGCTAACGTTATATGTGAGCAAACAATCCCAACGATTTATCATCTAAAAGAAATAGGCAAGATTAAGAATAGACTGGTAAAAAGTAAATGAACAGTAAAACAGGTCATGCACATTTTTCTTTTCAATGACTATCTCTACACAACAAAACACACACAAGCGGTAACGATACCGTTTCATCAATATCAGATAGTTATACAGTGTTTGTCTCTCAATATGCAGTCAAAAGATGGCTAAGGAATTATATTAATATTATTAGCTTTGTGTATCAATAGGGATCCAACAAAATACACCACCATAACACAGCTCGAAATCGTACTATTGCAATACATGTCGAATCTATTAAACCTGTATGCATATTTTACAGCTCCATATTATTTTACATTTTTTATTACACTATCTCCACAGTAATACAGAGAAATACAAAGAAAGTAATATCAAACATTATATACAATATTTAATATCAAAATTATTATTTTAAAATTATTTTGTAGACGCCAGGAGAACAAGAAACCATGACGACGAAACTTAAAATGCACAACAATATAATAAGTTTCAGTATCCAAACCAGATTTGAGCCCAACAAAAACTTTGTACACACATTTGTTCTCGAACCTCATCACATGACTTCACAGCACGAAATGTGGAAAATAAGGTACCGATGCATCAATTTTAATCAATTAAATCTACAACGAGAAAAAAGGGAATCCGTTGATTGAAACTGACAAATTGAAGAACAAAAACAAACAAAATATGGTCCACAATAGTATTCTTTGAAAATACTGATCATGTATTGTTTGCTTGAATGAGGTTTAACACCAATTTCAGCTATGCTCAGCTATCTCTGCGTATGGTTTTAGGAACATTTGGAAGCCGGAATACCCGGTTAAAACCCATGACATACGACAAAACTTACAGTTATCGTCAATGAGTGTTGATCGCACAGTGAATAATTTCATGGCATGAATTCCACTATTGATGCCGTTAGAAAATACATCAAGCGCAGACGTTATTGTCGGACAATAACAAATTCTCATTTTAGTCATTTTATTAACTTTTGTTTTGCCGATGCATTAGACCATTGAATCACCAACTGATACCGGCAAATCTTCAAATAAAATACAGTTATCTCCTTCTTCTTCTACCTTTGACCTTTAGGAATCGTGCAAAATTATATGCTTGAGATTGATTGACTTCAGCAAGAAGTATTACAACTATATTCGAGTCGAGAATATGTTTAACGCTAATAAATCAAGTAACGTTTATGAAAGGGGTTTTACTTATTTAAGTTGTGTGATTTAGCCATTTATTTAAATTTATATCTACAAAAATAGAAGGTATTCCTCAGATAGTATCATAGTGGCGACATATATTTAACAAGAAGATGTAAGGTATTGAATTAGGGCCGATAAGATGAATGTTTTTAGACCTAAGTGTTTGTGAATCAAATGCCTAATCGAAACTAAGTATTAATATGCAAATAATGTGAATTCCATCTGGCATATTCTTCTTTGTCTTTTTAGGAATGGTGACCAACTACTATGTTTGGGAAATGAAGATGCTACTTTATTGTCCCATTATGAAGTGCTCAATCTTCTGGAAACATGTTTTAACACGACAGATAACAACATATTAATGGTATAGTTATATGTTATATTCAAATATTTATTTTGTTGATTACTCCTATAATTAGACATTATATTAACAGGTGATTATGCTCAATTAAGTCATCATATTGTTATCGGAAAATATATATCGGGAAATATATTATAGAACTAAAAGAAATTCATATTAGGATATTCGAATATAAATATATGTGTAAATTAGTACAACACTTTTCCCTTATGAATTATTTCTTATGAAAATACACCTTGAAAGAGATCAGGTGCCTCAACCGGGTTGCATTTTTGAATTTTATTTTTGTGTGATTCTGATGAAGTCATATTAAGTAAGGCTCAAACAAATAAAATAGTAGTTTGGTTTGCAAACTGCATCTAACATCCAGTTAAGTTGTTAAGCTATTACTTCTATTTTACTATGAAATGTCAAATCTAAAATGAGTCTAGGATTCTATTTAATTTCTAGCAATAGTTATTTGTTATTGGTGTATAATTTTAGTTGTACTGGCGACCGGGTACTAATTTTATTTCGGAAACTAAGTTTAACGAAACAATATCTGAAGGTAAGTAACATTCGTTTTCATCATACACCTATGGCAAAGTAAAAACACTAAAAACATATATTTTACACAGATTAAGGTATCCGTACCACAATCGATCACGTGATCATATTTAGTGTCCCTGATGTCCATTTTTTACAATGTAGGAGACCTTGGTAATTATCGGCAAGTTACACCGGAAATAATATGTATGTAACAAACGTTTTTGCCCAAAGTTAACATTGACTCAAAGTCAAACTATATATTTAATTTGTATCATGAATTAGCAATACAAAGATTTAATAAAGCTAAATTTCTTTGTCGAAAAATATAATAAAACGGCGACTTAGGTTAGGGATCCGATACCTGCTTACAATATATTGTAATGATTATATTTTGCTATATTTTTACAATCAACACAAGATTGTAATATATTTTTTGCACTGAATTACCGCATTACAGAAACTGTCCGACTTTAATGAGACCAGTGAAGCGTCAATGTAATTAAGTAATTTTCTTTTATGCATGCAACTGGAATTAAAGTTGTGTAAGTTGGTTTATTGCACATACTTAGAGCGAAATTTTATGTCTGTGCATCTTTAACAGTTAATTTAACTAGCAGTTGTGAGATTCTGTGACCAAGTGGCGTCAATTGTTATCAATTGCAATACGTGTTTGGTCGGAATGTTGTTATCCTTCATCCCCCAGATGTATGCATATTTTTGTTTCAAACTTAATTCAAATGTATTATTATTATTATTATGGACCAATCATTTCCTTATCGACTGCGTCAATATTTTTTGGTAAACAAAATGATTGGTTTCTTATGTCTTAAACGGAATGTAAACAGTTTATTGGATTCGTATGTATTAAACGGAGTGTTAATGTAACAAACCATCTCGGCATCCTCATAAATGAAATACGTTCCTATGTTCTGAGAAACGTATTAGTTTTATCTTATGAGCACGTGTCTTTTCAACATGATTAATTAATTGATTAATTGATTGATTGATTGATTGATTGATGTTAAGAAAGTAGAATTATAGCTTTATTCAATGTGATGTTAACTAATAATGTGTCAGAAAACTTGACTAGGTATAGAGTTCGTGGTAGTGAAGAAACATTCAGCCTTACATTGTGCGTACATTGTACCTCCATTTTAATACTTGCCTACGGTATGGACGAAGTAGATTGTGACGCTGACAGAAATAAAGATTTATAAGAAGTAATAACTAGACACGTCCTTCAGTTGCCAAAAACTTGACAATTTTATCTTGTTGGAACGTTAGTGTTTTCTTAAACGATAATTGACTGATTTACTGCATGACTATCAGAAAGCAGAATTATAACTATAATCAATATGAGAGGATGTTAAACAATAATTATATAATTCTTGAAATGAGGTGGACTATAGTGTAGAAAACTGACTATGTATAGAGTAGTTAGTTGTTACGAAAATTAAAGCCGTTTATAGGCTACATTACATCTACTGTTTTTTTCTTTGCCTCAGGGATGGACGAATTAGATAGTCCTCAAACTGAAACACGAACAGGTATATAAAATTCTTATTGTTAAGTTAATAAATCAAATCACTTATACAAATATGCACACATTTAAATGTTAGTAGCCAAATTGAAGGGACTGGACAAATAAAAAAATTTTAAATATACCTGGTTGGACTTTATCCTAGAAGTGTTCTCCTGGATTATTATTCAGTTGTACAAACTAACCCTGTACGTTAGAAGCATAATGTTTATACTTCACAGCAACATACTTCAAAGAGGATTTGATAAATGCGAAGATTGTATTACATTACCCAAGTTAAGTGTAAATCGTCTGTGTAATCAAGTAATTGTCTTTTGTGCATGCAGTGGAAAATTAATAGAAGAAAAGTTAAGTATACAGTGTAGATTGAATATTTTCCAAACAAAGGAATTCAGAGTGGGCCTGTCCTTTTATGCATTTTGAACATTTAAGTAAATAAGCAGTTATTGGATTCATTGGTTAACTACATTAACATTAAATATCGGGTAAGTTTGACTTAAAAGACTAATGCATTTTTTCCTTCTAACAGAATGGAAACCATTGCGAACAATTATTATCAAAAAGTTTAAAACTTGCAAGTATTTGCAATTGTCAGACAAGAAGGTGGTTTTCCGTGAACTAATTTCAGCTTATCCAGATAAAGATGAATGCGATTTCAACCAATGTAAGTTATTTAATTATTATTATCGATTTGTTGATTGATAAACGTTCATACAGCAATGTTGCAGCTATAACCGGGACAAGTATTAATGAAAATATTGAATCTTGAGGAATTATATATCTTTCGTAAGCTATCTGGGTTATCTAACACTTTGAAACGATGCTCGAATGAATTAATTCTTTTTTCACTCATGGTTCTTTTGCTAATACATTTATTTGTTTTTTAATATTGTTTCGCGCAACTGTCAGCTACCAGTTGTTGTAGAAGCCATCGTACCCGATGAAAAAGAAATTAATGACTAATATCAAATAGAAAAAGACCACAATTTAAAATTTGTAAATAAATGATTTTGACTTATTATTAAGTAGTTTTTATTTACTTTTGATCTTTTGTCAACACAAAAATAAAATCTATTTCCGTTATTTTGTGAAGAACCCTGGCATCATTTATTTTATTTATGCATTTTTCAAATGTAATGCATCAGGTTTTTAAGGCGTATTTTGTAGACATTTTGTCCAACGAGCTCTTATCCCCTCATTTTTCTTTATTTCTCAACATAATATTATGTTAGTTACGTGATTATATCCGATTGCATCCAGAAATAGCGGTTTGAGTGTAGCACGCAATTAAATGCAAGTGGTCGTAAGTTAGTAATGATAAAGTCTTCGAATGCATGTTCTAACTGCAGGCTAAACGAGGTTAGTGAATAAATTGAAGATGTAAATTAAAACATGGACACATGACATTGTATTAAACAAGTTATGAATAAATATGTTTAAAGCAAAACAGTGTTTTCATGTATTTGCATATTACCTAGTGCCTTCTAAACTATTTAAAGGTCAGTTTCAAGAAGAAATAAAATGGAAAATGGAGGCGGGTCCATCGTCGTGTATTAGACGCTTTAAATATAAGGAAAACAATAACTACCTGTATGTATCAGAGGAAGGTTTTATCACCTTAGATGTAAGTTACTTTTATTTAAATTGTTGTTTAATATCTGTAATAAATTTTATTGTGTTTTTAAAATATGTCAAAATAAAAACAATTCACCATTTCTGCAATACATTCAACATTTCACCTCCATTTAATGTTTGATTAAAAACACAAGAATGAAACTAAAATACAAGGCTAAACACTTCTTTGCTTGGACTTACAACGATAATTTGAGAACTAATTATGTGCTTTCTGAAAGCTTGCGAATGAAGTTAACGATTAATAGGTTCTTACATACGTTTTGGAAAAGACTGGATGATCTCCACGAGTGATAGTTATGTCTTCGTGAGTGGAACGCAGCGAAAAAAGCTAAAGAATTCAAATGTTTCTATCACGAGTGGAAGATTACACAGTTTTTCAAAAAGCACGTGCAATTATCATTAATAACAACCCTCACCTGTAGACGCGCTATAATTGTTTATGTTTCGATTGTCTCCGACATTCAATCAGAAATCCCGAAACATGAACGTTACAAATGAACGTTGGAATGTTCCTATTACAACGTTCATGTTTGATGCGTTTTGATTTGTTGACATAACAAGTACAGATGTGTGCGCGTGAGTTCATCTGTACTGGGTGATCTATACCAGAAATCAGCCATTGACGGATGAATAATTGATGCTTCTTAACTTCTAGCGTCTAGCGGGAAGCAGTTGAGCTATTGACGTGAACAAGTTAACAAAGAATAAGCAATGCGAAAAATTTGATGAACAAAATAAAAGAGACTGTGTTGAGTAGGTTCAGCGATTTTGGACTTATGTAGGAGCTATTAAGAGGCATTGATATAAGCTTACTTATGACAACAGTTTTGTTTTGCTACAGAAATACTATTCATATATTTAGTCGTGTTTATTCAGTTACTTAAACTAACAAAACTACTGATAATTTTTCTCCTTTTTCACAGGATCAAAAAAGCTCAACGTTTGAGATCATTAAAGGAAAGAAAAATCCATTTTCACTATTAAAAGAATCTCAAAGCGGACACTATCTGTGTGTAAACAGCAAACATCAGAATGGACAGTTTGTAATCTTAAACAACACTGAAGGCAATCTCGATGATTCATTTAAGTTGAATATAAAAACGATATAGATATTTTTACGCATAAAAATCAATTTTTAGTGTAAGTGAATATAACATTTAGTCATTAATGTTATACATGTAAATAACTGTAACATTAAAGTAGATTAAATAAAATCGTTTTATTACAAATAATAATATAATACGCGGTAATGTTTTATATTAATAAAAGTAATTATGAAAAATTTATTAATAAAATGAACTATATCATAAACAAAACAGTATAGACTAAAGCATAGCTTTGAGTAAAAGGTAGAGTTTACACTTCAAAGCACCCTATACAACTACCGTTACAACCTATAGTCTAATACTGAATGCAAACAAAATTAAATTATTTTCGCATTGCACATATCATTAAAAGGTACCGATCTATTTCGACATCATCGGAAAGTCAAAAGACGCGTTTATATATGTATAAACATTTTTTATGCAAACATATTGTATATATAATATAATGATGTTATTTTTGTCGTACCACGTGTCCTGGTAATGCTTATAATAACGTTTAATGGTCCATTATATGTTAGACGTAATCAACTACAAAAGATAATTGGATACATTTAGAAGATTGCAAATGAAAGCGAAAAATTGTTTTTAATTAATTTGCCAGTTTAATCCTAGTAAAATAAAGATAATTTATACTTGTAAATTAAAACCTGTTGACACATTACTGAAATTTAATTAAAACGTCATGACCAAATAGGCTTTAAAACAAAAGATTTGATACTATCCCAAAAAGAAAAATCGTAGACGAATCAACGATAAAGTCGAGTTGCTATTACTTTATGTTGGGCAAAACGTTGCATGTTAAATATTACTGTTTGACCTCAACAGTTTCTTTGACAGACGAAACTAAAATAAACTCTGAAGACCAAACTGTTTCTTTAATCTCTGTTTATCACAAAAAGTTCTATTGAAAAGTTTGTTATTATTTTATTTTCTATCACGACGCTCTATTACACTTCGGATTATTTTGATGCCAGTTCTCACATCGGAAACCAGTTTAATGTAACAAAATAGAGAAAACATTTTAAAACACTATTTTATTTCGCACTTAATTCATAAAAAACTTTGTCGAATTACAGACAACACAATGTGAATTTAAAGAAAATTGTGCCTATTTTATCCCTTCTATTCCAAAATTAGCAGTGGGTGCAATATTTTTAAAAACATCATAAAAAGAAATAATTTGTTGGCAGGTTTAGAATGTTTTCAGTGGCGTCATTTGTTGGACACAGGAACATGTAGATAAAGTTCAAGGTAATACGACCGGATTTTCGGCGGTAAAACTGTAAAATCTTGTTAATTAGGATTGAGAACATACTCAAACCCACTGTTCTAAATAGCTTTAAAACTGGTCCAGTAGAAGCCTGAACTTGTTCACTCTTTTTGGTCTTTTTTAATCGATCTGCCAATTGACATAAAAAGAACCGATTTAATAATATAAAGCTCAAAATCCATTGTGAAAATTTATACATGTAGTTTGAATTTCTGATCGTCAAACTTCACAAAGATGCGATAAACGATTTAAATCTTTGTATTCAGGCTGGCTTGTAAAACATAGTGAACTATGGGAAACTAACCTATATTATTATGAGGGTTTTTGATGCTTCTTGATAATTATGTACGACTTAAATAAACGGGGATTACCTCTAGTCCGTATTTTGTTAGAATGTTTAACGAAGTTATATATTGTACAACTTTCTTATCTATTTGCCAACTAGTGGTTTTATGTTTGTCTGCGAAAGATCTGTTTTTAATATTCCAATTTTCTTAGCAACTTAATTATCATACTTATTAACTGAGATTTACTAAAAGATAAAAAAAAATCCTTCAATAAGTTCTCTTGCTTAATCAAACTCCCGCCGTCCCTTTAGAAAATAAAGTTTAATCTTTTCTTTCGATACGAACTTTAATAAAGACCTCTTTTTAGATCAAAATATAATTTCTTTGAAAGTTTTCATATATTAAATGTTAGTTGAGAGCAAAACCCGCCGAGGTCACATCTGTAGATACATGTACGCGTTCAACAGGAGGTAGCTAATATATATTTGGACTAACATATTGCGAGTTTTTATTTTCGCGCATTCGTTTAATCTGCGAATAGAGCGAAAATTAACACCTAACGAAATTACCCGTAATTCTAAAACAATCGGAGTTGCGTCTCTTGCATTTCGGCTGTTATTAAGATCGTCGGCGAAAGAAACCTCCGATTATTAGTAAGATTATTAAGACTGAAATGTGTTGTTCTTTATCATTTCAAGTATTATTGTGTTTTAATTCTATTGTTTGCTACAGTATTTAGAATAAATTTTGCCGTTGCGAGATATAAGAGCAATTTGTTTCTCTGGCACACCTGGTAAGCTGTTCCAAAGTTATACAGTTTGTGTTTTTATTGATGAGTACTTTATTTATGAGTAATAAAGAACGCAAAATATGTTTGTAAAATGTTCAATTATTTACAGAACTTAACAAAAACCCATGACAGTAGGCTGCATATAAAACAAAAGAAAATGCCCACCCAGTGTGTCTCTACAAAGAAACAATTGAATTTGAAAATTTTTAATAAATTGCACAACTTCAGACCAGCCCCAACCTGCTCACAAGGTTAAACTGGTTAGACATAACAATTGCTATAACTACTATAATAGAAATAACCTTAGGACACCCTCTTAGACGCAATCTTGGCCAACTATGCATGCGTAAAACGTAAAAGATAGATATTATTAATCGGGCACCACAGATTAAGTTGTAAACGGCTTCTTCCAACCCTCTCTGTCCTTTCACTTTTTCAGGATGTAGTACAATGTTAAGCCGGTCTTGTTTAAAACGTTCTTTTATTTCTTTTTATCGGATACTTCTCTTCATAAAAAGTAGCTACATGTATTATGGCTTTTGTGGTAAGCCCTAATGATCCTGTGGCATAGCCATACAATTTTGCTTTCGTTTCTTTATTGTAATCAATAGGTCTTTATCAGGACCAATAGCAAAGGGTTGCATTGAGATAACAAATGTCCTCAACATTCTGTGATCTTGAATTGATTGCGATTATTCGGTCCTACATATGGACTTCAATCCTACCAGCAACGCGTGTGTAAGCGCTATCCGAGATACTATTTCGGGCTTTATCTGCCGTATTGTTGACTACCTCTAAAGAGAACTTTAATTTAATGTAAACAAAGCCAATTAAACAACCCAAGATATGTTTCCGTGTTAATTGTATATAATACAAGTAATCTAGACAGAAAAATGTAACAGCCTATGAACGAATTAGATTGTGCTGCTGTGAGCAATAATGTTTTATGTGACGCAATTACGAAAGACACATTTACAGGCAAACACAATTATTAGCGAGCATCGCAGATGCGAGCTATACGGTTACATGCATGTGTGTAAAAAAGTCACGTGATCCATATGAACAAATCCATTTCAGATGGTAGCTGAGCTATCCGAAGAAAATATTGTAGACGAACGAAAAAATATATAATATAAAAGTAGACAAAAATGATTTTTGATATCGATAAATTGAAGTGTTTATTTTTTTAATTACTACAAAAATGCCAGACAATTTTTTTTTCAATCTGAAACGCTGTATTTGAAATTGAGTTTTGTGACGTCACCAACACATTAGATAAGACGTCACGTTAGGGGGCTCTGAAGTAACGACATGAACAATGTGCGATGCTCGCATTTAGGCTGCGCCTCCATTCATATTATTGTAAAGCAAATAAATAAGTTAAAATCAATAGGAAGTAAAATTAAAAAACGACTTAACAATTAACAAAATATAGACATACCGGAGTAAAATATTTCCCTATGGTGTATTGCAATGTTTGCTTTATTTAAACATTAATTTGATAGAAAATTAATTCAACAGCTTAAGGTAATATATAATAGCATGCAACTAATTATCCTATATTTCTAAAGAAAATGGCGATTAAAGCCTAAAAAGGTGATTTGATATTATTGATATGCAAATAGCTTTTATACATAATACGTTCAGAGAATCATTAAAATCAGTTTCATTATGCAAACTCTCGGTATGTCTAATGTGTTTACAGAGGTATGGTCTACGGGTCCTTGTAATATAGCTATAAAAATTAACTCGTAAATGTTGTGGTCCTTCTAAAATATGTTTAACTAGTTTGTCAATTACTACAATTGTTTTGTGCTAAATATGCTGTCCGTTATAAAAGTTGTTTCGTGTCGTATGTTTGTCCTTTGTGATCATTGTTTTGGTTTGTATTTTTGTCTTGTATAAAACTTGTTTCGTGGTATTTCGACTCTTGCTGTTCGGTCGGTTTCTTTCTGTGGTTTGTAAATTTATATGCCTGAAAAGATACAGTTTGTGAGAACAGGCAGGAGTCAATACAGTGCAAGTATGTTTATTCAATAAAGGGGGATTTACAACAAGGGGGACAGAAACACCATGAATGTATAAAAATACTAAATTAGGTATTACAACTTTAGAATGATACTACACAGTTAACGACAGAAGTTTTACTGTAATATATTTATATCCGTTCCTCTTTGCCCTTATAACGTACTATTCATTATAACGCGTATAAAATATGTTATAACTGTCAAGTACAATTTACCAGTAATATAAACTCTTCCGTAAATAAAATAATTTTCTCATTATGTTTGAATATAAAAAAGGTCAAGTAAAACCCTTAATGTTTCCTTGTTATTGTATATAATACAAGTAATCTACACGATAAATAAATTGTAAACCTTCTTTTTCTTGAATATGGACGAAATAGGTGGTGCTGCTGTGCAAAGTAATGTTTTATTTGACGTTATAACTAAGGAAACGGAAAACGCGTAAAAAAAGAAGGTTAATTTCAAAGCTACCTTATATTAAAAAACCTAAAAAAAACATCCATTACTTGATGACAGACTGTAGAAAAGGATGCAGCAAAATTGTAAGCACTGGTAAATTAACACAATTTGCGCATACCTGCTTAAAATATATCGTAGAGAAGTTTTGATTTATTTAAACTATCCTTTTGATAGTACATTAACTGGAAAATTGTCCATTGCTTATTGTTACATATTGCAGTTGCAATAAAGTAACATTCATTTCAGTAGCAAAGTCACGTGTGTTAACAATAAAATACACTTGTGTATGATCAATATTGTGCGGACCAATTTTCCACATTAGTGTCCATGGTTTGAAGAACATTACTGTTCCTGTCATAAACAAAATTCAGGCATAACAAGTGTGAATAGTATTGCTCAAAATTGTCATAGTCCAAGAGCCATAATTTCATAAAAGAATAAATGGACCGGAATGATATTCGAACTTTATCTGGACCTATTCGTAGTTTACTCACTTGTCAAATATCAGCTCAATATCTGCAAGCGTTTAGAAATAAAGTCCGGGAAACATGTGGGACGGACTGGCGGACCGACAGACGGACGGAGTGCCAACCTATACTAATAAATCAGTTCAGCATCCTTGTCAATTACAGTAGTTACTCATGTTGCTAGAAAAAATGCATTTATGGGCGCCTACACGCATACGCTCTAAAAGAACATCCCAAAGCACCTGGGTGTACCCATGGTTCGTTATAGGGTTTCGGTTACTCACGTTGGACTGTTCTATGGCTTTTTATTCTTGTTGACTGATCTGTTTGCTTACAGTTTTCATTTGGTAGAAAGTTATACGTTTGTTTGTTAATTATGTTGAACTAATGTATGAAAACGGAATACCATTCCGCCGACATATTGGACTGTTGAATGTTCACTAATACTTTTCAAACCCCTTACCAGTATACACGTTCAACCATATAGCATTTACTTATTATTTTTAACACGAATTATAAGATTATAAGGCATTGTCGATACGCCGTCAAATGTGAAATGGTCGGGTATCGTATAACATAGTACACAATAACCTGCAAAGATATAATAACAGTAGAAAATTGTAGTATCCGGTTTCAAACAAATATGAATGAATTTACGAATTATTCTTACTAATTCCATAAATGTCAATATATCGCAAATGACATTGATAATATCCTCTCCGACACATTAATATTGTTCATATGCTTGATCTGCGGTGTGTTAACGACGATATTCACGCGGCAAGTTCAAACATTAATGCAGACATGGTGTTTTTTATTCCAACCTAAATCAACACAGATTGCCAGTTTTATAAAGCCTTCCTGTCTCATCCAGACAAAGATGGCTTATGAGAGCTCTTGTTTCGTCATTGGATAAATTTGGGTCTCGAAAAGAAAAAATGGCTAATTTACCCTAGAATAAATTCTTGTTTGTTGCTTAAATACATCGTAACTTGCGGCCACCATGAAGTTATTAATAGCGCATCAAGGTTTATTCATAATCAGGCTTATCATCGACATGGATTGTGAGTAACTAATGCATTGTAAAAATGTGTAAATGCCTCATTCTAAAAATTCTTAGAAAATTTGAAAGTTGATCTGTTAACCGGTTTGTCTGTTCAGCGATTGGTTACATACAATAGGTTCATGTGTAGATCACGTGATCTATGTCATCTAATTATAACACTTACTAAAAATGGCTACATCAAGCAGGTATCAGAAATCAGTTATTGACTGGTCTTTCTAACAGCACTGTTAAACAATTAGCATTTAAACCTGGAACTTACTTCTGGATAACAGCTGTTATCGTCGTCTATAACTGTATAATATTTAAAAATTAAAGTTATCTATAATGTACTTTATTTTAATAGAATTCTTGTAGCGCTTCATTTGTAACTGTACAATGTTTTTTTGTTGTCAAAAACACTGATGAAACCTGTTGTTGAGGCGAAATATTTGTGCAATTTTTAGAGGGTAAAACCTTGTTTTCGATTTAATTATGTATCTAGATGTTGTTTTTAAACGAATATATAAATATATCATATTTGTCTCACGTTTAATAAATAAATACTGCACAACAAATAATGATTTAACTACTGGTGTTTGCAACGGTGACACATTTTCCGAACACAAATTATTTAACAAAAAATCAAGAAGATAAAAACAGCATTCGAAAAGAGTATATTTCCAGATGAGACTTGATGACGTCATGACTCTGGGTCTATAAATTAGCCTGTAGATCATTTTAACGTACTATAAATTCTTTTACTTAGCTGTAGATTCTTTTCACAAACTCTAAATCCCTTAAATGTACTTTGAGACCTTTGAAATTGACCTTAGATTGATTAGATTTTATGATTTTAATTTATTTTTGGTTTGTTTGATAAATCTTTCAATAAACTTGATTTTTTTAAAGAACTGAATGTACTTCTAATGTATTTAAGATTGTTGCATTTATTTTATATCTTATCAATGTACTTTATTTTTTTTTAATTTACTGAAACTTTTTAATGAACTGTAGATCTTGCAATGCTCTGTAGATCTAATGTGTAGTTCATTTTTTGTTATTAACTTACTGTATATCATTTGAACTTGTTTAGATATTGTGAACGTATTTAGATCCTTGAACGTACTTACAGTAAAAGCAACGTATTTTGTTGGAGGATTTTAGCTTGGCAAATAAAATATGTTTACCGCGCATGGTCGAGTTTATGCTCCTTTTGTAGATAAAAAAATATATGTTGAAATCAACAGCTATTTCCTCAAAATATGCAGCGGAATTTTTCATTATGATAGGGCAATTTTCCATAGTAAATTTTGACCTCAATTAGAACGGAAGTGTAACCTAGGTGCAGTAGATTTTGTGTATTCGAAAACATGCTTTGTCGTTTGCGGTTGATTAGGGAAAAGTCTCGCGGTTTATCAGAAATGTCACAAAAGCAGCCAAACATTTATAAACACTATAAGATCCCTTGAAAAAATGGTTACTTTCAATTAAAAATGTCCGTAACAAATGCCTAGGACCATTTGTGACATGTGAACAACAAAGGCATTGTATAAAATATGGACAGGTTATCGTGGATTTTTTTTTCTTCTGGATTTTCGTAATAAAAATGTACAATATGGAATAAACAATGCACGCAAAAAAACGCACTCCACGGCGTATAACTTTTAGTATAGATCCTTTAAACATACTGTAGATCCCTTTAACGTACTGTAGGTCATTTGCACGTACTTTAGATCCTTTCAAATTACAGTAAATCCTTTAATTCTACTGGAGAACCTTTTTTTGTGTAAGAAATGACGATATTTGGGATATTGACATCCGTAATTTACATCATTACAGTTATTTATTTGCTAATAATGATTACTTTAATAAAAGGGCATACTTTCCTTTGAGAAATTAACGATTGCTGTCACACTGTGAATCACACAGATAAATATAAAAAGTAGTCATATGTTACATAGTCCTTAAAACATTAAGTTCGTAAAAAAGTTATTCTACGTGGCAACATGCTGCAATTACACACATTGATTTTAATTGAAACAAGACATATACTAGAGATATTCGTTTATAGTATTAGTGTCCTTCAGTTAGGAGTGTCATCACTTTCTAAAGGTACGTAAAGTTAACGGAATAACATATTTAGTTTTACATGAATAATTTCCGTCAAGTTAAGATAAGTCCAGTTTAGTAGCAAAATCCATCTTTCAGGATCGGACATTTTCGCTGAATCATATGTCTATCGACAGGTGTTTAATAAGAACTAGAATGATTAACCGTCGGAAACACCTGAGTTCACCCATGGTGTTTATTGGTTCGGGTTATTAACCGTCGGGAACACATGAGTGCACACATGGTGTTTATTGGTTCGGTTTATTAACCGTCGGGAACACCTCAGTGCACCCATGGTGTTTATTGATTCGGGTTATTTACCGTCCGGAACACCTGAGTGCACACATGGTGTTTATTGATTCGGGTTATTAACCGTCGGGAACACCTGAGTGCACCCATGGTATTTATTAGTTCAGGTTATGAACCGTCGGGAACACCTGAGTGCACCCATGGTGTTTATTAGTTCGGGTTACACACTTTCTGTACTTCGTTCTTTGGGTTTTGTTTCTTGATATATATGTTTGTCTACTTCACGGATGTCTAATCGTTCCTTGGATTTCCTTAATACACGTGTATTGTATTCCACACGACAAAACTGTGCTGTATTATGGTGTAGGACCACCAAATACCGGGAACCAGTCCAGAGGTTGTACGTAAAAGTAGTACTAGTCAACAGACAGGTTCACTCTTGCATCATATAGATTTGAACCGCACATGATACCAGAATAAATTTGGTATTTTTGGAAAGCTGAATATTCTAGGAAACTTGAGGATAAAGTTTTATTGGTTTTAAATGATCATAAAAATGTTGAGAGTCAATTAGGGACAAGCACTATTTTTGGACTGAAATAGAAAGTGAAAGTATATTTTTAGACCACGTGGACTTAAGGTTGAGAGTTTTTTCTTATATGCCATGAAACATATTGTGAAATTTTGACGGAATGTTCAGCCAGTGCATTTTTATAGGGGACAGAAGTGTCACTTAATTTGAAACAAAGGTAAATTTTCTAGGATAAGTCAAAATTATCAAATTTTAATATAGCCGAAGAGTAAAAAAACTATGGTGGTCCTACACCTGAAGAGGCCATAGACAGGTATATCAACTTCTATTTCTTTTGATAAAAATGGTACTGAAAGAATGTAAATCACCAAGACTATCATTTTAATTGCTTATCAGAGCCAAAACCTATAGGGGGGTCAAATTTCAGCCTAAATATGGTATTATGTAATATTGTATGAAATTATGGGGTCTGCAGTGGTCCGAGCTTAGTAGAATGTGCTTTAATTTAAATAAACACCTGTTTTAGGTTTTGGATGTAATGAAAGGGTCAAAATGTATAAAACTAGAACTGTTAGACATTCTAGTATGCAGAAAAATAGTGTATTTAAGATGAATTTGTCAATTTTACACCTGCGGCTTAAGTCGGTTACATTGCTGGCATGGGTTACTACTAAAATTATTTATTTTCTAATCTGATGCTTGCTAAGGGTAAATTTGTTAGTAAACTAGTAACCATATGCAATAATTGTACTTGTTAAGATAATTGGGCCTTGAGATGATGGTACTTCTGTCAAAAATTCCTTAAACATGAGCAGTAATGGGAAATTGGCCAATTTTTGCAATTTCATACCAAAGCAAGATATAATTTTGTTTCTTTGTATGCCAGTTTGAACTTTATTGGGGTTTTTTAGTAAGGAATGATTATTTAACTATTAAGCTTAATGGAATAGTGAACGCATTTAATGAAATTCATAAAATTTTAGTCTCAGTTTAGAAACTATTAATGTACACCTCCAAAGTATAGTACAACTGAATATCAATAAATTTAAATTTGAACTCAAAAACTTTCTCAGGATGTACTAGGTGCATAATTAGGACAGTTTCAAACTATTTTTCTTAATTGATATGTATTTCAAGAGATAAAAGTCTTATCCCAACAGTTTAAAGGTACTCAGTATCTCACTTTGTAAAAAAGGGGGGGGGATGTGAAATAAACTAAAAAAGATGCAAAATTTTTGATAAAATTATGTAATTAGTGCCTTTCTATGTGTGAAATAAGTCCATTTGTGTTGGATGTATATTGCCAAGGTTGCTATTTACATCTGCAACTCAGAAATTGAAAAATTAAGGAATAATGCATTTCTTGATCACCAAGCTAAATTTTTCATGATAACGCGCATGTGAGGTCTTTGATGTTTTCATGCATTTCTTGAAAACCGCTGAAAGGAATTCAACAAAATTTTAGAATTTGTTTCGACTAACATAAATCTAAGACCAGGAAAAATTTTATTTAATTTGTTGAACAAAAACATCTTCTTTAGGTGTAGGACCACCAAATACCGGGAACCAGTCCAGAGGTTGTACGTAAAAGTAGTACTAGTCAACAGACAGGTTCACTCTTGCATCATATAGAATTTGAACCGCACATGATACCAGAATAAATTTGGTATTTTTGGAAAGCTGAATATTCTAGGAAACTTGAGGATCAAGTTTTATTGGTTTTAAATGAACATAAAAATGTTGAGAATCAATTAGGGACAAGCACTATTTTTGGACTGACATAGAAAGTGAAAGTAGATTTTTAGACCACGTGGACTTCAAGTTGAGCGTTTTTTCTTATATGCCATGAAACATATTGTGAAATTTTGAAAGAATGTTCAGTCAGTGCATTTTTATAGGGGACAGAAGTGTCACTTAATTTGAAACAAAGGTAAATTTTCTAGGATAAGTCAAAATTATCAAATTTTAATATAGCCGAAGAGTAAAAAAAACTATGGTGGTCCTACACCTTATAATTGCAAGGTTAGTGCGTGCATTATTAAACAAATAAAAAACCAATTGCAGTTTGCTGTGGTTTTTATTGAATATTTAATTATTTTGTATTATATTAAATAAGCTTTTCAAAATTAGTTTATCTCAGTTCAAGTATTCCCTACATGCGGTAAACAAGATTTATCTCCTATACCGCAGAGTTATCTGTTCTTTACAGAAGGTATTTTACTGTACCTGCTGTGGGTAAAATGGTGTTTTTCTGCAATATATTTCTATTCACATATAGCAAAGCATCAGGTAAAATTTATTATGATATGCTAACTTATTCTGTAGTGTAATTTAGTTTTACTGGAAAAATAAAAACGTGATTTGTCCCGATCTGTTCAATACCTGATACCTGCTGCTAAGAAAAACAACTCTTGAATATGGGAAGTAACTCTGTATTCCGAAAATAGGGAATTTCACATGCAAGAAACAATGTTTTTCTAATGTGTAAATATATATCCCTTTGCCAAAATGTCCGACCATGTCATATACATCAGCATTAGTCCCACAAGCCTTTCTTAAGGTCGTTCTGCTTGGCTACTTCTGTGTCAACATTGCCTAACATAAATGTATTTATAGGTATCTCATATCTCAGTATTGTTGTCATATCTATCAAGATATGTGTACCACAATTCAGTATAAGTGTGCCACAATATTCAGTATAAGTGTGCCACAATATTCAGTATAAGTGTGACACATGCCAGTATAAGTTTACCAGACTTTAGTTTAAGTGTGCCACAGTTCAGTATAACTGCCACAATTCAGTATAAGTGTGCCACATGCCTGTATTAGCTTACCACGCTTTAGTATAAGTGTGCCACAATTCAGTATAAGTGTGCCACAATTCAGTATAAGTGTGTCACAATTCAGCATAAGTGTGCCACATGCCAGTATAAGTGTACCACACTTCAGTATAAGTGTGCCACATGCCGGTATAAGTTTACCACAATTCAGTATAAGTGGGCCACATGCCAGTATAAGTTCAGTATAAGTGTGCCACAATTCAGTATAACTGCCACAATTCAGTATAAGAGTGCCACATGCCAGTATAAGTGTACCACAATTCAGTATAAGTGTGCCGCAATTCAGTATAAGTGTACCACACTTTAGTATAAGTGTGCCAAAATTTAGTATAACTGCCACAATTCAGTATAAGTGTGCCACATGCCTTGATAAGTGTACCACAATTCAGTATAAGTGTGCCACATGCCAGTATAAGTGTGCCATAATTCAGTATAACTGCCACAATTCAGTATAAGTGTGCCACATGCCAGTATAAGTGTACCACAATTCAGTATAAGTGTGCCACAATTCAGTATAAGTGTGCCACATGCCAGTATAAGTGTACCACACTCTAGTATAAGTGTGCTATAATTCAGTATAACTGCCAAAATTCAGTATAAGTGTGCCACATGCCAGTATAAGTGTACCACAATTCAGTATAAGTGTGCCACAATTCAGTATAAGTGTACCACAGTTTAGTATAAGTGTCCCACAATTCAGTATAACTGCCACAATACAGTTTAAGTGTGCCACATGCCAGTATAAGTGTACCACAATTCAGTATAAGTGTGCCACAATTCAGTATAAGTGCCACAATTCAGTATAAGTGTGCCACATGCCAGAATTAGTGTGCCACAATTCAGTATAAGTGTGTCACAATTCAGCATAAGTGTGCTACATGCCAGTATAAGTGTACCACACTTCAGTATAAGTGTGCCACATGCCGGTATAAGTTTACCACAATTCAGTATAAGTGGGCCACATGCCAGTATAAGTGTACCACACTTCAGTATAAGTGTGCCACAATTCAGTATAACTGCCATAATTCAGTATAAGTGTGCCACATGCCTGTATAAGTGTACCACATTTCAGTATAAGTGTGCCGCAATTCAGTATAAGTGTACCACACTTTAGTATAAGTGTGCCAAAATTTAGTATAACTGCCACAATTCAGTATAAGTGTGCCACATGCCTTGATAAGTGTACCACAATTCAGTATAAGCGTGCCACAATTCAGCATAAGTGTGCCACATGCCAGTATAAGTGTACCACAATTCAGTATAAGTGTGCCACAATTCAGTATAAGTGTGCCACATGCCAGTATAGGTGTACCACACTTCAGTATAAGTGTGCTATAATTCAGTATAACTGCCACAATTCAGTATAAGTGTGCCACATGCCAGTATAAGTGTACCACAATTTTCGTATAAGTGTACCACAGTTTAGTATAAGTGTGCCACAATTCAGTATAACTGCCACAATTCAGTTTAAGTGTGCCACATGCCAGTATAAGTGTACCACAATTCAGTATAAGTGTACCACAATTCAGTATAAGTGTGCCACAATTCAGTATAAGTGTGCCACATGCAGAATTAGTGTATCACAATTCAGTATAAGTGTGCCACTATTCAGTATAAGTGTGCCACATGCCAGTATAAGTGTACCACAGTTCAGTATAAGTGTACAACAATTCAGTATAAGTGTGCCACATGCCACTATAAATTTACCACAATTCAGTATAGGTGTAGCACAATTCAGTATAAGTGTGCCACTTGCCAGTATAAGTTTACCACACTTCAGTATAAGTGTGCCACAATTCAGTATAACTGCCACAAATCAGTATAAGTGTGCCACAATTCAGTATGTGTACCACAATTCAGTATAAGTGTTTTACAATTCAGTATAACTGCCACATTTCAGTATAAGTGTGCCACATGCCAGTATAAGTGTACCACAATTCAGTATAAGTGTCCCACATGCCACTATAAGTTTGCCACAATTCAGTATAGTTGTAGAACAATTCAGTATAAGTGTGCCACATGCCAGTATAATTGTACCACAATTCAGTATAAGTGTGCCACATGCCACTATAAGATTACCACAATTCAGTATAGGTGTATCACAATTCAGTATAGGTGTATCACAATTCAGTATAAGCGTGCCTCATGCCAGTATGTGTGCCACACTTCAGTATTAGTGTGCCACAATTCAGTATAACTGTCACAATTCAGTATAAATGTGCCACATGCCAGTATAAGTGTACCACAATTCAGTATAAGTGTGCCACAATTCAGTATAAGTGTGCCACATGCCAGTATAAGTGTACAACACTTCAGTATAAGTGTGTCACATGCCGGTATAAGTTTAACACAATTCAGTATAAGTGGGCCACATGCCAGTATAAGTGTACCACAGTTTAGTATAACTGTGCCACAATTCAGTATAACTGCCACAATTCAGTATAAGTGTGCCACATGCCAGTATAAGTGTACCACAAATCAGTACATGTGTGCCACAATTCAGTATAAGTGCACTACACTTTAGTATAAGTGTGCCACAATTCAGTATAACTGCCAAAATTTAGTATAAGTGTGCCACATGCCATTATAAGTGTACCACAATTCAGTATAAGTGTGCCACATGCCACTATAAGTTTACCACAATTCAGTATAGGTGTAGCACAATTCAGTATAAGTGTGCCACATGTCAGTATAAGTGTACCACACTTCAGTATAAGTGTGCCACACTTCAGTATAAGTGTGCCACAATTCAGTATGACTGCCACAATTCAGTATTATAAGTGTGCACAATTCAGTATAAATGTGCCACAATTCAGTATAACTGCCACAATTCAGTATAAGTGTGCCACATGCCAGTATTAGTGTACCACAATTCAGTATAAGTGTGCCACAATCCAGTATAAATGTGTCACATGCTAGTATAAGTGTACCACAATTCAGTATGTGTGCCACATGCCACTATAAGTTTTCCACAATTCAAAATAGGTGTAGCATAATTCAGTATAGTGTGCCACATGCCAGTATAATGGTTCCACACTTCAGTATAAGTGTGCCAAAATAAATTATAACTGCCACAATTAAGTATAAGTGTGCCACATGCCAGTATAAGTGTACCACAATTCAGTATAAGTGCCACAATTCAGTATAACTGCCACAATTCAATATAAGTGTGCCACATGCCAGTATAAGTGTACCACAATTCAGTATAAGTGTGCCACATGCCACTATAAGTTTACCACATTTGAGTATAGGTGTAGCACAATTCAGTATAAGCGTGCAACATGCCAGTATGTGCACCACACTTCAGTATAAGTGTGCCACACTTCAGTATAAGTGTTCCACAATTCAGTATAACTGCCACAATTCAGTATAAATGTGCCACATGCCAGTATAAGTGTATCACAATTCAGTATAAGTATACCACAATTCAGTATAAGTGTGCCACATGCAAGTATAAGTGTACCACAATTCAGTATAAGTTAGCCATATGCCAGTATAAGTGTACCACAATTCAGTATAAGTGTACCACAAGTCAGTATAAGTGTGCCACAATTCAGTATAAGTGTACCACATGTCGGTATTTTTGTACCAAAAGTCATTATTATTGTGCAACAAGTCTATTCAAGTGTCAGATAGGTCAGTATTTGTGTCCACATGTTGGTCACTGTACATTTTGCGCATTTTATACCAAGATTTGAATGGGTATACAGGTATAACGTCACCTTCGCCAATAAGGAGAAGAAACACTGCACAGTAAACAGTAGAACTTTAAAAACGGAAACAGGGGAGATACAAGGGTAGGGGAATGAAACGACAATCATGTTTACATTATTCAGTTGCCACTAATCAAGTCGTCCCATAGTATGGCGCTTGTTAAATATTAGTGGTGTTACTTCTTTTTGTTGATTTTATAGGTGTCCAATGGTTTCACATATAACTAATCTGTTGGCAATTTGGTATTTTGGCTGGCTATCTATAGGTAAGTGCTTTGGTACTTTAGCTGGATATCTATAGGTACGTACTTCGGTACTTTAGCTGGATATTATAGGAACATACTTCGGAACTTTAGCTAGATATCTATAGGTACGCACTTTGATACTTTAGCTAGATATATATAGGTTCGTATTTTGGTATTTTAGCTGGTTATCTATAAGGTGCTTCCTCTGGTACTTTGGCTGGATATCTACAGGTACGTACTTGGTTTGTTTGTTTGAATTTTTCAGCTACATCAGCGTCCAGTTTCTTTATTGGGGAGGAAGCCGGAGTACCGAGAGAAAACCCCCGACCTGCTGTATGAAAACTGGCAATCCTTGTCGATTAAGATTAGAGCCGAGTACACCCTGCATTGGTTCCTAATTGACAAAAGAATTTCCATTTTCCTGCCGAAGTTCAAGTTTTTTTACCAAATCAGCCAGCTTCTTTCCCCTATGATAAAAACTAAATACCATTATATAGCTGAACAATTGAAAAACTACATTCAAACCAACATACCGACAGCATTTCGTGTATGTACATGTATATACGTATTAACTATGCTCATGCTGTATGTAAAGACTATTAAAGGAAGCAACCAACCAGCACACTTACTAAGTATCGGTTCGACAAAATGACGATGCAGTTTAAACAAATTCAAAAATACAATTCAATCTATAGAATTATGCAGTGATACAAGTTATGATGTTTCTATATCACGAATAAAAAATATAAGACAAAATTTTTGACCAACTGAGGGCCTTCTGCCGTGTCAAAATCAATAAACGAGTTTTTAAAATTGTACTCGATAAATACGGCTCCCGCTATGCCTTACTATATATTCCGTAATTACGATCTTGTTTCATAAAGATGTACTGTACAGCGTTGTTTGAAAGTTCTATTGAACTTTCTCATAGTGTCTCATAGTAAAGAATAAGACTTGTTTTGGGTTGTTTTATTCTATTGGGATGTAGAGTGCAGAATATGAAAACTAGTAATTTAGCTGTTTTTGTTGATCTGGAAAATTTTTAAAAATAGTAGGTACATCAAAGTCAGTAATAATGTACAATTGTGTTTTGCGTTCGTTGTAAATATGTCCAAAAACTACCGGGGGTCGGATAATAAACACATAAGGTCATTAAACATGTTAATAGCCATTCTTTGTAAGCACTTGAAACATTTTGGCACTCATAGTCAAAGATTTGGCCCAAAACTCATGAAAGTGTTACATAAAGGGAAACTATTTTGAAAACACGAATATTTTTTTTATATGTCTGGTTGTCATGGAAACCAACCAAAAAGTCCAAAATTGACCTAAGAAAAGCACAAATTACAAGATGAATTTTGTAATAATGCAGGCATTTTCAACAAAACTGTTTTAAAAAATATTAAGAACTGATATTTGTTTGTTTGTTTGTTTGATGGTGTTTAACGCCACTTTCAGCAATTTTTCAGCTATACCATGGCGTCCAGTTTTAATTGGGGGAGGAAGCCGGAGTACCCGGAGAAAACCCCCGACCTGGGGTAGGAAAACTGGCAATTAAGATTGGAGTCGAGTACACCCTGCCTGCATTGAAAATCGAACCCGCAATCGCAGTGTTGACAGACCACGTGATCAATAGTAGACGAACTACCTTGACCACTCGTCCACCGAGCCCCCTACCTCCCTTGTGTAAACACGAACTCTTTAAAGTAGCTGAGAGACACGACAGACCTAAAATCGAATCCCACGTTATGGGAGGCCATGCTCATACTGCATACCAAATTTCAAGAGAATGTGATTAGCAGTTGCTGAGAAAACTGTTACGAAAATTTTTCCCCGCCATCCGCCCGTCCAACATTCACCATACTATAACCTGAGTTTTCACTCGTGAAATCCGGCCAAAAATCTGTCTGGCAATCCAATGTCAACCATTGATGTGCAAACTTGTTTACATATTTTATTTTTGTTGACCACTTGTACATATGATATTACATGAACTAGAATTTCAACATGCAGCCATCTATTATTTTGTATTATTCAATAGCATAAAAATAAGGATTTTGAGGTCTGTTTCCATAGCCACCAAATAAACCAATCATGTTTTATCCAAGAAAAACTATTTTAACATTGGAATTACTTGTTGCATTAAAATTTTACCCTGTTATATTATTATTGGAGTTTTTTTTCGGTGAAAAGTGTTTTCAAAGACAAAACTTCATTAAAAATTGATCATTTGCATTACCATAGCAACAATGAAATAAATTGTAAACAATGTATTTGTTATTTATTTTATGCCTTTTAAAGGTTAAAGTCTAAAGAAAGACATTAAACTGTAAAAAACATTATTACATATTTTAAATATTTACAAATAAACAAAACATAGCCAAAATAAATAATAAAAGGCAGAACCTTTGTTACCATGGAAACCCCCTTAGCAACCAAGATCCCAATAGTTTTTTTCTTTAAATGATTTTATACTACCTAGTTGTTATTAGCTATGTTTGAATCTTATTTCTACCTACCCGCATAAATTTGCTATAAGCTTTCAAAAAGTCCTAAAAACCAGGATTGCAATATTTGGAATTATTCCCCTTTTATATTTTCCCATCAGCCAATCAAATGTCATCATTAAAAAAAAATGAAACCATGAAAAGATAATCATAGGCCATAAGCATGTACATTTTGCATCGGCTCAGTTTAAAACATAGTGATTTTTAGCACATCAACAGCCCTATTTTGGTGCAAAAACATGGTAACCAGTTGCCATGGCAAACATAACACCAAAACAATATTTTTGACCTTTTGTGTTCATAAGTCATTGGTCTCATCATTTGGACCAAGTTTCAGAAAAATCTGTTACCATGCGTGCCACACCCTCTATATAAATGTACAAGTGCTTACTGAGAATGCCAATTAAGGTTTTTAAATTACTAGTATTAGGTTCGTTATATTGTTTGTTTGTTTGAATGATGTTTTAACGCCATTTTCAGCAATTTTTCAGCTATTTCATGGCGTCCAGTTTTTATTGGGGGAGGAAGCCGGAGTTCCCGGAGAGAACCCCCGACCTGCGATAGGAAAACTGGCACTCCTTGTCAATTAAGATTGGAGTCGAGTACACCCTGCCTGCAGTGAGAATCGAACCCGCAATCTCAGTGTTGACAGACCACGTGATCAATAGTAGACGAACTACCTTGACCACTCGGCCGAGGCCCCCAGGTTCGTTATATAAAGACTCACTATTAGCTAAAACATAGTAAACCAAAAGTATAAGAACTTTTATCATGAAAAATTTATAACACGCTGCAGTTTTCATATTAAAATGCTGTAAGATTCCAATAAAATGTTTTCTGAAATTTAATAAAAATTCTATGGATTTTGTATAATAGTATATTGTACAGTTATGACAAAAAGAAGAAAACGCATAATGATGTTTGACGTGTAAATGTTCAGTTTTCCGAATATGCAATTTGTAGAAATTTATACGCAAATTCAAGCTATTAAAAACTTCATATTGTTTTCAGTATGTTATGAAATTGAGCATCCGGATTTACCCGTTGAAGACGGTTTGTATGTTATTGAAAACGTGAAGGTTAGTACACTATCCAACAATAGTATTTTTCAACAATATTGTAATATTGCCGTAACATTATTTATACAGTTTAACGGTTTGGTTTGGTACGTGCCCCCTTCACCACCCCCCCCACCACCCCACAAAAAAAAAAAAACAAAAACACAAAATACCGAATGTCCAGTCAGTAAAAAAAGTTTTTGTTTCAGAGAATCGATCCAAATTGTATTAATGATTTTTTTTTAAATTACTATTTAGTTGTTGATTTTGAACATGTTACCGTAAATTGTAATGTATGATGTTAACCAACTAAACACGTGACATACAAACAAATATATTGTACAACTAGCAATGGCAAACCGGAAATGAATGTATCGATGACCCTCGCGTTTGCACGCGTGATAAAAAAAACTCACTCTTACTATTTTTAACATTTATTTTGTTTACATCTGAACAAAACACTAATATTTTGTTAATTTTTATTTCAAAGACAGATATAGATACTGATGATCGCGTGTTTGCGACAATGCCACCTGGATTTTCTATCAGACAATCAAGAATTCCTAATTCAGGTCTGGGTGTGTTTGCGGAAACAACGGTTCCAAAGAATACAAGATTAGGACCATTTGATGGAATTATTTATAACCCGACTAATTCCAAACATAACTGGCACTATTCTTGGATAGTGAGTAATACATTTATATTCATTGCAATGTATATATTACACAATACAATGACATCATAGCAGCTCTACAGCATTCTGTATCACGTGATCTAAATAATAATGATGATATTGACATTTTTTTTCTTCCGGAAGTTGGACTCAGAAGGTTTAAGATGTGAATTTTATCTTTAGTAAAGATCGAATTTAAGAAAGACTTAAAAATAAATTTGACATCGATATGAAATAATTTTATTGTTTAAAACATAAACAACCTAATTTCATAATTTAAAAAATCGCAATCGTATGATGATATTCATGTGACGTCATTATAAGAGAAATACGTCACGTGACCACTGGAATTCAATGGCACTGTTAGGATACTCGGAAGAAGCGTTATGAAATGTGCGATACTCGCTACTCCCATATATTAGTATTATAATTTACTACGCCAGGCGTGCTTTTCGTACAATACAGACTTATCACTGGCGCTCAAACCCAAACAATGTTTAAAATCTAATGTCGTAGAGCTTTTATTATTATAAAAATTCCGAAACGAGGCCGACTAATGCCATCTACACCTTAGAACATACTTATTTGCAACCAATATTAACATGACTGTATTTAATGTCTATATTAAATAGCTAACTTTATAACGATGTTTGTTATTTTGGTAGTTTTATTATCGTTTTTCTATTTGAGATCGACAGGAGACGTAACGTTACAAAAACCATGACAAATTTAACAGTTGATGTGAACTGCAATACAGTCTAACCTCGATTAGTCGAAGTCTTGACTTGGGGAGTTTTTTACGTCCTACACCGACAACTTAATGCCCTTAAGTCGAAGTTTGTGGGTCTGTAAATTTATATCCAGTTATCCGTTTGATACAACCGAGATAATTGTGTGACGTCATTATGTAATGAGTCACAAATCTAAGTACGCTGACATGACTATAAATGGAAAAAAATGATGTGCGCTGTTAGTAATGTGGGCATCGCCTAACCTTCCTTTCGGTTTCAATCATTGATACACAGTAGTTTGTTTTCTATCTGTTCAATATTCTTGTCTGTCCTTCTTGTAGTAAGCTTAGGTCTGATCTATGATTAAAATTTACTTGGTTTAAGATGAAAAAGTAAAGAACAGTGATATTCCGATGATCTTTTATACTGATTTTGTCATTCAATAAAATGCTTTTTTGCTGCAATGTCTGAACGAAAAGACTTGCACAATAAAAAAACACTGGAACCACCTGTGCATAAACATAGGTCCTTTTCAGATCAATAGAAAGGGTGAAGGTGTGAAGCATTATATTGATTCCTACGACAAATCAAAGGCCAGCTGGCTAAGATATATGAATTGTGCAAGGACAGTTGACGAAGAAAATCTATACATTTATTTCCATAACAACGTGGTGTACTATGTTACGCATGAAGATATTAGACCTGGGACAGAACTGCTGATTTGGTATGGCGATAACTATGGTTATTCGTTGGGGCTTAGTCGTACCACTGAAGACTACCAGAGACGGTTCAACGAAAGCGAATGGAAATTTATCCGCCATAATACTATCAAAGGTAAATTTGCATTAATTTCATATTAGTGAAATAAATAAAGCATTTTGACTTGGCATGCCTATTAATTGTGTTAAAATAAAATCGACAAAAAAAGATCTTAGCTGTTTCTTGTTTGATATTATACAATTATGGAAGCTCATGCTTTATGGAACTCTTGAAAGAGATATCGGCCGAAGTCGATATTTTTTCAAGTGCTCCATAAAACACGATATCGCATGCACTGAGCTACGAAAATTGTTTTATACATTTCACTGTAAATTTTCCACCTTTATTCATGGTATCTTTAATATTATGGTGTTTTATATACAATATTTAATATCACTTGTAAACAAAAGGTCAATAGTGCATATACAATATTGGTTAGGGAGGGATACATTGTTTAAATGGAAGCAACATTACATCATATTATGCTATATATCTGCACAACAGAATTTGTCATCTTTCGACTTATAAGTCATGTAAGTCTAATAATTGTTAGTCAGGAAATGCATGTGTGAGAACACACTTGATCATTTATATTTTTAGCGCAGAAACTTAAATAAATAAATAAATAAATAAATAAATAAATAAATAAATAAATAAATAAATAAATAAATAAATAAATAAATAAATAAATAAATAAACATGGCTACAGTAATATATCTCTTTGTTTTTCTTGTTTGTTATCTAGGCGGATATTAAACAAATATAACACATATAATATATATAAATATAATAAACATAATTTTAGCCAAGCACAACATTTCCATAATATAAAAAAACAAGTACTAACCTGCTTATTTATATAAGTCATTTTTTCATAATATTGTCGTTTTGACGAGACAGTTTTGTTATAAAATAAGAAGAATAAATTGACGTAATGCGCCAGTGGGATGATAAGTTGTTTTTATTTCAGAGCGTAATGTTAGAAATTTTAGTGAGATTGTATTATATGTTTATGTTAATATGAAAGCCAAGACGGCCACCATAGCCTTCTTTTCTTTTTGAACTAAACCCATGTTAATGTACATGTTATTTATTGTCGTAACTGTATACTTTGGTACTCTTTCAAACTTTTTAATGGTGAAAAGGGTCACGTGGTATTTCCTTAACTGCAGTCAATTTATTGCGAGTGAACATCTACAGTATACAAGTGAACATCCACTCCACTGTCATGACAGTTGTAGCAGTTTTCTATCAGTTTATATGGTAACAGTTGTTGTCATCTGTTTACGCTAAGAATAAATCAATAATATGAAATTTGTCATTTTACAACTTAAAATTCAGATCAACAAGTGCGTTATATTAAAAAAAGGTCATCAAAGATACTAAGATTATAAACTGTACTTTATCATTAACGTTCTTATCTAAATAACAAAAATGTTGATGTTGTTTGTACATTTCTATATAAAAGAACGATAGGTTTTTGTAAAATCCCATTTAATAATGTATTAGCTAGTTTGTTTTATAGTTTATGAACATATTGTAAAAACTGCATTGGCATCAATACCTTTAATTGCGTATAATGTAGACCCATTGCTTGTTGTGATAAAAATTTAACATTGTAATCATACTGCGTTTGAACGAGGGTATTATGGTAGATTATCACATGAAGAAAAATTTATCACCCGAGACGAAATCGAGGGTAAAAATTTTTTTTTTCTCTCCATGTGATAATCTACCCTAACACCTGAGTTAAAGGCAGTATGGATTTTATTACATTGGATTATCTAACGTGAACTATTATATAGATACTGTACTGAATTATTTTTTTAACGGAAAATGCTTGTTTAGTAGTTGTTTTCCCAAATAACGATTTTATAATCATACTGCCTCTGACGGAGGGTGTTATGGTAGATTATTACATGAAGAAAAAAATTTTTCTTCATGTTATAATCTACACTAACACCTGAGTTGAAAGGCAGTATTATTTTTTTTATACAGAATGCCTTTTATATAAAGAAGAAACGTGAACTATCATATAGAAACTGTTCTGAATTATATTTTTAATAGAAGATGCTTGTTTGTCTACTAGTTGTTTTTCAAATAATTATTGCACATTTTGATGTATTTTGCCTCTGACATGATTGCGCGGAAAGACAAACGACGTGAAAGTAAATTTCAGCTGATTCGGCTGATAATTTTCCAGGTTGGCAACTTTCTTTCTGAGCGGGTGATAAATTTTATATCTCTCGTAAACTTCGGCTTGGTCGGGTGTTAATTTTCCAGTTCGGCAATCGCCGATCTGAACGGGTGTTAATTTTTTTATTATCACCCGTTGGGAGGAAATCACGAGGAATTAACACCCGTTGCTATAATAAAATCGGAATCAGTAGAAATTAACACATGCTTTTTGCCCAATAAAAAGACAGCATTTTTTGCATGAAGTATAATACAGTTTATTATTTTTCACTTTCTGTAATATAAAGTAAGAAACTGAGCACACCCTCGTTTAGAACATTCGGGTGTCAAATAAAGGTTCTTTAACTCATTACATCATGACTAAACATTTCTATTTTTTAACAGCTCGTGTGGAACAATATAGTTCCAGCTGCTTTAAATTCTATGAAACAGAACCGTTCATGAGTCCACCAGGAACGCAGAGGTCATATTCAAAAATGTGCATGTCGGCTACACAATATGATGTATGCAAGTATGCTGCATGTACCAAAAATCCATGCACAGGAATGTTTGATTGCAAAAGATGTAAAGGTATAACATAATTATATTTATACAAGTTAGAGGTAATGAAAGTATAGTTGTTTTATCGCATACCTTTAAATTCCAATTCTATTTTTAACACAACTGTTATATCAATGAATCAATGACCTCGAAACATTTTAATAGGAATCTAGTGGCAAAAATCCCCAAACTGACCAATCCAAATGTAAGTTTTTATGTATGTTTGCGACAATCTTAATAAATCAATGACCTCGAAATATTTTAATAGGAATCTAGTAGCAAAAATCCCCAAACTGACCAATCCAAATGTAAGTTTTTATGTATGTTTGCGAAAATCTTAATCAATAAATCAATGACCTCGAAACATTTTAATAGGAATCTAGTGGCAAAATTCTCCAAGCTGACCAATTTGAATGAAAGTTTTTTTATGTATGTTTGCGGCAATCCTTAATTTAAGATGTGCGTTACTTTTCATCGTTTTGAACAGTTATAGATATTGTATACTCCAATATTACGATATATAAATGTAAGATAGCAAACATACGTTTGAAATGTGACATGTGAGAATCACGTTGGTATTTATGTTTCCTTTGACACGGCCTTTAACAAGCCCAAACATTCTCGTACACCTGTGTGTCTAAGGTTTCATTTCTTCACTTCTTAATAAAGTATTGTCGAACATAGGAAAAAGACGGCTTTTATTCCTGAATAGCAGATATTCAGTGGCGGATCCAGAGGGGCGGAAGGGACGTTCGCCCCCTCCCCATAAAAAGTGAAAAAGAGAAAGTGAACAAAAAAAGGAGGAAAGAAAGAGCAAGAGTGTGTTAAAAATGTTAAAATTTGTAGTCCTCAACGCATTCTCAATTGCTTAAACCTCACCAGCTTCTGGGGGCTTCGCCCCCTACTCCCACACCAAGACGATGCGTTCCCCAGAGCCCTTGGCCGATTTTCTGGATCCGCCCCTGGATATTGATGTTATCTTTCTTAAATGATTCAAAATTAAAACGGACATGTATCCCGTTGTCTTTTATCTCCGTCGTTATTATTTGGTCCTTAAACAACATAGAATAAACTAAACGAACAAAAAATAATTAAATAGTGTAATGATACAGTAAAAGATAAACACAAAAATGTTTCTTCATTTATGGTTAAAACAACAAACCATTCTGATACCTCCTTACATTAAGATTCAGAATGCGTATATTGGCATGATGTTGCCTCTTTGCCGACACTCTGAGGTCGTAACAACCTGTAATTACCTAATGTAATTATAATCAATGCTGTGCACGTTTGTACGCTTGATTTTTTTTCAAAATATCATTCATAATAATGATAAATGAAATTGAATTTCCATGTTATAAACTGTACATTACATTATAAGACAACAGCTGCTCAAATTTGTATGTCTTCATATGACGACAAATATAGTAGCCAGCTGCTGCCTTGCTTTTATATAAATTTCAATCAAAGGGACGTTTAATTTAATATCTGGAAAAGGGGGATACTGTTATTTAGAGCTGTAGGGCCAATAACATGTTTTAACATGAAAATTGCAAATTTCTCAGGACTCATTATTTAACATATTCCATTGGTAGGCCGTTTATTACGTGTGTTTTATTTGTTAAAAATTAGAGTGGATGGCTCTTAGGGGTGCAATATTTAAATTCTGAAGTGTCAAAATAACACGATATCAATACTACTATATCATATTCTATTTCAGGATACTGTTTTCACCACGGGAGATACATACAGCTAAACACAGAATTTTTAAAAGCTGACAACATTAACACGTGCGTGTGTGATTACCATGGAAACACCCAATGCACCTCCGAGATAACAGATTACAAGAAAATGTGCACCTACTGATTATAATGAGTCTGAAAAGTGCACCTAGTGATTATAATGAGTCTTTTGCAATCGGAAGAACTTGACATCACTTGCATTTAGACTGGATTAGACTAGACTTTTTCAAGCAATATGAATAATTATACTAAAACATTCCAAACTGTGTTTTATAATTTTATAGATTTCTTTATGAAAATCAATAATCCCACATATTTGTTTAAATTGTGTTAACGTCAATTTCATCATTTTTCATCTATATCGTGAAGTCCAGTTTTTATATGGTACTCTGAGAAAACCCCCGACCTGCTGTAGGAAAAATGTCAATTTCGGTCAATTAAAATTGGAGTAGAGTGCACCCTGCCCGCCATGAGACTCGAACCCACACCCTCAGTATTGACAGACCACGTGTCCAAATGTAGACCAACTAATATAGTCTCGAAATCTACAAAAGATTTTAGAGACCGAAATCGAAGTCTGTTTGTCATGATTCGCATGTATTCGTTTGTCGTCTTGTTAAGAAACAACCAAATCAAAGCAAAACAACACGAGTGACAGTTTATGCATTACACTTAATTTGACTGTTGATTTTAATATAGAGCTGGAAAGTTTTAAGAAGTACAAGTTCAAACATCAGACTCAGAAACCAAGAAAAGACTTTATATTAGTTCTCATGCAGATTCAGGTCTATATCATTCTCAAATACTGTCCTTGACACAACCAAATATATACAGATTAGTGCAAAACGTAATCGTCAATATGGGGGTACCGTTCAAATTGTAAAATCGTATCTAGTTTTTTGTTAGTTTTAAATAGAAAGTAAACATAAAAATGTAATGTTTCATTTCTAAGAGACAAGTTCACAAACACATATTTGTTTCGTTTTATTCCTACAACGAAGCCATTGGTCGGAAAAGTTCATAGGTGAGTCTAGGTGTCAACACGGTTATAACGCAAATGTCTGAAGCCGGTACGTCTGTCATGAGGAAAAGCAAGGTGTTTGATATCCAAGATTGACGGCGTCGAGTTTTATCCATAGATTTTTACAAAAAGAAACAGTTGAGAACAAAGAAAAAAGCGGCTGACTAAAACTTATTTTGACGCCAAAAGATTATCGCAAGTAAGGGCATATTGTGAAATCTCTACTCGTGATGACATAAGTAAATTTAATGAAAATAAAGAAACACCAGTTTCCAATATTCTCGAATCCCGACGATGATATCCTCAATAGCAAAGGCGGCATTCGGATATAACGTAAGGTCAGGAATTCAACGATGAGAGTTTTAATTTGAAGTTCTTTAGATTCGCCATTTTGTAATCTACAGTTCAAGTAGACCGAAAGTATTATGACGTTATTCTCTTTATGACATTCGATGTTTACATTCTAAGCTTAGTTACGTTTAGATTTCATAATATGTTATGTTACCCTGAACGTTAGCGAGGGTTACAAATGTGAGCATAAAGGGCAAACCCGTGATAAAATCAGTATGTATTCTTGCCCCACCGCGCCCCCAATGAAATATTTCGATTCTAATAGGACATAATAAGTTACTTTTTTAACAACGTAAACCTTTAGTTGCCAGACTCGATGGCCATTTAGGACACAAATTTGATTGTGACGTCGTTAAATTGTCTGAACAAATCTTACGATGACGTCGTCATAAGAGTGTTGATCGTTTATGACGTTGATTAATTATATACTAGTTTCACACGTTATACGTTGTGGACCTTAAGCGTTTAAGTCACGTCATATTAGAGTTTGTCATCTGACCTAACCAACTATTGGTGGAAAAACCTCATCCTTGTATTGTTTACATAGTTACGAACATTTTGTAAAAAGTATACTTTTGTCTTACTCTTGATAAACCCATATTTACAATAATACGTAGTTTCCTAGATATAATCGCTCTCGTTAAAGGAGGTGGAAATTGTTATACTGATCAAGTGACGTCATAAAACGGCAACGCTTGATACGAAATTGGACGGCATAAGAAAGGCGATGCAAAACGAAACACGTGCTGTGTTTTGCGGGGTGCAAAGCCAACACTAAACATAAAATTTATGGATCGGGGTCAATTTTTTCCGTTTTATGACGTTCACGCGATGTTTAAAGACGGTACGTGTATGAAAATGCCCTAAATAAAATCACATGATACTAATATGGAGTAGGCATTGCCAAAATGCGAGCACAGACAAATATGTTTTTCTAACTTTTACACATAATTCCTTGTTTTACTTTGTTCCTTAATTTTGTGAGGACCTTATACTAAATGTTGATGTATTTTGGTTATTGTTTTAGCGTGACAAATGAAAACTACTTACCGCGTACGGTCCAGCTTAAGCTCATTTTGCAGAATAATAACTGTGTAAATTGAATTCATCACTTTATTTTCCACAGTTATTTAGCGTTTTGAAATGTGGCGTATTTTTCAATGTGATAGAGCAATTTTCTATAGTAAAGTTTGACCTAAATTACAACGGAAGTGTATATTTGAAAGAGTCCATTGTCGTCTGTTCAAAATCCTTCGGGTAATATCGTCTGCAGTTAAGGCGGGAAAATCCTTGCGGTTTGTCTGAATACCACTGAACGTTACGAAAGCAGGCGATCTTTTTTCTAAACAACGCGAGGTCCCTGTAGAAATTCAAATGGCTGACTTCCTATTAAAATTCCCGTAACAAATGCCAAGGACGATTTGGAACATGTCAACAACAAAGGCATAATATAAAATATGGACGTGTTATTGTGTAGAAATGTTTTAAATTGGATAACAGTACAAAGGTACAATATGGAATAATAAAAAAATGCAAGCAAAACACCTAGCGCAGCGGGGTGTAACATTTAGTATAGTACACTATTTCACTACATGTAGTTATAGCGTCAACAATAAGTAACTATATAAGTCAAATAGATGCCAACAATTTATTAATCTATTTATTAAGTCATATTTTGTAATGAACATTAAGCATAGTTCCATTTATACAGATTTCACTCTTCCATTTTCGGACATACTTTCCGATCCCCTCCCATTTCAGAAGACAGAATATTTCATTAACTTTTGTTAAGAGTCATCCCGCTTTGGTCAGTGTTACTATCCTTCCCATAACCCCTACTTGGAACCCCTTTTCAAACAACCAATGAAAATTAAGTGCCTTGAAAATATTCAAAATGTGTTCTATTCTGATATTTTAGAAATTTGTCAGTTAACAGCTGCATAATTCGATAAATAATTATGTGATTAGAATGTGTTCTATGGGGAAATAAAATATTGGTAAGGATTAGTTTGATTTTATGGATCCGTTCCGTAACTTATGTTTTATGTTGGTGGAATAATGTGCCATTTGTGCCTCATACTCAGATGTTTTAGATTTTTGTCAGTGAAGAAGTTCATAATGTGATTAAAAAAACATGTGATAAGAAAGTGTTCTATGGAGCAATAACATTTTGTGAGGATTCTTTTGTTTTCTTGGATCAGTTCCGGTTACAGTTCGATGTTTCATGGTTTTATGTTGCCATATTGTGTCATTAGGGAATATTGTACAGTAAGTTTACTTTTTTTCATGTTGATCTACTTTACAGTTTGTTGTATTGTTCGTATTAAATAACGCATATACAGTTTGGTCAGCTATATTGCATTTTATTAAATTTAAATTTACAAATTGAAAACGGGAACTGTCGCTGTGTAATGTGATGTTGTAGCTGCGGAACCGTAGCTTGTTATAATTTGGTCCACTACATAAAAAAATTGGTACGAATAAAGTACGGTTCCGCAGTTGTGGTATAACTGATGATGATTATGTATATTTAGAGTTGAACAAAGTAAATACATGTTATAGTGTAGTTTTTAAAAAATTGTAGGGCTAAAAAATATTTTCTTATTTGGCTAACTATCGCGAAAATGTTGAGACAAATTTAAGTTAATTACAGTAGGGGTCCAGTAGAGCTCTTCACAGTCTTGTTTGATATGTGTTGTATTTTTCTGATTTTGCAGTCCATATTATAATTATAATTAGCATACTTTAAATAACGGCTAAGGACTTAAAGAAATAAATTTAAAACATCAAATAACCTTCTTCGGACTTAAAAAGGTACGAACTCGCAGCTTGTTATTCTTGTTCCGTTTTTGTACCACAGGTAATAAACAGGCGATTATGTAATAAATATTGAAGAAATAAATTGAGAAAAGTTAGTTTTTCCTTAATTTTTATGCACATAAGAATTTGAATGTGTCAGTCGATGTTTTATACAATTAAGTAATTCATAATCTTATTCTTACCAAAATTGTTGAATTAGCAGGAAGAAATTAATGTCAATTCACTTTTTATAGCGCGCATGAGCCGTAGTCGATGCATATATAGAGACAAATACTATATATTTGGTAAATAATGAAGATTTTATTTTAATTATGACAAAATTGTTCGAAACATTATTTTGTACAAATGTCAAAAGTGCGTTGAAATGTTATATGAAAATTCCTCGTGTAGTGTAAGGGGTAGTATTATCACGCTACTTTATTTTTTAAAATAAATCAAGAAGGCAAACAGCTTGCAACTAAATTTTTGTTTGAAACGTAATATTATTTTAATTTCCATAAAATTCTAAATTTTTAATTTATAATGTTAACACCACTTGTAATACTTGTCGCTACCCTATGACAGTGCCTCTAAATTCCAGTGGTCACGTGACGTCTCTTTTGTAATGGTGACGTCACATGAAATGCCTTTGATTGTCAGTTTTTAAAGATCGATTTAGAGATTCCAAAAAAATAGTATGAAATTTTTGTTGTTATCTTTAAATATAACATTTACTTTTTATCGATGTCAACTTTATTTTTAAGTCTTTCTTTAAAATTAATGTTTGCCCTTCTTCATTCACCTTGTTCCAGTTTTTTGACGATATCAACTTCCGGACGAAAAAAAAATCAATATCAGCATTAAGCAGATTTTGATCACGTGATTTCATTTTGATCTCGTGACACGTAATTGCCGTAGAGCTCACCGCTCTTCGCGGGCAGCTTCGCTGCCCGCTGCGAGCTGTGCTCGCTATTAATGGAATATGATACATCTAACTGCCTATCATGAAAACGAAGTATTATAGGAATTGATGTAAACAACAGCTGCGAGTTCAATCCCGTTTTTTATCATAAAAAATATCCTTCATTTTTCATTGTCTAACGCAATTCATTTTTATATGTAATTCTATTTCTAATCTCCAAAAATAAAACATTAAAGTCCAAAACTGCCCTGTTCTATTTTTTACGAGTTAATAAAGGTAATGTCCAGCATTAAACACGTTCTCTTGGATTTAGACTTCCACATGGAAATGAGCATAACTTACTTTTTTTACGAGTTAATAAAGGTAATGTTCAGCATTAAACACGTTCTCTTAGATTTAGACTTCCACATGGAAATGAGCATAACTTACTTTTTTTACGAGTTAATAAAGGTAATATCCAGCATTAAACACGTTCTCTTTGATTTAGACTTCCACATGGAAATGAGCATAACTTACTTTTTTTTTTAAAGTTATTACGGTTTTCCTGGTATTCCTTCAATTTTTCTTAAAGCAATATTGTATTTCCAGTAAGTTGACGATATGGATAATTATTGGGATTTAAAATATAAAAACTTGACCGGAATGTTTTTTTTTCGGAGCAAAATTGAACACGATTTTTCTACATAAGTATTTTATCAATAAAAGAGTAGTTCTTCCTGCTTGAAAAGTGTCAAAAGTAACAAAATAATGTCGATCTTAACAGCCTTCGGAGGTCAAACTGTAGAGAGTCTGTATTCTGCGCCTTCTTTTTTTGCGATAAAGCACATGGGCCTCTTAATATAACCAATGCTTTATTGGTCTTAATTAGGAAAGAAAAAAGGTCTAAATATGCTTTGATCCACAACATGTCTCGTTTTAATGTCAAAAACAAAAACACTTAAATACGTTTAATAGTATGTGTGTGGCGTTTTAGAATTTAAATTTAAAGCTCTGCTTCTATGAATAACTTGATTTGTTTCAAAAAATGATATTTAATGCCACTTTCAGCAATTGTTCAGCTATATCATGGCGTCCATTTTTTTTTGGAGGAGGAAGCCGGAGTAACCGGAGAAAATCCCCGACCTTCGGCAGGAAAACTTGCAATCCTTGTCAATTAAGATCCGCAGTGAGACTCGACCAGCAACTTTAGTGTTGACAGACCACGTGATCAATAGTAGACGAACTACCTTAAACACCACCGAGGCCCCTGTGAATAACTTGAGAATATTTGTGTATAAGCAAAGGACTTGCTTAAAGGTCATTTGTTCTTAATATAATACTCGTTTAATCAACAGTTTAGTTTAATATGTCAGCAACAAAGGCATTAAATGAAATTGTATAGCATGGGACAATTAACAATTACCATGGAATCGGCAGAAAATGGGATGCAGCATAAAAACAAAAATAACAAACCGTCAAGGATATATCCTATCGATAGCATTCAAAGTTAGCAAAGAGTTGTGATGATTAATCCTGAAAACACTGATGATTATTGGAGAACCCGGAATGCGGAAAACAACTCTACTTGTTCTGTTTCTATCCTCGTCTAAATTCGTGTTGTTTGTTTTTTTTTCTGGGACAAAA
Source organism: Limnoperna fortunei (assembly GCA_944474755.1). Taxonomy (NCBI): domain Eukaryota; kingdom Metazoa; phylum Mollusca; class Bivalvia; order Mytilida; family Modiolidae; genus Limnoperna; species Limnoperna fortunei. The sequence goes on from OX104119.1 coordinate 34,773,543, forward strand.
GCTTCAAGCACAGTGACTGCTAAGATAACATGACTGAAAAGAGTTTGCACAGATATACAAGTACAACGTTAAACTGAAACATTACTAAAATTAACGGATTATTCTCCCTTGTCGCAAGAAATAACTCATCAAGTTGTTAAACCTTTTCACACTGTACTCTGCAGAGAATCGTAGTTCTTTGTTAATGTTAACTATATCACAATAAATATATATTCAGCTATTTAGTTTCAAAATTCATAATTTTTGAATATGTTTGCAAAAATGTTTGCATACAATCAAAGCTTTTGACGTTTGAGTGACTGATTTAAGTAGATCATAAACATTTTTGTAAAAAATTTCAAATGTTTGTTTTCTTTTTTCTGTCTATTGATTTTAAAGACAATCTAGATCGTATCTTTAACTGTGAAAATATGCAGCAATTTATTCTCAGTTTATAATGTAGGTAAACGTTTGCAAATGTACTGCATAAGATGAAAGCAATACGCGGTAAGCAGTTTTTGTTTTTGCACAAAAACCTTCCCAAAATATAACACGCTGACTTTTACTATAGGAATTTTTTTAATTACAATTTAAATTTTTTATGTTGTTATTTAGTTCTGGTTTAATTTGCTGACTTATAGATTGTGCAGAGAAGAGAATAAAAAACACTAAAATAATTGATTTGCAAAAGTTTGTCCTATGAAATTTTCTGAATTTTTCATATAAAGTAAAGCAATTATAATACGTTTTAATGATGGAAGAAAACAATAGGGGTCTCTGAGTCTAATTTTTTGTAACAAAATTACTCCAAATTAAAAATTTCATTTTTATTATTTTTGCCTAAACCGAAAACTTTTTATTTAAACCATTAATAAATTGAGGTTTAAGTACAGATATTAGTCTTTCAGTATTATTTTTATTTTGTTGGAAATTAAGTGTTGATAATGAAAGACATTAAGAACGAATTTTACCATAAAAGGTTACATTAAATTGGAGATTTTCAGAAAAGGCGGATGGTGTCCTGCAACCAAATAATGAAATAATAAGGTTATCATAAATGTAATATATAGTTTGCAAAAATTTCCAGTTTACAATAAAAATATTGTACTAAAAATCTGACTTTTGATTGGCTTGATAATCAGAGGATGAGAAAAAAAATCACCGTCATGGAGACACGCACCCTTTGACGTCAAATATTAATCCGAGGAAAACACGGTTTGTGTGTTGAGCTGTTTTCCAAAAATGTCAAATTACACAAATAAAATATTTTATTTTATTGTAATGTTTGAATTTATTGGATGAATTGTTTTAATCGGTTTATTGATTTCGATTGCATTTATCCTGCATTTTCAACACATTTCAAACGAGGACTGCGAACAGAATAAAAACAGAATTTATTCGTATTGTAAGAAAATGCTTTGATTAAATTTATTATTTAGATAAATTGAGAAACTGTACAGCTGTATTTATGGATAATATGTTAATTAATGTCTGAAAATCGATTTTCGGAAAATGCTGAAGGGACCATACGGCAAGACTTTTCAACTAACACGTCTAAGTTAAATTATGGGATAACAAATCGCAGTTTTACATGTTCCACAAACATATCGGATGGTCAATCTTTGCATAATTCAATGCAAAGTGTGTGACCATTAATACCAGCTTGTAACAACATAATCCATTTTGACATGTATAAAGTATGGTATCCCGACTTTTATATTATTCCTTCATTTCTTCCCAAATGTTTCTGTACTCAGTCAGTTTCTTAGTTGTCTGTCAGTTATATTGGATACCTATAGGTAAGCATTAAATGCATTATATTAAATGCTATGTACATGTTTTGTTTTGTTTTATTTTTTATGCATTTATTGCAGGTCAGCATGCACTAGAATAGTCCTTGTCTCAGCTCCCTTAAAATAAAAAAAAGATTGAAATTCTAAGGTTTTTCTATTCGCAAGGTGTAGATAGCCGTAGCCGGGAATTTTGATGATAAAAGCTCTACAAGTCAACATCTTAAACATTTGCGCTTAAAATATTTTTGATTTTTGTGCGCCACCGGTCAGTCTTACTTAATATATTTACAGAATGTCTTTACATTGTCGTCTCTTTTGATAAAAGAAAGATTTCATCAATTATGACAGTGTCTCGTTTCTGTAAACATAGATCCATGTATACTGCGATTTTGTCACTAGTAAGAGTATTGTGATGTTATTACTAAACATAGTACAAATATAATGAAGTCTATAAAGATCTTTTCAGCTTTTGAATTACTCTAAATATATGTTGTCGGAGAATACTATTAATGTGCAAATCTTGATCAACTCTGTGTTTTCAGGGTGTTACCGATGTGATCTTCCAGATTTACCTGTTACAGACGGCTTGTATGTTATTGAAAACGTAAAGGTCAATACACAAATAATTTGACAATTACTTCATTTCTAACAATAAAAGCTTGTGTAATTTAACATAAGTTGGGTTTTTTTGCTTAAAAGATGTTTGTCGAAACTTTGAGACGTTTTTGTTCGTGTCTGACTATTGGCATGTACACTGCAATCCTAGTCACTTAAGGTTAGTTCGTTTGTTTACCTAATTTGAGTAAAACGCCACGGTTTACGCTGAATCATGGCGTCAAGGTTTTACTGTGGCGAAAAAGCCGGAGTACCAAGTACAAAACTGTGACATACGGCAAAAAGTGCAGTCCTTGTCAATTGAGGTCGATCACACCCTGTACAGACTCGAACTAAACTTCAACGTTGACACACCGGTAATTAATAGTAGATGATTTACTACTTTATCCACTCAGTTACCGATGCCTTCAGTTCATCTTAAATTGTGTCCAATCCGTCTTGTAACAAATCGGAGTAAAACGTTCATTACTAGTGTTTACAAGGCCTTGTACAATGGCATATCTGCATTACTTATGTTAAACGACAACAAATTAGATTAATTTCCTGTTATTTGTTTTAAAGACAGATTTAAATAATGATGACCATGTGTTTGCAACCACTCCACCTGGCTTTTCCATTAGAAAATCCGGAATTCCGAACGGCGGATTAGGTGTATTTGCTGAGACCACGGTGCCAAAGGGTACACGACTAGGACCATATGACGGAGCTATTTATCATGAAATCATTCGTGGTCACGACTGGAGCTATGCATGGGTGGTGAGTCTTTTTTTACTAACCAGATAAGAAGTATTTTAGTATAGATTATTTAAAATCTGATGAACGTTACGTCACTGATTGTAATTATAAAAGCTATTAGAGAATAAGACAGAAATTATTTATAAATTAAGATTATATAAATATAATTTAAGTGGACGGCGTGTATCGTCTTAGAGATCCAGCCATGACGCCTAAATGTGTGCATTCAGTTTTATTGGATTATGCAATTACCGCACATATCATACAGGGGGCCTCGGTGGCCGAGTGGTTAAGGTAGTTCGTCTACTATTGATCACGTGGTCTGTCGACACTGAGATTGCGGGTTTGATTCTCACTGCAGGCAGGGTGTACTCGACTCCCATCTTAATTGACAAGGATTGCCAGTTTTCCTACCGCAGGTCGGCGGTTTTCTGCGGCTTCCTCCCCCAATAAAAACTGGACGCCATGATATAGCTGAAAAATTGCTGAAAGTGGCGTTACATACAAAACAAATACTCATTATTGTCCAGTCAGTAATTAACGATCAAGGATTTAAATTTTAATTCTTTTTGTTTTCAAGCAGAATATCATGAAGGTGTTATTTTTACTATCAACAACGGGGTTTAATTAGTAAATAATTAGCCGGATATAATTGTGTATGAATAGAAATTCATATATTGTATTTTCGTAACAATATTACAACAAAAAAGGAAAAATGCATACAAATGTATACCTATAATTATTGTTTACATACACATGTGTATTACCGGTATTTTAAGCCATGACTTTACGACATTGTCTATTAGTAGTAATTAGTCCGCTATTTTGGCTTGTAAAATGTTGGTGCATGTTGTATTTTTGGTGTGTTTAATTTTGGCAATTTCAGCGCCAAATAAACCTAAACTACAACCAAAACAACCCGATTTACGGTACTCCAGACTCTCGTCAAGCGGGTTATAATAAGATTGGCCCAGACCTTTAATTTCACCTTTCGAAATATACTGTAGATGATGTTTAGCCAGCGAAAAACCCTAAAATCGGTGATTATTTACATTAAATCAAATCTAAACATTTGATCTTGTTTCGAAAATAGAAAAACCATGAATTAAACTTTATGACGAGCGTTTGGCTTTGATATCATTTAATACTTAAAAGGAATAAAGGGGAATAAGATTTTATTATATAATAGAAATCTAATTCCCCTGTATTGATATCAACATTCTTTCTCCGGCGTATGATGTTTGCATTTAACAACTCACATTTTGTCAAACCTTACGATCAATAGTAAAATTTTCTTGATCGAAGGAGACCTCATGTCAGACCTTGCGATCAATAGGTAAGATTTTCTTGATCTCCGGTCAAGTAATCTTCAGTAACCTGAAGTTGTGGACGTAACACAAAGAAGAACTCTGTTCAAAACGTTTAACTAACGAGTTAGTTGGTCTTAATGGAAAATACATCTTACAAACCATCGTCGGAAACCCACGTCCATTCGCGTTATCGCTTTGCTACCACTTACCGACCATGGGCACACTTGTAGGTATTTTTTCGTTTTCGTGAATATTCAACGTTCCATTTTGATTGATCGCTTATACTTCCTGCGAAGCGTTAAAACTAATAAAAATAGTTTTATCTAATAAACGTCGTTCCCATTGGTTAATTAAATTTATGAATATTCATGAAACGAGAAAATATCTAGTGTGCCCACGGTCGGTAAGTTTTAACAAAGCATGAACGCGACCGGACGTGGGTTTCCGACGATGCTCCCAATTGGAATGAGTCTTTTGTTGCCAATTGGTACACATTCCTCTTACTGAATATGACTCTTTCCAGGAATGACTATACAAATCTAGACGGGGTCTAACTAGACACTACTTTAGTCAAAATGCCTGTTTTCCGGTATTCCGAAATGTGAGCTTATATAATGCTTTTAATAATTGGCATTGAAAACTAGCTAAAAATCAAACATAAACCTCACAATACAATTCAGAAAAAATAAAACAACTAATTACCAAAAAGTCGCAAAAAGTTGTAGTCAAATATAGATACAATTTTAGGTCTATAATGTCGACGGAGGCGTAAAGCATTTAGTTGATGCCTATCCCAAAAGTAAGTCCAGCTGGATTAGATATGTAAACTGTGCCCGGACGGTTGACGAGGAAAACCTGTATTATTATCTGTATAACTATGAAGTGTATTATGTTACGTATGAAGACATAAAGCCCGGAACCGAACTTCTGGTGTGGTATGGGGATAGTTATGGAGAAACTTTGAATCTCAAGCGTACAGTTGACGACTACCGTAGACGGTTCAACGAAAGTGGACGAAGAAGTGTGCGCAAGAGTACCCTTAAACGTAAGTACACTAAATTTGTTATTGACTGGTTTTATATATCAAGCTGGTTCCACTGACTCGTACCATAAATGCTTAAGAAACATTACAGTTTAACTCAGCCGATATCAATAGAAACCGTTATTACGAAATCTATGTTTAGATGTAAAACCTCTTTTCAACTTCATAAAATATAACTCGCATTGTCAGTTAATGTTAGATATTTGTTTCAGCTTTCTCACAGCCAGAAGATTGGCAGTACTTTCAATTAAAACCAGACTATAATTAATTATGGCTGACTGTAAACCGCCATATTAAATACTAAACATAAAATCATACAGCAAGTACAACTGTACTAAAACTAGAACAGTACATGTATGAAATACAAGCTTGAAAAACACTTTAGTATATCTAGAGTTCTACGTTTGTATAGATAATTCTTCCTATCCATAATTTGGTTCCCATTACACGACTTACAATGCTACTTAGCCCGTCCCCAGGTGGCGGATAAGGAAGTCATTCTAGTTGCGGGGTTATCAGATTACTATTCGAAAAATCTGACTGTGGAAATTAGTGGGTAACGTGCAAAGGGAACACCAAGCTCCTGGCACCATGAAATCACTTTATGTTAATTAAAAAAATAGTAGGTCATTGAAGGGGCTTCAATAGCTTAATTATCCGTCCTTTCCCAATGCTCTATACTTATCTAGTGGAAGTTAAGAATGCTGTTCCCTTTATCCATGCCTTTATCTCTTGGATTTATTGTTTGTTCAATTGTTCTCGTACTGACTACAGCTAACCTTATAACTATTTTGATATATCAATGCAGAGTCGCGGAAATTCACGGACATGTTGTACTGCCAAGTCGGTAAATATGTTATGATATATCTATATAGAGACTTCGTTTACTCCAAATTATTGTAATATTACACTTGTGTATAATACTATTTTTTTTTGCAAAAAGAGATCAGGTTACCATGTTTAATATTATAAACAAGAAGTCAGAAAATTTAAGCAAATATAATATTTGTAAGAGAAAGTGTGCTATTATGGTAAATACAGCATGTTCAAGTATCACACTATATACATGAAATGGATTGCCAGTTTTCATACCTAAGTTCGGATTTTTTCTCCGGGTACTCCGGTTACCTCCCCAATAAAAAATAAAAACTGGACGTCATGATAAAGCTAAAAATTGCTGAAAGTGGCGTTAAACTATATTCAACCAAAAAAAACAAAAACAAAAACACACTATAGACAATATATAAGATGTAATAAACTGATAAATTTGTTTCTGCTCATTTGTGAGTGACATTAGAATTTTATTTTTTGCGAGCTTTCATCTGTTTTCTATTAACATATATATATAATCTTTTAACAGCTCGTGTTCAACCATATAGTTCCAGCTGCTTTAAATTCTATGAAATGTGTCCTAACCAGAAACCACCAAAAACAACAATATGTACGTCGGATGTTCAATTCGATGTGTGTAGATATGTAACATGTTCAACGAATCCTTGTACACAGAAGTCTGATTGCGAGAAATGTGAAGGTAAAACATATGTGATATAGATCTCATTCAGCGAAACAATTGTAAATACTGAACTGAAAAAAAACCATATAGTACAATATTACAAATTCATACACGTTTATTTATTAATGATATTAAGATTTTTTTTAAAATTCACAAAATTTAAATCACTGAATTAACTGTCTCTATGTTATGATATTTTCTCAACGGTACATCGTCAGTGCTTGAATTTGATTAGACGATTTATGAAAACCATTGAGATGGATTTTTAAACGTTAGCGAAAGTTTAGCTGTAGTTGTGGGACTTGGCTGCTCTACATTTAATCGTCTTTGATTCTTGTCCCATTAATGCTAAATAGGGTTCAGATTTGGACTTAAAGTCGGCCAATACATAAGATTGACATTAATGTAAGATATCCTTTGTTGCTTTTTCTGTATGTCCATGTTTTGATGACGTCCGAAATGACTACGTGGGGTCTTAAGACTGGGTTGGTTTATCTGGAAGTTTTTACACCAGCGTATCTATATAGGACTGGATTATGAAGATAACTGGACCAAGTTTTGCCATGAAACAAATGCCACCACAAACAATGTTATTTTGACCATCCAAGCGTCCGTTTCCAGGATGCAACTGTCTTTCTTCAAAACGACCGTTCTCAAAGCATTCTCGTCATCTACTGTCGAAATGCAAAAAAGGTCATTGTCATTAAAGTTTACGTTACGCCATTGCCGATTTCGCCAATTTTGTCGATTCAAATCCCATTGAAGGTGGGAAGACATCTGATCTTCTGGGCAGTAAATTACTAATTGATCTCTGTTGTGTTCATACATTATACCGTATGGTTTCATTAGCCATGAACCGATTCAACAGATGGTAACGGCAATACCTTTGTTCTGGTGAAGGGTAGTAACTTGTGGTCTACCACTCTGTAGAGGGTAATTTTTGCTATATGAGGCATTGCAACTTATTCAGCGACGTTCAATGGTAATGGTAAAACAATTGAATGCTTTGGCAATAACTCTATAGAATATCCCAGCATGAAGTCTCTCTGTTGCGTACTTGGTCTTGGCATAGCTTTTGTGTCAAAGCTGATAGTGAAAATCATTAATCACGCCTTTTATACAATACCATTTAATTTTGTTAACTTTATACCGCCAAGTGTGTACCCCGAGACGCTTAACGAAGACTTTCGTTAACTTCGGTGTTAAATCATTCAAGTAAATATTAACTGAAATATGACTTACGATAATTTGTGTTGCTATTAGAACATATACTTTCAAAAAAAATATTTTCTATATATCAAGAATTTTCTAAAATGCGAAGATGCGAAGTTTCTTTTGTGGTTTGGTATAGTTCATTGAATATTGGATGTAGTTTTCGCGCATCAAAATTCACTTCATGTTTAGTACATTTATTATTATCATTTATTACTGGTAAAATATTTTGTGCGTACGCATTTCCCAAAAAGTTTTACGTTTTTTGTGACTTGGTATCAAAAGGTAATAATCTTATATACCTCCTGTGCTCTATCACTTCGGCGTATTAAAATCATACCTGTTCTTGGCAAGAGAGGGACGCCATGTCGTTCTAATTTCATTTACACGATTAACCTTTAATCTGGTTAGCTTTTGAAAATGTCCGAATATTTATACGGCAAAGTTGGCGTCAAATAATCCCGTTACGAGAAATAATATACATGTAAAATTTTCACGTCCAGGTACAACTGCTGTTTGAAAAAAAACAACTGAGTTTCAAGACATGCAAAATTATCTAGTGTATTTTATTTCATGTATAAAATTATTATATGAATAACTATAGTTTTTTACAATGATGTTTTACGGTAAATTATTCTTGATACAAGTTAATAAATTAAAAAGACAGGTTTTTAAATTTTGCCTAAAAGTACTTTATTAATTCAAAGATGATTACAACATTAAGACGTATTTTGTAATCTTATGTTGTCAGCTGGTCAATAGACATTGACCAGTTTTTACTTTCTTCAAGGAGCAAATGCAGAAAAACTCATTTATAAACTGGATTATTTGTCATATTTACTGGATTAAGCAGGCTCTTGAGTCACAACCTGCAATCTCGTGGTAAATACTGTCAATATGACAGCCCCATTTACAAAATGCTACCACATTTAATCCACTCTAGAAGCATAATGATTTATGATATAATAATATATCAACAGACAAATATGTTTCTTTTATTTTGAAGAATAACATATTAAATATTCATTTTTTACGAAGTTTCCCTTTATTGTTTTAATGCAATTTCCATCATAAGAATAGACTGGTAAAATTATATTTATTTAAAGACAATTCAAGAGGCTTAACTATTTGCAAAAGTAAGGCGTACTTTTCTGACGTTCAAAATATTTTCCTGGTCAATCGAAGTGCTAAGTGTGTCGATTTTTTGCAGAACGCAACTTCACTGCAGTTTGATTTTTGCTCTGGCCTAATAATACATTAGTTCAGTGTCAATAAAGAAATTGTCTCCTGGATTTAGTTTCCAGGGTATGTTCTCGACTTCTTATGAGAACTGCTGTGAGGTTCTAAAAGGGGTACAACGAAGTCTACATTCATTGTCGTGAATGTATATAATATAAAAAATGACATGTTGGCTCCCTTCTGAATCCTCGCCTCTTTCTAAATCAATGTACAATGCCGTTCAATCGTCTAGTCTATGCCTTGTCACAAAAAATCTCGACTGAGAACCACTGTTTTCCGTTGGTCGTTTCGTGTTATTCAAACAGCACTAGATTGTTTTAGAATAATACAATATATGTTCCTAAGATCGTTTCTTAGTAATTTTATCGGAACTTCGCATTCACAACGTTAACTCTGACACTTCATTTTATCTGTTGTAACTAAAATTGGTTTAAGATATATTTTTTGGTGTCCTTTCTATTTTTATTTGTCTGTGTTGTTTAGTTGTTTAACAGATTAGAGATAACGCCCTTCACATTTCCTTTTAGCGACTTTAGTTTGATACTGATATCATTAAAATTTCCAGTTACACTGCGTCATTGTACTTTTTCAGTCTTTAAATATCCAAGGTCGCAAATATACTTCCAAATAATTCTGTTTACATGTTAAAGTTGAACTTTTTTCTGGGAGACTTTAAAAATACCCATCTTGTCCAGGGCATATAACTTATGGTTTATTTTTTCTAAAGATTATACAGATATTAATTGAGTTAACAGTTAGTTTGGACATTAATGAAAACTGATAAGATCTTTTACGAGTAACAGCTTATATGCTAACTTATAATAAATCAATATTGACAGGTGCTCAACAAACAAACATAATAGATTAGCATCCATTTCTCTTTATGCTTATTCTATGCTAGCGTTAAATAGGAAAAGTGCCAAACAAAATCCTCAAAATTATAGTAATCAATAAACAACAGAAATAACAAATACGAGGGTATAACCTACTTGGTTAGAACTGTTACATATAATACTACGTGGCTTGGTTGAGCCGACTAAAGGAATCCACTCCCTATCTCTCGTTTCTTGTACAAATTAATAAATCTTTATCGGACAATTTTGACGGTATTATGATTTTTCTGTTTCTTTCAGCACTTAAAAGGTAGTGCATGCTTCTATCAAGAAGGTCTGATTGTTTTGACATAAACAAATTTAAACTGTATTGATATTATAATGTCTTCTTATATCTCTATATAACAGCTGTTCTTCAATGTATTTTTTATATCCACATACAAAACCCGCTTGACAAACAAATACATTTTCTTTATGTAACGGAATTTTCAAGATAAGTCTTGGTTATTGCAAAACAAGTTTAAAGCTTTTGCGTCTTTTTATAGAAAAATTCACACAATATTTTACAGGTTACTGTTTCTATCATGGAAAATACGTAAAACCATACCACGAGTTTGTCAGTGGTGACAATTTCAACACTTGCGAGTGTAATTCTAATTTAGAAATCGAATGTACCACTGAGCCAAAAGATTATAGGATAATGTGCACCTACTAATTACCAGGAATATCCACTATAGTATGGAAATCTATAGAAAAAGCGAAGCTACCGACATTTATTCATTTGCATACGCCTGCTGTAAAGAACAGAAATGTTGCAGTCATGATCAAGGAAATTGAATCTAGATCAAATAAACACGTAATAAATAATATTTAGAGTCTTTGTTTTTTAGAAGTAAGCACATATGATTTATTTAAAAACAACAACATTAAGAAGCTATGCAATAATTGCTTGGCAAATTTCTAGTACACTGACAGCCCGCTTCATCTCTCGCTTGTTGTCTTAGACAATCAGAATATCAGTAACTAACTTTAATTGGCAGTTTTTAATAATTGTTTAAGAGGACTTATTCTAGATTTCGTGTATCATTCGATTGCTATTGTAGATAGTATTTTTAAACTTCTCATATTCCTCATGTACTTTTGTTATAGGTTGCGTGTGTCAAACTTTAGGTTCGTTTTTTTCTGAAAATGTGTATGGAATCAAGTCATAAGCAGTGCATAATTATGAGCAGCTAATACTTGGTTAAGTGGACATCGACATTCCAAGAAAGGGAATAATGCAAATATATGTCACCATCAATGTCGCAAGAACTGGAAAGCACAGAAAAATCGAAGAGTACAACAAAATAAATTTAAGCGAGGGTATTATTAATGCCTTGAACCTCAGGCTCCATTCTTATAATGCTCTTATCCTTCACATTCGAAGTAATGCTTGGATGGGAGTCCATTATTTAAATCACGCATTCGGCAGTGGATATTACATAGCATATTTAAAGAGTTGCATCAAACTGGATGTATAGACCAGGAAAAATAATGTTGTTTTTGTATTTTCAGCAACGACTGGATGCTCTGATCGCCAGAATAACGAATGAATGTATCATTTGATACTTTGTGTATAGTAACTGAAATCAAACGTTCATCACCTGATTTATATTACTATGTCAGTATGTGGAGATATACTGTTGAAAACTTGTTAACGAAACGTTTTTTCCCTGTTAATGTATGTGTATAGCAATAATCAAACTTGAATTCCTTATGGAATAAATAGTATGCAATTGAAAGTAATCTGTACAGCTTATAGTTACTTCACAGTTAAGCTATATTATTTCATTTCAAAATATTTATATTAAATATCACCAATAATGAACCCAAAAATTACATTATCAATTGTGAATAGAATCACCATATTAATAAATCCACAAATTACATAGAAAATCTGAATCAGTTATTATAACAGTTTTGTGCTTAAAACCTCAAATTAAAACACATTTATTTAATCCGTTTACAGTCTTTGAACAAATATAAATATTTAACACAATTATATGATCAATGTTACACTGCAGTAGCAACAAATTGTTGTCTGTCACTATCTCCTTAAAGTAATGCTTATAACAAGTTCTGCTGCACCTCCAATCGTCTGTTTTCATAGTTTCTTGAAGTGAAAGTCCATGCATAAATGCCTTAGTTGAAGAGGTCCCTATAAAGGAATGGGCTGAATATTGATTGTCTATACATGAAAATCGTGAGATAAGATTTAACCTTTGTCATCATATTGATTCTTGTATTTAATATTAAGTAAAGAAATAGTTTAAACTCTGGATGCTGTTGTCAGGGCAACTAACCTATAAGTCTCAAAGTCAATGCTTTAAAAGAAAGACTTTGCAAAGTTTAAATAAGTTAGAACTTTGGCAACATTCCACGTCAGACTACATTAAGGTTTTTGTGGGTTTATATTATAATATCATTTTACAAATTGTGCTAGAAAATAGGGTTTCGACCCAGAAAATATTAAAATGTCCTAATGTTTGAATTAACATTGATTTGTGAGTGAGTATTCATTACAGAATATGAGACATCACTTTCTACCGAAAAAGGGTAAATACTGAATAGCGCTTACTTTAGTTGGTGAAAAGGGATTAAAACATTGCTGACGACACCAGATATACCAATTTTGACAGCATAACTGGTATTTTTATTTGTTCCTCACCTCCAAAAATAGATGATACTTTTAAGATACTTCTCTGGAAAAACCTCTATTTTTGAGACATTGCCTGATAAAATACAGGCAACAAGGACAAGTTTCTTTGTTAATGGATGGCCTCTCCTGTTAATGGCATAACCATTAAATCTTTGTGCTTTGGGAGTCTAATTGGAAAAGAAATAAATTAGATATAAGTAACGGAAACCAGTTCTGGGTCTGCCAAAATGGCACAATAAGTAAAGCTTTTTCTAATTCATCTACAGTAATTTTTTGTAACATTTTGCTTATTAAACAAAAAAGTGGAAACAAATAGGGTTCATAATATGTCCATAGCACAGCGAACGCATCAATTATTGGAGCATCTGGGTCATTTGTTAATGATGCAAAAATCTCAACTTGAGTATTGGGACGTGAGGCAAACAAATCAATATTAAGATAAAATGTCTGTTTGCAAATTTGTTTGAAACATTAAATTTTCAGTTTCCTTTCTAAATTAACACAAAACTGTCTGGATAGATTGACAGCAAATATATTTGTCTCCTCTGGTATTTGTTGAGCAGATATATAAAGGTTTCTTTCTTAACACCAATTCCATATTTCAACTGCAAACATATCAAGTGTTTCTGATGTTATACCATCCTTGTTATTAATAATGGAAAATATTATGGTATTATCTCTTTTAACACCAACATGACGTCATAACTGTTGTCATATTCTGCAAAGAAAGCCTTCAGAGCATAAAACGCAGATACCGGTAATAGTTCTAAATAAATAATGTGACATATAGATTCTTGTTCAGTCCATTTGCCTCCTACTTTTAGGTCTTCAAAGCAGGCACTCCAGCCTTTATTAGATGCATCAGTTTCAACATAAAATGAAAATGGGTCAGGTCTTATTAATTTTCCGTTTAAATGTCGAACATTCTGAAGCCACAAACTAATTTCAGATCTACTCTTTTCTAACAAAATCATATCTTTATCATAATAAGTATTTTGTAAGCCTAAAATTTCAAGAAATTTCAAGAACGGTATAATGTAATGGTCCAGACAATATAGCATTTGATGCATTAACAATCAGCCCAATGAATGATGCCAGTATCCGAACTTTAATTACCTTCTCTGAGAGAATATGAATGGTAGAGTTTATTATTTTTTCTATCTTTTCTTTAGTCAAAAGGACCTTAAATTCTATAGTACCAATAAAGACCAAAAACACTATTCTTTGTGTAGGTACAATAACTTCTTTTGGTTTACAGTAAATCCCAATTCTTCAATTTTATTTATTTTATTTGCAATTAACACAGCTCTAACGAATCGTCGATATAATAACAACATTGAATGTTATTTCTTCTAAAGAATGCATATTCAGGCTTCAGAATCTTTGTAAAGACTCGTGGTGCTAAAGAAATTTCGAAAGGCAGCACACGAAATTGGTACAGTGTGTTTTTCCAAAAGAAACACAAAAAATTCCTAAATTATGGTTGCATTGCAATACAGAAATATGCATCTTTGAAATCAATTAAACAATAAAAATCATTTTTCTTTACCAAATCTAATGAAAAAGGCAACGTTTCCTGTTTAAAATGGTGGTATTCAATAAACTGATTTAAAAGTTTCCAATGAATAACAAGACGAAGACTCCTGTGTTTTTTTGGTGACAATAAACAGAGTAGATATGAATTGGTCATAATTCTTTTTAACTTTTTCAATTGTTTGTACTTCATGATCAATAAGCCTTATTTCATCTAAATTACATTTATATTGATTTGGAACGAAGCATTGGACTGGTTGCTTATTCAAGTCAATTTTGTACCCTTGGAGAAAATCAGGAATCCATTTGTCACAAGTTACATCTTTCCAAGCCTTTTAGTTCAACTTTTCTACCTTTTTATTGATAAGTTTGGCTCATCTGCCTTCTTGGGTGTCCTTGGCCCCTTCCTCTGCCTATGTTTTTTAACCATTCCCAACTGGGATCTGCTCAACTGTGCTGCAGCGCCAAACGCAGCTGAGCGGTTGTATGTTAAGGAACCAGACCTGTTAGAACCAGACCTTCTACCACATAGGTTTTTTTCCATATGCACCTAAAAGGGTTTTATTAGGATCATATAGTTCTTTAATTCTTGAAATAATATTATCACCAAATAAATTTGTTATGTGGGTACCATGACTAAACATGCTTGGGATTTAGGAATCTTCTACTATCATATCTGCGTTTCATAGAAATACTATGAAAGGTATAATTAAATAGACTAAGTGAGTCAGAAAGTTGACTTTCTGTTGTCACAGAATCCAAAGGTTCATTTGTCTTTATCTGATTTTCAATGTTCAAAATATAGGTGTAAAACCAGCCACCATTGATTTCTGAAGATCAAGAAACCATCACTGCTATGAGCTGTTCTAGGGATAGCTTCCCATATTTCTTTATTGACTTTTGGTAACCCAAAAAGTTTACAGTTTTCTGGCCTTGGATACGGATATTTTTTTAAGTTTCTGAATTGAGTCCTTATTAGACCTAACCGTAACTGCAGCATCTACTGCCTGGGTTTTCTTATCGCCAACATTGGGGCCAGTTTTATCATCAGTTTGGTTTCAATTGTACAACATCCCATTCAGGGGGTTCATTAGTGGCACTTACACAGTCAAAGTTAAGGTTAGAATTATCATCAAAAGCCTCTTTAAATGCTAATGATGGGTTAACCCATGAACAGTTCAAACCAGAACCACCCTGTACTGACTAATTACTATCACAACCAAGAGAAGTATCATTAATTGGATATCGGACCAAATTATCTCTCACACTGACATCCAAGTCAACAAACTCACCTTCATGGTCACCCCAACTGATAATATTATCATTCCGAACCGTAATATTGTTATTTCTATCAACATTACGTGATTTGTTATTAAGACTACTGTCACTAACTACCAATGTAAACCCTGCTTGTTGATCAGAAACTATATGTTTATTGACAATCTGTGGGGGTGTTGTGATACTTTGTAAAATAGTATCAATACCTTACTTATTTCTTGGGTCATCGACGTCTGAGTTGTTAGTACTTGTTTTTTCAAATCTTGGCCTTTAAAACCCTTTCTTTGGAGGTGATAAATTTCCTCTTGGAAGTTGGTAATGAGGAACCCTTAATTACATGGCATTTTTATCTGCTTTTATGCTATCAGCACGTGTACTTACACTGTTAGAATAAATTGAGACTGCATATCGGAATTTATGTTATCCTCGCAGCCAGAATTTGATAATGATAGCACATCGTCATTACTGTCAGCCATATTTGTTTACAAATACACCAATATACATAAAGCCAAATGCGACTACAAACCGTTAATTATAATGTACCTGGACAACGTCTCTGGTAAAAATGTAAAGCATGATATAAAAAATTCAACACTTGAACTGCGTTCTCAGTTCAAAATAATTTTATTTGCCTGGACAACGTCTGTGAAATATCTCTTTCCAAGTGAAAGTGACACACCGCTCGGAAAACAAAAAAATAATATGTGGATTTACAGTCACTGGTTTTTATAGTACGTAAAGGTACGTTGTCATGTGACTCAATATCTACACTAGAGTGTACTAATTTTTGACCTTTTTGAATAGAGATCTTTCGGAGTGGCTCTCCGCTGATCGGCGAACATAATGCTATGTAATATCCTCTGACGAATGCGTAATTTATATAATGCAATGTGAATACACATATCCTGAACTTGAAAAAACTGAAAATAATTAAAGTACTTAAACCTATTCCTGGGTTTTGGAGTTATTTATAATGCAAAAAGTTTTGATTTCATTTGGAACTATACATGGACCGTGGGTTTTATATTGCTTAAAAGTCGACACGTATTTGAGTATACAGTAACAATATTATTGGAAAATCTAGTTGTAACTCGTTATATAACGTTATGTCACTAATTGTTATTACATTACAAAAAGATAATCTTGCGACATTGATCACCGCATGACATTTACCAGATAGGATTAAATATTCATAGTTCATTCATTCAAGTATATAATATTATACTTTTTGATTTATTATATGTTGTGGTTAATTTGGAAATCAGTTGACGATTGACAACAACAAAAAATTGGAAAGTCAAGGACATTTTATTCTATTTGACATGAAGAACGGTTTTGCAGTCATACTTCGGCTGGATATACAATATTACAAACAACAAACAATAAAACACATAATTTATTATTTTTTAAGTTTATTTTAGTATTTAAGCTAATAATTACAAAACCGCTAAAAGAAATAATTTTTTAACAGTACCACTCTCTGATAAAAGATATTCAAATAAATAACAATGCAAATTTGATTGATTGATTAATGGTGTCTAACGCCCGAGCAGCAATATTTCAGCTATATTCAGGCGACAATGCAAATTTGAAAAAAGTCGTTTAATTGATATCATTATAGCTTGTTCTTTATCAGATTCACCTTTGTCTTATGTCAGTACTAACTGAATGTATCAAAGTTTAGATAGAAGTATTTTAACAACAATTTTTAACAAATATGATAATTTAAACAAACAACTTTTAAGTTAACAAATATTTGTTACAGGAGTGACGATAGTTATACAAAAATATCTGAAATTTTCTAACTTATAGCTACTTCTTGGACAGCATATTGTAGACTTTTCGACAAGAAAGGACTGTAATTGCGATATACATTTCATGCGTAAAACGTTAGATTTATTCTGTTTTTAATTTGCTCCAGTATGATTGATTGATTGGATGTTTGCCTTACGTTCACCGAGGAGTATTTAAGCTATATGCAAGACAAGAATAAGTTAATCAACAAAAAATAAATTCGGGAAAGATGTACCAAAGCACAACAAATTTGAATGCGACTGGAAAAGTCGCAATTTCCGGTCAAGTGTGTATTATATCGATAGGAGTGAGATATATCGGGTTGAACTATATTGGTGCTATATCGTTGTCTTGAATGTGTAGTAAGTACGGAAAAGATTGGAATAACTCATATTAATTATCCAATTAAAACTTATAATATAATAACATATTATCATTAATTTTGGAATCCCAGCAGCATTTTTATTCTTTTTGGTGGTATATAAAGCAGTATAACACAGGTTGTCGAGCCAAGATTCTTGAAGATGAGGATGGAGGACAAATTTTAAGTCGAATAGGTTCTCTGCTAGGTAATATGTTACAAATCCAAAAATTGTATTTTCATACCGAGTACGTCTAGCTTGCTCAAACATTATTTAAATAGTTTCAAATATAAGCAAGATTGACAGCGGAAGAAATTATTCTACAGAAAGGAAACTGCATACTTTTGACGTAGATTGGGTAGAGCCTACCAACAAAACTAGCATTTTGTCAATTTTCGCTCACTTATTAATTGAATATTAATTAAAAAGATAAGTACAAGAATACAAGAATACAAGTTTATTGTCCAATTACGGGCCCTCGAGGGGCAAATACAGCACGACATGTATGATTATTACAATACATAAATAACAGAGATTACAAAATTTAATGGCAAACAAATATTAATCGTAGAGAATTAGAAAAATTGGGGCATCTTAGATATTAATGAACCTTAAATAGAACATGGCAGCTTATGTTACATTCCTGCAGAAAGCAACTTAACTGGTCAACAATTTCAGAATTTTCACAACTAAAACACCAGAAAATTTTGTTAGATGCAGAAAGGTTTGCAAAGATAATGTTATACGTTGTCAACCCTTTATAGGTCACATTTATCACATATTCTAAGATCTAATGGGGTCATAGGTTTAGTATATCTACTGAGTTCAACTTTTAGTTGATGATTACTTACTCAAAATTTAGCAAAACACTTCCTTTTATCAAACCCTTTAATGATGTCCAAATATTTTTCATAACCAAAGTTACATTTGATTTTTAAATACGTTCTAAGTTTACATTCTTCAGCAATGAGTTTCTCTTTATGCTGGTACCATAAATTTCTGTATAAATCTTTTAGGTGCTCGCCAAAAGAATATTTAACATAATTTTTGTTCAATGCCATTGAGCTTCTCTCCACAGGAATATTTAAAAGTTGAGCAAGGAGACTAAAGAACCATAACAGGTGTCTACTCCATTGTTATGAATTAATTTCATTTCAGTAAATGCATCATTTAACAATTCAGTAGGTGAATGATTCAACCTGTGCCAGTACTTCAAAACATTTTTAAACAGTCAAATATTATTGGATAATGACCAAATTCTGACATTACAGCAAAGTTTGAAGCTTTTTTAGTGACACCAAGTAAATATTTCAAAAATTTATTCCCCTTTTTTGCAAGGGAAGACTCCAGTAAGTCGCGTAAAATCACATATTCTATTAATCGATTTAGGTAGATAGCATCACCAGATTTCAGAGCGATAATTAAGAATATACTTAATTGTATGGTTAAATATATGTAAAGAAGACTTGATGCTTGGTCCAAGGGACAACAGATCCGCCTTGAGGTTATATAATGCTTTAGTTGCTTTATTAAATAAATCATTATTTGCCTCGGTAAAAGAGCCTGATATAGAGAATAAAATTCCAATATATTTGTACTTCCAAATACTTTCTATAGAGTTGCCTCTGAAAGTAAATTGATCATTAATTAGTCTCCATGGCTTATTGAAAATAAGTACTTTAGTTTTTGATGTATTGACATCAATACACCAATCGCCAAACTTTTTAAATAAATTTAAACTATTTTGAAGGCCAGAAATGATTTCGATAACAGAACAGCATATAGAAGGCAGTTGATTCTATGATTATTAAGATATACATGACCTAAATAGGACTCAGATATTTTGGAAGATCAGTAATAAAAATTTTAAAAAGATTAGGACTCAAGACATCACCTTGACGGTATTCAATACTTGACGCAAAGGACTCAGTTAACTCTTGTCCCACTTTCACAGAAAGCAATGATTTAGAATACATATTTGTTAAATAAACTATAAAACAGGCCACCTGTTCCATTTTGCACTATTTTTAATGTTTTTTGCATCATGGAGAACTGTATCAAATGCCTTTCTAAAGTCCACAGGGGCCTCGGTGGCCGAGTGGTCAAGGTACTTCGTTTACTATTGACCACGTGGTCTGTCAACACTGAGATTGCGGGTTCGATTCTCGCTGCAGGCAGGGTGTACTCGACTCCAATCTTAATAGACAAGGTTGCCAGTTTTCCTACCGCAGGTCGGGGGTTTTCTCCGGGTACTCCGACTTCCTCCCCCAATAAAAACTGGACGCCATGATATAGCTGAAAAATTGCTGAAAGTGGCGTAAAACACTATCAAACAGGCATATAGTTTTTTGAATTGGTATATTTGTCTATTACAGTTTGTAATACAAACATATGATCAGAAGGCCTCAATTTTTTGGTAAAGGCAATTTGAAAAGGTGAAATCAGTTTATGTTGTTCCAAAAATTTATCAAGCCTGTTGTTGAATATGGAGTTACAACAGTTTGCCTAAATAACCAGTTATTGCTCTACCCCTATAGTTTTTTTAAGGATTACTGCGGTCAACTGATTTGAAGATAGGGCTAAGGTAACCTGCAGACCAATTATTGGGATAAAATCCAGATAAAAGTATAGTGTTAAATAACTTTTTGATACAAGGTAGTAGATGAGTTTCTCCAGATTTTAAGATATTATTATTTATCAATTGCAGAAAACCAGATTTATTATTCTTAATTTTTTTATGCCTGACTTAATTTCTGAATCTGTGATGGAGAATTATACCTTAATTGGGATTTCATATCGAAAAGGTTAGAATCAAACAATTTCTAATGTTTCGTTGGTTTTTTCTTTTTCTATCCCGAAGGTCTTTTCAAACATTTATCACAAGTATCAGTGATAATTGATTCAAATTTAGAACATGAATTATTAATTGATGTTTCATTTGAAAGATCAATTACTTCACAAATGAAATTATTAAGTCTTTCTGGAATTTGTGGATTTTGGAATTCAGAATCCTGCTTTTTGCTAGAGGAATCATCCCATTTATATTGAGGAGGTACAGATTTGTTAGATTCTCTAGGGA
Source organism: Limnoperna fortunei (assembly GCA_944474755.1). Lineage (NCBI taxonomy): Eukaryota > Metazoa > Mollusca > Bivalvia > Mytilida > Modiolidae > Limnoperna > Limnoperna fortunei. Next base: position 34,794,558 of record OX104119.1, read on the forward strand.
GAGTTTTACGAAAATTAGCATAAATATTCCAAGTTAGTCTACAGTGGGCTTACAGGAGTGGTTGGTTTTTTTATAACAGCAGCCAGAAAAAAATTGATAGACGAATGTATTCAGCCACACACATTTTAAGCTGTTTTCAGGACAAACCGAAGTTAATAAATAAAAACATAATTGCGAAAAAAATGATAGGTTGAACTAGTTGGCAAGAAATTTTTTAAATATGGAATAAATAGATCAGTGAATGTAATCTGTATCATAATCGACATCAAACTAGTTAAACGACAAGTGTATTATTAGTATTCAATTTCTTATGTTTTTATTAAAAAAATACATACGTCTTTATTGACAACAGCTTGTAACAAAATAATCAATTACTACATGTTAAAACAAATCATTAGGACTTCGCGTTTATTTATTAATCCTTAGTTTAAAATGTTTCTGTATTCCGTCAGCTTATTTGTTGTGTGCCACTTTAATTGGATATTTATAGGTAAGCATTATAAAATGTTATATTAAATGCAATATAGATATAACAAAAGAATGAAACACATTTAAGCAAATGTTAGCGGATGTTTACAAATATGTTAATATATTTGTTATTTGTATTTTTGTTTTAATTAAATATAGTGTGTACAGTACACGTCAGAATGTATTGGTGTCACTGTATCCACAATTTTTTTTACATTGTTTCGCTTCTGTAAGAAGTCATAAAAGAGATCGGTTATTAGCTTTGGCAGAGTTTCGTTATCATAAACAAATACGTTTTGTATATTGTATAATTCACATTGACGAAATGTATCGCGTTCTAATAATATTATTTTTAAACAGTTTAATTTATAAAGACGTAAAATTAGCAAAAGATCTTTAGACTCTTTAATATCTGTTAAATTTTAGAACGAAAGAGTGGATAAAAATATTCTGAATTTGTACTTTCAGCATGCTATCAATGTGAACATCCAGATTTACCTGTTATTGATGGCTTGTATGTTATAGAAAACGTAAAGGTCAGTAAAAATTTAAAAAACTAACGTAATTCTGACATTAAAAGCTAACTTATTTAAAACACATTTATGAGTGTGTATTTGCTTGAGTGGGGTCTTACTACATTTTTGAGAAAATTTTCAGCAATTTCATTTTAATTGTTTGAGGTTTGGGGTGTGGTAGGCAGGAAGACTGACTTTTGAAGTAAAGACGGCAAACATAGTCAATTAATCATGAATGACGCCTAGTATATTGATATCAGTCGGACGTAAACTCGCAATCATCGTCTTGTATGACTTGTTCAATCTGTCCACCAATCTACTGTTAAATGGTAGAGTGTATGGCCAGTGTGTTCATTTGAGTTATCTTTCTTTTGTCGGATTTTTGCAATTGTTAATGTTTTCATATTTCTATAGCGTCCTCCCGTTTTAGCTAATATCAGTTTATTGTTTTTTTTCACATGCCTTGTATTATTGTCAGATGTTTGACACGTTACTCTTTTCAGAATCTTTAATCATGTTTGTAATTTACATGTTTGGCTACTCAAATGAACTAACTGACCATTTTAAACAAATAAGATTTGTTTTCTTTTGGCCGGGATGTTAAATGCTCGAGTGTATGGTCAGTGTGTTCATTTTAGTTATCGTTCTTTTGTCGGATTTTTGCATGCCTTAAATTTCGTTTTGTAAAATAAGCAGTTTAGAGTTCCGTAGAAATAGATATTGCACCGAACATACGAGTTTTATTGAAGCCATATATTCGAGTATTCAATTCCCCAAAACATCTACCATGTGAGCTGGACCCTAAGACTACTTAAATAAAATCATCAAATTATTTAAATTTATTTTGTATCGTTTTCTTTCATAGACAGATTTATATAACGATGACCATGTGTTTGCAACAATCCCACCGGGCTTTTCCATTAGAAAATCCGGAATTCCGAACGGCGGATTAGGTGTATTTGCTGAGACTACGGTGCCAAAGGGTACACGACTCGGACCATACGATGGAGTTATTTACAATTCAAAAAGTTCTGGTCACAATTGGCACTATTCATGGATCGTGAGTTTTTGTGTTGCTGTTTACACGTATTTAAGTATACAGTTGGAATATTATTTGAAATACCTTAGTAACTCGCTATATAACGTTATGTCACTAATTTTCATTATAATGCATTAAGTGAAAAATGCTAACATTACTCATAGCTAGTATCAGGTACGATTAAATATTCATAGTTCATTCATTCAAGTATAAATAATGCTGAAAGTATTATTAAGTGTTGTAGTTTACATTGAAAACACATGACTTGATAAAGGCAGGTTTCTGTCTCATTGCTAATATAAAAGTCAATATATATAAGTTTATTTCTCTACTAAGGTTATTACAATACCATTGATATTTAACATTGAGCTAGATATTTCACTTGTATTTTACTTGATCAAAAATTCGCAAGGTTTAAAAGTAAAATCGATCAGGTTTTGGAAGTTTCTGAACGGTAACATTTATCTGGAGAAGCAAAGAAGCTACAGACACCTTCGCATCTAGTCGAATTTAGTGCTTGTGACTTTTAACATGAAGACATGTTAACACTCACGTGAAACGGAAATCGTATTCCGCGGCACACCGGGCCGATTCTGTTTATATATTTCTACATTCCGCTGTTACAGTAGAAGATAGAGATATACTTGCATGTTCTGTTTTTATATACCAAAGTTCCTTTTGTGGACATGATTACAAAGAAAGTGTGTTTTGCAATGATTTCGTTTTCTGATAACAATAAGAAAAATAGCAAAGAAAACCGACCGAACACCAAGAGCCAAAGGTCAAGGGACAGTTACAAATCCCAATATAGACAAAACGCAACACAAAAACCAAAAACACAAAGAACTTTGTCATTAAATGTCATTAAATAGTCATTAAGAAAGACTTGACGTAGCTAATATTACCATGCGATGACTTTGTGAACTTTCTTCAGTTTTATTTAATACAGAAACACTTTCAGGTGAATTACATCAACGGAGGCGTAAAACACTACGTTGATGCTTATCCCAAAAGTAGATCAAGCTGGATAAGATATGTGAACTGTGCCCGGACAGTTGACGAGGAAAACCTGTACATTTATATGTATAACTACGACGTGTATTATGTTACGTATGAGGACATAAAGCCGGGAACCGAACTTCTTGTGTGGTATGGAGATGGCTATGGAGAAACGTTGGATCTGTTCCGTACCGATAAAGACTATCAGAGACGGTTCAACGATAGTGAATGGAGATTTGTGCGGAAAAGTACCCTTATACGTAAATATACTGTCAATATCTCAGAAATGGGCGTTATATAAAGCAGATTTCGAGTATTAAGACAATAACCATATATTAAGCAGATTTCAAGTCCGAGTTCAAGTTTTATTATAATTACAATTTTGATATACTGGTTCGGCATTTCCTTACCGGCATATCTAAATTATATTTAAACTTCAGTTATTAGGGGTCCTTTGGTTGAATATATTATAATAAGTTACATATAATACCGGTGTATTTACTGTAAGCCTATCTGATCATGGTGTAGAGTGTTACACACTAGAAATCAATTTTGGGCAAAAATGTCGAATTGTACACTGCAAATACGCATGTGCAGCTTCCTACTATTAATTGTGTTTTCAATTTTTTAATCCTAAAGATACCCAGGTAAGAAATATCCATCAAAATGTTCAAATTGGTCAATATTTTTCGATACTATTTTCAGTTGATTTCGACGTCATGCTGTTACACATTTTGACTAATCAGAACATAGAAATAATTCATATTGTGGGCGCGCGTGGCAAAAAATCAGGTCGGTTGTCCAAGTCACATAATATTGTATGTACTGGAGTATTTTGTTTTTCATAGGTAATGTATTTACCGACGAAAGTAATGAACAGTGGAATTAGGTATATTGAGAGCTTTAACTAGTTCTATTTTAAACATTGTTTATTTTTTTTTTCTTTTAACAGCTCGGATTCAGCCATATAGTTCCAGTTGCTTTAAATTTTATGAAATTTGTCCTTTCAACAATCCACCGGGAGCACAGATATCTTACGCAAAAGTATGTACGATGGATGTCCAGTTTGAATTGTGTAGATATTTTGCATGTTCAAAGAATCCGTGTACAAATAAGTTTGATTGCCAGAGCTGTAAAGGTAAAACATAACGATATTTCTTATTAGGCGAATCGAGGCCCTCGGTGGCCGAGTTGTTAAGGTAGTTCGTTTACTATTGATCACGTGGTCTGTGGACACTGAGGTTGTGGGTTCGAGTCTCACTGCGGGCAGGGTGTACTCGACTCCAATCTAAATTGACAAGGATTGCCAGTTTTCCTATCGAAGGTCGGGGGTTCTCTCCGGGTACTCCGACTTCCTCCACCAGTAAAAACTGGACGTCATGAAATAGTTAAAAATCGCGTTGAGCGTCATTCAAACAAAACAAAAACAATATTAGGCGAATCTATTGACACCTCCATCACTACAGTAGTGTGGTTTGTCTTGTTTGTTTTAGTATTATTATGCAAACATACACATCTGAAAGTTTTTTTTCTTTAAGAACTTGCGATCATACATACAGAGTAATGCTATTTTGGCTACTGGTTTTTAAATTTCCTTATAAAATGGAAGGTTAGTATTGTTTTTCATAGAAAAGGAATGAATTTCAAGCAAATTTTGAACTGATATGCCACTTACTATACAACTTCTTATGTTATCATAAAGCCGAAGCCTTTGTTTTGTCTTTGATATGCTTAAATAAGTATAAAAAGATGCGATGTAGCAAACAAAAATTATATAATTCCCTAACTGAATAATAGAACACCAATTCACAACAAAATATTAAAAAGCCAAAAAAACGACAAATAAAAGGGAAAGAGCTTTCACAAAAATATACATTTTTACATTATTACAGATGTCTGATACTATTCTTTCAATATCTACAAGCAAAAGGTTTGACGCTTTCAATGGCGTCTGAAATACATATAATAGACAATTCAAAATGGAATATAACACAACAAAACAGTTCTTTTGACCACGACTTTACAATTCTAATTGTTTTATCGAATAAACAAAAGGCTCACTTTGATGTGGCGAAATTTTAAATTTTACAGGTTACTGTTTCCATCATGGAAGATACATAAAACCACACCATGAATTTGTCAGAGGTGACAACACCAACATATGCGTCTGTAATTCTGATCAAGAAATCGAATGCACCTCAGAACCAATAGATTATAACAAAATGTGCGCCTATTGATTACCATAGATTTGTCTTAAATGGAATACACTGTATTAGCGAAATAGATAACACCAGACATTGACAAGTTCAGGAGATTTATTCTGTTTGATATGAAGCAAAGAGTTTTGCGGTCGTATTCTGGGTTAATTAATATTGTAAACCACGAGGAACAGCAAACAATAAAACACATACAATTATATTATTATATTTAATGTTTATTATGGCCTTTGAGCTAATAAGATAATTTCAAAATCGGTAAAATAAGTAAATTTAATATACAGAACCGCTCAACTTGGCTTAACTTAATGGCAAGACTAATTTCCAGAAAAATGACTGACCGGTTAATATCTTGATGCCTCTTCTGCCTTACGTTGGGTCGGTTTGTTTGGTTGGTTTTTGTGTTTTGTGTTTTGTTTTTTAATGTTGTTTAACGCCACTTTCAGCAATACTTCAGCTATATCATCGCGTGCAGTTTTTGTAAGGAAGAAGCCGGAATATCCGGAGAAAAACCTCGATAGGTAAAGAACAAAAGCTAAAGAACAGCGGATTCTTCGGAAGGGTTCCTGTGTTACAGGTGTCACCTACTGTTTTACTCAATGTAATTTACACGATGAAAAAGATGACATAAATAGCATGACTGATAATCCGTGACAGATGTAGAAATGCAATAAATCAATTTCAATTCATTTGTTTTATTATTAATATTTTGTAATCTGTGCTATTCTACAAATTTTGATTCGCTAATAATCCTCGGCAGATGTAGAACTGAAAAACTTTAAATATTCTTACTGCAATAAATCTTTTTTATTTCGTAATTTACGCTCTTCAAAAATGTTTTTGAAACTGTACAATCATGCGCATTAATTGCAGAATGCACCTGCTACAAAATATAAAGTGTCATTCTATGGTATACCGGGTAGTTCGGATTCCATGCCAAAATAAAAACTAGACGCCATGCTATAGCTAAAATTCTGCTGATAAAGATGATTAAATACCTGATTTGTTAAACATCCTTATATAAAAAAACTTGCGTCGATTTGAATCCAAACGTAACGAAGTTATTGCTTTGATTTATCATATATGCTTACAGTTTAGTACCAGTTTGCCGATTCCCAGATTGCCGCGTCCAATTTGCCGATTCCCAGTTTGCCGATTCCTTAATATTTGACCATTTAAGAACAATCGGTAAAAGATCACCAAAACGTATTTGTGATTAATTTGCATAATTTTCTTAAGCATCCATAATTGTCGATAAGTTTAGTGACTTATATTAACTTGATTTCGTTCAATTGAAAAATATTTAAGAAATAACTCACAGAGGCTGTGGTTTATCATTGTTTTACCACGGGGTGACCATTTATGTCGTATTATTTTATCACGAGCAATAGCGAGGGATAAAATAACGACATAAATGGTCATCCCGTGGTAAAACAATGATAAATCACAGCCTCCGTGAATTATTCTATTCTAATAAGACAATTAGAGTACATTTATAATATTTTCGTACCTATAGAAAACATCATTTCCGCCATAAACTGGCTGTTCCGTCAATGTAACACACAATATATTGCAACGGATAATTATAGCGCTTGTTGCTATTTATAAGATTTATACGTCATATGCAATAGCTTTCCGGTGGGAGTTACAGTTTTGTAATTGGAACAGCGATTTAAAACACGCCCTTCTCAGCTCGTGTTGCTCATAGATAAATCATTTTTTACCACACTTGTGGTCTCAAAGCCTTTAAAGCACGTCATATAAGAATAGCTTATCATATTGTTTAAAAACAAGTAATGTCAAGCTGATAAATTATAATTAACAAATTAAAATCTTTTTATGTGGTTTAAATTAATTGAATCATATAATTAATATAATTAATTTGCATAAATTTCCAAAATACACATAATTTTCGATAAAATTCTTCATACTGCTTGTAATTGGTTGAATAACTGGGAATTGGCAATCTGGGAATCGGAAAATTGGACGCGGCAATCTGGGAATCGGCAAACTGGAATGTTCCAATGCTAACTTTTGGTTGAGAATCCGATTCAAACTGTGACGAAGAATAACAGTAATCTTGTCAAAATTAAAAAAGACCTTACACATGTGTTACTGAAAAAATATACATATTTTTGCAAAAAAGCTGCTGGTTTACTAGCACTGAAAAGATTTTATTGTAAGTGTCAAAGTTTGTAAATTTCACAAACTGATTGACTTCAAAAAAGTAATATGAAAGATAAGAACATCTGGCTACATACTACACAAAACAAACGATGAGTAAACACTTTACATGTTTTTTTTAATATATTAAGTTCTAAAAAACACGTTACGTTCTACGCACATAAAAGGTCACACACTAGGAGACACAACAATGAACATTCTAACAATATTGTAAGCTAACCTTGTTGAAATTGTTACGATTGTCTGAACGATGAAACGAAGAGAACCCGATGAGTTTTACTTGTTGTTTTAATGCAGTTTATATAATGTCACTTTCAGCAATTTGTTAGCTCTATCATCAAGTCAAGTTTTTATTGGAGGAGGAAGTCGGAGTACCCAGAGAAAACCCCCGATCTTCGGAAAGAAAAGTATCAATCCTCGTCAATAAATGTTGAGAGACGAGCCCAAACTGCGGGCGGTTAGGCTCGGACCTGTAACCTCAGTGTTGACAGGCATGTGATTCATACTTAAACAACTCTGTCATCGCGGCCCCGAAAGAAATGATGATATTTTGTCTATGTATAGAATAAATAAAATAAATTCGTGTAATTTCTATGTCGAATTTACTAAATTTATCCTTTTTCACTTCCGACCATATGCTTATCCATAAATAGTGAAAGGGGCTAAGTGTAGATAGTGACCCCCTCCTTGCGTCGGCCACACAAAAAGGCTAAACAAAAAAATGAATATTTTTTTCAATATGTAGTTTGAAATGTCTTAATTACGTACTGTTAACCATTGGTTACTATCAATACTTTCATGCTTAACTATTTAAGCAAATAAACTTTCAGCTACCTACAAAATCTTAAAAAATATTTTCAAATGACACACATCTCATAAAACATGTAGAAAACATGTTTGTATGGTAAGCAGAAAATGATTTTAAGAGTACAGTACTTTTCTGACATGTTTTTCGAGGTACATGTATTATATATTACACGTATTTTAAATTAGTATTAAACAGCAACAGTGCACTGTGATATACAAAAGTCGTGAAGTTTTCATCAATCGCTGACAACGCGTGAGCAATTATCGACAAAATTGGACAAATGTGTCGTATCATGTATTGTTCAAACTTGGACAAATGTCTGCTAAACTTGTACCAATGTCTCCACATTATGTCTCAATATTACGAATTTTCTATATAACTGGTCCAAGGGAACTCGGTGGCCAGTGGATAAGGTAGTTTGTCTACCAATGATTACGTGCCTGTCAACACTAAGGTTATCGCTTCGAGTCTAACTGCAGGCAAGGTGAATCGACTCCAATCTTAATTGACAATGGTTGCCAGTTTTCCTACCGGAGGTCGGGGTTTTTCTCTTGGTACTTTGGCTTCTTACCCCCAAACTTTACGCTATGATGTAGCTGAAATTTTGAGAAAAGTGGCGTTAAACACCTTTCAAACAACCAAACAAACATAACTGGTCCATATATTTTTATTTTACGGATTTCCTACAAAAACGTGTTTCAATGTTTCTCAGTAATTACAGACAGAACTTGCGCTAATATGAGTAGTCAACTGAACTTGTAACAATGTCTTTAAATTATGCCTGTGTCGACTGAACTTGTGCCAATGTCTTGATATTGTCAACAGTACTTGTACTTGTGTCTCCTTATCACGAATTGTCGACATTTGTGTTTATGTCTGTATAGCATGCATTGTCTGTTGAACTTGTAATAATGTCTCCATATAATGAATTTGTGAAGAACTTGTGCTAATATATAACATTTTCGACTGAAATTATATAGCCTTCATATCATTTATTGTCGACTGAACTTCTACTAGCGTCTACATACCATGAATTGTGGACATGACTTTTACTTATGTCTCATAAATTGTCGACATAACTTGTACTATTGACTCAATAAAAAGTATTGTCGACTAAACTTGTACTAATGTCTAAATATCTATCATGTTTTGTCGGTTTAAAGTGTACTCATGTCTAAATTTCATGTTTAGTCGACTGAACTTGTACTAATGTCTTAATATCATGTTTAGTCGAGTGAACTTGTACTAATGTCTAAAAATCATGTTTAGTCGACTGAACTTGTACTAATGTCTAAATATCATGTCTAGTCGACTGAACTTGTACTAATGTCTAAATATCATGTTTAGTCCACTTAACTTGTACTAATGTCTAAATATCATATTTTGTCGACTGAACTTGTACTAATGTCTAAATATCATGTTTTGTCGACCGAACTTGTACTTATTTCTAAATATCATGTTTTGTCGACCGAACTTGCACTTATGTCTACATGTAAATATCATGTCTAGTCGACTTAACTTGTACTAATGTCTAAATATCATGTTTTTTCGACCGAACGTGTACTAATGTCTAAATATCATGTTTTTCGACCGAACTTGTACTAATGTCTAAATATCATTCTTTGTCGACTTAACTTGTGATAATGTCTAAATATTATGTTTTGTCCACCGAACTTGTACTAATGTCTACATATCATGTTTTGTCGACCGAACTTGTACTAATGTCTAAATATTATGTTTTGACGACTGACCTTGAACATTGTCTCAATGATAATTATAAGAAGTGTCGACATCAAAAGTGCTTTAAAAACATATACAAAAGTCTCAGTGATGACAGTCTAAAAACTGCTTTGATCCTGACTCGCATTGTCCAAATACTTCTAATTGTAAAACACTAAAGTACGGACTGTTGATACTATATTACGTTTACTGTGATGGATATGAATCGTCTATAAGTATTTGAAGATTAACTATATAATCCTTTGCTGATTAAATGAAAAGAAATAATGAAATAGGTTGAAAACTACGGAAGCGGAAATAAAATTATCTTGAATTTTCGAATAAACATCAATATTAAAGATCTCTTTAATAATTTGTAAATTTGTAGAAAATCACTTCAAAATACATGAATTTTTCAGCATTTTCAAAACGAAAACTTTATATCAAGAAAACTGTAATATTATCATATTATTACATGTCATTTTCCATATCGGCCCTGTTATCAGCCCGAGATGCCGATATCAAACCCGAGAGCTTGCTCGAGGGCTGATATGGGTCGAGGGCTGATACCAGGGCCGATATAAGAAATGACATGCCATAATCTGTTTATCACATATTTGAAAACCACTAGTCAAACTTTTATCCGGAAATAAAGGAGATGAACATGATGAAAACAGTGTAATATTATAAAAAAAACGTAATAAAACACAAAAACATATACAAAACTCTAAACAGTTCAATATAATAGGTTTATTTTTTTAAGAAAGCAAGTGTTTATCACTCAGCAAAAATCTTTTCGCTAGGTATTTTCAAATGTAGACGTTTTTTTCTGCAATGAAAGCAACAAACCTGTAATCCGTCATTTTGTTAGTTAAAGTTTCATCCGTCATTTTATTAGTTGAACTTCGTCTGCTATGTTGACATAAGAGCGGAATTGCAACATAAAAGCGGAAGCTAAAAACCGTTATTAGCCACCCGAGGGCTGATATCGGTTCATCACTTCCGGTCATATCAGATATGCAAAAATGTTCATATTACTACCAAATATGTGATAATTATAGATTATTACATTACATTTTCCATATCGGCCCGAGTATCAGCACGAGACTCCCATATCAAGCCCTAGAGCTGTGCTAGAGGGCTGATATGGGTAGAGGGCTGACACAAGGGACGATATGGAATAATGCAATGTCATGATCTATTTATCACATATTTGAACCAAAATCAATCTTAAACTTGTCATGAAAATAGATTGTTTTTTGTAATTTTAATTGATTTATGAACAAAATTATAAATTTCTGGATACAACACTTTCTTTAACTGATTCGCGACGTCACCATTGATAGTAGACTGATATCGATGACGTTATCTTGGTAGCTTCATCAGGGCTGATACCGGGTTACAACTTCCGGGATGTATTGCATGGGCAAAAACGTCCATATCACCGCTAAATATGTGATAATCCTAATAAAAGACATACACAGACAATATAGCCTCAACATTTATAAAAAACAGTTCTACTCTTCGAGATATTATATCTACATCCTTCCCTTTATGGTAACATTGAGATATGTAATTTACATGCACAATTTAAATCCACAAAATTTGGGTCCAATAAACATAAACCATAATGTAACAAGAACGTATAATTTAACAAACACATTAAAAATGGACTACAAAAATAAACCATAGATTGCCAGCTGGCAGGGTCATAACGTAATAATTCCCCACCCCCAGCAGACAGGGTAATAACGTAATAATTCCCCACCCCCAGGAGACAGGGTCATAACGTAATAATTCCCCATCAACATTATTTTGACATACGCGCAAAAAGTACACAATGTTTTACATTGATTTGTTCAACCGTAACATATGCTACTACTTATGAACTAGATGGCTCAGCATACACACATTTAGATAAAACAATTTAAGTCTATGTTACTGATGTAAAGACTGTCATTTATTTATTTAAGTGAGATGAAGAATTTTTCGTGTCAAGTGAAAGTTGGTTTTGTCGTTTACAAATCTGTTGGTCATTATAAAGTTCAACGAGTGCCGCCAGCAAATTACGAACACATAAGTAGGGATTGTACTCGCCACTAATTATGAAGATTTTAAAATATATAAATAATGACAAATGAATTTCAGTATTATTGTCCGACCAAGGGCATAAGGTTGTCGGTGTGGGACGTTAAAAACTCCCTCAAGTCAATTTCAGCGTTGACATGTGTAAATAATGTGTGTTGACAATACCGATTACCCAATTATATTAATAATTGTAACTCATTTGACGCATTTCAGTTGGAACTTTCAACACAGTTTAAGCTTTTATATAAATAATACGTAATTTATTTAAAATTTTTCCACCGTAGGTTTGGTATAATCCCTAATCACTATATATATATATATAATATATATATATATATATATATATATATATATATATATATATATATATATATATATATATATATATATATATATATATATATATATATATATATATATATATATATATATATATATATATATATATATATATATATATAGAAGATCAGAATACACGTCAATAAATCAGACTGAAACATTTTGTCCGAATACGAAGTGTTATAATGACTCCGCTCAAAATAACGAGTTTAGTTATTATGTTGGTACTGATATGCAGTGCTTTATGCCATCCTCAATGTAAGTACAGTTATATACTTCATAGATATAATAAAGCGGGTACCAGACAGAAACCATATTGCAGGGTTACAGAGAGAAACCGTATTGCAGGTACTAGAATGATACCGTATTGCGGGTACCAGACAAAAACCATTAGACTGGTACCAGATAGAAGCCGTATTGTAGGGTACCAGACAGAAACCGTATTGCAATTTTATTTGTTAATCTAACTTCAATATTTGGAGTATATCAGGCAAAGACCATTCAGAGGTGGGATTGTGGGGTAGGGAGCGCGCCGAATATTTGAAACAGAGCATCAGAGTCACACTAAAGACAATAACTGTAACTTCCAGTGGTTAATCTCCCTGTGGCCAATTTTTAATGTTTATTTTGACGACAATTAATATAACTCATCACACGCTGATAAAAGATCAGACTAGATGATGTTACATTGTACGTCTTCAAACTATAATCTTTATGCATCAAAACAGCTAGGAATCTCGTTGGCCGATTGTCTAAAGTATTAGTAATCTATTGTTGATAATATGTTTGTCACCAATGTGGATGAAAGAGTTCGAGCTGATTTGCCATCACGGTTTGATCGACTCTTACCCTTCTGACAAATATTGTCAGTTTTACAGCTTTAGGTCGGAAAATGTTTCCATGTACTCCTTCTTCACCCCCCCCCCCCCAATTAAGAACCGATAGGTTAATAAATAGTGGCTTTAAATACCAATAACAAACAAAAAATAGTATTAAAACTTTTCCAATTACAATGAAATTTAAAATAAAAATAGCATGATTTTAAAACCCATTAGCGGCACACAAAAATAGGGCTGGAAATATCAAATTTCTTCATACAGACATTAACACTAAGAACTAGAAGCGGTCTTAATTGTTTGTTTATGTATTAGAGGATTGAATATAATTTTTCTGAATGTTTTTTACGCCACTTTAAACAATTTTAAGCTACATCGTCGTGTCTAGTATGAATTGAGGGAGGAAATCTCGATCATTGACAGTAAAACTGAAAATCCTTGTCAATTAAGGTTCATGTTGAGCCCGAAGTCATGTTCGAACTGGCCGGTGATCATTAGTAGATGTCTACCTAACGGTCAAACTTATCTTAGGTATGCTTTCCATGGATCACTTTATGTATAACAGAATCGTAATAATTCATTCCTTCCTAGCTCGAGAATTAACTTCTGTCTAAACGACTAACAGCCGTGTTTTCCTATTTTTTTTAACAATAATAAATCCTTTGAGACCCGGACAGAATATTAATTTCCCGTTCGTTTGTATTGCTATGACCGGTGAATTTGGTTGCATCAATAGAGTTATGAGGTTCAAATTTTCCTTAGGTGTGTAAGTAAATAAAATTTTCTAAATATTTTTTTATTAATTTGTTTGTACAAAATTAGTGCGCGAAAGTAGTAAAGGTTAAACAAAACTTTTATACAAGTATGACTTGACACCTTTGACCCTTCCTCTGTATGCGTGTGCATGTAGAAACCAACAAAACAAAATAACGGGAACTTAACTCAAGTCAGGTTTCAACTCAAGGCAAGTCGCCCTGACAAATATATCAAATTACAGATTCTACTCCAGAATGAGTGACCATACTTTTCCATATATTTTTTATTTCAGATCGTAGAAAATCTGATTTACTCGATGTTTTAAAATCGATAAAAGAAAGAGAAATGAGACTACGTCGGGGAAAACCTGTACAATGTCCGGCAGATACAGTGTACAACCCATTAACCGGACTTTGTGAAAAAGGTGTGTTTAAAATATTGGCTTTTTTTCTTTTGGTGACGATAATCCGGAAAACGTTAGACAGTATTGCGACACGTTATGTTTGGCTTTAACCACACCTAAATCGATTTACACTTGGTCCTACACATTTCAATTTATGACGTCATAGTCTGTTTTGCACTTATTGTATGTGTATATGTTGATTTTTATATCCCCGCTCGACAGAGTCGGGGGTATATATGGTCCTCATGTCCGTCCGTCCGTCCGTCCGTCTGTCCTTCCGTACGTTCGTCCGTCCACATTTGGTTTCCGGATGATAATTCAAAACGTTTGCATCCAATTTGAATGAAACTTTGGGATATTGTTATCATTAGCCTATCTATTGATTTTGGGGGAAATTTGTACAAAAGCGGGGGTATCAGTGATCGCTAGATCAACATTGTCTAGTTTTTTTTGTATTTTGCAGACAGTGGCAGTGGATCAGCCACAGGATGTTGTAATGGTGGCATTGGCAAATAGACATTGAAGCTTGTTAAAGAAACGTCATGAACACGACGTCGTCTTATATGTTAAGATACAATTGTGCGCATGTAATGTAGCTATACGGATGTTTATTGTTTCCCAAATATTAAACGATATTGTTGGAAAAATGTATGATATATTGTAACATTTTCATGCGACCAGATCTATTTGTAAAACATCAACTATCTACTAAAATATTAATATTGTCTTGAAAAGTTTTGTCTTGTTAGCACAGATTATAAATAACAGATCGCTACGAGAATACTTTGTAAACGAAAAGCTAGTAGTTGTTATAAATCGTCCAACGGGAGAGAGGGCTGTTTTCTGTTTGGATGGTACACATAATTCTTCCGAGTAGGGAAAAGCCGTGCATGCATGGCGAGGTACACACTTAATAAGACGTCTGATCGAGGACGAGGTATAATTTTAACAGCCACTGGATAAGTACATGTATGTTTAATTGTGTATAGAGACAGAGATTTTAGCCTTTTCAATTGGCTACAACAATTCGCCAACTCTTTTTCGAAACCAACCAGGGTCTTTTAAACTTGGCACTCTCGAAACACGTTCCCAAATACGATGAAACCTTCCATACGTGACATCCCAAACAACAGGGCACCGTCTTTTCACCACATCGCGATACGATGGACAACTCTCCACACAAGTTACCTAAGGCCGAATTCTACTGCCGCTATAATCAAAAGTTAGTTTTGTGATTTGTCGGATTAACCTCGCCAAAAAAAAACGAAAAAAAAACGAGGGTAAGATTATTCGTTACGTTACCTACCAAGGTGAAACCTTACGTATTGACATCCCCAAAGTGAGGGCACCGCTTTTTCGCCACATCGCGACGCGATGAACAACTCTATACATAGGTCGTGCCCTGGATCGAGTCCAAGTACCCAGAGTCTTTCCCGATTCTAAGGCTCCTATAAATAAAATTTATATTTTCTTCAAATGTACAGATATTGTGTGTACAACAGAGTGTTCCCGTAAGTATTTAATATGCAAACGCACAAGAACCCAAACAAATCCCTATTTGAGCGTACACAGAAAATAAACTGCAATATTTGTTTGCATTATTACCACGTTTGACAGTTGTCTGAAGTCCTCATTTTAACGACTGTTTAAAATGATTGTTTGTTAGTTTAAATGTTGTTTAACGCCACTTTAAGCAATTTTTCAGCTATATCATGGCGTTACGTTTTTATGTGGGTAGGAAGTCGGAGTACCCGGAGAAAACCCGGACCTTCGGTAGAAAAACTGGCAATCCTTGTCAATTAAGACTAGTGTCGAGCGCACACTGCCCGCAGCGAGACTCGAACCCGCTGTCTCAGGCGTTGACAGACCACGTGATCAAAAGTTAATGAACTACCTTAACAACTCTGCCACTGTTTATGATGACGACTTCCATATAACAAATACGTATAAGGTCGGCAATGGGACATACAAAATGTATATTAGTTAATTTATTTAAAAAAAATCTTGAATTGCTTGCACATCATCTTATAGCTAAGAAAAACATCTGAAAGTCACATTGGAAAAAAATTAATATTTATCTACTACCCTTTATTTTTACATAGTCCTCTTGGTGAACCGACCTACTTCAAAGGAATAGTGTATAGATGTTCGTTTATTGCACTTCAAATGTTCCTAGGATTTCAAGCTTCCGTAGACAATGTTAGATGAAGATCAAATCATATAAAACTTTGTTTGAAGTCAATATCTCATGTTTATCTTAGACTCTTAAGGTCATAGTTTACTTTTGTTTGGATTACAATATAATACACAATGTAGATGAGGTCCGAACTACCAATGAAAGCAGCCACTGGATATTCAAAGGATTAACCATACCAAAGTTCTGCGTAAGTATAAACGTTCAAAACGTTCGGAATATAATACATTATATGAATCTATTTATTCAAGTCTTCTCTATGAATCGGTATTCTGGAACCATTCCAACTGTTTGGCTTACAGAGATACCCCGCTCGTCCCAATGGTTCTCTCTATGAGAAGGTTGTCAGGTCGCAATACGGAAAGCACCATAATAGTTGACGTGTTAGGAGAGTTCGACGCTCCTTGGACGATTAAGACCCCTTTAATAGATTTCGAACAAGAGCCGCTACAAACAGATAAATTTTTCCGTCCCTACCCAATACTTCATACTTTTCTTGTGGCAGCCATATTTTTTTTTACATTAGCCCACAATATTGTATGTTTACTTGTTCTCGTCCTCAAAAAATAACTGAAATACTGCCCACCTGACGTTAACCTTCAATCAATCAATCAATTGTATTCTTCTCCATGCATTCCCCTTATTCTAGTATACACTATCTTTCTAGTCTTTTCTACATCCTATTCCTCACTATACAAATTTCTGATTCAGTATTCTTTATACATTAGGCCAATTTCGATGCATTCTGGTCTCTATGAATTGTAGTATGCTAGTACTCTGCAACATTGAAGGATTATAAATGCATTCTTTTCATTATATTTTATTCTACGAGTTCTATTGTTTTCTATGCAATCTTTTCTTCTCTATGCATCCTTCTTTTATCCTCTGTGCATTATATTTTACTCTATTCATTAGTATTCTCTGTGTATTCTGTTTTGCTCTATTTATTGCACTTCTCTGTATGCATTCTACGGATTCAAGCATTTACTTAAGCATTCTTGCCTTCTTTATGCATTATAATTGTTCTATATAGCTTCTCTATTAAATTCTCTGTACAGGGTAGTCTTCTGTTTGCCAGATATTTATATTTCAAACATGGACTAGCACTAAGTCGTGCTAAGTATACTCCCACTCGACCATTTTTAGCTCGGAAAGCAGGATGTAGATAACTGACTGACCTGGAAAGGGAGGCAATGTACAACTATTCGTGCTAAAACTGTGCACCAAATTTGAAATCAATCCTTTTAGTAGAAGCCGAGAAATCTGATACGAAAAATTTTCCTGTTTTGACCCTTGAAACAGTCCAATTAGGCTCGGAAAACAGGAAGTAGATAACTGACTGACATGGACAGGGGAGGCACGGTACAACTCGTCATGCTAAAGCTCTGCACCAAATTTGAAATCAATCGCTTTAGTAGAAGCCGAGAAATCAGTTACAAAAGTTTGCAGCGGATGGACAGACTGACTGACAGACGGACAAAGTGATTGCAATATAGCCCCCTCTCTTCAGGTGGTGGTGCAATAATCTTTTGCCTACATACATAGTCGTGGTGTAGTTTAAAGATGGTACTTAATCACACGTCTTCTTTTGGGCCTCAAATCTGCAGTCAACGATGAATCACTTTACTTGATGTTTGTTTTCTTAAATGTGCTTAGCATCTGTACCTTCTTAACTCTTTTAAACATTTAAAGACTTTGGAATAAACGAAATAAATATGAAAAAAATACATTTATTATTGATTTTTGGCACTACAAAAATTCAAAATATTACAAAATAACAAACCATAACATTCACATTAAGACATATAATAATGCATAAAAATATCAATAGGTAATCTAATTTGGCCCTTTTAACGATATGAGACGAACAGTTATTTAATAACTGTTTAAGAGGTTATACAACAAACTTCAACAACGTATATATAATTATTTTACTAATTTTGACGATGGTATGAACTGCTGCTATCTTAATGTATAGAGTCAATACAACACATTGCTTCTACACAGAAATGAAAGCTAACTTCTAAGCATAGAAAACAATGTTAAGTGTCATATCTGCCCTACAATGCTTCATATTGTGGTATTTGGTATCGTGACAGCAAGGCGACAAAGGAAAGTTGTTATTATTTCTATTAAGTGTGTTCGAAGGAATATAACAAAATTTCTTGAAATGTGCACCAATACTGAGAAACGCGAATTGGTCTATTAAGTGGATATCACGTGGGCATTATACTGGAAAACAGTAAAATACCGTATAAGTGGGTTTTTTCGGGAGGCGAAAATTTAGGGTTTTTGTTAAAAAAAACTGGAATTTTCTTTTGGCGTAAAGTAATTTTCGCGATCCGGTGTCATAATGAATAACTCTATCATTTGTCTTAATATTTCGCGCGTTTCTACTTTCCCGTTACAACTCTTACCGCGATTATAGCGAAAATTATATCACCGCGAAAAAAAACCACTTATACGGTACATGTATAAAGCAATACATCAAAACAACACCGACAGCTCATATGACGCACATTTCAGCATAAAATAGAATTACTGTAAGAAAATCTATGTAGTGCACAACAGCCACCGGTTCATAGTACACTTACTATGAATGAAGTATTTCGACGGTAAATTTAGAATAGGGATTAGGAAAAATATAGTCCGAGAATCCTCTGCCGTCCAACCCTTTTTTTATTCGTGGGAACGCAAAAAAAGCGTTGGACGGCAGAGGGTTCTCGGACTAGGAAAAATATGGTGTTTCCAAAGTCAAAGTGTATAACAAAACATCTATGTTTGGAAATTTAAACAGAAAGAGCAATCAAATCAAATTATCTGACATTGTTTGTGATAATTACAATTCATTTTGATGAAAAATGTTAAAGAAGAAAGTCGATGTTAATGTAAAATGTTAAAGAACGTCGATGAAAATTGCATTTCTTGTCAAGGTATCATTGATCAAGTGTTAACCATAAACAATCAAATAGTTTTGGGCTTCAGGTTGTATTAAAAACATTGCTGCAAGAGTATACAATCTAAGACCTATAAGAACTTTGGAATTATTTAAGATTGATTTCCTGAGCAATAATTTAAGATTGATTTCCTGAGCAATAAATAAAGTCCAATCAAGGTCAAGTTCGTATTCACAAATGCAGAACATAAAAATAGATCACAAGTATCGCAAAAAATACAATAATAATAATAATACAAAATCATACCCTTCTAGGGCATTTAACAAAAATAGATTTAACATGAGAAATGACTCAATGCTTCAAACGTATATCTTAAATGCCACTTTGAACAAGCGGACTGGTAAACCAAGCCCATCCACAAGAACTATGTTCAACATACTAGTATATAAACTCGAAGATCTATTGACAAACATTTTGGGCCTTTGAAGCCATAAAAGAGTATCATTTGTGTAATGTGTTCTTAACTAAATCGGATTACATGTAGTTTACTTGGATAGTGTACCTTTCATTTTTAATTTGAAGAAAGAACATCCGTGAAAATGAAAGAATTTGAATTTCTTTACAACTTTTGAAATGTACGAAAAATTTAAATTATTAATAAAGCACTAAAGATGTTTAATTTTGGCATCATATTATAGCACTTCTTAATTATCTCCCCTACTTCCCAAAACTGCTTTGTGTCGTGTGGTTGAATTAGCACAACAGTACCTGAAAAGGTTTTATGGTTTGGACATTATATTTTTACAATTTCATAATAATCTACAGTATAAGGTGGACAGTTTAGTTTAATGTGAATTCCCTTTACCAATGGGATACTTTGTGCCAATTTGAAAAATTAGCTCAAAATGTATAACCTGGGATGAAGATTTTTAAATGAAATCATATTGTAACAATATCTGAATTATTTTAATTTCATACTTTAACAATTTTTTAATCATCTCACCTGTAAAGGTGTGACGTTCATTTATATAAAATTGAATCCCCCCACAAAGGATACTTTATGCAAAATTTGATCGACTGAAAAAGATGAAAATATGAAATGTTTACGATGACGACAACAACAACAAACGATGAAGACGACAGACAACAGAGAAATTAATTTTGACCAGAAAAGCTCAACTTAGAGGCTCCAGTGAGCTTATAAAGCAGGACACTTAAAGATTTTCAACGGACATTTAAAATGCACAAATGGTCCCTTTTCTTAATAGGTAGACACTAGTTTATAATTATGCTATTAATCCAAATCGATTCAGTGTCCAAGAAAACGTATTGATGAAAAACGAAAATTCAACCAGGTGAAAGTATAAAGGCTGGAATTCCTGGAACTCTAAATTTGAAGCCAATTACAGAACTACAATTACACCGAGTACATAATGACAGATGAAAACGAGGTGACAAAAGATTGCATAGCTTGTATCAATAGAGCCAACATAGCTGTGGCTGTATTTACAATGAAGCTTCGAGACGAACGGCTTAAACTAGTCACCGGATAAAAGCTTGAGCGACATTGAAAACTCATTTTTAACCTATCTGTTCGCGATTGTTTCGTTTTTATTCTAGTTTGCGTCACACTGGGACAACATGTTGACAGCTAGATGAAAACGTGGTGACAAGATTGCAGAGCTAGTATCAATGGAGCAAACATTAAGTGGCTGTATTCACAATGTGGCTTTCATTTTAATAACGGTGGCCATTCGGGACGAATTGATTCAACTTTTCACCGGAAATAGCTTGAGCAACATTGAAAACTCATTATCAAACCTATCTGTTCGGGATTGCGTCGTTTCCATTCTAGTTTGCGTCATACTGGGACAACTTGCTGACAGCTAGATGAAAACGTGGTGACAAAAGATTGCATAGCTAGTATCAATAGAGCCAACATCAAGTGGCTGTATTTACAATGAAGCTTGCGTTTTAGTAACGGTGGCCATTTGGGACGAAAGGCTTGGACTAGTCACCTGACATAGCTTGAGCAACATTGCAAACTAATTTTCAAACCTGTCGTCTGTTCGGGATTAAGTCGTGTTCATTCTAGTTTACGTCACACTGCGATAACAATGCTTACAGTAAATATAACAATGAACGCATTAAATTTCACACGCGGACTGTTTTATCTGTAACTGTGTCAGCCGTTGATTCTTCTGGTGACAGCGAATGACAGACTGATTGATAACAATTATAATCTTGTATAGGGTTTAAACAACTGACGATGTCATCTTTTTTAGGATGACAACATTTGTAATATAACGACTGGATGAATATATGTAATACCATACCGGATGGTACAACTACAATAGCTGCAATGTAATACCAGTCGCCCTTGTGGGATGTGAAATACAGCCATAAAACAAGCATAACTAGATTTTCAATATAAACAACACAATAATACAATAAAGCTCTGTAGCGAGTGTGACCCTCTTGAACATTCTGAAAACACAAAATGAGAACCCAACCAATTACAATATTAAATACAATCGTGTCTTTAAAGCTTTCGTAAAAGTTAGGTTTTTGAAGAAAGAGCCAGATAGTCATAAAAATCCAATGAACACCAACTACAACCAACATATACCATTGGAATTGCGAGGCAAATACCGCTAGGACTATCATTCGTGGTCCAACTTCACATGCTCGCCACATATAATAGAAAACTATCCCACAAATCGACAGTCCACTTTCTTGTTCGTTGTGTGAGGCTCTGAGAGCTTTATGGTATGCCACTAATGACCAGGAAACTCCTATCCATGAGCTAAACATTGCTGCTGGACGAATTATACCTAAAACAAAATTAAAAAGAGCATGTAGATATGCAAGTACATTGCTGGTCTTTCATGATACACGGTTGGTTGTTTGAATGGGGTTTCACGCCACTTCAGCAATTTTTCCACTCTATCGAGGCATCGATTTAGGGGGGAGTGGGTAGGTGGAGCTGGAGAGCAAGAGTACCAAGTGAAAACCCCCAACATTGTTGTGAGAAAAATAGCAATCTTGTTCAAGTAATTGCAATCTTTCAAGTAAGCTTGGGGTCGAACACACCCTGCCTACAGATCGAGAAACTCCAACCAGCAACCTCAAAGTTGACAGCAACGTGATTAATCAGGGTACATACAATTATTGTTATATTGTTATACAGGATATTTCTTGACTGCATATTATCTAATACATACATTCTATGACATGTTTAATAAGTTTACAAACATACATGTAAGCATACAAACAAAAAACTGACACGATGTAAAATACATTAAGTTAGGTTCTTTAAAAGTCTCCTATGAATCTGCAATATTTCATCTTAAGTACATTTGCACATGCAAAGGGACAATTTTTTTCTAAATAAACAAAGAATATGTTTGTTGATCCATTTTATATCAAACAGTTCACATCTGAAAATGTTTTGCTGAAAAACAAAGCAGAATCATCAATTTCATTTACATTGTATTTGAGGAATAAATTGTTTGTTTAAATGATGTTTTAACGCCACTTTCAGCAATTTTTCGTGGCGTCCAGTTTTTATTGGGGGAGGAAGCCGGAGATAACCCCCAACCTTCGTAGGAAAACTAGCAATCCTTGTCAATTAAGGTTGGAGTTTGTGGAATCGAGTTTTATGCACTTTCAGCAATCGTTCATTGCTATCCAGGTTACAGAGAAAGTTGGAGCACCTGGTGATCCCCTCCTTCCAATTTGCAGGAAAACTGGCAGGCAATCGTTGTCATTTTGTCCAAAGTTAATAAAGAATTTACTAGTACAAGATTTTTCAATAGGAAGGAGGCGTGGAGGGCTTCCAGACTTCCAAACTATGTTATGGCAGAGATATATAAGATCCCTTTTTTCCATTATTTGGTTGTGGCCATGCATGTTTAGAACTTTCAAGGAATTATATATTTTCTTGAAAAATTGGGCGGCGTCCAACAACAACAACACCTATTGCATCTGGCATCGATTGAAATCATTATTACATTTAATATTGGTCTTTCTTGAGCTTTAAACCAAAGTATATACATGATGTAGTTTGTTACAAATACTTAAAACATAGATACTATGATCAACTTTGTTTAAACAACCTGCAACATTAGCCTGCTGTCTTTCTATAAAGGTTTCTCAAACTGTAAAACATCCTGTTTTATGTGTCAATAAGAGGAAATACATGTACATGCACAAATGTTTTTTTCTGGTACAGGCAAATAATTTAGGCCAGAGATCTAATCATTTAGCTTTGTTATTTTCTATATAAATTTTAGGGGCCTCGGTGGCTGAGTGGTTAAGGTAGTACATGTACGTCTACTATTGATTACGCAGTCTGTCAACAACATGAACAATGAGAATGCGGGTTCAAGTCTCACAAGATACTCCGACTCAAAATCTTAATTGACAAGGATTGCCAGTTTTCCTTCCAAAGTTTGGGGGGTTTTCTCCGAGTTCTGTGGCTTCCGTCCTGAATAAAAACTGGACGCCATGATATAGCTGAAAAATTGCTAAAAGTGGCCTTATCAACCAAAAAAAATCTATGTAATTTTAAAAAATACCCCTTGAATACAATGCTCTTATTAACATTATATACAGGCTGTTAAGGCCGATATCATTGTATGACTGATTGAAAAGTTTACCCCTAGCATTTTGTACTCATTCTGGACATATACCTGTTCCATATTTACCAAACTGTTTCCATGTGCAAGTCATGCTTGCACTTGGCTTGAATTTAAATTGCTACCTCACCTAATAGGGTTTTTGTCTGTAAAAGTCTTTATTATGGTACATGTTACCACAATATTTATTTCATGTGCAATCAAATTCTCAGTTTGACTCATTTGACTGTTATTTTCAAAATATTACATGCCTATAGCTACATAAAGTGCAAGCCATCAGGGAGCTATTGTTAAAGGCCTGACACCCCTTCTTAACATTTGATACATTTTAGTATGGTGGATTTATTTGTATAATTGTTGAAATAAGAGGCTTAATTATAATATAGGAAGCAAACAATAAATAAATGTTTCAGATAACTTTCCACTTGAAAGGTTGTAAACAAGTAAAGTTTGGATAAGTTATTAAGGGGAGATAATTCAAACAAATCTGGCACAATTACTTTCAAGTTTATAGTATAAATCCCCTGACTGTATGGTTTAACATAATCTACACAGACCAT
Organism: Limnoperna fortunei; assembly: GCA_944474755.1. Lineage (NCBI taxonomy): Eukaryota > Metazoa > Mollusca > Bivalvia > Mytilida > Modiolidae > Limnoperna > Limnoperna fortunei. The sequence goes on from OX104119.1 coordinate 34,819,219, forward strand.
CTCAATCAAAATCTATATATGGTCACACACTCGAATTTCGTCCATACTCGAATTTCAGCAGTTTTCCTTCCATCAGCAATGTAAACAATTAACCAAAGGCTAAATTACTTTCAAAATATCGTGCATTTACTGCTCTAACCAATTGACTCCTAAATAATAAAATATAGTGCGTTTCAACGAAATTAACGTCCGTTAAACCGACACACTTTCATCACCGAAATTCGAGTGTACTAGTATAAATAAAAATATTCAACAAATCAAAATACATATGTGACCCACATTTTTGTTTCTAGTACTTATTTTTTTGTTGATTTTCATTGGTGCTGTCCCTTGTCAGAAGAGACCAAATGCACTGAGCTTCTAAAGTCAGGGATGGTGATGGACTCAAACCTCCTGACTTGGTGGAAAATTATCCAGACTAAAATTCAGTACACATAAGCCATTCAATAACATTGTGAACATTCCCTATTCTGTCTTAGACTACATTTTTTGCAAAAGTTGTTTTAGAATTAATATTAACAATGGTGAAAAAGAAATTCTTGGTATTTTACTTTAAATCTGCTCCTATCACATCATGTAATACTTAGAATTAAGATGGATATTATCTTTCCCAGAAATGTTTATTGCTGGCACATATATAAAATGCATAATTACATATCGGTATGCATGCATGACTTCAACCATTTAAATTGACATAAATATAAGTCTCCAGTATCAAAGCGATATTTTATGTTTTAAACATTTTATATCTAACATTATTATTCATGAAATGCACATAAGTACATAAATAAATTGCTTTTAAAGAATTTTCACCGATCTACTCACATCAGGACTTGGTATATAACTGAATATATGTAGGAGACTTTACTTCCACAATATAATGATATGTCTCCGAAAAATTGCCAGATTCATTTAAATTATAAAAATAGTGTCCCTTATGTAAAATAAAAACTTTTATATTTAGGTGGGTATAGAAATTTCTACCATGTTTTTGTTCATAGAGTTTTGGGAAAATCATCACATTCATCGTGAAATTATAACTTAATTTCTTCCATTATTTAGACTTTAGTTCTATAATCTTTAAGTACTTACCATTACCTTATACCTATACATGTACTACTATATCAGACCTTTTTCACGTGAATTTCACATGAAAATTCTGAAAAATGAGAATTTATTTCTACATATTTATAGAATTGCATGAAAGTTAAAGAACATTAAAAATGTTGAGAACATTTTTTCACGTGAGCTTCACGTTAAATTGCTCTTCATGTGAAATTCACGTGAACAAAATTTCCCTGTGTAGGGATTGTAGTCTTAAGGCATCAGACCCATGATTGAAGTTAATACTTAATTTTATTGTTTGACCAAGAAATACAGCTGTATTAAATCAATTGAGTGCTAAATGAAACCGATAAGAACAAATGTAGTTTTGAGTAAGTAAAAGTTAAGTTTAATATTTCTGATGTATGCTGAACTTCAGGTCTGCTCCATTAAAAATCAATGGGCATCTGGGACACCAGCTATGATCACATGGTCAATTGTGGTACAGATACCTTAAAATAAAAGACATAGTAAATTTCATCCAAACAGAAATATGGATTCCAATTTGCGGCAACGTTTTTAGGCCAATCACAAGCATTGACAAGGTAATGAGGAAGAATGTACATGTACATCATTTGTACAAAATTACAAAACATTTGGACATTTATAGGTGAAGGTTAATAAATTTGAGTCAACCAGAACCAAGGATAGCCCATGGTGACCAAGTTTATAGTTGTGTAAGTGAGACTAAATGAGACTCATTTGCATCTAGTTACAATACATGTCATGATTTGGACTTGTACTTTTATTCTTTTAAAATTAGACCAATGTAATTTTCCATGTCCTCAGTAAACTTTGACCTATAAAATTTTGTTTTAAACCAAAATAACAACACCTGCATTGTAAAGGACCCTGAACACAAACATCAACCAACAGACTATGCAAAGTGTGTATATATGTTTCAAATCATTCAGCCAGGCTTTCAAGCACCTTTTGACAAAAAATAAGGGATAAATTTAGGGCACTTTTCCCCCAAAATAAGGGCAATTTTAAGGATTTTTTAGGGCATTTTGTTGAAAATAAGGGATGTTAGTTCCATCAATTATCACGAATGCACTATAGGTTGATACAGAGCATGCAAGCACAGTCTGGTCAGTCGCAAATAAAAAGGAGGCCATACTTATTGAATCAGTCCAAAGAAGAGCTACACGCCTGGTAAAAAGTATTGAACATTTAAGTTATAGTGACAGGCTCAGAAGGCTTGGTTTACCGTCACTACAATACCGGCGAGTCAGAGTAGATATGATCAAGACTTACAAAATTCTATACAATATTGACAAAGTAGAGATAGGCAATATGTTACCTTTGAACACCAATAGCATCAACACTAGAGGGCATAAATTGAAATTACTGAAAAAGCATTCAAGGACCAAAAAGAGGCAACAAACATTCTCCCAGAGGATTGTTAATTATTGGAACAGCTTACCAGCCAGTACTGTGGAAGCCAAAACTGTAAATAGTTTTAAAAGTCAACTAAACATTGCTTGGAAAAACCTAAGCATCAAGTTTGAGCCCGATATATATAGACCGGAAGCGGGTAGCCATAAAACACAAACGGGTCAGAGAGGCATATTTGCCTAAACTAAGGACCTCTAAAGAAAAAGTAAAAGTAAAAGTAAGTATATATATACTCACCTACAGGGACAAAACACATATAAAATGAACTTCTTACCAACAACACCAACTCATCAGCCATCAACAGACACATTCAGCAACAGATGATCCAATTTTATTCCTGCAATTTGTTCTTTTGGATATCTGATGAATGTAGATCTGTTTATGTCTGTTGAGCTGGCATCTGGTAATAACACAAGTTCCTGGAAGTATACTAACACTAGAAAGTGAGTTAACTGCATTCTAAAACATGTAAATACTTGACCTTTTACAATAAATTATAGCTTACAAAATTTTTAATATATTAATTTCAAAATGTAGGATTTTTCATGATTTATAAGGGCTTTTTAGGGCTTTTAAGAAAAAATAAGGAAATTTAGGGATGATGATAAAAAATAAGGAAAATTAGGAATATTTAGGGCCGCTTGAAAGCCTGTTCAGCAGTTGAGAAGAAGTTTTTTCCCAAATTTCAGCCAATCAGAAACAAAACTAGAGCATGGAAGCCATATTTGTTAACAAATGACAACTAAAGTAACAACAATCTAAAAGGACTTGTTAAGAAGATTTCTGCCAAGTTTCATGAAATTTAGTTCATTTTTTCCCCATAAGAAGAAAAAATGTGATATATAGCATGTATAGTGTACATATGACAACAAACGCCAAGTGGCAAAAGCCAACCCTGGACCAGGTCCTAGTGGGCTATAATTTGCCAAAAATCACCATTTGAGAAGCCCAGTGCAACCCATGAGGAATGTACTATACAGCATGTGCAGTAAATTATTCTTACTACTAAGAAATCCCTCATCAGTCAAATTGCTGGATTCTGTCAAAATTATATACATCTGTAGGATCAACTGTGGAGCACATTCTAGGAAAGCCTCCAACATTCGCATCATTCCTGCATCTGTATCCTCATGCAGCATTTGTTTGTAATGGTGAATTCTTTCTTCTTCTCTTTTCACAGACACAGAACGACTTTTCCACCCACGGTAAAGATACTCAACATGTCTGAAGTATACAGTAAAAGTAGTTATATAATTGTAGATTCATAAAATAACTAGGGGGGGTTGGGGGCATGCACCCCCTTCGCCTTCCCCCAACATTTGGAAAACAATAGTGCAATTTGGTGCATTTTTTAGAGTTCTAAGAGCTTCAGCTTTATACTGGGGTATAGTGAGCTACGCACCTGATAACTCCTTGCATGTTCCACCTGCGAAATCAATAGTGAGCTTATATTTCAAAGGGGGAGGGGAACATTCTATTATTGGAAATTGGGTGGCACTAATGGCCGCTTTTGATATGTTGTGACCTTAAACCAGTTTATGCCTAGTCAATCAAGTGTATACATTTGTTGTTGTACTAGTATGTTGTTATAATATTTATTAAAATTCTAGTAACAATGAACCAGTTATATAATAATAGTGTGTGCATGCGCATCAATGAATATAAATGAGAACTAGTTTAAGTCAAATAGACACATACAAATTTAAATGCCACGAACATGACCATTTTTTATTTGTACATGTTAAGGTGACATAGCAAAATTAATATGCTCGTTTTATATAGAAAGAATGACAGATTGAAAGATTTCTTAGATCTAAGTCCCAATATATCCGTGACAATGTAAGCCTGCATACAGTACATGTCTCCATGGTATATACAGACATACATGTTCTCTTAAATAAAATCATGAGAGAAAAGCTACCAGTAATACAAGTACTAGTAGGTCAAATTATAATTACACCAATATCCCAGCATGTATATGTAAACACTTACTAGTATCACTCATAAATTTTTACTTAGTACAACGTTGACAAGTTCAACAGGACAACATAAGTCAACTATATACAGTGTATATACATGTACAATTGTAGGGCATGTAGGGGTTACCACAGTCTAAAAAGGTCACTTCTCCCTGGCAACTAAACAGGGACAAGTCAGGGAGACTATAAAAATACTTTATTTTGGCAGTTTCTAAGATTATTTCTCATGTGTTTTTGTACCATAACCCACTCTGATTTGTGTTTTTTTTCTTTCCTGTTTCGTTATTATAGTAAGAAATAACACCAAACAGCACATGCATGTACTAGTACCATTATTAATCATTAAAAAAAAACCACCAGATAGGCCAACTACATGTTCTTTTCTGTCTACTAGTACTTCAGTACTTGTAGCCATACAAGGTATTAACAAATAAAAATATATCCACTAAAAATATTTGTATAGATGTATAAACATCATACATGAAGTTACTGTGTGTATGTATACATCATAATGACACTAACACTTTTTTATTATGAACATGCCATTTGTATCTGGGCAAAAATGTTGGAAAGATATAAATAGAAATTAGAAAAACATTATATTAAACCCAAAAATAATTCTTCTGATCAGCACACATCCACTTGCACAAAGCTGTGCTGAAACCAAATTGCTTCATTACAAAAACTATCATGATCATGAGGTCAATATAAAGCATGATAAGGACTAATTACCTTTATTCTTTCAATTGCATATTATACTAGTGTATTTATCTGTTTATCAAAGAAAATAATTAAAATATAATATACTTTAAAAGAACTTTAAGATTCAATCCAATTAAAAGTGTATACATTATACATAAAAATAATAAATAAAGAAAAATCATTTTTAAATTCTTAAGCTTCACCAAGACAATTTTGCATTTGGCAAAGCAAGCTAATAATGTTAACTGATTGGGTGATCATGTGACATCTACATGATGTAACCATGGTAACAGAAAGCGACTGACATTTGTTTAGAGACAACATAGAAAAATGTTGTCAAGATTCTCAGATGTTCACTGGGGAAATTGTGTTCCAAAAATTAAAAATCTTAATCTATATGTATACCAAGTATACTAGTATGTAGTATTTGTTTTCTCAGCAGTGTTAAAATACAAAATGTATACATGTAATATACTAGTAACAAATATTCCATAATTTTTGTCAATTTACTGGAATATTTTCTCTTCATAGTGTTCCTTGGGAAAATATTCTTTTACACTGACCACAATTATATGGAATATTTGTACAAAATCTTAAAATTATTTTACCATACAACACTTTGAAACAAGACTTATAAATATTTTAACACACAAAAACACATGCACATGGAATTTGTCGTCCTCACAAGTCAGGGTTTCTGTGTCCACATTTCATGGACACATGTGGACACAAAAACACTGACTTGTGAGGATGGGAATTTGTCAAAACAACACAGCCTACCTACATGTACATGTAGCCATTATCATGATTATAGCATGAACAAAACCAAAAAATTTGTGTATTTGTCCTTAGTATTAGAATAGAAGTACATGGAACTGTTTAGTATGGTATTGTGGTCATTTACACACAGGTGGTGCTTTATATTCATATTTTATATCTCATTATGGCTTGGTATAAACAAATATAAGGCCTGCATGTACTGTACCTTGTGTGTAAATTAGTAACTCCATGTACGCCTAAATATCATTAAATACACTCTTAGGTAATGTCAGGTTAGCATGGTATATAAGTACAGTTCGATACATACAAGTACTAGTAAATACATGTATATATAGATTTAAGACTATGCTTTCTGTGTACACTACAGATCGTGTGGTTTCTACACTTCCCACTTTCCCACTATGGGCTGCCCACTCTGTGCCCACAACTATTGCCAAGGTGGGTTAAGTGCCCACTCCATGCTGTGGCCCAAGTCAGTAGTTGACACCACATGACAGCACGTGCATGTGACCTACCATGGCCAAGGGTGATCCATACCAATGCCCATGTCCATGAATATTTTAAGATACAATATATTTGACGGATCTTTTTTGAAATTATTATTTATTGTACATGTTAAAAAGAAATTTTTTTCACCTTCTATTACATTACATGCTTCTAGAAATACATATCTACCCTGTTCAATTTTAAGAAAAGATCACTTAATCTAAATTAAGCTCAAAGCTGTCAAGAGAGTCATCAGACATTGCCCCAGTAACATCGGGTGTCCCACAAGGAACAGTCTTGGGTCCAGTACTCTTTCTGGTTTATATTAATGATTTACCAGAGTACCTTAAGTCCAGTAAACTCAGACTGTTCGCTGACGACAGTATTATATACAAGCCTATCATGTCTCAAAAAGACTGTGATAGCCTCCAGGAAGATCTTAATGCTGCCGCTCAGTGGGAAAAAGACTGGCTGATGGCTTTCCACCCAGACAAATGCACAGTCCTTACCATATCAAATAAGAAAAAACCAATACAGCAAAAATACACACTACATGACCACACTTTAGAAACTGTCTCTTCGGCTAAATATCTTGGAATTACACTGCAATCAGACCTCAAATGGAATCAGCACATCAACAGTATAACTGCAAACGCAAACAAAAGTCTCGGATTTCTAAAACGTAATTTAAAAACTTCAAATACAAACATTAAATCACAGGCATACCAAGCACTTGTCCGACCGAAACTAGAGTACGCTAGCTCTGTCTGGGACCCTCACACTGCTGATCAGCAGATTAAACTTGAGATGGTACAGAGGCGGGCAGCTAGGTATGCCTGTAACCGTTACCATAACACAAGCAGTGTAACAGACATGCTTCAAACTCTTAACTGGCAACCTCTTCAACAACGTAGGCTCAAAACTAAACTGGTAATATTTTATAAAATCATCCATCAATTAGTAGCTGTACCAACAACAATTCTCATACCAACAGATACAAGAACACGTCAAAACCACCCTCATACTTTTAAACACATACAAACTTCAAAAGACTCATATAAATATTCATTTTTCCCAAATACAGTTATATATTGGAATGCATTACCACCAATAGTTGCATTAGCACCCTCAGTAATCACCTTCAGAGAACAGCTAACACCTGCTGTTCTCTGCCAACTTACATTATAACCTACCTGTCATAACATGTACATAGTTTTATCTTAAAGATACTTAAAATATATTAAAAAATTACAAAAGATAATAAACTAAAAAATATATTTATTTATTGATTTATTTGGCAAATTGTAAATATGTTGTCAAAATGATAGATCTATTTCTATCATAACATTCTAAATTATTTTACCCACGCATGCAACTGTTAGTGATCATCACAAATTGATGGATAACAGGATAACTAAAGAAGAAGAAGAAGAAGACAACAAATTGTTTACTCCACCCTTTTTTTTCTCAACCTCCAAACCACACTGATCAAATCGCCCCATTTCCAGTTTTACATGATTTATCTGGCCATGCAGTTACTGTTGGTTAAAAAATCTATTGCTGTCATCACTGAAAGACTATGATACTGAATTAAAGATTTTGCATTGTTTTTGTATTGTTTGTCAGTGCCAATTAAATTTTCATCTAATTAACCTCATTAGTAGATGTTACTATAGCCATAGGCAATAGGTGAGTTTGAATACAACACAGATGTCACAGTTAAGATATAAAACAGCAGGGGTTCTACCTCCAATAAGCATCAGGTAAATAGAGTAATAAACATTGGTCAATTAATTAACAATCACATTTACACAACAGGCAGTTTTAATAACCTTCCTCACTCAGATATTCACACCTGTCATTCAACTGAAGCATGAAAATTTATCAAAGAAAATGGTCCATTTCAAAAAGGTTTCAACAGGACAAACTGACTGAAGCTGCAGTTTTGGAAGTGCACACCTGGTGGCGTTTTTTCGAATTGGAAAGTCGTCAATTATAAAACATGAAAAATACTTGATGCCTTACCTGACAACAGTACCCATCATGAATGGAAATGTAAATATCACTCTTAAAAACCAAATAGAACATCTAGTGTGTCCACTTCCTTTCCTTTCTCTTGTATAATCCAGTTTATACCACAGGAGACTTTTGAAATTAATTACGATCAGTGGGATGAAAACAAATGCTGCTGTAAATCCGAATGCAACCCATCGCTTCAAACTGTAGTATTTGTAAGCAAGAATAATATCGGAAACAACGTCATAAAAATAGAAAAAAATGGACAAAATTGTAGTCAAAAAGTCTATACCACGAAATGGATGTGCAAATTTTTCTTTGTCTAAAGATTCTGTTATTTTCCAACAATTTTTTCCACACAAACATATCAAACACTGACTCGCTTTTGACTTCGCTTTGTTTGTGCCAGTTTCAATGAAGTCCAAGCCGTTTACAGTTTGGGGGGAACATTTGGAGTTTTCATGAATTGAAATGTCCGAATAACTTGTATCTATTCCATCAAGTTCATCCTTTTTATTATTCGATTCATACTCGGTGCGCCTTGTCAGGGGAATTTTCCTATTGTAGTGTGACATTATAAAATATAGACAAATGCGTTGGTTGAGCTCGTTGGTCCACTGACAACTGATTTGAACAAAGGGGATAGAAACGTTTATTTTCCTAGAAATCAGGTAGCACTAATAACCCAAATATTTAAGTCAACAAAAGTCGATATAAAAGGAACCGATAAATCCGGAGTGCAATATGCAGTAAAGGAGTGAAATCGCTAGGGTTGGTGTCACATCTGTAAAATTAGCAATTTCTCGTTTTGATCCCCTTTCTTAGTTGGGTCTGCAAAAAGGGACTGTCACATTTAAACCAAATCCTGATATTATGGAAAATTACTGAAAAAATAACAAGACAGTACTATGAATGAGACTGGTTTGTATTTGTTCTTGCATGGAGACATTAGAACATTTATTTAAAAAAAAGATTTACATAGATATCAAGGTTATGAGGAGCACATAAATTTAAAAAAAAATTAACGTAAATTTGTTTTCAAAATGTGTACTAAAAATGAAAACTTGATAATATAATAGAAAATCATGTTTTGACTTTCTGCCTAACTATAAGCTGCTTCATGATTTGCAGTGCTGTTTTTTAAGGAATAGATGCAATATTATATACTGACATTTCGTTTCAGGAAAGCTCTAATACAATATATTGATAATAAGTAGTATTTCCGTGTAATATTGACTGACAACGATTATTTAAACGAATTTGTTGTTGTGTTTTCCACTCTTATTTTTGAAAGAATTATTAAACTAAATATGTATAAGACAACAAATCGCTTATAAATGAAAGCATACTGCAAACATAAAGGAACGCAGTAATCCAAAAAACAAACACAGAACTAGAAGAGTGACCAGTCATTATTTATCTCCAGGGGGTGGGGGGGGGGGCGGCGGCAAATTGTAATTTTTAAATGATAAAATATTACTGACCCCCCCCCTCTTAGAAGTGCCATAAAAAATCTTAACCCCCCCTCTTAGAAGTCTAAAAGGAAATTAAAGAATAGAGCAAAAATTTTAGACCTTCGATGTTTTCTCAGGGCTTACCTTCCAAAAAGTGTGAACTGTTTGAATTAAAATTACGCACATTTCATCATAGTGAGTATGGAAATAACTATCATGTTAAGTTGGGAAAAGTACACAGATTTGGAAAACCGAAACTTAACAATGCGACATCAACTGTGATCCGTTTTCTTTATAGAAAAAAATGGACTGTATTTTAAAGAATGTAAACAAACTTTAAGGAAAACCGTTTGGGGCAATTTCCATCAGAAATCTGAGAAAGAAGGAAAAAACCCTACACAGCCAAGAAAAAGCGCGAACTGCAAGGAACCAGGTGAAGCTAATTAGAGGTCGGTTATATATTAAAGGCATTATGCATAAAATTGACATCGAAAACCCGACAAAATAAAAACAGGCAGTCGCAATAAAGATGAAAAGAAGTAAAAACAAATACAAATGTTGAAAAACTGCTGGCAAAAACAAAGAGATGACTGTTAAAAAAGTTCCAATTCAATATCTGTAGAAAAACCGTACGACAAACTTCAAAGTATAACCATAGACTGAGTGATAATAATCCTTTATAGAGTATCTGCTAAAAAGAAACAAGGAAAAACATAAAAATTGAAACCCTATATGATAGCTTTAAGAAATTAAATTAAAAAGAGAAGACAAGCAAGGGTTTCAGATAACAAATTTTGATATTAACAAATATGATATTATCCTAAACGGACGTGTTTCCAAGGATAAATGTCAAAGGTTGTTAATAACTTTAAAAAATCAGATGTACCATGGGTTTGATGGGTATAAAGAACGAGTATATTAAGATTTCAATACCTTTATATATGCCTATTTATGTGAAATTTGCTTCTGAATTCGAACTTGCGATACACGGTACCCTCGAACTTTGTCTCATTGAAGTCAGAGTTCAACAAGGTGAAAATCTTATTTTGTTAAATTGTTTTTACTGTTATACGCAGATGATACTATAATTTTGGCAGAATTAGCAGAAAAATGCAAATACGTCTACAAAATTTTAGTAAGAAAGCGAAAAAGAAATATTAATTTTTACGTTCAGGGAGGGGAACGAGAGACAACTGATAGTCAGATTTAATGTTAAAATACAACTGCAATTTGCAAAATTCAATTCATAATCTAGTAGAAAAGTTACACAAGTATACAAGGGTGCTCGGTGGTCGAGTGGTTAAGATAGTTCGTCTACTATTGATCACGTGGTTTGTCAACACTGAGATTGCGGGTTCGATTTTCACTACAGGCAGGGTTACTCGACTCCAATCTTAAATTACAAGTTTTGCCAGTTTTCATACCGCAGGTCGGGGGTTTTCTCCGGGTACTCCGACTTCCTCCCCAAATAAAAACAGGACGCCATGATATAGCTGAAAAATTGCTGAAATTAAAGTGGCGCTAAGCACCATCAAACCAACAAACAAACAAATAAAAGTATGCGCTGTTTTAAAAACTCCGTATTTTAAGCATTCAAATATATTTTACAATACCAGTTGTTGGATAGCATGGTTTTTCTTTGTGCTTCAGAGGTATGGGGGTCTGAAAAAATTGATGCTATTGGAAAGGTACATTTAAATTTCATTTGAATTTACTGAAAAGTCTCTAAATGTAAGAAAAGCTGCTAAATTATATGATTTATACCGAAACTAGTTCTCCATTACAAATAATTATGAAAATAAGACTGCTAAGCTATGCTACTGATCACGAATTGTTCTGTGCTTAGTGGTGCAACAAAACTGTCCGGAATACTATTTCAATTAATATTAAGTCTACATAATTCAGCAAGATCAATGTAATTTAAATTGAATCTTTCACTTGCACCCCCCCTTTTTGCTATGGTCGCAGCGACCATAGCAAAAAGGGGGGAGCAAGTGAAAGATTTAATTTCAATTAGATTGCAGCAAGATATAATTTTAAATGGCTAAAAATGTTTGAGAAAAAATTTCTTGATTTACGTTACTCTTATTTAATGTCGCGTCAACATCCAATCAGCTGTAAGGATCTGAATAAAACAAAGGTTACTGAATTATTAATATTAAAACCTTTTTTTGTTGGAGGATATATTGAGACCTCTCGTACGGAGGGACATTTTATGCATCTTTCAACATGGAAAAATATGTATAGTATTTAAACAAAGCTGGTCGTGGCATAATCATGTTTTAGTTGGTGTTCCAATTAAGGAATACCAGAAGATACAGGAAGGTGAAGACATATTCAAGTAAATGAACGAATGTGAACTTTATGTTATATTACGGTGGAGATGAATATTATTATTTATTTGTTTTTATTAATATTGTTTTGAAGTCAATAAAGGAAAATAATTTGCAAAGTTATTACACAAAACAAGCTTCTGTTGAGAAAATAAAAAGTTTATTAAAATTGTGTAATGTGTTTGTTCTAACAAGGCTGTGTATGTATCTCAAATATTTGGACTGAAAATTATTATTTAAGTACCCTATTGTGGTATTTATAATATGTATATATTATTTGTATATATACTTTAATTTAATTGTGAACCATATCAGTCTTCGACTGCGTGGCCACAGTTGCAACAAGGACTGTCGTTAGCGCTTATTTGGTGATTAACTGTCCACTCAGTACTAATGACAGAGCATAGTAATATAGATCTACATCTATTTCTAGGGCTGAGCTCAAATATTACAGATCAACAATATGAGATTATTATACAAAATGTATACACTTTTATAAAGGAAACAAAAGGATTCTTCCAGCTATGATAGACTGAAACACACACACACGTGCACGTGCATACAGACCGACCGACCGACCGAGCGACCGACCGACCGACGGACGGACGGACGGACGGACCGACCGACCGACCGACCGACCGACCGACCGACAGACAGACACAGTGAAATCTTTTATATGATAATATATGTATCAATTTTTCATATTATGTATTACTTTCATTGATTATGCTAGATAACATGTACATGTCTTACTATTGTTAAAAATTATAAATTGGAGAAAAATTCGTAAGGATGTATTTCCTTTTTCTTATCCTATTTGTTTCTTGTCACAAATAAAATATGTTTAAAAACTAAGTATTAATATTTAATCTCCAATTGAACATCCCTCGGTCCTTTCCGTTAAGGGTCGAGAAAGTGACTTTCCGACCGCATCGGAAATAACCGATTTAATTTCCATCAAATTCTAAATTTTTAATTTATAATGTTAACACCACATGTAATACTTGTCGCTACCCTATGACAGTGCCTCTAAATTCCAGTGGTCACGTGACGTCTTTCTTTTGTAATGGTGACGTCACATGAAATGCCTTTGAGTGTCAGTTTTTAAAGATCGATTTAGAGATTCCAAAAAAATAGTATGAAATTTTTGTTGTTATCTTTAAATATAACATTTACTTTTTATCGATGTCAACTTTATTTTTAAGTCTTTCTTTAAAATTAATGTTTGCCCTTCTTCATTCACCTTGTTCCAGTTTTTTGACGATATCAACTTCCGGACGAAAAAAATCAATATCAGCATTAAGCAGATTTTGATCACGTGATTTCATTTTGATCACGTGACACGTAATTGCCGTAGAGCTCACCGCTCTTCGCGGGCAGCTTCGCTGCCCGCTGCGAGCTGTGCTCGCTATTATACCTTAGTTAGCTTATGTAAAGAAACAAATTATAAGGGACCGACCATTTAACTTGCAGGGGGGGGGGCCTTGGTTTTTTCCTAAACAAATATTTTGAAAATGATATTTGGTGAAAAAAAATATTTTGGAAGCAGAGGGTAAGAAAAAAAATATTCTGAAGAAGCATTTCTGCTTTATAAAATAATGCTAATAATGAAAAAAAATATTCTGTCGCAACGCCTTAAAAAAATGGAAAAAAATTTTCTGACCAAAACAAAAAATCAAGGCCCCCCTTCAAGTTAAATGGTTCGTCCCTAACGACTGATTTAAAACAAAATTAATGTCTTCAGTTGTATTAAGACTACAAGCCGAGCTATACTATGCAAACGTCAGCAATATTTATTATACCGTCATAATTAAGTATTTGCGAAACAATTAGCATATCAATCTATAATTATTTTCCAAAATAATTTTTTCAAAATAACTGAAAAACAAATATATGTATTTCCTTGTTCATTTTACTATTTTAATTTACAAATACTTTAAATATCTGCATGTCGTTTTACAAAAAGAAATATATGAATGTCTTCTTCCTTGTGAAATAAGCTACCTTTTGTGTGGTACCTTAATAACTACCTTGTTCTTTATACTTATTACATCGATACTAACTTTTTAAAAATAATTAGGTCATAAAAAGTAGTTGACATTTGTTTTATCATGGTTAAACTGGCAAGTCATATTTAATTTTATTAAAAAAAAACTTGCATTCGATATTTAATATATATTAATTTATAAGAAAGTAAAAAGACCCACACGCAATGCAATCTTGTTGTGTTATTGGCGTTCATGTCAACCTATAGCTTTAAATACTTAATGTTCGGAAAGGTCTCAAAAAATTGTAAAAGTTGTCATGAGGTAAAAAAGCACAATTAATGAATGCCTCTTTTCCTCTTTGTTTATTATAACATAAAGTCAATAAAAAAAATTCCATCGATTTTTCTGGAATACCATTTGATGTTTTGAAAAATTGACAATTTCTTACTCTTTTTAAGACTCTGGAAGCATCCCTATCTTCTGCGATGAAGTCCGAGAAACTCTGATAACAAGAAATTTGCAATTATTCCAAAAGACCAAATTACTCCTAATCCATTATATTTCATCAAATGTTTAATTTAATTTTTTTTTCAAAGATCCTTCTTCCCAAAAAGCTCCAAAAGCAGAACCAAAACAAGAAAAGAAGCCAAAGAAAAAAATTACAAATAAATACACTATTTTATGGGAACTACTTTGTGGACAACAAAGGTCATTAATTGTGTTGTCAATTGTGATGTCGTTCCAGGTAGCCATGCCTGAGTGTTGACACGAATCTTTTGCCCAAAATTAACCATTGTTTTCAGATTTGAAATTTCCAAAAGCAAACGGTTTCAACTTTATTTTATATAAAAATTCGAGTGCACCCATGGTTTTTATTGGGTTCGGGTTACTCTTTTTCTGTGTTTTATGTTTTTGGTTTTTGTGTTGTGTTTGTCTATATCCGGATTTGTAACTATCACTTAGCTTTTGGCTCTTAATTGTTGTTCTGTCGGTTTTCTTTACTATCTCCTTTTTCATATGTTCGATCTCTTCACCAGAGTAAAGCTAGCCGGCAATTCTAGCCGTCAATACCGCTAGCCGTCAATAACGCTATCCGTCAATAATTCAGCCCGCGATAATATTCATTTGGGCGAGTTCGAGTAATGTATGAAAAGTAATTAAATTTTAACTTGAGTTATCTCTCTTTTGACACCTGACTCTCAAACCGAACTTCACGGTGACTATAATTTCTTTTCCTATTTAGTTACATTTTTAGAATAGTAGTGCCAATTGTCACAATAAAAAAAATATGCAGCGCTGAAACATAAAATTAATTAAGTTTACTATTAATTTTTTCTGAAGTAAAGGATTGTGTTAGTGTTTGCTTCATAGCACGCTTTTACATTAAAAATGGCTGGTGAATTTCTATCACACTATTCCGTATTTTATTCTTTTTCCTTTTCTTTCTTTTCTTTTTCTTTTTACATTTATATCTTAACTAAACGACTTTTTTATAGTTTAAACAACGGAAATCATACGAACTTAAATTTATTAGCTTCAGACATGTAACAATTCCGCTATCCATTATAAATAGGAGTGTACAAGAGAGAAGAAAACGTCGTTAATTCCGTTTACTTCTGTTCCAGTACGTTTCATAGGATAATTCTACAATTCTACATTTAAGGATTTTAGAAAATAATACTAATTTTAAGATTGAACAGTGGTCTTTAACACATCTGGTAAATAGTTGGACCACAATTTGGTTTTTGAGTTATCAGGAACCGACTTTAGTAAAAAAAATTACCGATATGAAAAAATCGCGTCACTTTATCTGGAATACTTGGACAAACTTCCGGTATCGAGTATTCTCTGTCTAAATTAAGTGATGACATTTATTCCACATCTAGGACTTTACACCCTTTCCAATCGCCGTAGCCTAAGAGTCAATTGATAGTCATGAAGGTCCATAATCTATATCGTGAATACTTGGGCCAACTTTTGGTTTTCTATTTCTTCCAATCTGAATTAAGTGAAAATGACCGATAAAGAAATATCTCTTATCCTGCTGTGACGTCGAACCCCAGTCAATGGTCATGGACTTTGTGTTAATTAAGACGATAGTTCAGTAGATCGTTAACCTATATCAAGAATACCTGGGTCAACTTCCTGTGTTCGAGATATCAGGTCTGAATTACGTGAGAAATGACGCGAATGTTGACATTTATCCCCTTGCTAAGACTTCACACCCTTTCAATCGCAATGGTTCGACTGTAAATTAAGAGAGAACCTGGGCCAACTCCAGGTGTTCGAGATATCGGGGTCTGAAGTAAGTGAAAAATGACTCATATGTTGACATTTATTCCCGTGCTAGGATTTCACACCCCTTTCAATCCCCATGGGTCTAGTGTAAATTGAGAGAAGACTTTAGTAGGTCTTTAACCTATATCATGAGTACTTGGGCCAACTTCCGTTGTTCGAGATAATTATCGGGGTCTGAATTACGTGAAAAATGACTTGTATGTTGACATTTATTCCCGTGCTGGGTCTTCACACCCCTTTCAATCGCCATGGGTCTACTGTAAAATGAGAGAAGACTTTAGTAGGTCAATAACCTATACCATGAATACTTGGGCCGACTTTCGGTGGTCGATATATCGGGGTCTGAATTAAGTCAAAAATGACTTGTATGTTGACATTTATTCCCGTGCTTAGACTTCACACCACTTTCAATCGCCATTTGTCTAATGTAAAATGAGAGAAGACATTAGTATGTCAATAGGCTATACCATGAATACTTGGGCCAACTTCCAGTGTTCGAGATATCGGGGTCTGAATTACGTGAAAAATGACTTTTTTGTTGATAATTATTCCCATGCTATAGGACTTCACACCCCTTTCAATCGCCATGGGTGTATTGTGAAATGAGAGGGGTCTTTAGTAGGTCATTAGCCTATACCATGAATACTTGGGCCAACTTCCGGTGTTCGAGATATCGCGGTCTGAATTACGCGAAAAATAACTCGTATGTTGATATATATTCCCGTGCTAGGATTTCACACCCCTTTCAATCCCCATGGGTCTAATGTAAATTGAGAGAAGACTTTAGTAGGTCTTAAACCTATATCATGAGTACTTGGGCCAACTTCCGCTGTTCGAGATATCGGGGTCTGAATTACGTGAAAAATGACTCGTATGTTGACATTTATTCCCGTGCTAAGTCTTCACACCCCTTTCAATCACCATGGGACTAATGTAAATTGAGAGAAGACTTTAGTAGGTCTTTAACTTATATCATGAGTACTTGGGCCAACTTCCGGTGTTCGAGATATCGGAGTCTGAAATACGTGAAAAATAACTCGTATGTTGATATATATTCCCGTGCTAGGATTTCACACCCCTTTCAATCCCCATGGGTCTACAGTAAATTGAGAGAGGACATTAGTAGGTCAATAACCAATACCATGAATACTTGGGCCAACTTCCGGTGTTTGAGATATCGGGGTCTGAATTACGTCAAAAATGACTTGTATGTTGATATTTATTCATGTGCTAGGATTTCACACTCATTTCAATCGCCAAGGGTCTAATGGAAATTGAGAGAAAACTTTAGTAGGTCTTTTACCTATTTCATGAGTACTTGGGCCAACTTCCGGTTTTCGAGATATCGGGGTCTGAATTACGTGAAAAATGACTTGTATGTTGAAATTTATTCCCGTACTAGGTCTTCACACCTCTTTCAATCGCCATGGGTCTACTGTAAAATGAGAGGGGCCTTTAGTAGGTCATTAACCTATATCATGAATACTTGGGCCACCTTCCGGTGTTCGAGATATCGGGGTCTGAAATACGTCAAAAATGACTTGTATGTTGATATTTATTCCCGTGCTAGGGTTTCACACCCCTTTCAATCGCCATGGGTCTATTGAAAATTGAGAGAAGACTTTAGTAGGTCTTTAACCTATATCTAGTCTCGATCACCCAGACGCATATATAATAGCGTCTGGGATCACCTTATTTTAATTTCGCTACCAATAGGTGGAGACAAACAATGATTCTATTTTTAGAGCCCTATTTTTAAACCAGGTAAACCATGCAAACATATCTATACTTATAATATGACGTCACATTAAGATTCACTCTTAATTATACATAACAATAATATTTGTTTAATTAATTGATAAAGTAATATTTTATCAAAATATTCAAATGTAAACTTTGGTACAATTTGTTGTACACTTCTTGATATGAACGGAAGTAATTTTTTAGACAATGAAAATATCATCCAATCAAAAATTACGCCCAGTTTTGGGCGTAATGATAACGAGTTTAATATAGAGCAGAATCCAGACGCACAAATGTAATTAAGCGTCTGGATGATCGAGACTAACCAATATCATTAGTACTTGGGCCAACTTCCGGTGTTCGATATATCGGGGACTGAATTACGTGAAAAATGACTAGAATGTTGGTCCAAGTATTCATGATATAGGTTAAGAACCTACTAAAGTCAGCTCTCATTTTACAGTAGACCCATGGCGATTGAAAGCGGTGTGAAGACCTAGCACGGGAATAAATGTCAACATACAAGTCATTTTTTACGTAATTCAGACCCGGAGATCTCGAACACCGGACGTTTGCCTAAATACTCATGATACAGGGTAAAGACCTACTAAAGTCTTCTCTCAATTTTAACTAGACCCATGGCGATTGAAAGCGGTGTGAAATCCTAGCACGGGAATAAATAGCAACATACGAGTTATTTTTCACGTAATTCAGACCCCCATATATCGAACACCGGAAGTTGGCCCAAGTATTCATGGTATCGGTTAATGACCTACTAAAGACCCCTCTCATTTCACAGTAGACCAGGGCGATTGAAAGGGGTGTGAAGTCTAAGCAAGGCAATAAATGTCAACATACAAGTCACTTTTGACGTAATTCAGACCCCGATATCTCGAAAACCGGAAGTTGACCCAAGTAGTCATGATATAGGGTATTGACCTACTAAGGTCTTCTCTCAATTTACAGTAGACCCATGGTGATTGAAAGGAGTGTGAAGACCTAGCACGGGAATAAATGTCAACGTACGAGTTATTTTTCACGTAATTCAGACCCCGATATCTCGAACACCGGAAGTTGACCCAAGTATTCATGTTAAAGGTTAATGACTTACTCAAGACCCCTCTCATTTCACAGTACACCCATGGCGATTGAAAGGGTGTGAAGTCCTATAGCATGGGAATGAAGTCAACAAAAAAGTCATTTTTCACGTAATTCACACCCCGATATCTCGAACACCGGAACTTTGCCCAAGTACTCATGATATAGGTTAAAGGCCTACTAAAGTCTTCTCTCATACTACACTAGACCCATGGCGATTGAAAGGGGTGTGAAGACCTAGCACGGGAATAAATATCAACATACGAGTTATTTTTCACGTAATTCAGACTCCGATATCTCGAACACTGGAAGTTGGCCCAAGTATTCATGATATAGGTTAATGACTGACTAATGTCTTCTCTTAATTTACAGTAGACCCATGGCGATTGAGAGGGGTGTGAAGTCCTAGCACGGGAATAAATGTCAACATACAAGTCATTTTTAACGTAATTCAGACTCCAATTTCTCGAACACCGGAAGTTGGCCCAACTATTCACTATATAGGTTAATGACCTACTAATGTTCTCTATCAATTTACAGTAGACCCATGGGAATTGAAAGGGGTGTGAAATCCTAGCACGGGAATATATATCAACATACTTGTTATTTTTCATGTAATTCAGACTCTGATATCTCGAAAACTGGAAGTTGGCCCAAGTATTCATGATATAGGTTAAAGACCTACTAAAGTCAGCTCTCATTTTACAGTGGACACTTGGCGATTGAAAGCGGTGTGAAGACCTAGCACGGGAATACATGTCAACATACAAGTCATTTTTCACGTAATTCAGACCCGGATATCTCGAACACTGGAAGTTGGCCCAAATACTCATGATATAGGTTAAAGACCTACTAAAGTCTTCTCTCAATTTTCACTAGACCCATGGCGATTGAAAGGGGTGTGAAATCCTAGCACGGGAATAAATAGCAACATACGAGTTATTTTTCACGTAATTCAGACCCCATATATCGAACACCGGAAGTTGGCCCAAGTATTCATGGTATCGGTTAATGACCTATTAAAGACCCCTCTCATTTCACAGTAGACCATGGCGATTGAAAGGGGTGTGAAGTCTTAGCAAGGCAATAAATGTCAACATACAAGTCACTTTTGACGTAATTCAGACCCCGATATCTCTAAAACCGAAAGTTGGCCCAAGTATTCATGATATAGGGTATTGACCTACTAAGGTCTTCTCTCAATTTACAGTAGACCCATGGTGATTGAAAGGGGTGTGAAGACCTAGCACGGGAATAAATATCAACATACGAGTTATTTTTCACGTAATTCAGAGCCCAATATCTTGAACACGGAAGTTGACCCAAGTATTCATGGTAAAGGTTAATGACTTACTCAAGACCCCTCTCATTTCACAGTACACCCATGGCGATTCAAAGGGTGTGAAGTCCTATAGCATGGTAATAAAGTCAACAAAAAAGTCATTTTTCACGTAATTCAGACCCCGATATCTCGAACACCGGAAGTTGGCCCAAGTACTCATGATATAGGTTAAAGACCTACTAAAGTCTTCTCTCAATTTACACCATACCCATATCAATTGAAAGGGGTGTGAAATCCTAGTACGGGAATAAATATCAACATACGAGTTATTTTTCACGTAATTCAGACTCCGATATCTCGAACACTGGAAGATGGCCCAAGTATTCATGACATAGGTTAATGACCTACTAAGGTCTTCTCTCAATTTACAGTAGACCCATGGTGATTGAAAGGGGTGTAAAGACCTAGCACGGGAATAAATATCAACATACGAGTTATTTTTCACGTAATTCAGACCCCGATATCTCGAACACCGGAAGTTGACCCAAGTATTCATGGT
Organism: Limnoperna fortunei; assembly: GCA_944474755.1. Classification (NCBI taxonomy): domain Eukaryota; kingdom Metazoa; phylum Mollusca; class Bivalvia; order Mytilida; family Modiolidae; genus Limnoperna; species Limnoperna fortunei. The sequence continues at coordinate 34,840,439 of OX104119.1, forward strand.
AAAGGTTAAAACCAACTAAAGTCCCCTCTCATTTTACAGTAGACCCATGGCGATTGAAAGGGGTGTAAAGTCTTAGCACGGAAATGAATGTCAACATACATGACGTAATTCAGACCCGATATCTCGAACACCGGAAGTTGGCCCAAGTACTCATGATATAGGTTAAAGACCTACTAAAGTCTTCTCTCAATTTTCACTAGACCATGGCGATTGAAAGGGGTGTGAAGACCTAGCACGGGAATAAATATCAACATACAAGTCATTTTTGACCTTATTCAGACCCCGATATCTCGAACACCGGAAGTTGGCTAAAGTATTCATGGTATAGGTTAATGACTTACTAAAGACCCCTCTCATTTCACAGTACACCCATGGCGATTGAAAGGGTGTGTAGTCCTATAGCATGGGAATAAATAATATGGAGTAGGCATTGCCAAAATGCGAGCACAGACAATATACTTTATTACATGTATTTATGTATAATGCGATTTCATAATTAACGTTACTTCCGAATACCCTAAAAGTGCCTCAACTACATTCCAGTGATCACGTGACGTCTTTCTTTGTAATGGTGATGTCACATGAAATCTAATTTGATTGCCAGTTTTTAAAGATTGATTTAGTGAGTGCAAAAAATAGTATGATATTTTTGTTGTTATTTTTAAATATAACATTAACTTTTTATCGTTATCAAATTTATTTTTACGTCTTTCTTTAAAATTAAATTTAGTGCTTCTTCATTCACTTTGTTCCAGTTTTTTGACGATATCAACTTCCGGACGAAAAAAAAAATCAATATCACAATATCAGCATAAAGCAGATTTTGAGCACGTGATTTCATTTTGATCACGTGACATGTAATTGCCGTAGAGCTCACCGCTCTTCGCGGGCAGCTTCGCTGCCCGCTGAGAGCTGTGCTCGCTATCAACAAAAAAGTCATTAATCACGTAATTCATACCCCGATATCTCGAACACCGGAAGTTGGTCCAAGTACTCATGATATAAGTTAAAGACCTACTAAAGTCTTCTCTCAATTTACACCATACCCATATCGATTGAAAGGGGTATGAAATCCTAGCACGGGAATAAATATCAACATACAAGTAATTTTTGACGTAATTCAGACCCCGATATCTCGAACACCGGAAGTTGGCCCAAATACTCGTGATATAGGTTAAAGACCTACTAAAGTCTTCTCTTAATTTACACTAGACCCATGGCGATTGAAAGGGGTGTGAAATCCTAGCACGGGAATAAATATCAACATACGAGTTATTTTTCACGTAATTCAGACTGCGATATCTCGAACACTAGAAGTTGGCCCAAGTATTCATGGTATAGATTATTGACCTACTAAAGTCTTCTCTCATTTTACAGTAGATCCATAGCGATTGAAAGGGGTGTGAAGGCCTAGCACGGGAATAAATGTCAACATACAAGTCATTTTTCACGTAATTCAGACCCGGATATCTCGAACACCGGAAGTTGGCCCAAGTATTCATGATATAGGTTAAAAACCAACTAAAGTCCCCTCTCATTTTACAGTAGACCCAAGGCGATTGAAAGGGGTGTAAAGTCTTAGCACGGAAATGAATGTCAACATACATGACGTAATTCAGACCCGATATCTCGAACACCGGAAGTTGGCCCAAGTACTCATGATATAGGATAAAGACCTACTAAAGTCTTCTCTCAATTTTCACTAGACCATGGCGATTGAAAGGGGTGTGAAGACCTAGCACGGGAATAAATATCAACATACAAGTCATTTTTGACGTAATTCAGACCCCGATATCTCGAACACCGGAAGTTGGCTAAAGTATTCATGGTATAGGCTATTGACCTACTGAAGTCTTCTCTCATTTTACATTAGACCCATGGCGATTGAAAGGGGTGTGAAGACCTAGCACGGGAATAAATGTCAACATACAAGTCATTTTTCACGTAATTCACACCCCGATATCTCGAACACCGGAAGTTTGCCCAAGTACTCATGATATAGGTTAAAGACCTACTAAAGTCTTCTCTCAATTTACACTAGACCCATGGCGATTGAAAGGGGTGTGAAGACCTAGCACGGGAATAAATATCAACATACGAGTTATTTTTTGCGTAATTCAGACTCCGATATCTCGAACACCGGAAGTTGGCCCAAGTATTCATGATATAGGTTAATGACCTACTAATCTCTTCTCTTAATTTACAGTAGACCCATGGCGATTGAGAGGGGTGTGAAGTCCTAGCACGGGAATAAATGTCAACATACAAGTCATTTTTAACGTAATTCAGACTCCGATATCTCGAACACCGGAAGTTGGCACAATTATTCACTATAAAGGTTAATGACCTACTAATGTTCTCTATCAATTTACAGTAGACTCATGGGAATTGAAAGGGGTGTGAAATCCTAGCACGGGAATATATATCAACATACTAGTTATTTTTCATGTAATTCAGACTCTGATATCTCGAAAACTGGAAGTTGGCCCAAGTATTCATGATATAGGTTAATGACCTACTAATGTCTTTTCTTAATTTACAGTAGACCCATGGCGATTGAAAGGGGTGTGAAGTCTTAGCACGGGGATAAATGTCAACATACGCGTCATTTCTCACGTAATTCAGACCTGATATCTCGAAGACAGGAAGTTGACCCAGGTATTCATGATATAGGTTAATGATCTACTGAACTATCGTCTTATTAACCCAAATCCATAACCATTGACTGGGGTGCGACGTCCCAGCGGGATAAGAGAAATTACTTTATCGGTCATTTTCACTTATTTCAGATTGGAAAACCTAGAAACCCAAAAGTTGTCCCAAGTATTCATGATATAGATTATGGACCTACATGACTATTAATTGACTCTTAGGTTACAGCGATTGGAAATGGTGTAAATTCCTAGATGTGGAAGAAATGTCATCACTTAATTTAGACACAGACTACTCGAACACCGGAAGTTTGTCCAAGTATTCAAGATATAGTGACGCGATTGTTTCATATCGGTCATTTTTTTTTACTAAAGTCGGTTCCTGATAACTCAAAAAAAAAATTGTGGTTCAACTATTTACCAGATGTGTTAAAGACCACTGTTCAATCTTAAAATTAGTATTATTTTCTAAAATCCTTAAATGTAGAATTGTAGAATTATCCTATGACACGTAATGTAACAGAAGTAAATGGAATTAACGACGTTTTCTTCTCTCTTGTACACTCCTATTTATAATGGATAGCGGAATTGTTACATGTCTGAAGCTAATAATTAAGTTCGTATGATTTCCGTTGTTGAAACTATACAAAAGTCGTTTAGTTAAGATATAAATGTAAAAAGAAAAAGAAAAGAAAGAAAAGAAAAAAGAAGAAAATACGAATAGTGTGACAGAAATACACCAGCCATTTTTAATGTAAAAGCGTGCGATGAAGCAAACACTAACATAATCCTTTACTCCAGAAAAAATTAATAATAAACTTAATTAATTTTATGTTTCAGTGCTGCATATTTTTTTATTGTGACAATTGGCACTATTATTCTAAAAATGTAAAAATGTAACTAAATAGTTAAGTCCGGTTGGAGAGTCAGGTGTCAAAAGAGAGATAACTCAAGTTAAAATTTAATTACTTTTCATACATTACTCGAACTCGCCCAAATGAATATTATCGCGGGCTGAATTATTGACGGATAGCGTTATTGACGGCTAGCGGTATTGACGGCTAGAATTGCCGGCTAGCTTCACTCTGGTGATCTCTTCTTATTATCTCTTAATGATATATAATTGTTTTCGGGTAAATTGAGCAAAAAGGTAAAAACCATACTCTACAATATAGTTCATGTTGTAAGTGATAAAATTGCTAATTAAATATTTCATTTACAGTTTTTTGTTTTTGTTAAATCCTTCAGGCTTTAAAATACAATATTTGTCCTGATCTAATAAGGAGTAGTAAAAATGTACAAAATTGTATATTAATGCGCTTTTGACCTCGCTAGATGGGATCTTCGCCTTAATTTTATCTCTTGGATTATTTCATGATTTATAGGGTATGCTTAGTATTTTTTTTAATGCATTCTTATCTTTACAAAATAAAATGTATTTATTTGTGTTTCTTTTATTTATTAGGTAGATAACTTGATAATAAAAAGGCATTTTTAGATTTTGTTATGTTATATTACGTAATGTATATGTTAGAAAGACTTGTTCGGTTCAATTTTGTCATAATATATTTTGTTTTGTTTGGATTATTTCACGATTGATAGAGCAAGCTTCATATCTTTTTTGCATTCTTATCTTTACATAAAAATGTAGATGTTTATAAATTTGACTTGATCGATTATTTCCTATTATTTTTTCTTTGTTTATGTCAGAATTTATAGGGTACTTAAGCTTTGTATTTTTTATGCAGTTTCTAATCTTCACATAATAGAATGTGAATATATTTGTTTTTATAGGAATTCATAAGATGATTTGATAAAAATAATGCATTTTAAAATTTTGTAGTATTACGTAATGCATGACGTTCCCTTCGTGAATCATCACGAACAACAGTATTTTTAACGCGCTTGTGACCACTCATTCAGAAAGCCGTGATCGATAATTTTCAGTATTATTTCTGGATTATTTCAGTAATATGGTAGAAAATGAAACCTTTATGTAGAAAATTCATCAATCTTGAACATTAAATTTAATTTCCCTGGGTTTTGATTATTAACGATTTCTAAATCCCAAACTCTCTCGCACGAGAACGAGGCGTGTGTGTGGGCGTGGTGAGGGTGGGGTAAGAGATATTTCTGTGATGTAATTGTAAATTGTAAATTACAAGATTCAAGATTCAATATTTTATTAAAGTCTCATCACTTGTAAATACATAAAATTCACATACAATAAACAGTTATAGTTACATGTAAACATATAAACACATTTAGTTAAAATACAAGTGCCATTCTAAACAGAATTATGAGAGACTTTTACATGTATACACAGTTTAAAACATGACTAACGTTAACATTACCAATCTACAGATAAAAAATAATAAAAAATAAATAAATAAATGAAAATAAAAGGAAATGTAACTTGAAAAGTTAATATTACTAGTTAAGAGAATAAAAAGGTATTTCTTCTACTTAAAATGTTACAGCAGGTTTTGGCAACATTATAAAAACAATCATCTGCTTTAAAGAGATATATAAACTTTTGGTCATCTGACAAACTTGAAAATTCCACATAATATATATAATTATTAATTTCTTGAAATAACTTTACTCTTAAATCTGCATATAGCGGACAATACAATAGTACATGTTTCTCATCTTCAATAGAAGAACTATTACAATAAAAACATTGACACTGAACTTTAATGAAAGGTTAAAATGCAAGATAATTTAGACTCACATAATTAGCCACGAAAATGCTCATTTAGATGATTATTTTTTTTTTTAAAATAAGATTTTAAAACACGCATGTTATTTAAAGAAATTTGATTTCTGAATCAGTGAAAAATGTCATAGACATTGGTAGGGAAGAAAAATTTCTTTATAATAAAAAAAACACAAAAGTTATGGTTTTTTTTTAATTCAAGATTTAAATTTTGCTATGTTCAACTATTTTAAAGAAACAAGTTATATTTAGATACTTATAGAATTAGAATAAACATACCACTAAGATCGTATATGAAGTCCTTTAAACAAACAGAAATTTAAAAAAGCTAAATGAAATTTTGAAAAATGTATATAATAATACAATAGAAAAACAATTCAATTACATTCGAATAAAGGTCATCAACAGTTTAAATAGTTGAAAATAATTTTAGAGGTTAATAATCTTATAAATTGTTTTGCAAAAACGATGACATATAATTACATGTCTCTGGTAAAAATAAGACTTTTCTATAATTTTTATTCAACTTCAACTTTCCAATCGTCAACTTCCCGTTCATCGACAGCAACATTCCAGCAGCTCCAGAGTATGGTGTGTACATTTCACAACTTATACGTTATTCTAGATCCTGCGATCGTTATTCAGATTTTCTAGACCGATCACTGCTGTTGACTGCTAAACTACTCAAACAAGGGTTTGTTGTACCTAGCTAGGTTTATATTATCTCTCCAGAAGTTCTATGGTCGGCACCACGACTTAATTGATCGTTACGGGCCGGGAAATCAGTGTCTCAAATACGATCTGACATTTTCGCGGAGTCATAGGTAGTGTTTCCAAATCCTGGATTTGACTTTTCCCTAGACAAGACAATGAGTAACTCGACGGGTGTCTAATTAGAGGCAGGCACTGCTTACTCGTCCGGAGCACCTGAGTACACCCATGGTTTTTATTGGGTTCGGGTTACTCTCTTTCTGTGTTTTATGTTTTTGATTTTTGTGTTGTGTTTGTCTATATCCGGATTTGTAACTGTCCCTTGGTTTTTGGCCTTGTTGTTCGGTCGGTTTTCTTTGCTACTTTGCTACTCTTTTATTTTTTTGGTTTATTTTAAAGTCTGAAAATATTATTAAGTTCTTAGAAATGCTTATGCACATGAATGTTAGTTTGACGTTTGAATACATTTAATTGCAAATTTTTTGAAAAACAATTTTAATTATTGTAAAAATTAAATCAATAGAAATTGTAACTTGTCGGTATTTTTCTTTGATCATCCGAGGATGCCCGACTGAAGGACCCGAAAACTGCCGATCTTACACCCCTTTTTTCCCCACAGAACCGCGTGACAATGTGATTTCGAAAAGGTTAATGTATTGTTATTGCAGTACTCTTCTCAAAGTTGAGATATTATAATCTAGCTGATTATTTTTTGCCTTCCATAATCGTCTATATTTGTAACCCTTTACAGCATATGATGAAATTTTAAATATAACAAATTAAAAAACCTATTAAACCAAATCGGATACACATAGAACATACAAATCGAACATCTCTGGATATGGGTGTAACCCATATCATTTCTTGTTTTACAATAAAATTTTCTGGTTATTAGTTTTACCCGATTTCATGACAATAATATTATGCGTTTCTCTCCTCAACAAAACGGTCATGCCAAATCAAAACAAAAATGTGAAAGCTTTTAACATGGGATCACCTTTAAACACGGATATACTAGTAACAGTTATAGACCAATATCGATTATAATGTCGTACAAAACCAGGAAAATTCCTTATACAAGACGTTGCGAATATGAAGAGAATATTACAAAGCTCACTCAGAAGCACACTGAATATTATGAACTGAACGATAGAAAGCAAAGTGAAAATGAAGCGGAGGATGGAAGCCATGCAGTGGACGGTGTTAAAGGATACTCTTCGAGTATGGAGAAACCTCAGCATGCAGGTGCTATTGTTCATGGATACACTTCGAATGGTTACCCCACTTCGAATGCAGATAAACCTCACCCTGTCTTAAAAAATGCCAACACAGATAGCAGTCAAGAGATCTTGATTAAAGAATCTAATTATGTCATAGATTTTATATTGACAATGTTGTCCATAATCTTCTATTTTTTTGATATAGTGTCGGATATAAATCTTGCTTATAATTACTACAAAATCAAGCGTTGGGTTGAATTCTGGCTTACTGCTGCTTTCGTTTTCATCCCACTGATTGTAATTAATATTACAAGTCTTGTATGGTACACAATTGATTATGCACAAGAAAAGAAAGTTCGCCTTAGGTACAGGCTAAATAATGTACATCAAAATAAAGAAAGGGATAATAAAACAAGTGTATCTGCTTGGTTTCTAAAAGGAATATTCACTTTTCCATTCATGATGGGTACTGTTGTCAGGTAAGCATTGTGACTTCAAAACTATAAATTACAAATTATTTCTTTGGATTAAAACACTCATTATAATTGATACATCAATTTGGTGGCCACTTATGGTAATGACTATAAAATACAGTGGCATGTTTGGGAAATATCAAAATCAAGTACAGTAAAACCTTTTAAAACCGGCCCCTGAATAAACCGGTTCCCTGTCGATTCCGGTCGAAAATTTAGGTCCCATTTTTTCCCCTTATAATCCTTCGTTAATTTAACCTGTATAAACCGGACCTCGTGTATTCCGAATTACGACCCTTATGTCCAGTCCCAATACACATTTCTCAATTAAAATTTACCTGTTTAAACCGAATAATTTACATGACCAGATGTATTTATTGAATAAATTGATAGCTATCCAAACAAGGTAATTTACATGACTTGTGAGGTCTCCTTGAGGGCGTATTTAATTAATGAACCAAAGCGTACAACAAAGGTGAATTGTTTTCAAACCCATTAATTTAATTTTCCTAATTTGCATTATTTTCAAAAGTGAATCCTATTAATGAACCGATGTTTTAGATACATGCGAATCGTTTTCAAAACCAATAATTTCAAAAGTAAAAATGGAGAGCGAAAATTTGACGATGATGTAACATGCCGTCGCCAACGATCTCGTAAAAAATTAAGTCTCAGGATATGCTACGACACATAGCATACATGATAAACTTTGCAAACAGTAAAGACTATCGTTACCTGGAGTTACTTCTGCTTATGCAATCACTAACAGAGAACACTATCGTGGGACGAAAAATGGAGAAAAGACAAGGAACCCCTGACATGTATTTTGCGGTAAACTATTGAGTAATTATTAGTCTCCTATATATCAATAAAATATCAGTGTGTATTATAACTTTTATTTAAAATAATAAATTTTATTACATTTCTTCCATGTATTCCGTTGCATATAAAACGAGTGTGCATCAAAGGTGTCCGTAGTCTTTTAACCCCCCCTTTTTCATCTTCACTTCCGGTGATTTTCCATATACGAACAAACCGGCCCACTGTCCAAACCGGCCATATTGTTCGGTCCCATAGGTAGCCGGTTTATACAGGTTTTACTGTAATATTACAAAGTACTAGTAGTGAATAGCAGTAAAATGTTGTATACATTATGATTAAACTATACAGTAGGTATGTAGTACAGTATAGTGTATAATTTTTAGATAATGGAACCTCCACTCTCCATATTGATAGGGGTAATATTCAAAAGTTAAAAATTTAATGTAAAATTTCTGTTGTAAAAATATTACTACTAGTAGCTATAGATTATAATAACTGCAAACTGAGATGACCATAACAAGGTTTATATTTAATTCACCAATTAGTCATCTGATCATATTTTTAAAATTGAAATAATACAGCTTTTTAGACTTGTAAGTCTTGCAAGTAGAATGCCAGAATATATAATTTATAATACTTTAACTATTGAAAGTAAAGTAATGATTTTTTTAATCTAATAATGAGAGGCATTCCCACTACTCATATTTAAAAGCAACATTTAATTGTTGTATTTTAATGTTTAGATGCATACATGTACATTAACATGATTAAAGAAAGTACAGGATCATTAAAAATCATTTAATGAAAAATGTCTTATATTTAAGTCTTTTTTTTTTAATTTAAAATCTCATTTTTTAACAAGGGAGACAACTTAAAATTTTACTTTGTTTGCCTCAGAGATATCGGATATCTATACCATGGTTGGAAATGCCGATATGGAGAACAGGAAAAAAGGAAATATCATCACAGACAAATGTTGTATGAAAATACAGACGCAAGCTGGATGAAAATGTTAGAGGCTTTCCTAGAATCTGCTCCACAGTTGATTCTACAGATGTATATAGTTTTGACAGAGTCCTCCACAAACATGACAGATAAAGGATTTCTAACTAGTAAGAATAACAATAACTCCCCCTAGTTAAGGAGTGTTAGTTTGCCATGTTGTTTAAAGTTATAGTATGATAGAGTCGAGTGGGTGGATGGTTAAGATAATGTCAATCCAGATCCTGAACAATTCACTACAGATTGCACACATACTAAAGTTTTGCACCTGCATAAAGATCTTTTAAGAAATTTATGCAGAAGGCAAATTTTTTGCCAAATTTTAGAGCCAATTATACATATGATGTCTAAGTAACTTCAGATTATCTAACTTTTCCGCAATATTCAATATTCGCTTGACAGGTGTGGAAAATATATTTCTCATGTGGTTTTCGTCTATGATTGATTAAAATTATAAGTATGGGCTCACGTTGGAGGGCGACTCGGGTGAAGAAGTCGCTTTATCGTGGGTCCACTTCGCCCTCGATCATCTTCCAAAGCGAAGTGAAGTCGCCCTATCATTCTGTAGGTTTGCCTAATGTCGCCTTTAAAAATGTTATTCCCATTTGGGTAAGAATCATCATATTTTTGATACCGCGTCATGTTTTATTGTGTTTACCTGCCACAAAGTAAACTGGTATCCATATAACTTTTATTAAAAATATTTAGCGTAGGTTGAAAATACAACCTAAAAACAGTTCAGAGCAAAAAAAAAACATGAAATTTTCTGGAGCGGATATGAATTTGGTACCAGAGATTGCAAATGTACTACTCTGATAGGTATAAAATGAGTATTGCAATGACAGAAACATAGTAAAAAAGTATTTTAGCAGTTACTTAAACAAATTTAAGTTAAATATGTTTAATTACTTTTAATAGTGAATTTTACCATTTAACATACTATATTATGTGTCACAATGATGTAATTTTCTACTTCTAATTCTGATAGAACTTCATTATAATTCAATCAAATTGTGTACCAAATGACAAAGAAACATTTATTTTAATGAACAGTTTTGTGACAGTTTATTCTTTTTTTATTGTTATGTTTAATACATGTATTTGTGAAATAAGTATACTGAATAGTTAATCAAGTTTTTAATACTTTATCCTCAATAAATTAAACTGCTAAAAAAACATATAACAATAAAAATGCAAATGCCAACACTTATTAACAGAAAACAGGACGCTTTCGCGACATATAATACAACTTCTCCCTGTTGTCCACCCACTTCTCCCTGTTCTATCCTCACTTCTCCCTGTCAGCCACCAAAAAGAGAAGTGACTTCTCCCTATAATTTTGACCTAGCGTGAGCCCTGTAACTTTTGACTTTATATACAAAAATAATGACATCATCAACGAAACAACATTAATTTCTCCAATCTGGGTAATCTACTTGTACCAATGTGATCCTATGTTTTCGACGCAGATTCCTAACAGCATACACAAAAGTTGCACAAATGCTTAAGTTGTATACATGTTGGTATAAAAGCCTTCTCTGCATACATATTTTGGGCAGTGTCCCTTTTCAGCAAGCCATCAGGAAAACCTTAACACCATCTTTCCTTTTCATATGACTTTTATTGTCTTAATTAATATACGAGTATAGTCATAAGAAAAGAAAAGATCCATTTAATATATGTTGATTTGTTGTTGGAAAGAGGTAATTCGCGCGGTACTGACCCAAATATGCAAAGTAGGCACCAAATGAATAAAATACAATTCTTATCCATAACCATTTTGTTTGTTTGAAAATGGCTTGGAAGGTCTGCTATTTACATTTGTACACTGAACAAATATTTAAATTCTTTAAATAAGATGGAAGCCTCTGGTCCAGGCAGATCAATAGAGTGATAAATGGCATACATGATACACTGTGCTGTTTTCTGAAAGACAAATATTATGACCTGACCTGATTATGATTATTACTTACTGTTGTTTTTTTTTCATTTTAGATATTAGTCGTCCAGTATCAATGTTTAGCTCATTTCTAGGAATTTCCTGGTCATTAGTGTCGTACCATAGGGCGCTCAGAGCTGAAAAAGACAATGAACTTTCTGTATGCGGAACTGTTTTCTACTACATGTGGCGGGCATTTGAAATTGGACCAAGAATTCTAGTCCTAGCACTATTCTCTTCACTATTTCAATGGTTTATTTTTATACCAATTAGTGTTCATTGGGTAGTAATGACTATATGGCTATTTTATCAGAAGCCAAATTTTTATAACAAGGTTAGAGATCAGGTTGCATTTAATATTATAATAGGTTGGGTTATGATCTTATGTTTCCAAAATGTGAAAGATGGCCAAACTCGCTATAGGGCAGCATTTTATTATTGCATTTTGTATGTGGAAAATCTTGTCCTGCTGCTGTTATGGCTGAACTATACATCTCACAAGAGTCACTGGTACTATACTGTAGTTATAGTAATTGTTCCAACAAGCATTATACTTCAAACCTCAATGCAGTTGTTATACTATAAATGCTTTCATCCTAAACGAGATCAAATTGACGTTTTTTTTAAACCATGTTGTAAATTATAATTGTTATTATATTGTAATTTATTGTTATTGTAATATTATATTATATATTAGTATTTAATTATTACTCTAATGTAAAATGTTTTACAACAGTATTTGTGTAAATAATTTTATGTCATCTTCAATGCGAGGTAAGATAAAAAAAACCTATTTCAGAAAAATATATTTTTAATGAAATGACTTAATTTTCCACTGAATTTCTAGACCCCCAAAAATATCTGTGTAAAGTTAGTAAATACATTTTTTTAAGAATATTTATATAAAGTATGTCTTTCATCAATGTCCTGGATTTCATTTGGTTCAAATCATTACAGATGAAGTAGAATCTTTCTTGGTATTTCTCAATTAAACCGGTAGCCATGAAGAGCACTCGCTTCCTTGACGACGTCCACAGTAAACGTACAATGCCAAGTAACTTAAATCAACAAAAATATATGGTGCGTATTTAAATTAGGACCCTGGAATTTTTTTAATTGAATAAAATAATTGATTGCATTCTTTTAAAGTTTCATTGACGCATGAAAGCTTTGACCGAAGCACATTTTCATCATGAATTTGTTAAAGAGTAAACTATGTTTATAAAAATGAAACGATGTAAGGATTAAAAAATAAGTGTTCATGTTGCTCTTTATTTTTACCTTTGTTTAATTTACGGCCTACATCAAAGATAACCACCACTTTTCAAAACAAATATCTGTAAGGACATCCACTTTAGTATCTAATACATGTATATTTAGCAAAATTGTTTATCTGATATCATGAAATCTCACAATTGTCAAACATGATACATTATTGTTATGTTTGTTTTCTGAACTTGTGCCTTATTGAGATTAATGTTTTTGTTATTTTTGAGAAAGCATTTTTTTGTATTATGTATTATATTTTATGTATTATACAAAATATTTACTATTTATTTATTACTTTACTGTATATTTTTTATAATAGTACTTTTTGCAAAAATCATTTGATGTGACCTTCATTGTGTATTGTGTCTGCTTTTAGTCTTGGTCTAAATCTGAATTTTGTCACTGTCTCAATGTTTTCGTTGACCCTTTGAATTTAGTTCATTTTATTCAATGAGTTGAGGAGGGCAATAAGTCCATAAAAAGTATGAAAGCAAAGTAAACCTGGAGTGAAGTGAGGTATTGGCCTCTGCATTTTAAGATCCAAAACAAAAAAGATGAATCAGACTAACAGCCATGACAGTGATCCAGATTTGATCTTCCTTTTGAAATACCAATATGTGTTTTCAAAATTCAGTTCATCTATTGCTCGAATATCACAGAATAGTTAGGTGTATAGATTTATATTAAACCTGACAAAATAATCAAAACTGTTGAAATCACTAGAAACTTTATTTTTTTATCAAGACTAAGTGATTGTAACATTTTTCTTATTTTCTTGTTGTCTGTGTCGGCATTTTACATTTTTACTGAAGCATTTATTAAACAATTGTATATACGTTCCTTTTATTTTATTTTATTAATCATGTTCTTAGAAGACATCACCTATTGGAGGGCAATCATATTAAATAATCTATTTCGTTAACAACTAACCTGAATTTAAAAAAAATGGTGCAAAATTTTTTGATCCAATAAATACATTTAGTTTAGGATTCAGCAATTAAAAGTGTTTTAGGTATTATTAGTATTACAACAACGTAGTAGAAAAATTAAACAATCAGTAGATGTTTTCAAACATTAGACATTTTGAAATCTCTAAATCAAGTAAAATCTTATTCTTCATTTTAAATAAATGTACCGTACTTTAGATCCTTCACTGTACATTGGGTTATTTTGGTGTCGGGATATTTTGAAATTTTTCTCTCAAAAGCCATGTGTTTTATTTTGGGATTTTTAATGTGAGTATTTCATTCAACTTATGTGTTTAACTTTTGAACTTTCGATAACAGACAAAGACAAAAATCAAAAGTTGTTCTCCTTAAATCACAGTTGTGAGCAAGGTTTTTATTTGTTTATACATTTATATATGTATTGGTAAAATTGTAATATTAATAGTGATATGCCAAGTGCAATGCAGGTCATCTGCAAGTTGCTTACTCGTCTCGTCCAGGTCATCTGGACTCGCATCTTGTTTTTAAGTATTTCTCAGTGTTTTGTTTTTGCATTGGGCATCTGTTTATTTGGTTGTTTACCACTTTAGATTTTATCTGTCATTTCGAATACTCCGTGTTATCTGTGATTCTTTTATTGTATTATGATTTTTTACATTATTAAAATACCATTAGACTGGCTTAATTATTTATAGAATTAGGAATTAAGATAATTTCTGAAATTGTGCTATCAATGTATTTTATAAATAAGTGTACTTTTAACATTAAAAACTTAACATATTCTTACCATTGTAAACATTCTATGTACATATAAATGGTATTTTAATAGTAAGTTATTTTACACAGGCATTTAAGTAATCTAGACAGTTGTTACTTGATTAAAAATGAATAAAAGAAAGATTGTTTTCCTTTTATGTCAATGTTAGGTATGCTTAACGTATTACCTAAATATAAAACAGTATATTTTGTTGAAAAGGAACTTTACTGAAAGTTGCAAATAGATGATAGCAACTGTGACTTGACCAACCTGTGTTTTTATTCCTCATAGAATCTTTGTCAAATAGTGCCATTGTGACCCAATACTTTACATTTTTATCGAAATGTTACTTGGTGTTACCATAGCAAAACATGGACCTTCTGTGAGATGGAGCAACCGGGGTATCAATGAATAAACATTGCCGAGAGTTTTTCTAGCTTGATTTAATATTTTTATCTTACAATTAGGTATTGAGATATTGAAATGTAGAAGTAGTAATAGTTGTGTCTTGTTTAAATACATTATATTTTGTATTTTATAAATATTTTTAAATTGTTATATATAAATATATTTTTATGCATATTTTGATATATTATATATTTATTTATTTCTTTGTAATGTAAGAGGTTTATTGATACATGTACTATCTAAAATAAAAAAAACTTAAAACTTTTTAATCATTATTTTATAAGTCCGGTGGTGTAGAGAAACTGTTGAATTTTAAATTGAATGTTAAGCTGCAAAAGTAAAACGAGAATTTATACATAAAAATAACCAGATTTAATAGCAAAAAAAAAATAATCCAAGTTTTCCAAACACACTTGTCCAAATTTTAGCACCTGGAACATCTAGCAATTGGTTGTCCCGAATATTGGTTTAGTCACTTTTATCATACGAACATTGGCAATCTTTCATCGATTTTCTATACTCAATGTTGTAATTGCAGTGAAAAACTTTGCTACAAACCAATTCTCCAAGCTCTGCATTAGTTGCCGTGCTGGGTTATGTTAGAGGAAAAGAACAATGTTCTTTTCGGAAATAAAAAGATGAAACAGCGTGACAGCTTATGTTTGTCTGAGTAAAACCAATATTTTGATTGAATTTGCAGGGTACCGGAATGAAGTTTATATAACTGAATTGTCACAGTTCGTATAACTACCATGTGGCAGCTAACGTCCTACTGAATTTGAAATTATGGTTGCCTGATACTTGTTCCCAATATAAAATTAAGGGACTGCTGGTTTGAAAATAGTTTGACATGACTTTTCAAGGTCAGATCTCAACAATTGGCAAGACCTAAGTCTTTGCGCCTTTTAGTTTTGTGCGCGTTTGAGTTATGGTCCATAACGACCTTTCAGTAATTTTCGTGTAGGTTATGCCTCGTTAGTGACCAAATTCTTTAATAATGTTTATGTAATGTCACAAGTTCACAAGTCCACAAAGGATGAAGGCCCACCGTCTTCCACTATCACAGCTCAAGTGAAACGTTAAATTGCACAAATGTTACGATAGCTGGATGTAACTTGTCTTCCAGTCGATCGATTACAGGCTCCTAGTGCCTCTAGTTTGACACTTATTTACAAACCAAACAGGATTACTCGTCTATTATCATTGTATTGATTAGGTATTACACTTTGCGGTGACAATTTAGGGAAACGAAATTTTAACCCAAGCGAATTTTATGCACTTCGAAAGTTACTTGACAACTCGTTCATTACTGTTGGAATAACCTTGTTTGCTTAAATAAAAATTATTTTTCTTTTTTACATTCTCGCACTTCAAATACAAATTATATCTATCTTGTAACCCGTGGATACATTATGAATAAGACGTTACAATCAGTTAAATTTAATCTTGAATCTTGGATCTTATTTGACCCTCATATGAACTTAATCGATGTAAGACTATATTAAAATATGTAATTCGTTTCGAATTTAGAAAATTTCATAGAATATCTCTCAAAGAAATGACCAACTTGAGCAAGTACAAGCGGCATTTTGGTTTGTTAGACTTCATAATTTTTTAGTTTATCATCCAAGGCGCCCAGTGAATATTGGGAGGAAAAGACCGAGTATCCGTTGAGAACCTTGCTGCTCGACACGAAGAGTGATTTTAATGTAACAGGGTCATCCTGCAAGGTTATGATATTACCGTTTCAATCGCGCAGAATTATATAAAAATTGTCTAAAAATATTCCGACAAATATCAAACATTGCTTATGTGAGCAAATAGCATCATTCATGGTTTGCATTACGCAGTATTTTATGCGACAATGCAACAATTGAAAACACGTCGCCAAACATGCGAAAGCGCTAAAAGGTAAACACTTAAAAGAAAACATAACGTCACCATTTTATTCGTTTTCCCATTAACACAACTCAACATGTTTAACCTAATTTATTATCAGAATGTATACTATTTTTTTTAACAAAAATGTTAATATTCTTAAATATTTAACTCTGTATACAAAAGGATTACTGGATTTCTCCAATCTGGATAATCGATTAAAACCACGGTAACATACCATATTTTGGATCTGCAGATTCCTAGCACCTAACACAAAAGTTGCGCACATACACTTTTGTGTACATGTACACGTTGGGTAAAAACAGCCTTCTTTGCATAAATATTTTGGACAATGTCTCTTTTCATCAAGCCATAAAGAAAACTGTAATACCATCTTCCCTTTTCATACAACTGTTATTCTCTATTTTATATTTAATCAGAAGAAAAGAAAAGAGTCCCTTTAAGATATGTTGATTAGTTTCTGAAAGGGGTACTGACCCAAATATGCAAATTAGGCACTATTACATAATCACCGTCAGAAGGTCTGCTATTTACATTGAACATTAATTAAGTCCTTTAAATAAGATGGGGTCATCTGGTCACGGCAGATCAATAGAGTCATAAATGTCATACACGATACACTCTGCTGTATTCTGAAAGACATATACTATGACCTGGCCTTATTATGATTATTTCTTACTGTTGTATGTTTTTTCGTCATTTTAGATATATAAAGGTTTAGCTTATTTCTAGGAATTTCCTGTCATCAGTGTCGTACCATAGGGCGCTCAGAGCTGAATAGAGGCAATTAACTATCTGTATGCGGAACTGTTTTCTAATACATGGGGTCGGCATTCGAAATTAGACGAAGAATTCTAGTCCTAGCATTATTCTTCTCGCCTGCTCGTTCATTCGTTTGTCCGTCTGTAAGACACATTTTTGTCGCAGTTTTCTAAGCAACTATAGCATGCAAAAGGCTGATATGTTGCATATTGTTTGTTCCTATAGCACCATATGGAGTATAGCGATTTCATTTGTCTTGGTCATCTACCTCCTGTTTACCGAACACTTGTTGGCCGGGTATCACAGATACACTTGTTGTTGATCCTTCGGGTTTACTACATTCTATTCAACAAGTTAAAATTCGCAGGAAAAAAGTATTAAAGGGGAGTGATGTTGAGTTAAGTTAGGTATTGACAACTGCATTTTGTGACCCAAAACAAAATATGATGAATCAGATTCAACAGGAATGACACTGTTCCAGATCTTTTAAAACAGCATCAATACTTTTCACAAATTTAATTCCTATTTTGCCTGAATATCACAGACAGACTAGTAGGGTGTGTAGACTAACATTTATACGTTTAAAAAATATCAAAACTTTTGAAATTACTGGACCCTTATTTTAAAATTGAACATACATTCAAATTTTCTTTGATTCCTTTTATTCGTATTGATACTTGGATCAGGAATTGCAGATTGTAACGTTTTTGTTGTCTGTGTAAGCGTTTCACATTAACATAATATTTATTTCAGAATTGTATTTGCATATTCTTTTCTTTTATTTATTTATCTTTTTCTGAGAAGACGTGACTTTTTGTAGGGCAATCATATTAAATAACCTATTGTATTAACACTAAATTCAGAAAATGGTTTGAAAGCAATAATACAGAGCGTGAGTATTTGTAATCAATAACTGTACTCGTCATTTACCCCTTTCCCCCTTCTTGCTGAAATATGACAATTACTGAGTTTTATCGAGTTATATTTGTCTTTACCATTTCCACCCTTCTCACTGCAAAATATAACTAATTACGAATTTTATCGAGTTAATCGAGTTATATGACGGATGCAATGCGTGAGCAAGTGTTTGCTTAACATTTCGTGGCACCTAGACTCGTCCTCAGGTTTTCGTGTTGTCTCTGTTGTGTTATATCCCCTCTTCTTTCAACCACAATTTCATCTATTGTTGCGATTACTCCTATGTATCGTTGGTTCTTTTTTCTTAGGATCTTTTACCACACTAAAATACTTTCAGACTGGCCTAATTATTCATAGAGTTAAGTATATTATGTATTTTGTTTTTAATTATTTCACTGGAGACATTTTTAGCCGTATGTATCCTTTGTAAACAGTATCTGTACGTTTACTTTGCAAGGCTATTTTACAAATGTATTCAATTATAATTTAGACCATTTTGTTACAAGATTAAAAATGAATCAAAGAATGGATTTTTTACTTTATGTAAACGTTAAATACACAAAGTATTGCCTAAAAATAAAACAGTATATTTTGTTGAGTAGAAACTTTACTGACGTTTGTAAATAGATGTTAGAAACTTTGTCATGAACATAAGATGTTTTAAATCGTACATTACTTTTGAGTTCTAATTTTATATTATGGTTTTAAATTACGTTTTGTAATATTTTGAGCACTCCTTTTATTTATTGAACACAATTTAGTATAACCCCACTTGAAAAGTTTTGGGATATATATTGATGTGAGTGTCCATCTGTCCTTTTGTCAGTCTGTACACTTTCTCTTATCAGCTACTTCACATAACCACTGAATGGAATTTGATGAAACTTCTATAGAATCTTTGTCACATAGTGCCATTGTACATTTTGAGCGGAATGACATTTGGAATTTTCAATAGCAAAACCTGGGCTTTTGGGGTGCCCATCTTTTATTCGTAACTGCACCTACTCAACTGAATGGAATTTGAATGTAATAGAATAGTGCTGTGTACACCTGATATTGATCGGAATGATACTTGGGGTCCCCCATAGCAAAACATAGGCATTCTTTGATATAGTGAAGCAGAGGTATCAATAAATGAGTGTTACTTTGATTTTATATTTTTAAAATCCTAAATAAAGTATTGTAATATTATTAAGAGTGAAAGTTGTGTCTTATTTATTAAATAAAATAACAAAATATTGTACTTTAAATAGTTTTTAATATTTTTATATAGCGGATTTGGCCGAGGGGTCAATACCGCCGGACATAGTGCAGGCGATTTTGTGCCACAGTGTCACAACGGTGTGAGTTCGAATCCCGCTGAGGGTAAACAAAAAATTTGACAGTGTTAATAATCTAATTCAAACAGTGTTGGGCTTAATTTGTAGAAGTATATATAAAAATTTAATATTAACCCTGTATTTCTGATGTTTCAGAAATCCGCTGGATAGATATATTATATGGTTGTCACAATACTTAGACGTTTGTATATAATTAACTTACTGTGACTGAATGACTAGTAACTTTGTCATCCTATATAATATATACAAAAATGCTGAATTAGATTACTGTCAAATTAATATGTATTGGTTACGAAAATTCCATCGTCACACGCTGGTACACATGTACTATGTCTATGTCTACGAATCACCCCGGTTAATGAAGCTATATTTTATATAGCGGATTTGGCCGAGGGGTCTAGACCGCTGGACATAGTGCAGGCGATTTGGTGCCACAGTGTCACAACGGTGTGAGTTCGAATCCCGCTGAGGGTAAACAAAAATTTGACAGTGTTAAAAATCTAATTCAAACAGTGTTGGGCTTAATTTGTAGAAGTATATATATATATATATATATATATTTATAAGAGGTTTTTGATAACATCTACAATAAACATATAACGTTTTATGTACCCCGGATATGTCATCATCCAAGTCTGTAGTAGTGTAGAGAAATTGTTGAAATTTTCAATTTGAATGTTGAGCCAAACAGAAATATTAGAATAGAGATACATTAAAGTTTTGACAGCCATCAAAAATTGAAAAAGTAAAGTTTTCCAAATGTACATGTTCAAAACTTTTCACATCTCTGATTGAAGTTGTACACCTGATATTATCTTAGTGGTCCATTTTGTTTTTCTTATTTTCCAGACTTGTGATTTCAGTTATTTTTCATTTGCAGAAGACAGCACCTATTTTGTGTTATCAACTACTCCTTCAGATTTCAACCCAGATCTGAAACGTCACAGAGATATATTGCACATGTACTGAATTTTGCACCTGCTATTATGAAATTGTTGGATAATTTTGTCCTAATTCTCTAGACTTGGGAACTTTTTTCAAAACATTTGCAGAAGACGGTACTTAATTTATGTAACAGTTTTCAACCCAGATCTCTGAAACTTCACAGAAAGGTTTTACTTGTATAGAAGTTGTACAGCTGAAATTATGGAATTGTGCAATATTTTTTTATACTTATTTTCATTCCTTCATTTGTGTACGCACACACAAAACCATTTAAAAAAATGTCAACCATTCCTTATTTATCAAGGCACTTTGCAACCTGACATTTGCGATTTTAGTTAAGTTATTGCGGCGAACATCGCCCTATTACATGCGGTAAAATGACTTGGCTACAAACCTTTTCGCCATGCTATATGTTTTTAGATAAAAATATGAACATAAGTTTTTCATACATCCAAATTAATTAACATATGTCCACTTGTATCTCCCCCTCCGTTTGTATCCTCTTTTTGTCAAGAATAAATTAAAAATAAGAATACACAATCCACCTACATTAAATTGCAATTGATATTCATTGAGCTAAATGAATTTAAGAATAACAACATTATACAGAAAACAATATTTAATCACTACACAGGAGGGCGAAATGATTCAAGATATAACCTGTCACATATCTTAACAATGATAATTTATTTTCAAAAATGTAGTATAATAAAATATGTCAATAAAACAAGATATACTTTCTAGGTCATGCTTCACATTTAATTTTATATAACCACTGAATATTTTCTATGTAAGCATAGTTCTTCCTAAAAACAGTATTACTAGCGATCCCAGGGTCATTAATATTTATCAAACACAGATGTCAATACATTGGTCGTAAACAGCCCCTCCTGCTTTTATTAGTTTCAATCGTGCCCATTATGCGTGCATAATTTGTATTACGATTTTTCAATATAACACACTTTATATTCTTTTTTTCATCTAATTTAGACCTCAATTTTAATTAAAATTTAATAATATGGGTATGATTATTACATTCTAAAGTCAAAACCTTTTGAATAAACCAATGAACGACCAACTGAACCTCATCGGCCCTAATTCAAACAAAAATATCAGAATGTAACTGTCGTAATTGGTATACTCGTTTTGGTGTTTTGAAGATTTGTGTTTGAATTACTTTATTTCATTTCATCGTGGTACCAAAGTTCTTGACAAATAATATTTTTACTTTAATAATATGTGTAATTAATTTGGACGGTAGAGTATAAAAGGACACACTTAATTATTAGATTAACTTTATTCAACTTGTCAGAGTAATAACATAACACATAGGATGAACAACTCCAGATTTCTGTTCGCTTTGCTGTTTGTATCAGTATGTGTACAAATGTCCTTTGCCGCGGCCATTCAAGGTAAGTTCCCTTTTTTCAGCAGGTAATGACTACGGATTTATTATTGTTTACTGAACAGCTTTCTTTGAAGTTAAATCGGAAGTTTCGAAACGTTATCTGTTCAAATGAATGATAACTAAATGCCGAATGCATTATTATAGGATCTTACATTGGTACGATTGGATTATCGGATTTTCCCACTAGCGATATTTGCAAAGGTTACCAGGAAAACGGAAAGAGACGATACAAATACCTAGTAATTAGTCATGACAGAACTTAGTTCGTCATTAATGACTCTAAATCTACTACTTAATATACTGAAGACCAAATCTGTCATATGTTAGATTTTCTGATTGACAATATATTCGTCATGTTTTGAGGACATGTGTTTCAACAGACTGTTGGTATTCCAATGGGTAGTAATTGTGCTCCTCTCCTTGCCGACCTGTTTTTGTACTCTTATGAGGCTGAGTTCCTAGAAGGCCTGCTGAAGAAGAAAGAAAAGACACTGGCCCAGACCTTTAATTTAACATTCCGCTATATTGATGATGTTTTGTCCCTCAACAATGCTAAATTTGGTGACTATTTACATTCAATTTACCCTGGCGAGCTTGAAATTAAAGACACCACCAATACACTAAGCTCAGCATCTTACTTAGACCTACCTCTAGAAATAGACTCAGGAAAACTACAAACTAGACTCTACGACAAACGTGATGACTTCCACTTTCCAATTGTCAACTTCCCGTTCATTGACAGCAACATTCCAGCAGCTCCAGCGTATGGTGTGTACATTTCACAACTTATACGTTATTCTAGATCCTGCGATCGTTATTCCGATTTTCTAGACCGATCCCTGTTGTTGACTGCTAAACTACTCAAACAAGGGTTTGTTGCACCTAGGTTGATGTTATCTCTCCAGAAAGTCTATGGTCGTCACCATGACTTAATTGATTGTTATGGGAAATCAGTGTCTCAAATACGATCTGACATGTTTGCGGAGTCATAGGTAGTGATTCCTATTCCTGGATTCGACTTTTCCCTAGACATGACAATGAGTAACTCGACGGGTGTCTAATTAGAGGCAGGCACTGCTTACTCGTCCGGAGCACCTGAGTACACCCATGGTTTTTATTGGGTTCGGGTTACTCTCTTTCTGTTTTTTGTGTTTTTGGTTTTTGTGTTGCGTTTTGTCTATATCCGGATTTTTAACTGTCCCTTGACTTTTGGCTCTTGTTGTTCGGTTGGTTTTCTTTGCTATGTTTTATAATATCGTTAAAGAAACTGTATTTACCACTCCACCAAGTGGATGACAATATTTATCGATTTTCTAAAGCAAATTTTTGTATTTTAAAATGTTTTACAGGCGTTGCATGGTATTTATGTATGACAAGAGAACGATTTGAAATGCAAATGTATCATCAAAGCAGGGTTTAGCTGGAACGAATAGTAATATCAATCCCGATTTCAGAAAAAAATCATACCCACTTTCATAATTGTTTCCACCTCATCTGATAAACTATACACGTATACGTAAACAATGACCGTTTCGTTAATTTGCGTCTAACGATTTTGTGTTAGTTTAAATGTTGTTTATCGCCACGTTTAGCAATTTTTCAACAATATTTTGGCGTCTTGTTTTTATAAGGGGAGGAAGCCGGGGTACCCGGAGAAAATCTTCTACCTTCGGTAGGAAAACTGGAAATCCTTGTGAATTAAGATTAGCGTCGAGACAAATCTGCATGCAGTGAGAATCAAACCCGCAATCTCAGTGTTGACAGACCTCATGATCAATAGTAGACGAACTACCTTAACCATTCAGCTACCGAGGCCCCTTGCGTCTAGCGTATGAACACATATAATAAAGTTAAGAATGACTATTTTGGATATGTTTGCACTCTTTTACTTATCAGTATTTATGCAGGTTTGGAAACCTATTTAACGGTAGACCTGTAAACGTTTGTCACAATAAATGACATTTTAAAATATTAAAGTTTTGGAAAATTACACTTACATTTAATATTCATTTGATTAGGTTTGAGTCAGAAAAATATATTCGGATTATGAAACTAAATCATCACACAATAATGGCTAAGGTAGTTTGTCTACTATTGATCACATATTGTCAACACTGTACAAGTAGCTTGTTGGAGTCTCACTTCGGGTAGAATGTGGTGGACTCCAGTCCTAATTGGCAAGGATTTTCTCCACGTACTCTGGCTTCATTTCCGAATAAAAACCGGACGACACGATACAGCTGGACAACTGCTTATATAGTTTTTTTAACACCATTGAAACATAGAAACTAACAGTCATCACAGGTCTATTTGTAGGCTAGATGAATAGTTTATCATATTTAGGTCTTAATACAACGGAAAACCGTCCGCAACATTAACTTTTTCCTGTTTTACTTAAGTTTTCTTTTTCGTATTACGCACAACACAACTTGATAAGATGAAATGCTGTATGCTTGATAATTACGAGATAAGTGTTGAAATGTTATATTGTTCAAATTATTCAAAATTAGATTTTTTGACAAGAGAATAATTTTTATCGTTTTTTCACGTCATGAACCAAAAAGAAACCTTACTGGATAATTAATCGATTTCAACAGGAAGAAGATCTGATGACAGCAGTGACAAGCTAGCTGAAACGCTGCTGAGTGCAGTCAGAAAAACGCTGTTAACTGAACGGTCTGATATCGTATGTCCGACAGGAAGTGTCTACGATGCGAATACAGGACTATGTATAACAATAATAATACATCAGCCACGTAAGTATTAGATTACTACTTCCGTTCCTTAATAGAAATATAATTCAATGGTTTTCCATTTATGTTGACTGAAGACGTAATTGATACTTGTCAGCTATGTTTGCTCTACGTTTAGTGTTATTTTGGACATAAATAGATACTGTAGAAGAAATGATAACCAAAAACATTAAATATGTGTTTATCAAACAAGTTGCTGTTTTTAGCATTATGTTCTAAATACAATGAACTCATTATTTTAAAGATTACAGTAATAAAAGTATTCATTTTCCCCGTTTATTTCACATTTAATAAAACAAAATAGCATAATGTAGAATTGCAATCACTTTGATTACAAATCGTTTCGCTATACACGTTTAAGTTTAAGTCAGCCTTTGAATCATCACACAATTCTACTGTTTTCCTTTTTATAGTCCAAAACATGTTTGGCAATCCTGGACTTGGCGATGGAAATCAAGATGGTAATACAAATGGAAAATGAATTCCGAACTGATACAACAACTGAAAATACAGAATAGTTAAACAAATATATAATATTATAAAAATACACTGTCTGTCATGTATTCATTCACGCCTTTATTTACTTTTTAAAACATATGACAAACGTGTAATAAATAATGATAAAAACAAGATATTATATTCATATTTTAATGGTGGTAAGTCTGAGTGCAAGTCAATAAAGAAACACTATACTATATTAACTTGAAAGTCAACGACATAACTTTGTTTGCTATATTGTATGTTTGCAATGAAGCACAACTCTATAGAGGAAGTAAAATATACGAACAGAAACGGTCAAAGAAAATCTAAAGGATAGGATTTGAAACCAAGGTACCTGACATAAAAACACAAAAACGAACAATAAAAGGAACAGGAGCACAAGTTAACATATTGTAATCCCGATACTCTGTTGACATTCATTTAAGGTCAGATCTAACGTTTTTATAATTAGAGCAAGGCGCACATCAGGTAGATATAATGTATAGCCAAAGATGCAAGATGTATGTACATTGCACATAAAAACGTTTGATGCAGAGATCACACTTTAAATATTATGTCCGGAATCAGTGTAATATGTTTTGAAAAATTCGTATAAAACTGTAAAATAATCTGTTAAACTATTTCAAACTTGGCATCGATGCCTCCGGAAACAACATGTCCACTGTTCTGTTGGAATGACTTTTAACATCATTGTTTGTGTTAGGGACAGGGCAATATTTATTTAAGTGATGGGATCAGTGCAAAATGCAATAGGACATATACATTTTTATGCCGGCATATACATGCACTCCAAGTTTTGTTTTTTTTCAGAACCGATAAGACAACATGTTTTGTCATGTCAATATCATCAGGCTTTAATTCAAAACCAAACTACTGTAATTGAACAATTTGATATTTTATAACCGTAACCATATAGTTATTCCCTAGGTAGGACACCCACTTTTAATAACACATCAGTGTAGGACAGCAACTTTTTTCATATTTATAGGAGATATGACGTTTTCAAACATGATAATTTTAAATGCACCGGTTCCAACCCCTAATTGATATTGACCGGTGCCTTAGCAAAATCATGACATCTCTTTTTTTGTTTTTTTTTTATTTTTGTATTATGGTTGTTGGTTTGAATGGAGACTGGATTACGAGAACCGAGGTGACTACTCAACATTTACATGAGTAACCACAGTTCCCAGTAAGATGCCGAAGCACTAAAATATAAATGTTGGCATATACTGACAACGCAGAACATCACAATCAATTTAACGTCGTTTTCACATTTTCACCTATGACGTTCTGCATTGTGTTGCTCTTTTAAAAGGAAAAATGTGATAATATGGTTTCCATGTTTTTATCAATACTTAACCTTTTGCAATTTTGGGTAGTTGGAGAGGTTGCAATATTATAATATAGATAGCCCAAACGCGAACCATAATAGATTACGTGAATGAAAAGTGCTACGCTCCATACATTTACGACCGCTTTTGTAGTTTTTGAATGATTTGTTGCAGTGTAAAACGGCTTCAGGTCGTTGGCGTTTGCTGGAATCTTTCATAACTTGTTGTCAGTTATACAGTATATGTATAGCTTCTTAATGAAAAAAACAACCGCATGAATTCAAAAGTGGTGACCTTAATGAGTGCTAAATAAGTATAAGTATAAAGTTAAAACTTCATACGGTGTAATGTTTTCTTGCAATGTCGTGAATTTGAATCATTGCAAACCGCTCCGTCCGTTCAATTATTTTTCAATGTGTCAATTTACGCGTTCAAATTAATTTTTAGTCTGTTATGAATTCATCACTATTTGTTAATTAAAAGTTAATATTGTTGTGTATTACTATGAAAATCTGCGGCTTAATGGTATAAATGTACCATTAGTCAAAGCACTCCATCAATTTAAGTATCGAAAGAATACTTTTATAATTTGTATTCTTTTTTGTGCACTTGTGTTTATCAGCTGCGGACATAACAGGAATATCAGGAATAATCGCGATCATTTTTCTCGAAAGATGAAAAGTGGACTTATAATACTGCCGAAGAACCTATACATAAACTCGAACAGAAAACCAGACATACACTGAGAGTTGTTCTTTTCTTTCCTATAATTAACTGTATGGATGCATACAATGAAGGTATTAACAAAATTCCAAACACCGATGAAACTGTCAAAAAAAATCAATCCACAAATCAAAATTCGAGAAACAGGCAACTCCCGAACCAACAACCAAAAATATAGTAAATACAGCAACGGTCCTGACTTGGTACAAACATTTAAAAAAATGGTGGTTTAAATAATTTTTATGGCATGCATAACCTCACGCTTCCATAACTGTAGTATATGAGTTGGTTAGTTGATTAAATGGGATAGGTATCATATACCACTAGTCACTAATAGGTGTATCCAACAATTGTTGCATATTCACTGTACACTTAATTCAAAAATTGGGAAAACTATCTAATATATTTTTTTTCAAAAGACAAGGAAGTGGTATCTAAAGTAAAAATTATTAAATCCGCGGACGAGTCGTTTTTTCTTGTAACCTTGGTTTATCTTGAAGAAAAAGGCGGCGTTTGCAAAAATCAGTATACTCCCTCCAAGTTCTTGCATACCTGATCAATTCAGAAATATAGACACTGTAGCAGGGGAAACTAGAATATTGCTGCACAAATGAGAAATTTT
Organism: Limnoperna fortunei; assembly: GCA_944474755.1. Lineage (NCBI taxonomy): Eukaryota > Metazoa > Mollusca > Bivalvia > Mytilida > Modiolidae > Limnoperna > Limnoperna fortunei. Next base: position 34,868,562 of record OX104119.1, read on the forward strand.
TTTAATTTTAAAATTAAAATCGTCTCGTTTGTCGTCAAGTTTTGTGCTATGATGTGTTTCATCTAGTCAACAGGTTCTATACATATTGATGCATTTTGCTCAGGATGCTTCAAAGAAAAAAGTTTCCTAATCATTTTTCCATACTTCAACTTACTATATCCGATCACAGTTTTCGATAATTTTGACAAGATGCAAATCAAATTGATATGTGTGTAGCTAGAGTGCATTACTCACGTGTTTATGCAAAGATTGTACTTTTTTCTATTGTTTTAAAATGTTTTTCGTACCATTCAGTATTTGTCAAGACAAATTATTTCGTCCAGTTTCGTCTCATTATATCACAAATGTTTTCCGTTTTAAGATCCAAGAACCATTGTTATGTTGAACACTGCTAAGAAATCCGGCGGTGTTAAGATAAATTTAAACGATGTATAAGTTGTGTATTATGAACTCCTCACTTTTACATACGCACACAACAGTCGGTTGTTTTGTTTTTATGAGTCTTCGCATTTCAATATGGGCCTCGGTGGCCGAGTGGTTAGGATAGTTCGTCTACTATTGATCACGTGGTATGTCAACAATGAGATTGCGGGTTCAAGTCTCACTGCGAGCAGGATGTACTCGACTCCAATCTTAAATGACAACGATTGCAAGTTTTCCTACCAAAGGTCGGGGATTATCTCCGGGTACTCCGGCTTCCTCCCATGGACGCCATGATATAGCTTAAAAATTGCTGAAAGTGGCGTTAAACATCATTCAAACAAACAAACACACCAGATTAAGTATTTTTTTAATCAAAAGCTGATCGTTCAGTTTTATGGATGACGATATGCGTTGGTACTTGATGACAACTGCAGAACAACAAGTTGTTGGGTTGTATTTCTAATTGGCTTTAGTCTATAGTAGACATGTTATCCGTTTTTACGGAATATCTATCCACATTACAAAGAAAGCCAAAGGAAAACTGTGCCAAATGAATACAACCTTAACTAGACAATCCAAAACCAATTTTTGAAATTGAAAACTGAAATATGTAAACTATTATTGCATATGATGATATATTATATCTTATATTTATATATGATTTATACATAATTCAATATAAAGTCAATTAGATAGCTTTTGCTGCTTCTTTGATGGTCAAGATTCAGTGACATTTGATTAGGATTGATCTTCCACACGGTCGGGACTAGCAATTGTTAGTATTAAACCATTTGTTGTAAATAAACGAACTAGAAACGAACATTACTCCTACCCTCCCCTGACCGGAAGTGACCGCCATATCAAAAACGCTATGTCGTCGATGTTATCTTCTGTATGGTCGCTTGCAACAACTTCACATTATTATAACACAAATGCCTACGGTAGATCAATTAAAACGACGAAAAAGGTGAGGAGGGCACTTCTTATATAGCGAAGTATGATTTTAGAAAATTTTATGAGGGTATAAAGCTATAAATACATTCTTGTTCTAAGTTATGACTTTTAAGTCAGCAAAATGCTAGTCCCTACGTTACAATTGATACATCGCTGTGCCATTTTATTTACGTTTTGTTGATCTTTATAAAAAAGTACCGATTTCCATTGGTTTGGGATATTTTGTTCTGTAAATAAAAAAAATTATGGTGAATATTCGTTATAAAAGAACCACATTGAAGGTCAATGTACTAGATAATCTAACATAAATATATTTTTCGACAATTCCTTTCAAATAAAATAAAACAAAATATTAGAACACAATTCACAGAAACATATTCAAGTGTCTCAGTAGATCCGAATATGCTTTGTGCGGCGTCTGAAAATAGATGGGAATGAAAATGATAGTATAGGACCCATGTCTAATATACTAGCAATTTGATTAGAAAAACTTTAAAATGTCTTTTTAGTTCAATATTTAACAGCACACTCTACGTTAAAACATCTTGTTAAGTTTGGTTAGTTTTTGTTTGAATTGTTACTTTTATTGCTTGCTTAATATTGATCAGTTTGTCATTTTTCATTTTACTGGACGTTCTTTCTTGTTTTTCTTTTTTCGTGCTTTGTTTTGTGTTTGTTTTTACTAATTTGCTATTGTTTATTGACTCTGTTACAGATTCAACGAATTTGCATCAATTTATCTAAATATTCTTTGCTATCTTATTGGGTTAGTTACCCAGACGATTGTATGAAACGTCTTTCATCGGTTAGCATGTACTAGAAATTGTTTGGTAAAAAACCAACTAAAACTTAAATTTATCTTGATTAGGCGATAGCCACAAAATAATATTTGATTGTCTAAGGTGTTGTGTAATTTATTCTTTAATTATAATAACATCAATTTCATCAAGAATAAAACTTCTAAAAAAACGGGCACGTATTAAACATAAGTACCCAAAGAATTCTTCACATTTTATTTTGGTATGTTAATTAGTTTTGTGCAGTCTAAAAGACTTCAACAAAAGAATAATGAATGTCATCAATATCGATAAATGTAAAACTATTGATTTGCATGTGTTCCAAATTGAAGAGGTGCGGGATGACGTCAAAATCTTAGTTCAAGTTAGTGCGTTGAATGTTAGCGTTGAGCACTTCGACACAATAAGATGTAAAAAATAAAATTATGAAAACATTTATTTACTTGAACAAAATTAGGTACCAAACAGCTATAAGATATAACATGAAATTACTGTTAAATATTGAAATATAAAAAAATTGAAGATACTTAGGAGTGATCAACAATAAGTCAATGACAGACAAAATGGTTAAACAAGAGTAGTCAACAACAAAATAAAAAAGACACATAACAAACACAAAAACAAAAAACTGAGTAACAAGAACCTAACTTAAAAAAGGGTGCGAGAGTACATGTGATCCGGAGAAAAGTAAGCAACTCCTGCTTCACCTGACACCTGTCGTATTACTATTATGTAAAGTAAAAATCCGGTAACTAGTCATATCAGTGAACGGCTGATAAGGAAATGTTACATATATTAGTACTTTATAAAGGGCCAGGGTATAGTACATGGAGATACATATTAAAGAGATTAATAAGTTCTTTCATACGTTTTTTAGAAAAAGGACCAGGTGATCTTCCACCAAGCAAAACAAGCGAAGAGACGTAAAATTTGTTGGCGTGGGTGATCACACGTTCTTTGCAAGCACCTATTTCCTTCATAAACCAACAACTTTCACATTGCTATATCCTATAGGTTATCCGACATCCAATCAGAATGCACAAACAAGAACCTTTTTTTGTTATCATAACATCGTTCTTATTTCTGACGTTCTGATTGAATGACGCAACGAATAGAGATGATTGCACGCGAGCTAATCTGTACTAGGTCGTTTCACCTTGGGCAGATATGGGCATTATGGGTATTTTAAACGCTACCTGTCAATGCAATTCCAACAAAATTGAGATGTAATTCAACCAACAATAAATAAATCGTCATTGAATGTCCATTAATTCATCGACATTTAATACTTTGGAAGTATGCCCTACATATATAACTTAATACATATGGCATCTTTTGTTGCGGTATTACACCCGAAATTTAGTATATTTAATTACACATTTCTCGCGCAAAATAAAAGTTGCACTATATTAGCTTTAATCCTCCACGTTAAATGATACATACTCTAAGAGATCTTTGTTTCTCCTAAACTGTACAATTTTTCGTTATATTTAAATTACATTATGACATTTTTTATCATTAGGAATTAGATGCTATTGTTAATGTCTTTTATACTTGTTTAGAGTACGACAAAAAAGTAGTCGTCTCAGTGCAAAAGTGTTAACATGAACACAAAATAAACTGCGTACACACATAATTAAGTGCAATATCTCGGTTGTAAATTGTAATCAGATAAATAGTTTGTTCGCAAACGAATCCGCCCATTTTATTATATATGAGCTTTTTGATTATGGGTTTAAACCTTTACTACGATTTCGAATACGTCAATTTATCATCTTACCTATTTGTACTAAATTTTAATCAATATCATTATTTTAAAATTATCAAGTTGAATAAACTAATTTTCAACGTATTGAACCTTGTCGGCCTCAAATAAAAATGTCAAAATTTAAATTTCCTAATTTGTATCGTTTTCTTTGTGGTTAGTGCATTTTTTGAATCGCCTAACTTTAATATGTTTATTTGATTGTAGTTAGTAATTTGTACCTTGTTTCTTTAATATATATATTTTTTAAATTCTGTTTTTAATTAGCTTTTACAAAAGAGTATAAAAGGAGAGGTAAATGTTTTACGTTAATTTTATTTAACTTCTGCAAGTTATCATAAAAGTTATCATACGATGAATAACTCTAGATTGCTGTTCGTTTTGCTGTTTGTATCAATATGTGTACAACTTCACTCGGCTGCTGCCATTCAAGGTACGTACTACTTATTTAACAGCATTCACATGTATTATTGTTAACTTAAATGCCTTAGCACTGTTGTTTGTGTAAATCAGAAGATATCAAAACGCCATGAAGGGACTAAATATATATAAAAAATTACAAAGTTATATGTGTACAGAAAGCACACGAAGACAGCACACAAAAAATAAACAAAACATACAACAAATAAATATGCAACACGAACCACTCTTAACGAAGGATGATATAAGCTGTTCTGGAATGAAGACCATCCTGCTTTTTAGTCCACGACCCTTTCAAGTGTAGTTTTGTGTAGCAAATAATGAATGAAGTAGCTGTAAAATAAAACGTTAAACAGATTAAAATCGAATATAATGTATTATACGAGTGCAATACTATTTGCAAAAAAAATTACAATTAAGTTTTGAAAGTTTCATAAAATTAGAAAGTGTGATAGGCAGGGGAAATTATGCCGTCTTATTTGTCCAAGATAAATCTCATATATCAACGTAGATGTTGACGAATTGTTTCACTGAATAGTTTGTGTAAGGTTAAAGACATCTTATTAAACAATATTAAGAGAGTTGAAGCATTCTTGGAATTCTGGTTCTCACCATTTGCTAAATTTTCTTCAAAATCCATTTAGACAATTTAGAATCAATTCTTTTATTCTAAGCCCCTCAATGTTTAATTTATTTATTCTCTATAGGTCCTTTTCACAATGCTGGATAAACCATGACTATTTTCTACTCAAAAAGTCTAACTTCATACAAGTTTATAAACAATTATAATAATAGTTGTTTGGTAAATCTGTATACATCTGATAATAACTCATATAAAGAGACTAAAGACAGAAGTATCCACTTCGTGTATAAACCATTCATATGTATATATTTATACTTCGACAAAAACTGTTTTGTTAATTTGACTGCACAATTTTCGACAGGTTTGATTATTCATATTTCTGACAAATAACGTACGAGCATTCCATGTTATTATTTTGACAAATAGCTATTTTGAACAATATTCACTATAGAATTTTATAGGGGTAATGACTAATATATGCATATATATATTAAACATTGCTTATCTAGTCGGTCCCAGAATACATATATATTCGATTTAGGCCATGTAAGCGTCTTAAAAGGATATTTGTTATTTAAAATGTGTTAATAATATAATAAAAAACATGAATGTTATAGTGCAAAGCAGAAATATGGAACACGCTCTCTTCATGATACTGGTGCAATTTTGTGTTCCTTTACTCGTGTTTACCATTATTACATATACCATAACTTTGTGATGAAAGTATAAATGCATTACAAACGTCCTCAGAAAGGTAAGGACATTTTATATTTATATTAATTTTGGCAAAACGATTCCTGGTTATCAATTCCTACAAAGAATAAATCAAGACGTAATTGTATCGTGTATTTCAGCCAAGAAAAGGTCAGAAGTCAGTCTTGATCAGCTTGATGAAGGATTGCTTCAAGCAGTTGATCAAATAATGTCTAATAAGGCATGTCCAACAGGAAGCATCTACAACGAGAAAACAGGACTGTGTATAACTATAATAATAAATCCGCCGGGTAAGATAGTACAATTTAAAATTAGTTAGATATAAAACCCTCCTCTTTAAATAAAATAATCTGCAATGTGATACTACCTTTCGACTTTTCGACATGAGTCTAAATTGACGCAACTGAAAAATGGAACAAAGTTTAATCAGACCAAACTTTTCACATAAGTTTGCATTATAATTCTTTTGTGTGGCTAGTTTTGCATGTAAAACAACATTATCCTGGATAGACCGTGAAAAAGATAAAGTTTACCGACAACGATAAACATGTGTTAATCTGACGAGAAAAGAAAGACAACCTTGGTTGAATATATAATATTGATCATCATTGTCTTGAACAAAAGAATTATGTAATTATGTAACGAAAGAATATTTAAGAAGAGGTTTATGTAATTTTAACAGAGTATTTTACTTTTTTCCTGGTATTTTCAGAATACTGTAGAAATAATGTGTTTCAAAATTTATAATTTATTCACATTATTATTATTACTAGTGTAATTACTAAATCAACATTTGCTATAATTATAGTCCAGAATGTGTTTGGTAATGGTGGACTAGGCAATGGCGACGAAGATGGTAATTCAAATGGAAAAAAGAAATAATTATGAACAGAAATCATTACCGAACAAAGGAGAATCAAGTTTAGAATAAAGAAATATGCGTAGATTTTTCTTCTGTTATGCATTCATTCTTGCATTTAGTCATATCTTTATCTCTACTTCAAAAATATTGCATGAAATGTATTACGTAAAATCATTAAGATAAAAAAATAACATAAAAACCTTCGCGCATTTAAACAAATCGACACACACTATTTTGTTGGCAATGATATCATGCTACGTCGTATCACAGTTATAGTTACCACGTCATTATAGCACAACTGATAAAACATGACATCGTTTTAATCTTATTCAGATTAGAGCATAATACAGTAGAATGTGATACCATAATTTTTCGATAACTCAACGTAAAAGTTGAAATTAAAATTTAAGATGAATAGAAAATGTAACGTATGTAACGTATATTACAAAGCATTTACATTGTGTATTAAAAATATCACTACAGATTTGATGCAAAGATAACATTGTTGGCATGAAAAAGTCTTTAAACTTTGCCATGAGTTAACAAGAATCCTGTTTGTCATTGGGATGAAAAAAGGCTAGTTGTTCCTTCTATAATGGAATTCTTGTGACTGGAAAATATTCTGCTTGTTTTTAAAAGAATATTACGCACTTTAAGTACTTGTTTTGAGCAAAATCAGGTCGTAGTTTAACTTTATTTTGTTGTGGGGGAGGTGTGACTAACCCTCAAAACTGTAAAAAACTTCGGCGGTAAAAAAACAATTCTTGCCAGTTTAGGCTGAAAAAAGATACACTTTACCTGAGGTTGGTTCGTGCTCAAAACTCCAGTACATCTGTGTTGTTCAATGTATAGATACAGGAGCAAACTTGCAACATAATTTAACATCTAGTCTCAGACAACAGTTGAGAAAACATGGTTTAAAAGAAAAGAAGAAGTCAGCCTGCCTGAATTAATCGGTTTTGTTTTGTTTTTGGCGTGCCAAATTAAAACTGCTTACCGCGTTTGGTCTACCTTATCTCCCTTATGTAGATCCAAAAAAAGCAAATCGAAATAAGCAACTATTGTCCTCAGTTAATCAATCCTTATTCCGACCGGAATGGTATTCTAGGAGCAGTCAACTGTTATCTGTTTCGAACCTTCTGGTAATGGACTTTGCAGTTGATGCGGTTTGTCAGAATACCATTGCACGTAATGGATACATACAGACGAACGTTTGTAAACAAAATAAGATCCCTTTTAAAACATACAAAAACTAACCTACAATTAAGAAAACCCGTAGCATCAGCAAAGGACTATTTGGGATATACAAACTGCATAGGCGTAGAATTAAATATGTACAGGTTATCGTGGAAAAAGTTTCCTTTTTGAGATTAGAAATAAAAAGATAATTATTAAAACGAATAAAAATTCATACAAAATATCAGTTTAAATCGACACAAAAGCTATGATGGAACTGCATAATAATAACACAATTAACATACAAAAGCTGAAATACTGCTCACTAAGTGCAAAGAAAACATCCTATCAATCAATTATTCAATATTTATCAGAGATATTTAATGACAATTGGAGAAATCTTGTTCAAAATAAACAAAGGATACTACCTAAAATACTTCTTTAATCCAATGTATGCAAATATACATTGTAAATTTACGCCTTTGTGTCGATACAGCATCCGTAAAAGAGAAAACTAATTAGTTGATCGATGTGTGTTTACATCCACTGAACAAGTTGACCTAAAATTAACGGGGAAACGGGGTAGACTAACGGGTACACAATTTTAACTTTCACATGAAAAGATGGGGCCTTTGCTAAGTCGAACAATTTTGAGTTTTGTAGCAATTGCATTGAGCTTACTGTTTTTTTAAATTGACACAATTAATTTACTTTTATCGTGCAAAGAGCATGACACACTATGGTTTGTGACTAGGCTTTACTTTATATTTCTTGACAACTTCAAAGGATATGGACACGCTGAGCAACTCTGTCGGTTGAGCATTAGGAACAGTTCTAGTAAGGTGACAATATTATATAACTGTGGCTTATGTGTAGTTAGTTCTTTTATAGTCAATTTATATTTTAAATTTTTATAAAATTTCATTATTCATTGACAATCAACATGTTTAAACAGACAACCATTTACCGTCAGTTTGTAAACTATTCTTCAAGTTTCGTTTTAGTTGCGAATGAATTGTTGTTTGCTTAAAAATTATTTCTGAAGCCTCTACAAGACTAACAATTGACCAACCCGGTCTTTAATCGTTAATACATTTTTCAAACAAAATGGGGCAATTGTAATAAGGTATGGTTTTTTAAACACAACGGGCATTTCTATTTACAGTAGAATAACGAAAGGTGTTTGATATCGATAAATTTAATAGCTATGATTTCCTGTTCCCAATTGAACAGTTGTGCTTTTTCATGCTCCAAATTGAACAGATGTGTTTTTGACGTCAAATATTAAATCTCCCAAGAAAAGTAAACCATATAATTACGGTTAAGATTCAGCCAACCATTTTTAATCGTAAATACAGTTTTTCTAACGAAATAACACCGTGTACCATCATGTTATTTTTTAACACAAACGGTCACTTTTATTTAGAATTGTATAATGAAAGATGAATTTAAAATCTATGATTTCGTGTTCTTTACTAAACACGTCATAAACGGTCATTTCTATTTTCGAATCTGTTTTTACTAGGACACACACATTTAGAAATGGTATGTCCATCAAGACCAAGACGTCTTGCGTTTGTTAATAAAAACCAAAAAAAAAACAGAAACAATGAAAATATTTTTTTTTATTTAACTAGACATTTTCTTTGTCAAAAAGCAGCACATTTTGAGTTATCCAATAATGTCAAATCAAATTTTAATATACCTTTAGAGTCATAATGTTTAAATTGTATTCCGTCTGAAACGAAAGTTGGAATTATATTCTTTTGCAAAATTAATTTTACACACTGTATAAGATAGAATTTTTTTTCCACGTTGGCTTAAATACTAACATTTTTATGTTTTTTTTCAAAAGAGCAGCATTTTCTTGGGCTACGATATTGATAAATATCCATTGAACATTGATCAAAATGTTTTACCCATATCTGTGACTAATACCATGTTCTGATACAAACATTTATTTACTCATTTTAACATGCAAGATGTGACTAATTTTCTACAGATTTGAAATACTAAATAAATCACACAGAGAAACTGTATACATGATCTCATTGTCATTAACTTTTATAAATACATGTTTTTCTCGCAAACAGTCCAGTTTTATTATATTTTGAACGTGTCAATTTTACGTTCACAATTGATATTACAAATTCGAATACGTCATACTTTAAAGTCATTCTATTTGGCTAGAAATTTTAATCAAATTTTAATATCATGGGGATTATTGTACAATTCGGTATAAATTCGCAAATACTAAACGTGCTGAACCTCATCGGTCTCAATTTAAAACATTTCAAAATATTACTTTCGTGATGTGTACTAATTCCAGGTGTTGGGTGCTTTTCAGTTAATTTTTACCAGTTTCGTTCTAGCACCGAAGTTCTTTACAATAATATTAATCACGTTACTTTATATTTTCATTAACTCTGACGCAAGAGTATAAAAAGGATGCCGCGAAATGAGTAGATTAAGTTGATCAATCTTGTTAAATTCATAACAGTAAAATTGTATTAATTTTTTTTGCTAAATAATGGAACTAAAAATAAACACTTCTAGAATACTGTTCGTTTTGCTGTGTGTATCAATATGTGTACAACTTTCATCGGCTGCGGCCATTCAAGGTACGTACTATATTAGTAAAAACATGCAATTCTCCCATATACATGTTCATAATTTAAATAAAAGTTACTCTTTAAAAATGTAAATAAAAAAATGTGTTTTTAGTAAGGGCTAACAGAAAATTCACAAATAATACAAACATAACAATATTCAATAAAAATAAGAAAACGCTTTTGCCATAGGAGTGATATCATGTGTTAGGAACGCTAAGTATAACTAGATTCAGTAGTCATAACAAAGCGAATGGTCAAGTTGAATTTGAGCAAACGAGATTCTAATGAGTCTCGATGGGACAAAAAGCGCATCCGTCGTATTAAATTGTACAAACCAATGACATCTTATTGAAATCGCTATATCGACTCTTCTGCTTATGTTCTGTAAATCCTTAACGTAATCACAGTGGTCACACTTTTTCTATGCAAAATATGCATCTGAATGATGTAATAAAACGTCTTCAAAGATACCAAGATTGTCAAATTTAATAAGGCAATTGATTCGTTGTAATAAAATAGCACATAAATTAAATTTAACGTTAGAAACATGTTCACGTTCCTGAGTTCGAGAGTTTGATGTTTTGCACACGTTCAATATAAAAGCCTTAATACTAGTCAAATAATGAAGGTAATAATAAAGTACCGAGGAAACTGTAAAACTAGAACCAAACATACAGTTTCTGCAGCAATAGTCCTGACATGGTACATTGCATTTCTTAAGAAATGGTGGTTTATACCAGGTTTTATGGCATGCCAAACCTCCCTATTCAATTACCAAAATATGGTTAGTTGATTAAAATGGATAGGTATCATTTAGCACTAGTCAGTAATACGTCCAAATTACAATTATCGTAGCATACTCACTATACACTGAATTCAAAATTGGAAAATAATATACAGCCATATTTTCAAATAAGAATTTTTTGTCGACAAGAAGTGGTAATTATAGTAAAACTTATTAAGGGCGAGGAGGAGTTGGTTTTTTTTTAACCGTGGTAAATGAGTTTATCCCGAAGAAATATATGACGTTTACAAAAACGACAAAACACATTTCCCTGCATCAGTAAATGGTGTACCCATTTTCATCATTCCCAGACCATATTGACACACATCGCAGTTTTGGAGACACAAAACAGAAACATGTTATTTACATGATGCTACTAAAAACTTTTCTTCCTCTTTTGTTGTCTTTTATGTCCATTCCATCACTTACAACTTATGGGGAACGATAAACTGGACTCTCACATTTGCGATAGTTGATTGATTTAAATTTAATTTTAACAATTAAATTCTTTTAAGCTAACATATTGATTGTGTATTATAGCAAGAAACAGATCTCTTAGTCGTAGGGAGCAGTTAGCTGAAAGGTTGCTGAATGTCATTCAGAAAAAGGTATTGTCTGAACGGACTATCGAATGCCCGCTAGGTAGTGTCTACGACGAGGGATCAGGACTATGCATAGAAGTAATTTTAACGCCAGGTAAAATGTTAAAACTCCGGGTTACCATTTAACAACTCTTACAATCGATATCGTGCAACTTTGATACATATTAGAAATATTTTGTTGGCCGTCTTAAATGATACCAATGTCTTGCCTGACTGTATTAAATGTGATTTTAGGTGAAGAGTTTTCTCACGAGCATGTAAAACGACACGATCTAGAAAATTACCTGAAAAATACCTTTGCTAAATCAACACACAACCAATCAATGTTTGACACAATTATAACTTGAAGTAAATTAATTAAAGAAATAATGTTAACTTCATGAAACTTATTTTGTACAGTACTTATAGTGAAATACTGTGTTTATTTATAGGCCTTAATTTTGTGTTTGACAATCCAGGACTACACGATGACGACCAGAATCAAAATGGGAAATGAAAAACTACGCTGAACTAAAGACGCATTAAAATAATTGTTAGTTTATACATGTCAATACTGTGTATAAAATTTAGAATTTTAAATTAAATACATGCAACCTGTATTTTTAAAAACGTTGTATCGAGTTGTCCAGATATATTAATAGATGTGATGACATATATAATGTAAGTCTTATCCCATATTAATAATATAGATAAAACTTGTTTGTTGCCGTTAAGTTGGCCCTGAACCATCTAGCATACCGGGTCTTGGGGAGATCACATGGATTTTGTTTTTAGAAATTAACATTTTATAAATGTGTAGAATGTGTAGATACTTACAAATATGAAATTGTATGAAACAACTCCGCAATTCCAATCAAACTTTAAAATTTTAACGTTAATAGAGATGGTAGCTCAAGATTTAGAGCGCATTTTTCATGAATATATTTCTGGCACAAGCAAAAAGAATACTTTCAGAATAAAACTCCCCCACGGTAAAACCATTTTATTTGTGCAATGGTTATCCATTTCGTTCTTCGAATTTAATATTTAAGAAACTTTTATTGCGAAGATTCTTGTTACACACAAAACGTTAATATTATTTTACGAATCATTTTCCAGACATCAAATGATCATCACATTCTTAATGCTATGACACCTATAAATTATTGCATATAGAACCAGAAAGAACATAGTCGATTTGAAGGTGCAGATAACGCACCAACAAGTATAAACGGCAATCTAAATGTAAATGATTAGAACGGTCTTTTAATTAGGCTTTACTACATATCGACGAGTTGTTCAAAACTAGCACGAGTCGGTTTTTATTTTAAGGTGGAGTCTCGAAAATTAAAGTACGTTGTGGCATTTAGAAACGGATAGAGGCAATAAGTGTTAATTAACAATTGTTATTTAAGTGTTTAGTAGAGCGCACTTTGCGTTAACTCGGGATCAAACTCTTTACTCTAGAAGACTCGCGTTACATTCTAACCGCTTACGGCATAATACCTGCTACTATAAAAAAAGTCCAAAACAATCTAATGGCATATATAACACAAGAATGCATAGTTTTCTGTTAGCCAAATTTATTTTTATACCCTTTCATGACGTGTTATTTCTATTTTTAGATTTGATTTTTTTCGGTTGTTTTTTTGCTAACTTTTTAATTATTACATTTCCTCAAAAGACTTAAATTTGGAACTGGTCACGGTTTGCATTTTTCACCTCATTCAGCTTCCTAGAGGGTCTCTAGGTGAGAAATAAGAGAAGCATCATATGATGCATAATATGAAGTACGAAATCTTGTTTAACACTAAGAAAAAATAGTTAGAAAACCGAGCAAACAACAAGAGCTGGAAGTCAGGGAACAAATCCAGATATAGACAAACATATACAACACACGAATAAAAACTACAAACACTGAAACACATTCAATAAAAACCACGGGTACACGCGGGTGCTCCGGACGAGTTAGCAGTGTCTACTTAGAATTAGACACGCGTCGAGTTACTCATTTTCATGTCTAGAAAAAAGTCAAATCCAGGAATAGTAAAGACTACTTTTGACGCAGAAAAAATCTTATCGTATGTGTGAGATGGATTTCCTATCACGATCAGTTCATAATAACGCAAATGAAGTTCTGAATACATCAACCTAGATAAAACAAACCCTTGTGAGCTTTGTAGTCAACAGCAGAGAGCGGTCTAGAAAATCGAAATACCGATCGCATGATCTAGAATAACTTAGAGTTTAGTTTTTGTTGCTCGCCCGAGACTGATGCTAGAAGTAGGTCTAAGTAAGAGGTCGACCTAATTGTATTGGTTGTGTCTTTAATTTCAAGCACGCTAGTGTAGATTGAATGCAAATAGTCAAAAGATTTAGCAGGGCTGAGGGACAAATCATCATCAATATAGCGGAATTAAATGACTGGGCTAGTGTCTTTTCCTTCTTTAGCAGTTATTCTATTATTTAATTCCCTCTAAACAAAAGGGGATATCTGTAGTACAGAACATTATAAACATATCCTGTTTCTATAGAAGCACTCATCGTGTTTCTAATACAATAATATGTTAGGTTACAAACGAGAGGAGAGAACGGATAATTACCAAAGTACACCTGTCACACTACTATAATAATTTTTTGCTCCTAATATAACTATCGCACCTGTAATGAAACTGTTAATTCTTATCAATACTGCAATGAAATAGTTGCACTTGTGTAATACATGTAATAAAAACGTCGAACACATGCAATGGAAACGTCAACTCTACGAATGCCATAGCAAGATACAAGCAATGAAAAAATAGTGGCATTGAATGATTTTGAATGATGTTCCCGTCCACGAAATGTCTGTTTTGCTTAGTTTCACATTTTATTAGGTCCCGGACCACTAGGAACATTTAAATGGCGACTGATAGCCAAGTCCACAAGGATGATAGCTCTTTGTTAAAGTTTTGTATTCCGCCAAAGAGTTATGGTTTTGTTACAATATTCTGTATGTAATGCTGAAGCTTGGTACTGTAAATGTGAGGCAGGAAAGAGAGTTGTTGTAGTATGTGCACACATCACTGCAATAATATGGTTTCTTGGTTATGCTGGACATTTACCTGGATTGCTAGGTAGTGTTAAAAATTGGAGTAAACACTTCCTAGATGCGTCTTAAATGCGTCAAATATTCCTCTAGTAGTGGACAAGTCGGCTACTGATTCAAATATATCTGACATGTTGTTGTTGAATAGCACATCGAGTTATGTTTCCAAAAATCATTACAAGTTTAAACTAGAGTCATAGTTGTACTTATCATTGTTGATAATTATTTCAAATCTTGGTGTCTTAGCTTGGAAAAATGTATTGTAAAGGCAATTATAAATTTAAATCAATTGATCCGTCATAATTGCGATTTTTATGCCCCGAATTTTGCCGTCGGTGGGCATTAAGTTTTACAATTAAATGACTGTGTCTCGAAATATTTGCATTCACTGATTGTTTATGAAATTTGACATGATGTTTTAACAGTGTCTCTGTGTATCAATTTTGTGTTGAAAAATGTATTGTAAAGGCAATTTTAAATTTAAATCAATTGATCCGTCATAATTGCGATTTTTATGCCCCGAATTTTGCCGTCGGTGGGCATTACGTTTTACAATTAAATGACTGTGTCTCGAAATATTTGCATTCACTGATTGTTTATGAAATTTGACATGATGTTTTAACAGTGTCTCTGTGTATCAATTTTGTGTTGAAGAACACATCAAAGTAGGAAATTGTTCGTGTAATTTTCAAAATTGTCAAAACCCTAAGGTTCCTCCTACCCCAGGTATAGGTTGGTCTTAGTCATAATTTGGCATCCAGTTCGGCATATTTTGGTTGTATTGTTCTATGCTATTCATATTCATATAGTGTTTGGCATTTGTAATTTTTGCGTAGAGCGACTGTGATGAGTCTTAAATAGACGAAACGCGCGTTAGGCGCTGCACAAATTTTCTGCCTTGAACTTTGTTTTATTTTTTTTATTTTCACATTTTCCTGTTTACCGACACTTTCGGCCATATTATGATGAAATTTTTATGAAAAGTTATCATCTGCTGCATTTAAAAATGATTTGGTATTTGGAATAAAGCATTTCATGGCGAATAGTCTCCTTTTGTCATGGCTATTCTACTTCATGTTTGACGGCACATAGACTATGTATTAGGCGAGAGCATCAGCAAATCGTTTTGAATGTTAAATGTATTTAAAATGTTTGTTTCAGCTATTAAAAGTTAAATAATTAAAATTACGAGTGTATTTTACACCAATTTATCACTGTATGTGTATTGCAAACATTTTGTCGGAAAAGAATGATTTGTAATAGTAAAATCACTGAAGTTTTTTGTGTACAAATCTCTTTTCATTGCTGATTTTATCTTTAAATGTTGGTGTCTTTACTAAGAAATTTATATGATTATTATTTAACATCATATACGATGGACTCTTCTTGTTATCAAATGGGGGACAGGGATTGCTTCCAATTAGATACCCGTTGAGTTACTTGACAAAAGTCTCATTCAGATAGTAAAAAAGCTATCTATGGCTCTCTGAACTAATGTCTAATTGCATTTAAAAGATGGATTGTCTATAACTATTTACTCGGTCGTGCTGACGACATAGTAACATATGAAAACGATAACGGCATACTAGGTGCAACACATTCATGTTTGACTAGATTATTGGTCAAAACAGCTTCCGCGATGTAGAAGGACAGAAGACGATAGCAAGATCTAGCTAAGTATAGGTAACCAAAAACATTTACAGTTTTTATCATAAGCGATTTAAACTATAAAACAATTATTAGAGAGATTTGACTTTTTGATCAGGAAGCAGTTATCACTGATTATTAAATTCACGTAACACATTTCGCTTTTGCTTACCAGTGGATAAATGAAGTTACCAGAAAATGTGCCTGGTCATGACTATATTTATTTATTTATTTATTTTGAATTTATACATGTACAACATGACAAAAAAATAATGTATAAAAACAAATTTTTAAACTTGCAATATAGTAGATATATTGTAGGATTTGAATAGTGTAAAATCATCTGAAAAAGACGTTTAACTGATATCAAATTCAAACCACAAATAACTTCTTGGGCATGTTGTAAAACATTTTATCTGTTGGCAATAAGTTAAATGTTCCATTCAGTTTCATTAAAGAGTCTATGAGTACTTAAGAATCATCTCCGGAAATCGTGATGCTCTTAAAACGTTTTTCGTACATTCATGACAAAAATGTTGTTGTGCCAGCAGATAAGGCCCCTAACAACATTATTTTTATCTGCAAAAATATTTTATAATGTGTTTAATTAAGGCGTAAGGCATGGGCAGTGTTCACTTGGCAATGCTATTTATACATTCACTGCGCTTTCAAAAGAGGGGATTCGTAAAAATTACAAATCGGTGTAGGCCTCCTTTGGTCTCACAATAAAAAAGTCGTAGATTGTGACCTCCCCTTCTTGTGTTGGATAGAAAAACTTCACAAAAATCCACACAAACAGCATTTCATAGAAGGATCGTCTAAGTGTACCAACAAGACACTTTCGCAAATCCTGACCACTATTTTAACAGCAAATAAAACGGAATTTCTAAATACAGTGACACTTTCTACTCCAGGATTGGAATAAATGAAATGTGGATATTAAAAAATTCAAAAGACCTGATAGACATCTTGAGGTCTGGATCTCTGTCCCAATGTAATAGCATTAAACATTTTATTTTTCGACACTCTATACGGAAATCCCTCATATGCAGCCTAAAACTAAGCTAAATGATCTTATTAAACGCTTCTTCTTCAAGAAAAACGGAAAGACACGATATAAATACCTGGTAATAAGCCATGATAGAACTTCCTTCGTCATCAATGACTTTAAATCAAATACTAAATATAACTGAAGACCAAATCTGTCATATGTAAGATTTTCTGATTGACAACATATCTGTCATGTTTGGAGGACATGTTTTTCAACAGACTGTCAATATTCAAAAGGGTACTAATTGTGCTCCTTTCCTCGCCGACCTGTTTTTATACTCTTATGAGGCGGAGGTCCTAGTGGGCCTGCCGATGAAGAACGAAAAGACACTGGTCCAGACCTTTAATTTCACTAACAGCTATATTGATGATGTTTTGTCTATCAACAATGCTAAATTTGGTGACTATTTGCATTCCCTTTACCCCAGCGACCTTGAAATTGAAGGCACCACCAATACACTAAAATCAGCCTCTTACTTAGACCCACGTCTAGAAATAGACTCAAGAAAACTACAAACTAGACTCTACGACAAACGTGATGACTTCAACTTTCCAATTGTCAACTTCCCGTTCATCGACGGCAACATTCCAGCACTTCATTTCACAAATTATGCGTTATTCTAGATCCTGAGATTGGTATTCCTTTTTTCTGAACCGATCACTGCTGATGATTACTAAACTATTCAAACAAGGATTTGTTGTACCTAGGTTGATGTTATCTCTCAGGGAAATTATATGGTCGTCACCATGACTTAATTGATCGTTATGGGAAATCAATCTCTCAAATACGATCCGACATTTTCGCTTAGTCATAGGTAGTGTTTCCAATTCCTGGAATGACTTTTTTCTAGACATGAAAATGAGTAAATTGAATGGCGTCTAATTAGAGGCAGGTACTGCTTACTCGTACGGAGCACCTGAGTGCACCCATGTTTTTGTTGGGTTAGGGTTACTCTCTTTCTGTTTTGTGTTTTTGGTTTTTGTGTTGTGCTGTGTATGTTTGTCTATATCCGGAATTGTAACTGTCCCTTGACTTTTGGCTCTTGTTATTTGGTCGGTTTACTTTTTTTTACTTATAACTGCACTTTTAGGATAACCATGATAAACCGTATTAAAAAAAATAATAATCGTTGTTTTGAACGATACTAACCAGATTTTTACTATGAAAGAACAAACATTGTGGATGACACAGCATTTCATGTTTTAACATGCTTGATTGTTTTCAACACAGTAAGAAAAAATGCACAAAATTATCTCTCCTCCAAACATTTACTTAGACAGTCCACTGATCTATCTGAACAGAAAGAGCATATTCCCACTCGACATCCATAAAAATTCTTGCATTGCTCATAGTCCTTAGAACATAAATCCCAGCATTCTGATTCCACATCCGGTTCAGTTGTCAGAAGATTTGCGTCTTCGTGTAATGCTTTGCCAGCTGACAATACCAAAAGCTGTGCCAATAACACCGTAATTAAAAGAAAGACTCTTTTCATCTAGGTAAAAACAAAAAATTTAAATGAGAAATTCCTAAAAATGCAGTGAATGATTAAGATATGAAATTTATTAATATATATAGTTAATTTACACGCAGTAATTAATATCGTACCTTCTGTAAGTATCTACGTATTGGATTGGCGTCACTTGGTGACACCATATTTTCTTTACACTGTACGTAGATGTTATATACGGTCAGGCCAGTTTTCCTACCGCAAGTTTGGGGCTACTCCGGCTTTCTCCCCAATAAAAACTGGACGCCATGATATAGCTGAAAAATTGCTGAAAGTGGCAGTAAACACCAAACAACCAGTCAACTATATACGGTCAATAGATAAGCGTTTGTGTTCTTTGCGATACTGACAAACACTTTTGGCTTGAATTCCGATGTTTCAGGACATTCGCACATGATTCAGTAAGATATGTTCGTTACAGTTAGTGACCTAATCCAAGATATACACGGTTAGTACATCTTGGTAAAAATTATAAAATTTAATAACGATTTAAGGTATCTAACACATAATTGAAGTCACCGTTTAACTAGTTTATTTTTCGGCCGAGAAATACAGCTTCATTAAATCCAGTTATTGCCTATTAATGTTATGAATAAAATATTGTTTACTTCAAGTCAATTAATGTTAATCGTTTTGAGCAAAAAAGTTAGGTACTCAAATAATATATCCGATGTTTGGCAAACATTACCATGCTCCATTCAAAAACAATGGACATCCGGGACACTCAATATGATCACGTGGTCAATTGTGGTCCTGACACCTATATCGTGTGAGCAACTGTCTGTGTATCTTATAATGAAATCAATGTCTGTGCGTCTGTATATTAACAAATTTTAAACGCCACCGATTTTTAAGTAACATATAACGCCGTAATGAAGAAATAATTTTGACATAAATGGAAATTAAGTGGAATTATTTATAAATATGGTAAAACCATGTCACATAAATACTTTGCTAAATTGTGTATTCTTTAAGCGCCTTTATAAGACAACAGTGTCTGTGTTTATCCTTCACAAAATTATTTATTTCATTCCTGGAAGTTTTGTCGGGGTATTTCGAACCGAATCACCGTCTATAATAAAATATATAAAAATTCCACGTTCATGGTAGCTGTTTATAAAACGTTAAAAAGGCCTAGTGTTGAATTAGACGTACACAAAAAAAATGAATTCCTATGTATCTTTTACACACAATGAAATATTTTGACTAACCTTTTATTCTCTATTTTTCTCCCAGCCTTCACACGGTTTTAATATACGATGCAAATGTCCAACAATTATGATTCTTATATACTTGTTGAAAAGTTAATTATCATTATGAGTATAAATCGCTAGGGAAAAGGTCACAATTATATCCAAATAAAAGCTGCCTGAAGCTGACATTGTGGACGGCTAATGTGTATTTGATTTATATTGACAATAAATTTCTAAATGTTTACGTACGTCAATTATACCTCAGGGTGGACCGATCTGTAGATAGTTCTAATATTATTGAAATGACAATGCCTTCAAAGCTCTGTTTATTTTACTTGTGTAACTGAATTCAGACTATAACACAAGTTTTTAATACGTTTGTACATGTATAAGTAACACTAAGAATAATTTCAATGTAAGCCAAAGTAAAATATACGTAATGCTTCGCTTCAAGTTAATGAACAGACACATTGTTTGGAATACCATTTCAGGTAGAATGACAGAAAAACAACATGTTGATCATATTGAATGTTAATTTCATATTCATTACTAATATTAATAATAAATAACAAATGGCAGAGATTTTTCCGTTTATGTAGCGTTTATAAAGATTTTATCTAAAATTCAATAGTAATTTAGATAAATAAGTCTTCCAGCTGACATCTTAAATTTACACAATAAATGAATGTATCTTCACTCACTTGGGTAACACTACATGAATAGTGGGCCTGTTGGTATTATTGTTCGTTTCTTTGAATGGGGTTTACGCCATTTTTTTGGGGGCATTTTTTCAGCTATTTCGTCTTGTTCAGTATTTTGTGAAGAGGAAGACGTAGTACCTGTAGAAATCTAGACCTTGGGTAGGATACAAATTAAGATTGGAATCGAACACACCCTGTGGCCTGTTTGTGTAAGAGGCAAAACAACACTATAACCATGTTACCACTATATATAATGAGACAGTTTAAAATTGGTAATTTTATTAATTGTTTTGGAAAATTATTCCAGTAATTCCAGTAATTCCAGTTCGAAGGACGATAGTTTCACAAGGTACTTTGGGTTCTTCCGCGAATAAAAACTAGATGATGAGAAAGTGCTGATAGACACTATTGAAACAAAAACAATATTTTGAGTTCTTTTCGAATGTTTATGTTTCTAATAAACATTAATAGTAAACCCAGAGAAGCATATACACATTGTGTTTATATGTCATCAAAATTACTAAATCTGTAAAAGCTTATTAGCACGTGTTTTGCTCAGATTCAGCTTACAAATATTGTTTGCGCTTGACGCCACTAATGGCGCACATAAGAAGTATAGATTTATTTTATATAAAATCACCAATATCACGTGCGTTTTCTCGATCTCTTTTCTCTCTGTTATTCTTTGTTTTTCATTAGCTGTCGTGTCAGTAGCTATTCAGGGTATATATGTGTTTAGTTAATCCCCTGTATTTGTATAATATCTTGGTTTCCATTGACGTCCTCGACGAGGGGGCCTTTAATACCTGCGCGCTCGAAACCCTCCCGGTATGGTTCTAGTGTCATTGATGAGTGTTGAATGGATAATACGTTCGTCTGACGCAGAAAATTGTATAATCGGGGTATATTAACATTTAGTCGGCCCATATAAACCAACACAAATTAATGTTTATTTCATTAAGTTTGAAAGAACGGTGTGACTTGCAATCTTTCGCGACCAGTTTTTATTAAAATACATGCTTCAAGACGGAAAGATGAGAGATCAAATAATTACCATTATAAGTTTGTATTTTCTTTTCATGTACAACTGAAATGCGCATGCGTAGAATTTATTCATACTAATACTGACTATCAGAAAAATAACGTCTCCTTAACAGAAAGTACAAAGGATGAGATTTAGTTTACAATTGCACTTGCTATATGTGTTTTATATTTCTGCTTAATTAGACAAGTTAGGAAATATATTGAAGATAATAGGAACATTTCAAAAATATGTTTGTATCATTAATAAAACCTAATAAGAATAGATATTTGCACGAAAGCATATCCTTTTGCAATAATAAGTGCTGCATTCATAGGACGTATACATAAACTATCTATGTCTTACAGAACATCGAACCATGCTTATACAAAATAACTCCATAAATATTTGTTTTTGAATTGGCCAAGTTTCGAGCCGGTCAATACAGAACGCTCCAAAAAGACAATACAGAACTTTGAGCCTGCCAATACAAAACGCTCGAGCCAGCCAATACAGAACGCTCGAGTCTGAAGATGTATGATGTATCATGTGCAACTAACGATCGGCAGCCTCGCACTCGATAGTATGTACCTTTGTTGATCTCTCGCACGGTAACGTGTTTAGCGTAATCACAATTTATCTCTAATCGCCTTATTCTAGAAATTAAAATGACCGACAAATGATCCTAATGAGTTTGAAATATAAAGTTCACCATTGTGGTAATGAAAACATGCGAGATACCATTGGTCGCTTCATCTTTCTCTATAATACAGTATTCATTGTAGATTTCGGTTTATTGTGAAATTAGTTTGACACCTGTTTGAGTCGTACTATGTTCCCTGTATTACATAATTTTATTATAGTCGGCATATTAACATTGAATCAAATTTACTTTTGTTAACCACATCCTCAGTTTTTAATTTTAACTAATTATATATCTATTTTTAATATATTCCAAACTGCAATGATCCAGTTTACACCAGCATGTCCTGAATTAGGATTGAAACGTGTGAAATAGTACCTTCCAGTTGTGTATCCAAAAACACGAATAGAAAAGTTCAATTTGTCAAAAAAAAAAACACACACTTCTGCGAATTAATTTACAAAATTTCCAGGCGCCTATCCTCATGCTTTTTTGTTGCTGTAATTTTTTTGGTGCTATAATCCTTCAAAATATCTTGAAATTAATTGCACTTTGAGTAAATTTTGTCACTATTCATTTAAATTCATAAAATTTCACAATTTAAATAAAAAAATCCTGCTGCGAAATTTGCGTACACAATTCGTTTTCTTTTACACTTGTATTGATTATTAAGAATAAGAGATATTTTTTAAAAGACGCAATAATATAAGTGAAAACAATTTCTTGACATTGATTTGAACATTTTTAGAATTTAAATTTTTTTTAAATCTATTTAATCTTTTAGTATGAAATGGTCATAAATTAAAAAAATAAGACATGTAAATTAAAAAAAAACAATTATTGAAATAATCAACATAAAAATATGCAGGTGTCGTCGTTATATCTGGCATGTTGTCCAAGAAACTTGTATAATTTATTTGACAAAGACGTTTCAAAAATGTATGCCAGAGTTGTTATAGTAATATATAAATAAGATACTCATAACAGTGTATATGGCTACGGGGAAATCCATATGTGTACTTTTGCTATTCGGATTTAAAATAGTTTATGTTTTGATATTTTGATTTGGTAGAAACTTTCTTCTTTTAATAACAATTAACACATTGCACATATTTATGGAGAAAATTATTACTGTATCGAAAATATGAATGCCTGGATAAATGGAGCCTCTACTAGGAAATTCGTCACGTAATAATACAGAAAGTCCGTGGGTACATGTTTGGATTGTGCCAAAAAGCTAATCTTTCGCCAAACACGTTACCCAAAGGGGTCTGATATCAGCTGGGCAATCTCCAAACACGTTTCCTAAAGTGGTCTGCGAACAGGCTCTCCGAGTCTTTAGCTTAATTTGTAAATAAAGTCGCCTTTTTTAGATTTCGAAATGGAGCATGCTTAATAAAGTAGCAACAAAGGGCTTAATTCTTCGTCCCTACAAATATTTCAGTCTTCATACTTTTCCTGTGGCAGTCCGCATTTTGCTCCCGTTTTTCAACCCCTTTTTCACAGTTGGTTTGTTGTTTATAAAGTTGTTATCGTCCTGAGTATGGCTGAAATATTGCTTGATGAACGTTAAGTAAACATTTAACCAATGTAATAACTCACGATAGGATCTCTGGTGTACACCCATTGTGTAGTATGTGTGACGTGTATGATTTATGTGTACCAGCGATTGTATGTATCATGTGTTCCTTAGTGGTATGTATTAATTAAGAAATAATTCATGGATACGATACTTTATTGTCGTTTTAACATGGGTGGGCATTATAGTCTTGAATATTTTGCCCCGAGCGATAGCGAGGGGTAAAATATCATGAATATATATAATGCCCACCCATGTTTAAACGACAATATAGTATGGTATCCATGAATTATTTCGATTATGATTATGACAAATACGGTAATCTGTACAGTGAAGCGGCATTATAAATGTGCGCAGTTGAAAGCCTGTTCCACGTACCTCCTGTACGTCATAATGTAGAGTGGTGGAAACATAATTTAATGGCTTAATGTTGAATCATGCAAATTTTAGAATTCAGACTTAAAATAACAACTTTCTTAGCAGTAACGATGATTATCGTTTACAAAATTTAGTTTTTTTTTTAAATTTAAACGACTGCAACCAAAATTACCTTGCGCATGAGCGAACTAAATTTATTGGAATTTTAACACGGCTTTGTTTACATAGCGAAAGCAGGACGTCATATTAGAATTGGTGTGGGTACACCTATGGCTGTGTGGGACAGGCAGCCAGTCCGATCCGGATTTGGCAATGGTTTCCTTGCCTTCCTGATTAAAGTATATTGCTATTTTCCTGCAGAGGATGATGAGTTTTCATCGAATTCTCCAATTAATTCCTACCCAATAAAATCAGAACGACTTGATTTACCTGAAAAATGCCGAGAGTACCACTGAGCCTACAAAAACCTCAGATTGCATTGCAACATTCGTATACTTGGGCATATCACCGATATCCGGTGAGCTTAGAAAATCACATGATCAAAATCTGCTTACTCCTGATATTGGTTTTTTTTCGTCCGGAAGTTGATATCGTCAAAAAACTGTAACAAAGTGAATGAAGAAAAGTACTAAAAATAATTTTAAGAAAGACTTGAAAATAAAGTTGACCTCGATAAAAAATAAATGTTATATTTAAAATTAACAACAAAAATTTCATAATATTTTTTTTTGCAATCTCTAAATCGATCTTTAAAAACTGACAATCAAATTGAAGACGTCACGTGACCACTGGAATTTAGAGGCACTTTTAGGGTGTTCGGAAGTTACGTCAATTATGAAATGCACATTAAATATTGATAATAAAGGACTATATTGTCTGTTCTCGTATTTTGGCAATGCCTACTCCATATTATGATTTGATGTCAATTTTAATCATATTTCAGCAATGTTGTGGTCCGAGTAGTTTGTCGCTAAATCTTGACATAAACAGCTTAATTTTTATAACATATATAGGGAATATGCATTTTGTTTTTGTAATTATACATTACTGCTTAGCACGCATGCTTATCTGGCTTGAAACGTTGTTGTGGTCTATACATTTCATTATAATTGATTGATTGATTATTGTTTTACGTCCAGCAAGCAATATTTCAGCTATATTTAGGACGTCAAAATAATAACCATCCGAACAAATATTTCCTCTGCACAATTGGATATCACTCCCTTAGTACTAAAACGTTATCTGATACAATAATATGGGCATATATACAGATTAAAAGCCAAGTAAGAAAAAAAATATATATCACAACTTAACAGAAAAATTAAATTTTACTGTATAAATTAATTTCTTGTAAAAAAAATTGTAAAATTGTGTCACCTGCAACTTCGTGTAGTTGTCGAAGTATACAGATATATACCTTATATATATATATTGATTCATAATATCTTCCACTTCTTGTTGACGTATTAATTTATCAATTAAGAACCTTTTCGTTTAAAAGGTAAAATAATTAGCGAACATAAATATTTCTACTGCTGATCAGCGTGCAGATTATATATTATCTGGCGATATACGAATATTGGAGAAAATTATCTAGAGTTGTATTCTATATTGCACGAGTTTGCGAGTGCCATATAATTTCTACGAGCGACATTATTCTTCAATAGTCATGCAATAATAGCAAATATTTTTGGTGAAAAGTGCAATTTCGGTATCGACGACGTTGTGAGTTTTTAAGTATATAGCACAAGTGTTATATGGACAATTTTTGCCCGCCTATTTTCTATAGGAAAACTTGTGTTTCTATAAAATAAAAGAAGATATATAATCTATACATTTTAAACAAAAACAAAAAGGAACTTTGTGTTTTGTTTTAATATAATCATTTGTACACTATTTATGCATAAACTAAATTAAGTTAACAGTAATGTGCTTCCACGACAAGGATCGTTAAATCATCTGTTACTTATAGATACATGTCTTGCATAAGTAATATAAAAGTGTATGTGTCCAAGATGACCTTTGACAAAACTAATTAATTTGAAGAGTAGCATGTAGTATAATATGCAAATTTCGATGACATGTTTATGCATATCATTATTTCCTTCAACAAGTATTACATGTTAAGCTATTTTTATAGGCGTGTGCATTTAACATTTAAATATTGTTGGTCTAAAAAAATCTGCAAAGATAAATATCAGAAAGGCACTCATGAATAAAATGTTATTATTTTCGTGTTTGTCCGTTTAGTTTAAATGGTTTAGTTGGGGTTGTTTTTAAGCCACATGAAACAAAACACAAAAAAACGATTGTCATAAATTGTTTTCACAATTTATTGGCGTACACACTTGTATATAAATACTAGATTAATTGATTGATTGAATGTGTGCTTGACTCCATCGAGCAGCATTACAACAATGTTCATGAAGATACCATGTAAATAAAAAAAAGGAAAAGCGATGGGACCAACCAACATATTTTGAATGCAAAAAAAGGATTAGATAGGCACAACAGAGAACAGAACAATTTAGCCTTTTGAACCCAGTCTTCGTCAAAATACATAAAATTGCTCTTTATTGTGAAAGGATTGTGGTACTCTCCAAAAAGGAGACCACTATGGTCTACGGCTACGATATGTCTACCTTAAAACCCGAAAGAGATTGGTTCTCTACACTCCTACTTGGGAGCCGATTTAGCAGCTCTGTGTGTCGAGCACTGGGAATTTTCCAGTACGGTCTCAGAGTAGATAAAGTATCGATAATACAAGCATCGTATTAGCCATATTCTAGATGTGGAGTAGATTTGAGATAAAGTTCAAGAACATAAAACAGTTGTTTGTTTCTGAAGAATATTTAACGCCACTATCAGCTATTTTTCAGCTATATCATGGCGTCCAGTTTTTGTTGGGGGAGGAAGCCGGAATACCCGGACAGAACCCCCGACCCGTTCAATAGGAAAACTAGCAATCCTTGTCAATTAAGATTGGAGTCGAGTACACCCTGCCCGCAGTGAGACTCGAAACAGCAACCTCAGTGTTGACAGACCACGTAATCAATAGTAGACGAACTCCTTTAACCATTCGGCCACCAAAGCCCCACCTAGAATAGTTTAAAAATAAAAAATAAAGATTTATCGAAATGTGTAACCTGGTGTTTTTGTATTTGCTATACATGTATGTAAATAATGTAGACTTGTTTGTTTGTTTGAACGACGCTTAATGCTACTTTTAGCGATTTTTCAGCTATATCAAAGCGTCCAGTTTTGTTGATGGAGGAAGCCGGAGTGGCAACGAAAACCCCCGATCTTTGGTAAGAAAAACTGGCAATCCTTGTCAATTAAGATTAAAGTCGATCGCACCCTGCCCACCGTGAGACTCGAACTCGCACTCAGTGTTGACCGACCACGAACTGCCTTAACCACTCGGTCACTGAGGTCCCTTGCAGGCTTGTAAAAAGTCCAAAATGAGTTAAATAGAATATTGCATATAGTAGTATAGCCGATGTATCAATTATACGTCAATCTTAAAAAAATCGCTATTTTTTGTCTTTGGTATTTTCAGATTGAACTTCCCTGAAAAGTATTTTTTCAGATCAAACGCGTCTGGTATTTAAAATTGTATAACTATGGCAACCTTGATAGATCGATGACCTCTTCTGATGGGCAGTTAGTATCAACAGCCCAGTAATGACAAAACATGTTGCAAAAACGGTTTAAATTCTAAGATTTTTCTATTTGCATGGTTACGATGGTCGTTGTATAATTTGGCAGAACATTTTAAACAGTTTTGTAAATAACAGTTTTTCAACATGTTCATCATTATATAAAATGCACAATGAATCGGCTGGTTGTAAAATATAAACAGTTGTTTCAATGTTCCATCTTTTGAAATGCCTGTTCCAAGCCAGGACGTTGTTGTAATTGCTTCATTTTTGGTTGTTGATTCTCAGGTCACTTTGATTTGTTATTTGTCTTTTTTGACAGTTTCCTTGGTGTTCGGTATTATTACCTTCATCTTTATCCGAACGTATCCGTTCGTCAAGGTTGTCATCTTCGTCACTTACTCTAATGAAATAACAAGCTGTTTATTACTTTGTGGTTTTTAATCACAATAATTATTACTGCGTGCCACTAGTTTGTGGATGATTTATTTACGTACATATGTTTTCTTTCTTCATTAATACACGAAGTAGTTTACAATTGAAAATTCAATTAGACGTTTTATTAAAAGACATAGTCAATAATACAATAAAAATGACAACGGTTAACAACTTGAAAAAACAACATGTCGTTAGTTTTAATTTCAAACAAGACAGATAACCTGCTGTGAAATACAATTCAGATGTAACTGGTACTCAATAAGAAATTACTTACAATCGTTCAAGTTTTCATTGTTATCTTATATAATTATGTACATTTAGAGTCCCATATATGACTACTTTATTATTGTATTGTGATTTAGTATAGATGTGTAACACGTGTAGTTATTTGTGATGTATTTATTGATTGATCGATAAAATCTATTCTTTATCACAATAAAGACTTAAAACAGAGGAAAAAGTGCATTATACATGTTATAAATACATGCCTTTCACGCTGTATCATATATAAATTGTTACATGTATGAAGAGATCTTTTACCTACTGTGGACCGGGCAGTCGTATATAATAATAACTAACATTGCTACTGATAAGCTTCTCGTACTCGTCTACCGTAAAACAAAACTTTGCACACTCAGATTATAATAAATTTTGATTCAAACAGTCAAAGGTTACAGTCGGTTTGGCTTGAATCGAATTTAATGCTACTTACACCAAATTTTTAAACGTTATCACGGAGTTTATTTTTTATTGGAGGAGAAACCGGAGTATCCGGTGAAAACGATACCATGATGAAGTATTTGCATGCAGTGTATATCAATGTACACCACATCATAGTAAGTACATGTTAAAAAAAAAAATTTAATTATACAACGGTTATATTAGATGTATTAATAAAATGCATCTTTTACATACATTATATAGTTTTAAAGATCTAAAAATATTAAAACTTTAAGAGGCTCCCATGTATTTTCTTACATCACAATACTTACAGCAAACTCTTTGTTTTGAAAGGCAAAATGTAAAGCTTAATTAAGGCGTACAACTTACAACATAAGAAACGTGAATGACATAGTTTGTTTGAATGAGGCTTTACCCTTCTTTTACCATTTGTTATTGGTCATTAATTAGCTACACCATCGTAGCTGCTGTGCGGGTTTTATCATGATGACACGTTGTATTGCGTCCCTTGTATTTGTGAACGAAGCCAGAGAGTAGATGGTTGAAAGCGTCGGAAAATCCTTCTTTAGTGAAGTTGGAGTCAACACACCATGGTCTTACTCAAACAGTCAGAGCCAGCATCATAAATTAGTATATTCAAAATATGAGAAGCAACATTCAATATGTTTGAAGTCAGAATGTAGCGTCGGAACTCGTCATAAATTAGTTTATTCAACATAGGACTACTACGTTGGATCGACAAACATGAAATTATGAAAAGTAAAAATGACTACAGTTAACATACAACAGTCGTGTATGTTAGCGGAAACACAGTATATTCTAATCACGTATGTCCACATAAAATGTACAAGAAAGATTGTCACGATCCCCGTGATTAAAAAACCGCGACATGAATATGACACTTATACCATTTGGTCTCTTGACTTGTCTTTATTAATCTTATGAAATTCTATTTTACAAAGACAAAATCTATAAAAACATAAACTTAATGAATTTAAATTACTTTACTGAAGGTGGCGAAAATGTCCTTCGTATATATTTACATGATAAAGAAAAGAAATGTTAATTGGCAAGCAAGTACACAAATGTTCAACTAATGATCTCGCACGTCATGCTTGACATAATCGGGGTTATTCACAACATTATAAAAAAGAAATTTTGTATAAAAAGGTATAAATATAATGTTCCTTTTTAAAATATTTTAATGTCATTTTATAAGAATTTTGTTTGCAGATCAGATCTTACCGAAAAAATTAAATGACTGTACTTTTGGGCTTTTTTTATATTTACTCTAGCAGTTTTGCTTGTGTGAAAATGTGTGATGGTTTCAGCCATACTCAGACAAGGGCGTGGGCTCATTTACATTATCAGCTGAAAGCAAGCTTTGCGAGCTGTCACATGGCGGTTAATAACAGCTAGCAAGGCTTAAATTACAATTATTTTTTATATGTTTATATATATTTTTTGACAGCCGGGATTCCATATAACAAAACATGCAAGATGAATAACATATAACTACATAATTTTAAGGACTCTTACAATTTTGTAATCATATTTTTTTGTTTTTTTGTGTAATAGATTAAAAATTAAATTACCCCCCCCCCCCAGGATCTTATAAAAGTGAAATAAGCTCGTGCTCGTGTTTTAAATATTGTATATGATTAAAATGTTTCTAAATTCAGAAGTGCGCAAGTGCACTGTCTGTGACGTTCAATGCAAATCATTTTAAACTCGCAGCTAACTTAGAAAACGTTAACTATTGTTAAAGTAACCATATTGCAATACATAATCCTGTATGATGCATTATTTCAAAAATCACTTCCGGTTTTCTATAGGTCGCACACAGAAAACAAAACAAGCACGACACAAAATGACGACCTTTACTTTGTTAAACACAACCATTTTAGTTTTCGTGCTACATGAACGTTATGACAAAGAACACGATAACAATACCTGTTTGTATAAAACGACGTATATTTACGAATGTTCGATAAAGAACATCAGTTTCTTTTAGTTCTTAGTAGTTTTTTTCATCAGTTTCCTTTAAAGGGAGGGGGATAGAGGGGGTCCATTAACAGGTCAATATTTTTTTTACCCAAAGCAGATAACAGCAAATGTAAAATAATGATAACCGAATGATAACATGGGAAAACAGATAACAGTGGGTTCGGAAATCGAAAAAAAGGCATAACAGCAGAATCTCATCGAAGGCAATACGGCGAGAAAATGCATAAATTCTGACTATTAAAAACATACAGAGCTTTTATTTTCATTATAACAGTTAACAACAATTTCAATTTGTAAGAAAACAGATACCAGCTAATGGTTGAAAAACAGTTAACAGATGCTTTATTTTCCAAAAAAAACCGTTAACAGACTTGTAAAAATCCTCTGTTATCATTCGGCATCTCTCAAGCATAATTGTACGTATCACTGAAATCAATAAATCAAAGATAGAAAAAAGCTTATATTAATATTCCAACGTAAAGTTTCTGTAATGGGATGTTGTTAGATCTTTACAGCGACAACAACAAAAAAGGTGAAAAAATTCAATTTTAGTTAGATTGAAAGAAGGTCAAGATCAAGTTCAAAGTTCAACCATGTCTCCTTTACTATTTTAATTAAATCATAATAGATTTGCCATCAATTTTGTTAGTTATAATTCTTTATTTGCGAAAGTTACAACCGTTCGGGTCAAAGCAAAAAACTGTTACATAATAAACAATACACATGACAATACGACAAACAAGTATAGAGAATAGCATTACACAATACAAATAAGATAATAATAGCGAGTTAAATACGGGTATTTAAATTATTATACTAGAGGAACTTTGACCAATGTGGACCCTATGTTCGTAGTGCCAATGACTGCTTTATAAAGTCGCATACAATTGGGGAATCAGTTCCGATTTCGGATTTAAAATTTGGTGCACATGAATAATTTGATCATTTAAATCAATATTTTGATTAAAATTTATTTTATAGAACATAGTTCTTCTTAATTCTGTGTTAGTATTACAATGCAATAGAAAATGATATTCGTCTTCGACAACTTCAAATACAGAACACGATCTATTTTCTCCTGCTACATTTCTAAGCACAAATGTCCAACATTTAAGATGTTCCATTTCAAGGTGATTTAATACAAGAAGCAGGTTCTTTTTGTTTCCATTAACTGGAAAACCTAATATTCGTTCCATAAAGCAAATGATTGATATTGCTATGGGTTGTTTCTAAAACGGATAGGGAATCACGGCGATTCAGATGTAGATGTCAAAAAAACGTTTCAGAAAGAAACTAACATGTATGTATTTCGCTGATGACAAAGGATCATCGTACACGGTGTTTGTCAATCAAAAATTTGTATTCCATATATTCCTCTGAACGTTTATTTCGTGTGACCTTGAAGCATATTCACAGAGCGTTATTGTGAATTAGATTGCACACTGCATTTCGTTTCTATACAACAAGATAAATTACTACATGTAAATAATTAAAATTTATAATTAGAAATAATAATTAGGAGTAATTAATCAAATTATGCTGGTTTATTGTTTAACAAATGCTTTCAAAGGTGGGGTTTCATCATGATTTTGTTTCCTGACATGGTTTTATTTGACAGGTTTAGGCGTAGTCACTATAAAATCCGGAGTCTATGTCGGAAACTCCGCACTAGCCTGGATTTATTCAATACCTCGTTTCGCAGGAACATCGGTAAGGTAGTCTTTTTACGATACTGTTAAATAAGAAATTAAGTAAAAATTCAATTCAATTCCTTCATTGTTTGGTGAAGGTGATAACTACTGCTAATAATAATAAGAAGAAGAACAAAAACAACAACAATAATAATAATAATAATAATAGCAAATATATTAAAAAAAATAACTACAAACAATGATTATATTTTAAACACATATATTTACTTATGGTATACTATTGTGATTTTTTTCAAGAAAATCGAAAAGATTTTTTTATTTTTAACAGATATACTAAATTATTTGGTAATGAGTAAACTGCATAGAGGTATATCGCGACGAGAACAAAACTCGTAGCTTCCTGCAGAACAACAAGTGGATTTGATTACATAATTTGTTTACACTGAAACTATTCAAATCTATGTACTTACGGCCCAGGCACTTCTTCCATCTTTATAATAATGTGTGCTTAATATCACAACGAATACCCGTTTTACTGACTTGAGTCCAGATCAACAAACTATCTCAGACAAGTCATCGAAACATATTTTCATTCATATTTTGATTGTATAAAAAGTGTACTTAATAATGTAATTTGTTTCAGCAGTTTCGGTGAAGAGGTCATCAAAATGAATAGGCTTCTAGCATTACTATGTCTGGCTTCAATAGTCCCGTCTTCGCTCGCAAGTAAGTTTGTATATTAATTTTCAGTCCGTTTAACATTTGTCATTGTGTCGCATATATTCTAAATTAGACAAATAATTATAGAATATATAATATATTTAGTAATATATTAATTTAAACCGTAGTAGGCTTTAATATAGTGTTTCATATGGTATTTGTGTTAATGATATAATGAAATAAATACTTCAAACATAAAAAAAGTCTTAAGTACTTATTGGTACATATTTTTGAAGTGTTTAAGGTAGAAATAAATAAATAAATAAATAAATAAATAAATAAATAAATAAATAAATAAGTAAATAAATAAATAAATAAATAAATAAATAAATAAATGAAAGTTCCATCGGTCTTTTTTATATAGTCTGCACAAGTATACAAATTAATACTAGAAAATGATTTTTAATTATAGTTTGTGATTTACGAAAAATTGCGGGCGATCCAAGAAAATATGAACAAAGGATTCCAAGTGGAGAATGGAAAAGTATGTGGTGTGCACTTGGGAGTGGATTTAGCGAACAAGACTGTGACTGTACTCTGAGAATCTCTAGCGGTAAGTTGTTTTTAGCGAACTCCAATGTAAATGTGCTAAGCGAATCTCCTTTGGTAAGTCATTTTAGGGAACAAGACTATGACTGCGTTCAGGTGGTAAGCCATTTTTGGCGAAAAATACTATGACTGCACTACAGTAGAAAGTCATTTTTATTGAACAAAACTGTGACTGTATTCTAGTCTTTTTTGCAGACAAGACAAGTCTCTTGATCCACCTTGTAGAACGAAGACGAAATAGTGTGGATTCGTCTGTGTGTTTATTAATTATTTTGGTGAATTTATAAAACGTTAAAATGCAAGGGGAAAATATCAACAACTGCATGGTACAACGGAGTTTGGAATTTGTTCGATTTTTTTTATATTTTACTTTAAACGGAATGTAACAAAATCATAGTTTCTGCTGGGTCGTTTTCGCCTTTAAACATGTTTTTTTTAACTAATATCCAGTGAGATTTAATTTAGTGCATGAGTACCTTATGATAATAACTTTCTCAATATACGTATTTTCTTAAAAACTATAATATTTTATAGGAGGCATTGGCGGCATAATTGGAGCTGGTGCCTTAGATCTTGGCGGTTACCTGAATAGTGCACTTGGTGGAGCTGGTGCTGCAGCTGCCTTAGCTGGAGGTTTAGGAGGTTTGGGAGGCGGCCTTGGCGGTGGCTTAGGTGGCGGCCTGGGAGGTGGCTTAGGCGACGGTGGACTTGCTGCTCTCCTTAGTGGTGGTGGAGCTGGCGGTGGAGCCGGCGGTGGTGGTGGCGGCGGCGGCGGTGGTGGTGATGGTGGGGGAGGCGGCGGCGGTGGTGGTGGAGGAGGATTTGATGGCGACGACTCTAGTTCAGATGATACAAGCGATGACAGTAGTGACAGTGACGAAGATGACGGTGGATTTGGTGAACTAGCTGCACTGGAGTTGGGACTTGGTGGTGGCGGTGTTGGAGGAGGAGGAGGAGGAGGTGGTGGTTTAGGTGATCTTGAATTAGACGAATTATTAGGACTACTAGGTAGAGGGGGTGGAACAGGAGCAGGAGCAGGAGCTGGATTTGGATTTGGTGGCGAATTAGACCTTGAATTGGCAGAGCTTGAAGACTTATTCGGTGGAGGTGGTCTTGGTGACTTATTAGATCTGGATGGAGGAGCTGGTCTTGCCCTTGGTTTGCTTGGAGCATTCGGTAGAGGTGGTGGTGCCTCAGCAGCTGCTGCTGCTGCCGCCGCTGCAGCAGGAGCAGGCGCTGGAGCAGGAGCCGGAGCAGGAGCAGGAGCTGGGGCTGGGGCTGGAGCTGGTGCCGGAGCAGGTGGTGGATATGGTGGATTAGGTGGATTTGGTGGAGCCGCTGCTAGCGCCGCGGCTTCAGCTGCAGCAGCCGCAGGAGCTGGAGGAGCTGGAGGAGCAGGATCATCTGCTGCAGCAGCCGCTGCAGCCGCAGCAGCAGCTCGTAGAGCCGCTGCAGCAGGAGCAAGTGCAAGTGCAAGTGCTGCTGCAGGTGGTGCCGCAGGTGGACTAACAGCTGATCTCAGATCAAAACTCATTGCAAGAATATTGGCTAGACGTGGTGGATCGGCTTCAGCTAGTGCCTCAGCAGCTGCGAGCGCAGGAGCTGGTGCTGGTGGAGGTATAGGATTCGATGGGGGTGTAGGATTCGACGGCGGTGCAGGATTTGGTGGAAGTTCTTCCGCATCCGCAGCAGCTGCAGCAGCAGCTTCCGGTGGTTCTGGTGGATATCTTAGATGGCTTATTGCAAGACGAAGAGCTGCAGCAGCAGCCGCTGCCGCCGCAGCTGCAGGTTTTGGAGGCGGAGCTGGTGGAGGTGCTGGTGCAGGAGCAGGTGCAGGTGCAGGTGGAGGCGCCGGTGGAAGGGGAGGTGGAAGAGGAGGTGGAATTGCAGTTGGCTTTGGATCGGCAGGCGGCGCTGGTGGAGATTGCGATTCTGATTCAGACTCTGGATCTGATTCTGACAGAGACAACAATTCCGACAGCTCTGATAGTGATACCGGTTCTGATGCATCCGATTCTGACTCTGGCTCTGATCCAAACGGAGACGGCAACTCTGACAGTTCTGGTTCATCCGATAGTGATGATAGTGGTGATTATGACTCAGGTGATGATGGCGGAAATGGCGGAGGTGATGGTGATGGCTTTAAATCCGCAGCAAAACTGATAATCCAATTATTGACACGACTGTTGAGCTCTGGAGGATTTGCTGGTGCTGCAGCTGGTGCATCAGCAGCAGCTGGTGGTGGAGGTGGAGCAGGATTCGGAGGTGATGCAGGTGCTTCAGCCAGTGCTTCGGCAGCAGCATCAGCTGGTGGTGATGGTGGATTTGGAGGTGGATTTGGAGATTTCGGAGGCGCTGGTGCTGGAGCTTTTGCTGCAGCAGCTGCTCAGGCTCAGGCATCAGCCGCAGCTGCTCGACGAGCAAGAATACTTAGACTTTTGCTTTCACAATCAGGCGGAGCTTCTGCTGCTGCAGCCGCCGCAGCTTCCGCTGCTGCAGGAGCAGGCGCAGGAAGTGGAGGATTCGGAGTTGCAAGTAGATTCCTAGGTGGAGGAGCTGGTGCAGGTGCTGGGGCTGGAGCCGGAGGTGGAGACGGTGGATCCGCCGCGGCCGCCGCCGCTGCCGCTGCAGCTGCTGCTGCTAGAAATGCCAATTTGAATGGATGGGTCACTGGAGCCGTCGGAGGTGGAGCTGGCGCAGGAGCCGGAGCTGGTGCAGGAGCAGGAGCTGGAGCAGGAGGTGGATCAGGCGGAGGATCTGGTGGAGGTTCCGGTGGCGGAGGAAGTGGAAGTGGCGGTTCCGGAGGAAGCGGAAGTGGAGGTTCCGGAGGAAGTGGAAGTGGTGGCAGTGGTGGATCAGGAGGTGGTTCTCATGGTATTTCACTTTACTCCTACGGCAATGATTACAAAGACGATAATAAATATAAAAAGGGATACGAAAACAACTAAACCCTTTGTCAACATCGCTTAATTTACCTCTTAATTACTTGAAATCAACGTTTTACGACAGACGTCACTATGAAATTAACATTATATACAAACAGTCTCAGATTGCGGCAACATTGACACTGGTTCTATCTCGTCCACGAATGCATTGATGCTTCTCAAAACAGGATAATCCATTGTTTTGTATGGATTTATGTTGTTTTACAAATTATGTGATCATTAGTAGTGTTTTATGTTTTGAATGAAGGCCTTAGTGTTAGTTGTTTTATTGTGTTTTTTTTCTTTAAATAAATGTGATAAAACTAGTATTATTTACACAGTACGGACATTGCTGAAACCCAAATGTACAGCTATTAATCCCCATCTACCCCACCAACGTCAATTACCTATACAATTCGTAAAAATACCTAATTATCACGTAAGCGAAAGTATTTTTTTTTGAAATTGTTAAGAATTTGTTGTGCGACTGTATAATGTAGTTTGACACAATAAAGTTGAAAATCTGAAAGAGTAGGACACAACGAGCTTTTAAATCATTATGTCCCTCCTCCAACCTGCATAGTAAACCTGCAAACAGGACGTATATACTTCATGATGTTTTTATGCACAACGTAAAATTGGGATCCATTTCTTTTAAATGCCAAATTTAACAAATTAAAATCATTAAAAATGGAAGCAGTTAAAACAAACTTGAAAGGGGGTGAGTAAGTGGTCGAAACGATAAACACGGAAGGACTGTAGGTCGCGATATAGAATGTGAAAAAAACACCGTAATATTGGCCCCATCTTCGAATTATAAAAATGTCGTCATTAACTTAGTCAATGAATATTATACATGCATTTGAATAGAAAACGTTATCATTTAGTTTAATAGCAAAATGGTAAATTGTTCTGATAAAATATATAATTCTAAGATATGTGGAGTTTAAAATCAAAGAAGTCATTTTTCAGCTATGTTATAATAAGGCTCTTTTGCATGCCTGTTTACTCTCGTAATTACCGTGTGTGTCAGTTGTAAATAAATTCACACAAATACACACAAGAAACACAGAAACAAAATAAGGCCGAGCAAATCAAGTATCTGAACAAACATCTTTTGCATTATTTTCGGAGTCTTACTACGGGAAGGGTGCGCTCGATTCCAAACTAAATTGGCAAGGATTGTCAGTTCTTATACCGTTTTATATAAAGATTGTGTCAACATAAAATGTAGCGTTACTCTACCTAGTCTTGTATTCTGATGAAATAGAATTAACCTCTCTAAAGTTTAATATTAGTTTACACGTCAGTTCGTCACCATGAGGCTACATGTATAGCCATTAGTATTCTTTTAAATTTAAACCTATCAAACATAAGGGATATTTGGCTGTACAGGGAAAAACACTTTCACGATTTGAATTTAGCCATCGATCAAATTAACTGGAATTGTTATCTTCTATCGTCTTAAATTATTGTTTGTTTGTTTGATTGAATGATATTTTACGCCATTTCCAGCAATTTATCAGCTATATCATGGCGTCCAGTTTTTATTGCGAGAAGAAGACCCGGAGAAAACCCTCTACCTGCGGTAGGAAAAGTGGCAATTCTTGTCGATTAAATTGGAGTCGAGTACACTCTGCCCGCAGTGAGAATCGAAGCCGCATTCTCAGTGTTGACAGACCATGTGATCAATAGTAGACGAACTACCTTAACCACTCGTCCACCGACAGATTATGTGCAGAGGTTTACATACAGTATTTGCAGTATAATAAGCAATAAACAAACAAACACATAATATTTAGTTTGTTTTCTCTACATTTTTCAACATCGTTTCTCTCTGGAAGTCAGCTATCGTAATAGCGTTATTTAAAAAGTTCTGGGGCCATTAGTATTTTTTATTTACATAAATGACCTTGTTGACAACACTGACTTTATGTCTAGACATTTTGCAGATGATAACGTCCCTATTCTATTCAGCTTCAAATGTTCAAGTATTAGAAAATACCTTATTACCAGGACTTATATAACTGGTCTATGAAATGGTTAGTAGAACTTAATTTTCTTAAAACAGAATGCGTATTTTTTACATCCCAAATAAACCTTGGCAAACCTTTGGTGAAATTTAACGATGTTACTGTCAAATTTCTTCTCATGACCATAAACATCCTAGTGTATATTTTTCAAGTGATTGTAAATGGAATGGTCATATTGACTATGTAGTTTAGCAAAGTGTCATATAATACTAAGGTTCATTAAATAGCAACAATCTCGAAAAGGTTTACTTAACATTCTCACAGCTTTCCACTTAACGGGTCACGTGGACAAATCATAGGCATCGTCCTAGATAACTCACAGAATCAGATTTCATACTGCTTGCAAAGTAATACTTAACAGCAGTGAGCCTTGCTTTCTAGAGCGTTTTGCTTATTTAGTTCATCCTAGATCTGGACAAGGCGCGTTAACTTATTCATTGCATACTAGATCTAACCAAGGCGTTGTGTTAAGACAGGGCATCCTAGATCTAGACCTGGCGTTGTGCTTATTCAGTGCATCCTAGATCTAGACCAGGCGCTCATACTTATATATTCAGCGCTTACCAGTCTGTGTTCCGACTACAGATTCTTGCGTGCATAGAGGTAAAAAGCAAACCAACTCAAACGAGATTGAATACGATATGATATAGTTAAGAGGAATCACAATGCCCATAGACAGTGAATGCAATATTTATTTATATTCAAATCTGAATTATTCATATAATATCATCTATCGGTATTCGACGCTACCAACCAATAGATCACATATTACCCTTCCATCAAATGAATGAATTCTCATAGTTCCTCTTTAGTGAAATATTAAATATTTATTGTTTAAGACTGGTAAAGACATCTTTAAAGCATCTCCTGTTAGTGGATCCCAGTACACGAATATTAGCAGTAAGATTTTATTAACATTGAAATAACTGTATTAGATATATCCATTAGCAAGAAGGATATTCTCTGTAAATAATTAATTTGTTTAGAAAATAAGAGCATGATTGTCCTGGTAACGTAGACACGGCGTAAGTGTAGATCGTTTCTCTTTCTGTCTTGTAATACGACGTTTTTCGAGTCTCTTGTTCTCCCGCTGTCCACTTGGAAAAATGGTAAGTAAAAATAAAAAATAATTTATCCTGCTTGTTTCTATCAAGTGAAATTTGTCTTCGAAAATTGTAAAATTTAAACTTTAAACGTGGTTTACAATACAAATAAGGTTCAAACTAATACATGTTCGTAAACGACAATATTAAAAACAATCACTACCATGAACAACGAGAAATTCTGGTCAGTTTTAGCGTATTAAGTGGTAAACATTTTATTACTAATAAAAACAAAAATACAATTTGTTTGTTTGAGTGTGGTTATACGCAACTTTCAACAAGTTTTTTAGCTATATCTTGGAGCCTTGTTATTAGAGGCGACGAAGCAGGAATATCCAATTAAACGGTCGTTAAACATACGGTAGAATACAAGTAAGCAAAAAAGCAAAATTAATGTAGGCGACTATTGCAATCAATATTTTATGACATAGTACTAAGCATGTAAAATTACAGATAAAGTTTTAAAACGGGCTGGTTCTGTATGTGCAGAATGTCATTCATTTCTGTATGTGTAAAACGTCCTTCATTGCTTCTTTTATTAAATATAGACTTGCATGTGCGAAACTTTAATTTAACCTGCATTGCAGCGAGAAGTAATAAGCGTTCATATTGGTCAGGCCGGATGTCAAATTGGCAATGGCTGCTGGGAGTTGTACTGCTTGGAACATGGTATACAACCAGATGGTCAAATGCCATCAGACAAGACGATTGGTTACGGTGACGACTCGTTTAACACATTTTTTAGCGAGACGGGAGCTGGAAAACATGTTCCTAGAGCTGTGTTTGTTGATCTGGAACCTACAGTTGTAGGTAAATAGCAGTAATATGTCTGTAACAATAGTTGCAGTTGTGAATAACAAAATGCTTTAAAATATAACAAAATAATTAAAAAACTTAATTAACGAGGTATTTACATTTAGATTTATGAACCCGAGTGGGTGGGTTGTTCTCCCAACCCACGAGGGTTTACAAATCTGAATGTTTTCTTCATAATTTTCTGTAATTTTTTTGCCAAAACAAGCATATACTGTTTAATGGGTTACAATTTAATGAAATTTATGAGGTTTTAATGTAAACCTAGAGCTGCGCCTTGTTGACATTTTTGTGCTTTGGTTTATAGATAATCTACCGGAAACACTATTTCCGCTTGGCTCAGTGCAATAAGGTTATTTACCGGAGAGCAATAGGGATGTCAATCTCCACGCAAAGGATCTGGGTATCCTACGTCAACCACAATCACCTCTGCCATACCATTGGTTGACATTGTGAGACATATCTCTCATGGCGGATAGGCTTCGCGTTCAAACGAAGTTATTTCAATGTAAAACTATATCACAAGTGTAAAAACAGAATATATCAAAATAAATAAGATCTCCTATATTATTTTTACAAACAATGTTCTTTGTTTTCAAACGTCACGGGAAGATGACAAATTTAGTCCCGCTGTAAATGGAGGATGACGTTTGGCAGAGGTTATATCTGGGAACTAGTTATGTTCTCTGTGCCGGAGAGTGTATGGATGTTTCCGATCATATTTGTAAACGTAAAGTTATTCGGCGTTTTATACAGTACGGTTGTTTCTTTCGGTTGTTAATTTTTTGGAAAACGTTTTAATTTTGTTATAGTTGATAACTGTTTTAAGCCACTTAAAGTCATATATATTTTAAATATAATAATATATGATACTCGAATTTCATTGTTATCTTTTGTCTCGTTATTTCAGATGAAGTAAGAACCGGAACATACCGGCAGCTTTTTCACCCGGAACAGCTGATTACAGGAACAGAGGACGCTGCAAACAATTACGCAAGAGGACACTGCACTATTGGTAAAGAGTTGGTTGACCTTGTCCTGGATAAAATCCGGAAATTGGCCGATATGTGTACCGGATTACAAGGATTCCTGGTTTTCCATAGTTTTGGTGGTGGAACTGGTTCCGGGTTTACTGCTCTACTGATGGAACGCCTCAGTGTTGATTATGGCAAAAAGTCCAAATTACAGTTTTCGATCTATCCAGCACCACAGATTTCTACGGCTGTAGTAGAACCGTATAACGCTATTCTTACTACGCACGCGTCACTTGAGCACACAGATTGTGCATTCATGGTTGACAATGAAGCTATTTACGACATCTGCCGTAGAAATCTGGACATTTCAAGACCAACATACACCAATTTGAATCGTCTTATTGCCCAAATAGTCAGCTCAATAACTGCATCTCTGAGATTTGACGGAGCATTGAACGTCGATTTAACAGAATTTCAGACAAATCTTGTTCCTTATCCGCGAATCCATTTTCCAATGGTAAATTATGCACCGATAATATCAGCCGAAAAGGCTTACCACGAGCAGCTTACGGTTGCTGAAGTGACAAACAGCTGTTTCGAACCAGCAAATCAGATGGTGAAGTGTGATCCACGTCACGGAAAATACATGGCGTGTTGTTTATTATACCGTGGTGATGTTGTTCCAAAGGACGTTAACGCTTCCATCGCTACCATCAAATCAAAACGCACTATACAGTTTGTAGACTGGTGTCCGACGGGATTTAAGGTAGGAATAAACTACCAACCACCCACGGTGGTACCAGGCGGTGATCTGGCCAAGGTACAACGGGCACTGTGTATGATGAGCAACACAACGGCCATTGCAGAGGCCTGGGCAAGGTTGGACCATAAATTTGACCTCATGTACGCCAAGCGAGCGTTCGTCCACTGGTATGTTGGTGAAGGAATGGAAGAAGGAGAATTTTCAGAAGCGAGAGAAGACTTGGCTGCTCTAGAGAAGGATTATGAAGAAGTTGGAGTAGACTCGACTGATGCCGAGGAAGGAGAAGACGAGGAATATTAACATGAGCAGCCCTGTTGGTTGTGATTCATGATCCATCTTTCTTTTGGGAAATAAAAACTAAAGTAATGCTTATCGTTTTTAATAATTTAAAATCCGGCATTTCGATACTAGATCCTTAGTAGCTACTCGTATATGCAGCCATGAACATTAAGGTGGTTCATATCTATGACTCATAAACGCTGTATTTTCTTTGTGTTTTTTACACACGAATCTTTTAAATTTCATGTCAATGTATTATAAATCAATATATGACATTCAAACATGCAGCCACATGTCATATTATTTCAAGTATATTGCAATGCATTAACGGAAGAAACAGGCTATATTAATTAAAACAACAATGAAGTTCCTATTAATAAATTCTACTAACAAACGAAATGTACGAAATAAAACCAGAAGAAACTTATTCTTTGTCTGGGAGATCGACACTTGATTGGTTGTGTAATGTCAAACGAGCGTATTACAGGCGGATACAATGTACCACCATGGCCGTCTGCAGTTTTCGGAAACGGGGGTGCTGGGAGGGTCTTAGGCTACCTTCCCCCAGATGCAAGACAATTTTTTTAACAATTAAAGAATTATTTGGTCACGTTTGCTTCTGTTGTTTATGATATGTCATTTGAATGAAAGGCTGTCGTCTGCATCCAGTTATGTTTTAAAGATGTATTGAAGTTGAAACAATACACTTGGCTAAAAACTATTCCGATTCTCTGTTACATAACACAACTTTTTTGTACATGGGGTGCGATCGTACCCAATGCAACCCCGTTCAGACGGCCATGGCCAAACTGTATTTTTTATATCTACAATGGGATGTTCAAAGTGCATGGAGCGCAGCCGTGTACAAACATGGCAACCACTGTGGTGTGCTACAAGTCATTACGTCTCGGTCATATTACCCGCCATTTTTTAAATTGAGGTCTACTACTATCCCTAAATTAGGCGAGGGTGCAGCTCCAAGCAAAAAAAAAAAAAAAAAAAAACAAAACCAAAAAAAAAAAAAAAAAAACAACAACAAAATTTAGAGGCTCCCAGGAGCCTCTAATCGCTCACCTGGAACACAAATGACTTCAACTACATGTATATAAAAATTTTGCAATTGACAGTTTCAGTCTAGTTGTTATGGGCTTTTAAGTTACTGTGAAAAAAAAACAAAAC
The DNA here is from genome assembly GCA_944474755.1 of Limnoperna fortunei. Lineage (NCBI taxonomy): Eukaryota > Metazoa > Mollusca > Bivalvia > Mytilida > Modiolidae > Limnoperna > Limnoperna fortunei. The sequence goes on from OX104119.1 coordinate 34,912,818, forward strand.
ATTTCTTTAAAAATTTGCCTTAAGTACAATAACTTCTATAAGGTGCCATTAGACAATTTCTGATAACTTCGTAATTAAAGAGCAATAACACCTATAAAGTGTCATCTTGCAATTTTGGACTAAGCAATGATTTGTAGGCCTTGCTTTGCTGATCATTTGTGCAATTTAGATTTTCATTAGATCTTTTATAGTTGTTAAGTTACAGGACAAAAACGGAAAATTTCATAAAAAAAATTGTCATTTAAGGGCAATAACTCCTATAAGGAGTCATCTGACAATTTCAGTGAATTGTAGGGCTTGAATTGCTTATCTATTTTGGTATTTATAGTTTCACTCTAGCTGCTACAGTTTTTAAGTAACAGGACAAATATGGAAAATATGAAAACAATTTTCATTTAAGGGCAATAACCCCTAAAAGGAGTCATCTGACAATTTCAGACCAAATAAGTGAATTGTAGGGCTTTTAATGCTGATCATTTTTGCTGTTTGAAGTTTTACTCTATCTGTTATGGTTTTTAAGTTACAGGACTAAAATGAAAAATGTAATCAAATTGTCATTTATGGGCAATAACTCCTATAAGGAGTCATCTGACAATTTCAGAACATATAGTGAATCGTAGGGCTTGTATTGCTGATCATTTTTGCTATTGCCAGTTTTACTCTAGCTGTTATAGTTTTTAAGTTACAGGACTAAAATGAAAAATGTAATCAAATTGTCATTTATGGGCAATAACTCATATAAGGAGTCATCTGACAATTTCAGACCAATAAAGTGAATTGTAAGACTTAAATTGCTGAACATTTTTGCTATTTACAGTTTCTCCCTAGCTCTTATAGTTTTCAAGTTATATTGTAAATACCAAATATTGTGTCAAAAATCGTCATTAAAGGGCAATAACTCCCACAGGAAGCCAAACACAACGCCACACTAATTGCAACTATTGTAGACGTTAATGTGCTGATCAATTTGAAGTAACAGTTTTCTCTATAGCTATTACAATTTTTGAGATAATGATCAAAAACGTGTGTTGACACCCATGTTATATTTTCAGTAACAGCGGCCATCTTCGTCCGTTGATCAACACCCTGGGTACAAATTTGAAACTAGGAACCCCACGGTTGATTGTGGCAAAGTTTAAAAAAAAATGGCCCAGTGGTTTCTGAGGATTCGATTTTTAAAAAGTTTACGACGGACGACAAACGCCAGGTAATGGTGTTTACATGTACATTACTTTTCATTTGCTTCATTAACCTCGGTGGTAAAGGTTGTTCTTAGTTTGCAATTGATAACCCTCGTGTCAACACCGAGGCTTCGAGATCGAGTTGGTCACGTTGTGCTAGACTTAGCCGTAATTTTGTCCAATGTCTAGTATTTAGGTTACTACAACTTCCTCTGCCTATAAAAATAAGACGCCACGATATCGCTGAAAAATGGATGAAACTAAAACCCCATTACAGGGGCGGATCCAGAAAATTAGGCTAGGGGGACGAAATTCGGCAAGAGGTCTGAGAACTTCTCTAGGTCTCCATTGGGTCTAGAGCAACTCACTAGTGTGTTGACTAGGGGCGACGCCACCCCTCCCCCAGAAGCTGTTGAGATTGAAGCAATTGTTGAGGACTACTTTTAAGCTTTTTGGACGTTCTGGCCTGTGTTATTACAAACCAAAAACTTCAACATTTACATAATGTTTATCATTTAAAGAGAAGCCAATTCCAAAATGAAATCTCCAAATGATTGCGAGGAAGGGGCATATTGTGTTAGGACACAATAAATAATTACAATAGTTGTATAATAAATTTATTATCTCCTCCTCTTAACACACTCTCGCTCGATCTTTTTTCCTTCTTTTTATGATCACTCATTATACTTTTTAAGAAAATGGGGGGGGGGGGGCAAAAGTCCCTCAGCCCTCTATGGATCCGCCACTGCATTAAAAAACTAATTAAGCTCAATACGCTCTTCACTAAAATTTTTGTTTGCAAAGCCATATCATAACACAACCCAGCATGTTGGTCAGCATACGGCAGACACATAAATACATACAATATGATCAATTTGATTTGCTTGGTAACAGATTGATAGACATCATGGCCAATGATTTTTGCTATAGTTGAATAGTATTCTGAATAGTATCATGATAGTACGGATGAGTAGTAACTTGTACTTTGTAGGAGTAACGCAAATCTCGTTTCTAACCTATATCACATGGTACTTTGGCTTTAATAAAAACTGGCGCTATTCAGATATAGCTGAACAAAAATGCTGAAGGTGGCGTTAAATCTCATAGAAACTAACAATTTAACGTATATCAGATTATACCAGATCATGTTCACATTTAAATCGATTTATTCTTAAAAATAAATAATTCTTTATCTGTCAAAAATGTAATACTCGACAATTGCACCTTTAGCGCAAGCGCAGTAATGTACGCAAATGGATATTGAAGTGTTACACCTGCAAAACCGAGTTATCTGTTTGCCGACCTCAACCCGCAATGATATTTAAGGCGGCAACCCATTAATTTAACGTTTACAGTCTCAAGAAATAAAAAAAAGAACCATCAAGCTAGTCGTAAAATAACAAAAAAAATATTTAAAAACAAGATATAGATCTATTTAGCCTAGGACCAAAATAACGTACAGGACACCGCTCAGGCGTATAAAACATGCAAAAAATCAACGCCATATGGTGGAATGGTACCAGATGCTCATAAGACCCTGTAATCGCTTTGGGGGTAGGGGAAGTGTGAGTTAGGAATATAACATGATTGTTAGACTTTTAAAATTCATGTGGAATAGTGAATATGATTCTGAAATGTTTGTTGATTAAAGTGAATACCTGACTACTGAAATATTTGGTGAATAAACTCGAGACTAAACATCTGTCGGTGGCCGAGTGGTCAAGGTAGTTCGTCTACTATTGATCACGTGGTCTGTCAACACTGAGATTGCGGGTTCGATTCTCACTGCAGGCAGGGTGTACTCGACTCCAATCTTAATTGACAAGGATTGCCAGTTTTCCTACCGCAGGTCGGGGGTTCTCTCCGGGTACTCCGGCTTCCTCCCCCAATAAAAACTGGACGCCATGAAATAGCTGAAAAATTGCTGAAAGTGGCGTTAAAACACCATTCAAACAAACAATAAACACCTGTCCAGATTCTTGTAGAAAACTACATATGATGATAATTAACAAATATTAACTGATACCTTTTAAAGAAATTTATTAAACAGCATTTATTTCATACTCGTTGTTTACCTTAATTGATAATTCCTTACTTTGGGTAAACAAGATTTATCTCCCATTTGCAGAGTTATCTGTTTTTTTAGAGGGAGTAATTTATATGCAATATTTTATTCATGCACAGATTTATGTATAGCAGGCCTCGGGTAAAATTAATTATGATATGCAAACTAATTCAGCAGTGTATCATCATTACACGGGAACAATCAGGCCACATGAATTATTAGGAAAAAATTCAAAAACAAAATTTTTCCTTATTTGGTCAATAACAGATACCTGCTGTGACCAAAGACAACTCGTGCATATGGGAAGTAACTCTGTATGCCAAAAATAGGGAAGACAATAACAGCATACACAATCAATATGAAAAACATATACAAAAAAAAAGCAAAAATGAGTATCATCCAAATTTTCTTTTAAACCAACTAGTAACCCGTGAGCAACTGCTCACTCAGTATATCACTGCTATTCACATCATTAAATTGACTTTGAAGTTGGCAAACAGGAAGTAGATATGCAACAGACATGAAGTCCTTACTCGCAACATAGGACCACATGGTAAGGTCAAACATAAAATTTCAAGTGGTTGTGATAACTATTTGCTGAGAAAACTGTTACCAAAGTTATGTTGTGGACGGATGGACAGACAGACGTAAACCAGTATACCCCGTTTTATTTGAAGCTTGGGTGTAAAAAGAGTATAGAGATAGAGTAAGTACTTAAGCATAGAAAACATGATGTGTAAAAAACATGAATGATGTTTGCATATTATGTTTAAATTTTTTCTCAGATCTCAACTTTTACACCTGAAATCTATCAGGACCATTAATCTGATGATAAACAAACAAATACAATGTTAATAATTAATGAAAACTAGGTTATTTAGCTGTGCACACATGTGGTCCACTCAAGACTTATCAGAGGTGCTTCAGTCATATTGAATGGCTATATATATGACCAAAATTAGTTGGGGTTCTCACCCAGTACTCCAGCATTTTTTTTCAAGTAACTCCGTGACAAGCTCAAAAAATTGCTGAAGCCCATATTAAAACTTTTTCAGCAAACAATATGACCAAAATTCTGAACAATTATGACAAATTTTGTTAAGATCATCTACATCTTAGAAATAGAAAAACCGACGGAATTTATTATACAAAAACCTATTTTCTAATATTACGTGCCTAAAACGCTTTTCACTTGTGGTAAAACATCCATTTATCCATGACCAACATCATAAACAATCACCACTCTACAGCAATTTCATAGCAAGATGTTTTTAATATTTTAATGACGTCTCAATCAACTTTGTGTCCTAAATGGCCAACATAGGTTACAATATTCTCTGACAATCAAAAGTTAATTCATGAAGGCAGGAATATATATTGATTTTATCATGGGTTGGCCCTTTACGCCAAATGTCAAGTGAGAGGTTTAATTTGTAGGCATAAAGGATTAACCCATGGTAAATTCAGTATATATTCATGCCCAATGATATATTTCCTAAACAATTAAACAACATTTTAAGCATAATTATATGTAAAACTTCATCACTATTAATTGTTCCTGTTTAGCTTGTACATGAACATGAGAAATTAATTATTCATCATCTGGACAAACATTATGTAATTATGAGATATCAGGACTTAGCTGAAGATATAGTCATAAAACGGGTAGGTGAATTAATGCTCCACGACATGATACCCTGCTCTATAACTTTAAACAGAAAGAGTCGGAGAGGTCTGAAAATGAATCCCAAAATGTGGCATGATCCTACAAAGCTATTGTCCAAATTTCAATATTTTATTATTTATTATTGCTGAGAAAAATCACATGCAAAATGGTTATGGATGGACACACAATGACACAGACTGAAAGCAGTATACCCCTATGGGGATAGAGAGTATGAATATGGCAGTGGGATGTCACCATATGTGGAACTAACAAGTAGTTAAATATTAAACATGTAGAAAATGAAAGGAATAGATGTGAAGTTTGGAGTAATTCTTTTTATTCTGTCAACCGTTGTGCTATTTTTTCTTTCTTTTCTGTCAAAGCTCTAGACTGGTGTAGATAGACAGCAAACACAATACCCTGAGAAAAGAAGGAAATACAATTGCTGCTATACAACATACAAGTACATAATTTTAGGAATATAAATTCATTTAGTGTCATGAATTTCAAAGTACAGCTGGTTATCTCCCCTACAACAGCAGTTGCAGACACATTCTCCTATTCAGGATAAAGCAGCATTCAAAACATTAGATTTGCAACAAGTCCTTTAACTTTTATTTTGGTATGCGAGAACTACACATATGAATAGTATAGGGGGATGTTAGTCTTTGATAGCACAAACAAATTCAAAGGGACTTGTGGCAAGTCTAATAACATCATAACAATCACATTCAGCAAACCTCGGTACAGAACTCAATAATTTATAAAGCATAATATTAAATTAATGAAATTTCCCTAAAAGCTTAGACCTAACTCCAATTCTAAGTGATTAGTCAGTTTTAATTTTTCAAATTAATTTGGTGCAGATTCTAAAAATAGGGCATCTAATGGGACATTAAATGATACCCCGCCACGATATTCATCAATAGTTACATATAATTGTATATATACTATACTTCCACTATATACATGTACCAGTATATAGAGACAGAAAGAAATGAGTTATCTTTCTTAGGCCAGAAAATTTCATTATTGTCAAATTTTGAAAATTTTTAAAGTGGCAAAACTTCAATAATATTTTTCAGATCGTCCTGAAAATTGAACTTGACCTGTATTTTATTGTACTGAACAGGTGTGCAAAATATCATTCAAATCCCTTGAGGCATTTTCAAGTTATCATCTGGAAACCTTCAGGGGACGGACGGACAGACAGACACCGAACGAAAACGGAGGGTATAACATAATACCTCGCCACTTCGTGTGGTGGGGTATAAAAAATATGTAAAGATTTGTTTGTTTCTTGCTACTTTCAGCTATATTATGGTATCATGGTTGAGAAAGCCAAAACCATCAACCTTCCGTAGGAAACTAGCAATTAAGACTGGAGCCCAGTACACCATGCCAGAAGGGAGACTTGGACATGCAACTTCAGTGTTGTCAGGCATATAATCAATCGTAAACTAAATACCTTTACCACTAGAGGCCCGAAAAATATGTAAAGAACATATGCTATAAACTGAGTACTATTTCCTTACAAGTCCTGGTAGGGTAGGTAGAGACGACTAACTACCTTAACCACTAGAGGCCCGAAAAATATGTAAAGAACATATGCTATAAACTGAGTACTATATTTCCTTACAAGTCCTGGTGGGGTAGGTAGAGACTTTTTATTTTTGGAACATACTAGTATGTTGCGTGTCAGTAATAGTCATGAACCCTATTCCATAGAGAAAAACCATTAAAAAAATGTATATTTGTTGTGGTGGGTCTACATTTAAAACTCCTACGTTCTCTTCCTCACCCATTTTTAGTGGACTTGCCCTACATAAACACATTATGTTTGTTTAATTACCTGATGCTCTGCAGCCCTTACAAATCCTGAATTGGCTGAAACAGTCACACATTTTAACTGGTCCCCTGTTCCAAATATTACCTAAAAAAGAATAAACAAAAACAAATTCTCAGATGGTTTTTTTCTGTAAAACAACTACATGTAATCAATAAATTTTATATCAAAAATCGTACAAAGTAATTGAAAAAAATACATCTGCATATATTGGAGCTTATCAGTACTTTGGACCCGGGCTAAACCAGACATTGCTCAATTACAAAAATTGCATCTGACTTGTATCTTGTAGTCAACATGCTTACTAGTTACCTCACAGGTTCAGCACTTCAGTCTGGGAAATTCTGGCATCCTTCGCTGATAAAACTTCTGTCTGGTTACAATTTAGGTAAAGTTTGCAAAAAGTGAAGTTAATACATTGCCTGGATACCAATAATGAAAACAACAAGAAATAACTAACAGAGAATCCAAAAATTACATGTATATATCATCCATATTTCTAATGATTGTTAAAATTAAAGTACTGCCAACGAAAAATCATTTTCTATGTACGGAAAAAAACTCTATACATGTACTACAAATTTTCCATCACTGCTGCCATCTTTAGTCAAGGGATATTCACAAATAAGCAAAGGAGTCTTGCAGTTATGTCAACAGCAACAACAATGTTCAGGGTTCCCACAAAGATTTGCATTTAAAATTTCAAGGACTTTTCAAGGTCTTATTAATCATTTTCAAGGCCCTTTTGAATGGTGCAACATCATCAGTTTTAATAACTAAAATGTATACAATTTTCGAAATACTGCATGCAAATTATCTTGACCAATGGATAGTAAATGTGCAATGCGTATAAATACTCTGTTTAACAAGTTTCCAGTTTTTTTCTAGGATTTGACTTATTTTTATATAATTCCCAGATTTCCTGATTGGGAAAAGGATAAAATTAAATTCCCAGTCTTTTCCCGTGTTTAAAGTGGTGTGCAAACCCCGCATGTTAAAATAAACTCGCAAGAAAAGACAAGACAAGAAACTTTATTTAAAAGTCAGTTCCCGTTATAAACAGAGCATGTATGTCATAATGGTGACAGTGAACAGAAAATACTTGTAAACACTAAAACGTAAAAAAAGAATGGTTAAAGTTAAATGTTTGTTTGTTTAAATGGTGTTTTAATGCCACTTTCAGCAATTTTTCAGCTATTTCATGGCATCCAGTTTTTATTGGGGAGGAAGCCAGAGTACCTGAAGAGAACCCCCAACCTTGGAGTCGAGTACACCCTGCCTGCAGTGAGAATTGAACCCGCAATCTCAGTGCTGACAGACCACATGATCAATAGTAGACGAACTACCTTGACCACTCGGCCACAGAGGCCCCCAAAGTTAAATGTAAAAAAATCACAAAAGTCTGAAATGGCCAGGTTGCAAAGCAAGTGCCTTAATAAATAGGGAATAATTTACAATTTGTTAGAAGAAGGTTTTAGGTTTGTGAAAAAAAATGTCGGAGGAGTTAATTACGAAATTAGGTGTCATCTTCTGCAAATGTTCTGAAAAATGACTTAATTCCCAAGTATGGCAAGGAAAAAGATCCTTGAACAAATGATAGCAGGTGCACAACTTCAATACATGTGCACTCTTTCTATTTAGTTGATTGCACAAAATAGATAACCTTTTTCCCCACCCGGTCACACACCTGACAACCATAATATAACCAGGGTTTGCACTTTTATTGCTTTTAAATGTTTGCAACCCGTCCAAAAAGTGAAAACAATTGCAGTAATCAATGGTTGAAAATTGCCCCCTTTGATTTGCCTGGAAAAAACATTAGTGCCAACTATCTCCTATACATATATATGTACCTTAGACCTGTCTCTTATTTTACCCGTCTGTGGTAGAGTTTGAGATCTCAGCGAAGGCTGGTCTGGGACAACTTTGCATTTTTCCAACAATTCTTTGGCTCTTTTCTTCTCGTTATCTCCCCCTAGTGTGTCTAAAATTGTTTGAAAATCTTCCACAGCTGTCCTACAGACAAACCACTCTTTATCTGAAGATAAAAAAATGACAGGAATTAGATGCAATAATAATAGTGTGCATAAAAATTTCTGGTAGTAGCAAATACACTCCATCACAAAAAAGAACAAGCCTTTAATGTGTTTGAATCAAAGTGTCATATATATTTTTGCGATTTTGTGCATATTTCAGACCCTTTTATCTAACCCAACACTTTCTTTTAAAGCACATATACATCCTAGGTGAAACATTTTACTATGATAAGATACATTCCTTTTAAATGAACACTTGTGTGTTTATTTGCATGGTGGGTGATTCTCTACATGTATTTCCATCCTCCTCCTCCAATAAAGTTACTGTTACATTACAGCCCACAAAACTATATGAAAGAACTTTGATCCATGTAAAGGAACACTTCTTAATTAAATATTTTGTTTCACAGAATTCTAGAATAGATTTTTTTGGTTTGTTTTAATGTTTAACAAGGCGTTCTGCAATTTGTCAGCTATTTCATGGGGGAGGAAGCTGGAGTACCTGGAGAAAACTGGCCCGACCTGCCAAATGAAAACTAGAATGGACAGAGAATTTATTATACAATATAATTATCATGAAAATGTATTTAAGAAGCACTGTACCATGCCAGTACATGTATTCAAAAGTCAACAATCAGTAAAAAAATTCAGTGCCGCCCACGTGTAAATAAAAACAAAGAAAACTAGGAATAACGTCCATTCAAAATTGAGAGCGGGACCATATGCATTTAAACAAGGTCATTATTTCCTACACCTGCATCTGTTTTTAAGTCTTCTCATTTTAAAGCCAAGAAAATTACAATCATTATCGCATGTTTTTTACAATTTATATGGGAAAATATAATTACTAGCCATAATTCTTATATAATTTGCATATTTAGAAATATGTTTATTTAATTGGTTAAGATTATGCTTGGTAAAGGTTATCAATGGAATTTTTTTTTTGGATGAAAAAAGGTGACTAAATTTAGTTTTTGATAAATGAATGATATTGACCTACTTTTAGTGTAACCGGAGTGTAAACAAAGATGGTGGCATGCAATATCTACGGCATTCAAATTAACCATTTGTTACTTTTCTTGTGATCGTTAAACAAAATGTTTCAGTTGAATGTTAATTTTTAAAAAAATCACAAGATGGTTTAAGGAATTACATTGCGTACGAAAAATCAACAAAATATTCATAAGTTAATTCCACTTCCAAAATACACAAGAAACATGGGATAGAGATTACCTTAGGCAAATTAATTTTGTAATGCAATTTTTAAGAATTATAAGGATTAAACACTGTTTTCAATGGATTAATTGGGGGGTATATCAACAAGACCAACTCACTCACACATATATACTATATACTATAAAATTCCTTCAGACTTTTATTTGTTTGTGAGTGAGTTGGTCTTGTTGATATACCCATAATTACATCATGTACATTGAAAGCGATGTTACTCAATCCTATAATGAACTTTTACATTCTTTCTCATTATAATGAATTACACAACAGCGTGGTTTTAGACAGTTTGAATTACAGGTATATATTTTCATAGCACTGCATATAGTACCTTTCAGATATTTTTCTAGTTCTGGCAGGACAGGACACTCTCTTTCTTCTTTTGCCTGCAAGGAAAGGATTTTCTCCCGAAAAACATAATTACATCCTCCATGTGTTATACTAGAGACTAACGTGATCATGGTTGTAATGTCAAGGTTGACTTTACTGACATCTACGATGAAGTCAGGTGTCACCTTGTTAATTTCATCTACACCTATATCAGGAAAGGAATAAACTGGGGCATTCCCTAATATGGTCAGAAACATCTCCTCTCGTTTCATTTCTAAATGTTTTGATTCTATATTATCAGGTGCCATTAAATGCTTTACATTGCTGCGTTGAACTTTAGTTTCTACGAAATTCTTGTCTTCTTTTTCAGTTGAATCACCAGAATGTTTAAAGCTGCAATCTACCTGGTTATCACAAAATTCATGGTGTTTTTCCTGTTTTAATTCATTGTTGTTGAAAAGCTTGGAATTGTCAGTTTCAAATGTATCACCTGATATGTTGATTTCTTGAAAATGTTTTAAATCATCAATTTCATTTTCATTATCATCACCAAATAAACCAACATATTCCAAATGTTTTGTGTTGTCAATCTTTCCCTTTCTACTGAATGACATAAATTCACTAGCACTTGGTATGTGAAAATCAGAAATATTTTCAACGCCTTCATCACTGTAATCCTGAACTTCCTCTAAATCTTCATTTTGGATTTCTTCATCTGAAATATTTTCAGGATTATTCACTTGATTCTGAACTTCTATAGAAACTGGTATTCGGTTTCCCCAAACTTTAACACCAATGGCTTCCAATGCTGCAGCCATCGGCTCCGTAACCTCATTGTAGAAGGCGTAGTGTATTTGTGGTACAAAGAAATTGATTGGATGTTCAGCAGCACATTTTACATAATCTTTTGCCTGGCGAACAATATCCCGGTCACCATACTGACCTTTTCCTACAAAAAAATTAAAGTATAGTATGAATTTTGGTCTATATTACTGTGAGAGTTTAAGTTTATGATATCATCATTATTTAAATAGTTGGTAAATTTACAATGCAATGTCTGTCGTAGTTATACATTTTATTGATATAGTATTTAGGTAACCAGTTCAATTGTCATCTAGAGGAAACCAGTATATCAGGAAAGAATTGTAGTAAATTGACACATGTTAAACATAAAGTTTTTTCATTCAAGCAATTCTAAACCAGGTCACAATGATATTGCTGAAAAATTGCTGAAAATGGTGTTAAACATCAAAAAACAAACAAACATTCAAGCGATAAATCATAGTGAACTTTACAAGGAGACAAGACAGACCAGATATTCTGATTCATTCACCAGACTACATTTTAAGGAAAATGTTTAATAATGAGATCATAAAAGATCTTTTTGTAATTAACAAATCAAACATTCTGATTGGATGTTGCACATTAAACAAAAGAGAGTCTATAAGTGATCTTCCACTCAAGTAAGATAACTCTTGCATTCCTTAAACATATGTTAGGATCTATACTTTTTACTCTACTCTTTAGTTATACCATGCTTTGATTGGCTGTTATCATCAATAAACGATAAATTTATGCAACGATTGTCCGAATTTGCACAGTAAGCTATGATGTCATTTATGTAGTGATTTCGTTTATACACTGTTATACTGGACTGGCCATTTTACTGCTGTCAGTGATGGAAGAAAAAAAATAGTTCTGTTATTTAAAGAACCATTTTTCTGCAACGGTTTTGGTGCAACATTTGGTTTATTGCTTTTAAATTTTTCTAACATTACCTAGAAAAAGGAATAATGGTGTTTTGTCTGACTCAGGCGATCTGGAGAGTTAAGGGGAAATATTTTGAATCTTCTCCAGAAAAACAGCAAAAATTAAAAATAAAATAAATTACATAATAATTTAAAGTAGAAGGATGACAAAATACAGCCGTGGCACCCTATGAGTGCATCTATCTATGCAATGTATTATTTAATTACACATGGCAGATAAGTAATTTTAAATTAGAACTGACAAGCATATACAAGTTAAAACTAGTTAAAACACATACACTGGATAGCTAACAATACAGAATACTTGACAAATAGAAACAATGCAATTTTAAAGTGGTAGTTTTATAAAAAACCATGATGACCATATACATGTAATAATGGTGATTCATGGTTATGAAAAAAACAACACATGAGCCTGATATACAATTAAGAATTCCACCTAAATCAGATGACAAAAAAATCAACAAATTTAGTAAATTTTCTAGGTCTTGAATGAAACTGTAATGTTCTTGAATCATCTTAGTTTCTGCTGGAGTTGTCTAGTTATCTCCCTTTATTAGCAGTCTATTATGTATTTTTCTCAAACTCAACATTCAAATTAGGAAAAATTGTCATTTGTATGCATTCTAATCAATTTTTTGAAACATTTACATGTACCAAGTTCAAATATGCATGGTTCTTCCTCTACCAATGAGTACTTGCTCAAACATGTATAAGGGAAATAATTTCAACAAAAGAAAAACCCATCAAAAAGGACCTCACCATTAGTACATCAGTTTCATAACAAACAGACTGACTGATTGTTGTCTGAAGTCTAGATAATATCTCAACTAAATTAGAGGATTTAATGTCAATTTAAGTAAATTTTTAGGTATCATGGTGTCAAGTTTTTTATTGTTGAGAGGCCATGTAAATGGTAAGAACCCTATACCATCTGGTGTATTAGGCTTAGAGTCTAGCACACCTTGCCCAAGGTCAATCTGGAACTTAAAACCTCAGTCTTTACACATTGTTGCTGATTAGTTGATAGCTGACTACCTAGACACGATTCGAACTGGACAGGACTAATGGCCGACAAACTAGACAGCTCTGCCACTAATGCCCCTGACATGATCAGAACTGGACAGGACTAATGGCCGACTAACCAGACAGCTCATCCACTAATGCCCATGACATGATTAGAACTGGACAGGACTAATTGCCGACTACCTAGATGGCTTAGCCACTAATGCCCGGCGCCCTGACATGATCAGAACTGGAGAGGACTAATGGCCGACTACCTAGACGGCTCAACCACCAATGCCCCTGACATGATCAGAACTGGACAGGACTAATGGCCGACTAACTAGAAAGCTTGTCCACCAATGCCCCTGACATGGTCAGAACTGGACAGGACTAATGCCAGACTACCTAGACAGCTCGGCCAACAATGCCCCTGACATGATCAGAACTGGACAGGAGTAATGGCCAACTACCTAGACGGCTCTGCCCCTAATGCCCCTGACATGGTCAGAACTAGACAGGACAAATGGCCAACTTCCTAAACGTCTCGGCCTCCAATGCCCCTGACATGATCAGAACTGGACAGGAGTAATGGCACACTAACTAGACAGGTTGCCACTAATGCCCCTGACATGATCAGAACTGGACAGGAGTAATGGCACACTAACTAGACAGGTTGCCACTAATGCCCCTGACATGATCAGAACTGGACAGGACATTTGGCCGACTACCTAGATGGCTTGGCCGCTAATGCCCCTGACATGGTCAGAACTGGACAGGACTAACGGCCAACTACCTAGACGTCTCGGCCGCCAATGCCCCTGACATGATCAGAACTGGACAGGAGTAATGGCAGACTACCTAGACGTCTCGGCCGCTAATGCCCCTGACATGGTCAGAACTGGACAGGACTAATGGCCAACTACCTAGACGTCTCGGCCGCCAATGCCCCTGACATGATCAGAACTGGACAGGAGTAATGGCAGACTAACTAGACAGGTTGGCCACTAATGCCACTGACATGATCAGAACTGGACAGGAGTAATGGCAGACTAACTAGACAGGTTGGCCACCAATGCCCCTGACATGATCAGAACTGGACAGGACTAATGGCCAACTACCTAGACGTCTCGGCCGCCAATGCCCCTGACATGATCAGAACTGGACAGGATTAATGGCATACTAATTAGACAGGTTGGCCACTAATGCCCATGACATAATCAGAACTGGACAGGACTAATTGGCGACTAACTAGACAGGTTGGCCACTAATGCCCATGACATGATCTGAACTTGACAGGACTAATGGCTGACTATCTAGACAGCTTGGCCACTAATGCCCCTGACATGGTCAGAACTGGACAGGACTAATGCCCGACTACCTAGTAATAGTTGGTTCTGCAACTAATGCCCTAACATGGTCAGATCTGGACATTACAAGATTCTTAAGTTAAAGAAATAGGATTTTAGATCTTCGAGAAAAACATGCAAGGACATTGTTCTGAACTGAGTTCAAAGGGTCACAGTTATGAAAAAAATTAATGGACTAGCAAAATTTTATCTATTGTGTCATTGTTTCAAATTGAAAAAAAGAATACAATAAGAGATTGTTAGCATGGACAGATTGTCTCTGTGAGGATGTAATAATTAAAGATCTATGATGGGCATTGTGCTGTATTCAATTTAATTGCAGACATATAAATTGTATATGATGGACGGTAGTATTAATAATGAAGATAAGACCTTTAACTAAACACCATATATCGCTTAAGAGAATTACAGAAATACAGACGAAAGTTTATTAATTAGGAAACAGAATACAGTACAAAACATTCCTGTCTAACATGGCAGAACATTTCTAATCAAATACAGACATTAATCTTTAAACATTATATAAGACTCTATCATGGGCTGCTAGTTGTAACATTGATAGGTTATATTAATAAAAAGCAAAGTCAAATATCTATAAGCCAAACAAAAACCCAACGTGTTTCCATATATTCCTAATATCTAAGACTTAATTAATTAAATTTCCAGCTGGGTAGATAAATCCTGCAGCATTTCTAAAACAGTGCACATTTGTCTGGTATCACATTTGGAAGTAAAGAGACTTTTAAATCTTGTAGCATCACATTGTTTTCCTGTGGCAATTGTATTACAGTGCACAACAGTCTGGTATTGCATTTGCATGTAAATTAAGAGACATTTTCTTGTAGCATCACATTTTTTTTCGGCAGTCTGTTTTTTTCAAAACCAATGTAGGGTAAACCATATGTTACATTCATGGCTGGTCCCAACTAGAAATCTGTGAGCTACTGTTCACTCGGTTTACCCTGCTATTCACATCATTGAATTGACTAAGTCGGTAAACAGGAAGTCAATATGCGACTGACCTGAAACTGGTACATACTTGCAATATAGGACCACATAAAATTTCAATTGGTTGTGATAAGTAGGGGGTGAGAAAACTTTAATAAAAGTTATGTTGTGGACGGAAAGTCGGAAGGATGGAAGGACAGAAAAAGATTCAAGCGAGCGTATAATTAGACTTTAGTCTTGATGTTAATTGGCTAGATCATTGACACATTATTTTCTCCTGTATGTCAAGTGTTTTCACAGGGTACACTCACTCTCACCCTCAACACACCCATAATCTATATAACATATACTGCTACAATGTGCCTTAAAACATCAAACATTTATGTTTCTTTTGTCAGGAATGTATTGTCATATGTACAGATTTTGTGTCAACATTAGGCAACAGTTTTATTGATGGTATTTTTAGAAAACCCACCATATATTTTTAACTACAAGATACAGTTCAAATTTGAGTTGATTTCAGTTAAAATTAAGCAGTTACATGTATAGTCACATAACAACTGTAGTAGCACATTGTATCACTGTTCCCAGTGAGCACCATCAGGTCATGGTTCTTCGGAACTATTTTGGATCATGGCCATAAATACTACCGTTTTTTTGCGCTGAAGGTCAGGGGTTTCACCAGGTGTTCCACCTTCCTCCCCCACCGTTTTCCTAAATGATATTAGCTGAACAATTCTGAATGGGGCCTACAACCTCAAACAAAATATCTATATATATACATAACTTATGATAGTACGTACCTGCCCATATGAGGTGCAGAGCTTGGGCCTTTCTGGCAATGGCCTTGACCCAAACCAGGCCATCTTGAGCTACAACATCCACGACCATACTTTCTGACCTGTCTGTGGAGCTAAATGGACGGAGTATATGTTTGACTTTAGGCAAGTTGTGTACAGCATGGAGAATGGCTGCAAAATGGCTCAGATTGCTACTGTGAAGATGGTGTTCTTGAACTCTGATGTCACAGTCCTTGAACGTTTTTCTTCTTCTTTTCAGCTAAAATGGAAAACATATGTTTGGAATAACATTTGGCACATCTAGACCTAAACATTGTGCAAGTCTTCCTGGGAAGATGTATGCCTGTTGCCTTGAAATTTGATCCCTCCTGGCATGAAATGCAATAGAAGAAGAGATCCAGAAGTCATTAGTGGACAATGATAAAGAGGATTTGTAATAAGACAAGCTACCGGTGTAAATAAAACACTCTATAAATCACAACATTTTCAAAAAAAGATACCATTTTTGTCCAAATCAATAAGTTGTTACCACCAACCCACTTCTATGTTTAAAAGTGCATACGACCTGGTTGCTCTGGATCCGTTCTAGTTTATTGACATCAGTAGTTTTATGAAGATCCCAAATTATTGTGCCATACTCTATTACTAACAATGTGTATGGTATTTTTTGCAGTCTTGTCAGCATTGTCATTGATTCCTTGAAGAAACCAAAGCTTAAGTTTGCATTCCTTGAAGTGTTGTTGATGTGTGTGGACCATTTTAGGTCTTTAGATAAATATAGAACTAGGCATAGGTTGTCTTGTACTTGCTGTAGCACACTAATTGTCAAAAGTATAGTATTTGTGGCTTTTGTTTATATGCTAAGAATGTAGCATTTGCAAGGAAGCACATTAAACAATTTCTTTTCCATATTTCCAGGTTTCTGAGGTCTCTTGGAGGATATTATGGTCATTTTGAGTTTTGATGTTCCTGTGTAGAAGGCAGTCACATGTAAATAGTCCGACTTTAGACTGCACTGTATCTGGTCATTGATATGACAAAGGAAGAGAAGGGGGCCAATTAATGTTCCTTGTGATACACCCAAGTCACTGTTGCTTCATCTGATTTCTCACCATACTAAACTTGTTTTGCATTATGCATTGTAAAGGAGTCTGAAGAGAGATATGGTGTCAAATGATTTGGAAATATCCAGGACTGTTACCCGAGTAGCATGAATGGTGCCATATGGGGATTAGAAACTGATTACCATGAGGTAACTTATTCTTGAATAGGTTTTTTTTTTTAATTACTGGTAGTTTTCTGCATTTGTTTTTGCTGATTGTGGTTTTTTGCCTGTTACGTAACGTGATTAACATGTGATTTAGTTTTTTCTTTAAATCATGTCTTGTTATACTTCAGACTACTCTGTCATAAAGTCATCATATCCCGAAGCATGAAATGGTTTAAGAATGCATAACACACACATAAACATGCTGACGGCAAGAAATTAACTTTCTATTAATTCAGAAACAGGAATTCACAAAGAATTTATTTCCAATTGACAACAAAGCAATTAATTTTACTTTTTATGCTTCATTGACTGTAATACATCGACAAGATTAAATGTATTATTCATAGGTGACAATTTCCTGTGGCACAGCGATTCACAGCAATTTGAATGGAACCATCAACATGAATTAATTAAAAGGTAACAGTCAGATAGAAAGTTAATTTAAATATATCAGCATTGTATAACCCCCAGGGTCAGTGTACATGGCCCAAGCTTGAAGCTAAATCTATTCAGCATAATCTGGCTATAAAACTCTTGTAGGAGATTTACAGATAATGGGGAAATAAAAGATAACCTATGACATCAATATTATATTAAGTAAACAGTTCCGAACTTTGTTAAGAGTAAAATCTGAAGCATTATAACAGAATAAACATTCAGAAAGTATTGATCAGGCAATACTGTCCCCTACTGGAGAATATTATTTGGTCCAATTCGGCACATACAACATAATAAATTCAACAGATTCAAAAGTCTTCGAAGCTGTTATTTGTTTATGAAATTTTCTTCCAAGTCAAAAGACCACATTACATCATCAGAACTCGTTGGACCGCAACTTTCAAACTTGTTCTGAAACTAACATACCATATAGTTGCCTCCCATACCAAATATATAAAGCTTAATATCTGCAACCGTTTAATACAAAAGTCCAAAAAACGAGTGTGTAATGAATGGACTGATGGATTGTTTGTTTGGTTGAATGGTGTTTTAACACCGCTTTCAGCTATATCGTGGCATCCAGTTTGTATTGGGGGAGGAAGCCAGAGTACCCAGAGAGAACCCCCGACCTGCGGTAGGAAAACTGGCAATCCTTGTCAATTAAGATTGGAGTCGCATACACTGTTCCTGCAGTGAGAATCAAACCTGCAATCTCAGTGATATAGCTGAAAAATTCCTGAAAATGGCATTAAACTTCATTCAAACAAACAAAACCAAAGAAACTTCAAGTGAATAACTAATTTAAAACGTTGGCATGACATGAAATTTAATTCCATTTTATTAGCGTGACAAATCTTTAAAATGACCTTTAAATAATGTTATTTACAAAAGATTAGTTTTAAGATTACACGCTTAACATAAGCCTTGACAGCTATAATCAGCATGAAGCAGAACTTTAACTTGTATAACAAAACTCATTTGATATTTGGGGTTTTTAAAACAAGGAAGAAACATTTGAAATTCTCAAGAGGAATTAGTATAGACTTAAGAAAAATGAGTTCGTTGAATGCTTGAAGATGTCGTATTACATTTAAATTTGCTTCGTTTATTCCCATGAGCGACAAATAAATTAAGTGGAATCGGGAAATGGTTATATCATCCATGTCAGAAATCAGAAAAACGGCATTCGTTAATCAATAAATTGTATTTAAGGAATACTTCAAATTTCTGAACAGGTTATACGATATAATATGGTTTGGGTCTCTTGGTGTTATAAAACAGACCCAAACCATATTATTTCATATAACCTGTTCAGAAATTTGAAATATTCTTTATAATTTAATTTTAGCTATAAATCATGCCAATTTTAATGTTAAAAAGAGCAATGGTGTTATAGAACTATTTGAATTTTAAGGGCATGAGAATAGTGCACGTGACCAACGCAAGTTATGTGGTATAATATGGGTTTCTACATTTGAATTGGCCAATCAAATTTCAAAAAAAAGCAAATTAAATTATTGAAGTTTGCTTGAATTTGCCTTAATGTTACACAGGAGATACTGACGCAGAGACCAATTCATTTACCTTTGTTAGACATCAGGTAATGACACAGTTAACAATCTTAACACTGTGTTTTGGTATTTGCCTTTATTACACAAGAGATACAGAGGCAGAGACCAATTCTTAACACTCTGTTTTTGGTATTTGCCTTTGTTTCAGAGAAGATACTGACTCAGAGACCAATTCTTAACACTGTGATGTTGGTATTTGCATTTGTTGCACAAGAGATACTGAGGCAGAGACCAATTCTAAACACTGCGTTTTTTGTATTTGCCTTAGAGACCATTTCGATATTTACCTTAGTCTTACACAGGAGTTACTGACACAGAAATCAATTCTTAACACTTTGCATGTGAAATAAGTGTGTATGGAATATTTAGTCAGTATATTCATGAGGACATAACTAAAGCATTGCAATTATTCTCCTAATATCTTGACAAACAGCACAACCTGTTATATACTTCCAAAATTTATTTCACTGAGAAATTCAATTTAAAAAACCTCAAAAATAGTTTCAAAATAAAATAGTTTACAAAAATGGAAGAATATATTTATAACCACTTATATATCTACAAGTGTGGACACGAAAAATTTCTCGCCTGCATTCTGCATCAGTAAGGAAAAAAATTATGTCATAGGCATTACGTAAATAGCATTAAATTGTTATCATTTAAAATATACAATGCATGGTTACAGAAAAACAGACCTAATCCAAAAACTTCAATGTAGTCACTGGACCGTGAAATTGAGGTCATGGTAACCTGACACCTACCAGACAATCATGTACTAATCATTAGCAACCTATATACCAAATACTGTCATCCTACCATGCATGGTTACAGAGGAACCTCCCCAAATCTAAAAACTTTAAAAGAGTAGCCGGACCTTCAAATATAGGTCAAGGTCAGGTGACACCTGACTGACAGTCATGTACTCTCCAGCAACAAACCTGTATATCAAATATTGTCATCCTATCATGCGTGGTTACAGAGGAACTGCCGTAATCTAACAAATATAACGTAGTCGCTGGACCATGAAATTGAGGTTAAGGTCAGGTGACAGGTGACTGACTGGTAAGTACTCATTATAAGCTACCACTGGATCAAATTTGATGGACCTAGGCCTTAGACTTGCAAAAATATCAAGCACGACGTCCAAGAGTTGATGCCGCCGCTGCCGGATTCCCATATATGTCTCGCCTTTAGCGACTATCGTCGCAGGAGAGACAAAAACTATAATAAAACAAATTCAATGACACTCTACAAAAAATAAATATTTTATAAATTGTGGACCTCAATTCCAGGGAGTAAAGAACTGAATTTATTTCGCATGTGATTTACCGTAATTTATTTCACTGGGAAAGTAACATAACAAACATGAAACTAGATACCCTAAGGATAATAGTGGCAAAGTTTAAAAAATATTTGCAAAGTGGTTTCAGATATGATTTTTGAAAAAGTTTACGACGGACAGAGTGATGACTAAGTTGAAATGGACCAGATAAGCTAAAACCAATCAAAAAGAAAATACGATTCTTGCATAAAAACGATTAGCATAAGGGAATTCTGGTAGCTGTGTGTCATCAGGAATATTTTGTAATAAAAATATTTTTTATAACCTGCCTTTAATATTAGTACATGATAATACACCTGTGAATGTTTTTTCCTACAGGGTACGGACCAGACTGCCGGTTACCAATCCAACCATTATTTAACCAGAGGGACGGTATTCGTTTAAACAAGAACACATGCAGCGATCAAAATGTATAGCGTCAATCTATTGCAGATAGACGACGCCGATAAAGACAGACCCATCCCACGTGACCCATCCATACTAACACATCGTACTGTAATTATAAGTTAGACGTAACACCATCAAAATTTCAACATTTTGCAATCATATTGCGCGTCTATGTTCATAGGCATTAAATTGTTAATTAATTTGACGGACGAACGAACAGACGGACAAAGAGAAGTTCCTCTAAATTC
This sequence comes from Limnoperna fortunei, assembly GCA_944474755.1. Classification (NCBI taxonomy): domain Eukaryota; kingdom Metazoa; phylum Mollusca; class Bivalvia; order Mytilida; family Modiolidae; genus Limnoperna; species Limnoperna fortunei. Next base: position 34,934,317 of record OX104119.1, read on the forward strand.
TACCATAACGATTCTGACTAAGTTAGTTTTGAGTTACAGCTCAGTTATCTAATGTGTTTTCGTTTTTTATTTTTTATTTCAATCAAAAATCTATTTTTGTCTAGACTTTCACACTTGGTGCGGAGGCATTACGTTGATAACACCTATATGTGTCGACAGGAGTGATTGGGCAGCAATAAACAATCTATCTGGTGTCTTATATTCTCCGTGCTTTTCGGTTCCTATTTGTCATTGCGTCTTAACCTAATTGTAGAAAGTCCACTAAAGAATAAATTCAAGACTAACTGAAGATTGTTTACCCGTCTGACGAATTGACATTATTTAATGGGTCCTTCAAGCACAAAATGTCGAGGAATGTAAGCCGTCAGAAATCAATTTTATTCCTTAGTCTTATTTGTTAAAAATACGAGAGAAGAATAATGAATTTGACCTTAAGAATCCGCATTGCCATCAATTTATTTTCAGATTTCCTGTGGGCAATCTAATTAAAATAAAAGCTTTCACTTCCTGTTCTGTTTTTCGTAATTTATAGGTCATCTCTGATTGACCTTTTGATATTCAATGACAAATTTTGGCATCCCCAAAACAGTAACCGTAATCGGTTTATCGATCACAATAGAACAATGGCTTACATTAGAACTTTTAAAAGTTAAATTTTTTTTTACTTTAGAGAGTTTTGGTCTAAAAAACAACACAAGAAGCCGGCATGAAATGAATTTTTTCGTCATGCACTGACGTCTCCTTGTATTTTTCATATTTCTTGTTCGTATCTTGCATCTTCTTCGTATCACATCGTTACCAATTGTATACGAAATTGTCCAAGTCGCGCGGGAAATAGACGAATAAATACCATCATGAGAGAATACCAAATATCGTAAGAAATGAGGAACGGGGTACTAGGAGACTTTATTCTGCATTGAATAATAAAGCAAAAATGTATTCGACAACCTTTAATGTACAACAAATGTAATGATTGCAGAATAAATGTACAACATTCGTTAGAAAATATAAATTTTTTTTGCACGAGCCTAAGAAATAGGTAGAATTATTAGGCTCTGTACAAATACAAGTACAGCTTAACTTTATTCCTGACAATATACGAAATTTATCCTGCAACTCTAAAGTAGAATTTATACTAATATAAAACATGAAAAAGTGCACTCTTAGCCGATTACTGACTTGAAATTTTCGGCGCGTATTCTTGTGACAGCCTTACATCAAAATTAACTATCGTAAACCAGAAGAGAATACTAAATATCGTAAGAAGTGATGACATGGGTACCAGTAGACTTATTTATTCTGCTACCTAGATGTAATAATTGCAGGATTCGTCGTCATAGTAAAAGTAATGTCGGCAATCATAAAATAGACATTTATTACCAAGTAGACACGTCAATATACCAAAAGACGACATCATACTGATATTTATGCTATTAATGTCATTAACAAATTAACATTATTTTCCCTAAATAAAAAGTCACGTCATTATACAGACGTACTGACGTCGCACTGACTATAATGTCGTCAACAAATTGACATATGATAAGTCAATAATAAATGTCACTTTGATAAGCAGTGATAATGTTTGGTATTTCTCGCACAAACATGGAGGGACTGCCCGCATCTAACAGAAGCCTGAACTTATTTCTCTTCCCCGGTATTCATTCTGTGGGTCATGACACATGCGTAATGCCGGCGTGAATATCGTGAACATATAGAAAAGATACTGAGGTACTTGCATCATGTTACCATTACAATCCGTTAATCGAAACATCTTAGACACTTCAGACAAAAACGCACATCTCAGATGAATCAAAGCAAAAAGAATAATTACCTTATCATTATAGTAATAGGCGCTAATTAAAATTCTATCAAAATCTAATAAGATAACGAAATCGTGCTTTTAATTACAATATTAAGGCTATAAAATAATTATATTGCCTTTATATGACACTGATTCCAATATACAATATTTGCAGATGGCAACAACAGACTGTAAACGACAGAAAAAACAACGTCTTATATATAATATTGACAATAAACGAACATTAACGAAACAAATTGACTTTAAATGGATATTTTATGATATTTTATAGTTAATGAAATATTTTATTAAAAAGAGTACATTGTCCTCAATTGTACTTTAATATACTTGTATATTTAATATCATTATAAAATATGTAAAAGCATCGGACAAAAAAATATAAGAATTAGATGAAAAAAATCGTATACGGTCAATGCTGTTTGTGATTTGTCTTTTGGAAATAAATATAATCGAAGATATAAAAGGTAAGCCAATTTACTACGTCAGACATGCGTCTCGTCTAATCAAGGCTAACTTCATGTCGGAGTTTCATTAGAATAGCGTTCATATTCATACTGAAACATATTTTTACCATGAAAAAATAGCGTTGTGGTATGTGATCCGCATATGGCCATTGCTGGAATTGTTCAATGCTGATGTATTTAAATAGGCGGGGTTTGAATAGATCGCTTGAGCGCTTTTTGCTAATTTATAATAATTGACAGGTGTCATACGTTTCGTACGAGATTTATATTTACTGTTATAGCAAATTATTTCTTGAATTTATATGAATATTATCTTCCCAATGCCTATTAGACATAGTTATATTTAAAAACACAACACAAAAAATAACATGGTATAATAAGCATAGGTCAAAACAAACAAATATGGGAAAGCCACGCAATAAGGCGATGAAAAGCTTTCCTAATTTTCTCATCCTTTCCAAATAATTAAGACGCTGAAACCTTTTTTTGCCGGTTTCTAGGACTTAGTTCCCTTGTGTTATGTATTTTTTTTATAACCATTATAACCAATCATACTTTTTTTTAAATTGTACCAAATCAATCTGAATCCAATAATAAAACAAAATGGAACCCCCAACTTACCCTTGTAGAATTTCAGAATGTCACATGACTCAAATCATACAGTACATATATAATTGATGACCTGCACCAATAACTTAATGTATTTACAATATAATGCTTATCTGGTCCATTGTACTTTAACACAAAATAAATAATTTGACTGGCAACACAAGAAGACAATAATGGAACATAATTGTACAATGTTTTACGTGATTTGTAACTGCAATTAATCATCTGTAGTCACAACATAAGGACACAATTAATAAGCATGGACAGAAAACCACGAATAGAAGCCAAACATGTTGATATCAAATTAGATTTGCATAATAGTACTGTAAGAGTTCGTTTTGATGCAATACACCGAAATACATGCTGCACATACATGAGTTTATTGTTTGTTTGTTTGTTTGATGATGTTTTAACGCCACTTTCAGCAATTTTTCAGCTATATCATGGCGTCCAGTTTTTATTGGGGGAGGAAGCCGGAGTACCCGGAGAAAACCCCCGACTTGCGGTAGGAAAACTGGCAATCCTTGTCAATTAAGATTGGAGTCGAGTACACCCTGCCTGCAGTGACATACATGAGTTTAATACAAGATACAAAGATTTGAACAGTCAATTGCTTGTATGGTGTTTACCGCCACTTTCAGCAATTTTTCAGGTAGGAAAACTGCAACCTCAGTGTTGACAGACAACTGCTCAATAATAGACGAACTACCTTAGCCACTCTGCATCCGTGCCCCCCCCCCCCCCCCGAACAATTAATAGCTAACTCTGGTTAACAATACATCACATCCATGGCAAATGTTTTAAAATATCACGTTGTGTCTTGCTATAGATTATTCAACAAATTTCCCGAATTTCCTGAATGACATTAAAACAGTTAAGCAATGGTAAGATCCTCACATTGCAAGCGAGAGATCTTTCAAAAACCCACACAGAAAGTTCACCTAGATAAAACCAGAGGCTCTTAAGAAACTGTATCGCTCACCTAATTTTATAGGCAATAAAGATGTCATTTCCCTGATGTTAAACTAAGTCCTGTAATGTTCAATACACTGTAATAAAGAGGACCATCCAGACAATATTGCTAGAAAGTTTTGTTTCCATTGGTTAACTGGTTTTATAGAGAAGATTTTTTTTAATTTGCCCATTGGGTCCTATGTTAAACTAAGTCCTGCGGAGGTGGCCATTCTGAATTTCCAAACGGCAATAAAAAAGCATAAACTTTAAAGAAGACTATCCAAACAATATTGTCAGTAAGTTTTGTTTCCATTGGTTAGTCAGTTTCAGGGAAGAAACCTTTTATAACTTTTTCCCATAGGGTCCACAGTTAATCTATTTAATGCTGTGGAGGCCATTTTGATTTTCCGATTGGCATAAAAAACACAAACTTTATAAAGGACCATCTAACAAAATATTGGTAGTAAGTTTTGTTTCCACTGGTTAATCGGTTTCAGAGAAGAAGCCTTTTTTTAAACTTTTTTCCCTTAGGGTCCTATGTTAAACCAAGTCCTGCGGTGGCGGCCATTTTGAATTTCCGATTGGGATAATAAACATGAACTTTATAGAGGACCATCCAAACAATATTGCTAGAAAGTTTTGCTTCGATTGGTTAACCGGTTTCAGAGAAGAAGCCTTTTTAACTTTTTCCCCATAGGGGCCTTTGTTAAACTAAGTCATGCAGTGGCGTCCATTGTGATTTTTCAATTGGCATAAAAACATAAACTTTATAAAGAACCATCCAAACAATATTGGTAGTAAGTTTTGATTCGATTGGTTAACCGGTTTCAGAGGAGAAGCCATTTTAAACTTTTTTCCCATGGGGTCCTATATTAAACTAAGTCTTGCGGTTGCGGCCATATTCGTTTTCCAAGTTGGTCCAAGTGGTTTCAGAGAAGATTAATATGTAAAAAGTTTACAGACGCCGACGACAACGACGACGACGCAAAGTGATAACAATAGCTCACATGACCCTTTGGGTCAGGTGAGCTAAAAAACCATGGACCAGCACTAAGTAGTGCTAAGTATACCCCTACTCTACCATTTTTAGGCTCGGTAAACAGGAAGTAGATAAATGACCTGAAAAGGGGAGGCACGGTACCATTCATCACGCTAAAGCTGTGCACCAACTTTGAAATCAATCCCTTTAGTAGAAGCCAAGAAATCTGTTACAAAAGTTTGCACCGGACGGAGAGACAAACGCCTGGACAAACAGACAGACAGACAGACAAGGTGATTGCAATATTGCCCCCTCTCTTACGTGTGGGGTAATAAGAAAAAAGGAAAACAGGAAGTTATGACCTTGAATTGAGTTATTGTCTTTGAATGCATGTTCAGTAAAGCTATAACTAGTACGAGAACAAGTTAACAGACAGAATATAGTTAAACACCGACAAATCAATGAGCTGGCATCCACCACTTAGAGACGCACTGGGCTCCTCTCTCGTCGAGCGATGCGAGTTGTCACCAGAGCTTTTAAGTTTGTTGTGGTGGAATAACACTTTGCATAAGATAAAGGTAAAATAATTTTGTAGAATATTGCAAATATTAGGTGATTTGTGCAAATTTATAAAGAAAGGAGCCCATACAACATCATGGTTACAATTAAATAGAATTAGTGTATACAAACTACATATAAATACACATGTAAACTAAAAATATAACTGAGAGTAATGCTCCCTAATTTATACCCCCTCCCAAATTTTAAAATTATTTGAATTCGGAAAAACTAGGAAATGTTGATTACACGTAAACAAAAAAGATACAGTCTTTTGCATATTTTATGACTTCCAAAGTTTGGAAAATTGGTAAAAAATCCTAGAACATTTGCGTAATAGCAGGTAGATAACTTTAATGCTTGTGCAATCTTTCTGTGAAGTTTAAGCGATCCGGGCTGAAAAATGTAGCAGCGTTGATTAAATTAAATAAGAACCCCATGTTATTCTATGCAAAGGAAACCCATAAAAATCATTCCAATCAAAATGTTAAATATATGATCCATCCAAAATGGCACTATGTGACACAGATTCTGTAAAGACCGTAAATTTTTATCATTCCGTGGTGCAGCTGATAAACGATGGGTTACCGCCGAATCTCAAAGAATGACAAAAAAATCCATGTCTTTCTATTGGAAAACCCAATGGTCATTCCCATCAAAAGGTTAAATATCGGATGCCTAATGAAAATATGTGACAGATTCTGTAAAAGTTTAATTTAACTTCATTCAGTGGTGTAGGTGGATTTGTGCATAAGATAGATACCCCTATTTGTCTATTGAAAACTCCAAAAATCATAAATGTTAAATATCAGGTCACAATGGCACTATCAGACAAAGATTCTGTGAATGTTTCATCGAATTCCAGTCAGTGGTGTAGGTAGAGATAAGATTAGAGATGGGTACCCCTCTTTAGACATGACAAAGTCCATGTTTTTCTACGAGAGACCCCAATTATTATTCAAATATGTATGTTAAATATCAGGTGCACAATGGCACAGTGATAGATTCTGTGATTTTCATCAAATTCCTTACAGTGGTGTAGCTAGAGTTGCGGACAAGAGATGGGTACCCAAAAGGTGTAACGGACCATAATACGGACGGACACTCCCAAAACTTTATTACCCCCCCCCCCGGGTTTTCAAGCTGAGGGAATAATAATGAAAGCATACGAGGACATTACAATGACAACATGATTCAATATTTTCAATATATTTCAGGGATTTTAATATAAAGCACGAACTGAAGTCGATTTCAGAAAAAGACAAGAAAGTAATAAGCTATTAAGATAAGTTTATTAGTGAAATTGAAGGCGTAAAATTAGATTGTATTAACTATTCCAGAGAACGTATGTGATATTTATAATGTAATCAAACACTGATCGGAAGGAAATTCATTTTCTAAAATGAATTTTTTGCTAGCAAAGAACAGACAAGTAGCCACATGATGAAACAGGTAACACGTGCGCAATTAAACATAATTCTCAAGACAAGAGCTATGACGTCGGAGAAAGCGGAAATAATAAAAATTTAAAGCATTGATTCTCAGTTTTTGTGGCAGCATCCTTTTTATTTGGTTTTAGGTGACAATAGTAAAAAGTAATGACGAAACCGACAAGGCAACAAACCTAGACATCTTCCTGTAAGTAAAAGTAAAACATGTTGGCCATGACATAATTAAAAAGGGAAAACATTGTATATTTTCCAGAAGCGATAAGTAAAAAAGCAAAAAAATAACATATAGTGATGCCAATTAAAGAAATGTAGTCTTCTCATTGATCTTCACCAATTAAAGAACACAGAAACAGCTGAGGTAAGCAGCAACGACAGATTAATTCTAAAAAATGATATTGGCAATACACGAATGTAAACGAAGCAAATTGATTTCGTGAACAATACACCTGATGTTTAAGGAACAGAATTAACCAATACATCGTTGTCGATGAAACATCTGCTGAAAATCATTAAAGCATCTAATATAAATTTTAAAATAAGATTCAAGTATATTACTTTATATGTTGCTAAATATTTATATTTAGGTCACACAGCTTTAGACTCGAATCAATTCAAATCGATCAAAATGGATTCGTTCAAGTCAAGCACATAATTATATAGAAATAATTTGCTTATTAAACTGAAATATGATATTATAAGAAATAACTTGCGTGACCTATGACCTATTCTTACGCCGTTAGTATTCAAATAGTTCCATGGCGTCATCGAAGTTTTTACCATAAAAATTGTTAAGATTTATGGTTAAAATTAAATTATAAGGAATATTACAAATTTCTGAACAGGTTATGCGATATAATATGGTTTTGGTCTGTTTACACCATTCATAAAACGCTTCGCGGTTTATTAGGCGTAAACAGACCCAACCCATATTATATCGTATAACCTGTTCAGAAATTTGAAGTATTCCTTAAATAATACACATTGTACGTCAGAAGATTTATTCGTCTGATACTTTTATGCAATTTGTACATCAGACGTCATAATGTATCCAGACAATTTACTGAAAATGAAAAGCGATATAATCATGTATAAGGCTTGGAATTACATATTTGTTATCGAAACAGATGCTTAAACTATCAATATTTAATAAATATTGATGATTAATTGAATTTGTCTATGTGTTACACAAACACTTCACGGAAATATTAACATGTTAAAGATGACAGCTAAACGATAGCCAATTTACGTCTATCTAGCTAGAATGTGTTTACAGTCACACAAACTATCTGTAATTAATTAAGATGGATATACATGTAGCAACATATGCCATGTTATTATTATTATTATTATTATTATTATTATTATTATTATTAAACACACACACGTAAACAATATTGTAATCTTGATCAAGTAAAGTCAACATATTGACTACAGGTATTTGCGAACAGTAAAAACACTACTTTATTAGACCTAACTGGTTTTCAGTTACATTGAAATAAGACAAAATTAAAAAAAATACCCAAGTCCTGCGTTTCGTCTAATCAAAACTTAAGGGACGCTCAATCCAAAATATTGGAAGGTCAATAAGTAGGACGTTGAGTGGGAGATTTTTGCAACAAATAAGTTGGAAGATAAAAAAAATATGTCAAATATGTTTTATTATGTTGTATCACCAACACACACAACATGCAGGACACGGTAAGCGTTATAGACTGTGTGTGTGTCTCATGTTACACATCAGCTATATTAACAATGGTGAATGCACATTGTGTGTAAAGTTGCGGGTGCTATTGTTTTCACAGTTTTCAGTGTTACTTGTATCGACGATATTTAGACTTTTTGTCAGAACATTATGGGAACAAAATATACTTTAAAAAATCGAACTGTTGGACTAAAATACTTCATGAAGATGCGCAATATTTTACAATTACCAGAAATCCTGTGATAAACAGAAGACCCTACTTTACATTTATTTGCACAAAAGATCCAATGGTATCAAGATATCAGTATTCTAAAATTTAAGGCTTTCCGCTTCAGGAGTGAAAAGTCTTCCTGTAATTTGTTTCTTAACATGGCTTTCCACTTTCCAAGTGGAAAGCTTTACTGTTTTTTGTCTGTAATTTTTATCATATAGCATTATAAATTTTGTGTCGTAATGATAGTGTACACCAAGTCACCCTGGCACAGTTTTTACGGAGTTATCCCCCTTTTTAATACAGAAAGTCTTAAGTGCAGATACACTTTGTAACCGTGAGAAATGTCGCAATAATTTTTTTTTGCAACACGGACAGTGTTGGCTTGCGACGCTTTGTTACATATCGCTTTCAGGAAATCTTCACCTTCTTTTACAATGTTCTGCAAAAGATTTTCATTTAAATTTCAAGAACTTTTAAAGAATTATCCAAAGTCTTTTAATCATTTTCCTGGTCCTGTTGAATGGCACGACATCCTCAGTTTCAATAATATTATTTCGCAATACTCAAGCGATTTCACAAAATAGATGTATCCTGATTCGAAGCTTATTTTACAATCATCTTGGCACTTTAAGCGTAACAATAAGACTGCAGAATTTTGTAATATAAATGGATAATTAAAGTTAACGTGCAATCTGGATCAATTCTCAATGTAAAACAATTACCAGCTTTTTTCAGGGTTTTCTGAAATTTACGTACTTTTTCCGACCGAGAAACGTAGAAACTAAATTCCCAGTCTTTTCCAGTTTTTAAAGGAAACCTGTTTAAAGGAGCTATTTCCCCTCTATTGCGAGTTGACAGTGGACCACTGTATCTCTTGAAACAGATGTGATAGAGGCTTGAAGTTTTCACTGTTGCTCATCATTAGCCTTAACCTTGAAAAGGTCGTAAGGTCAAAGGTCAAGGTCATAGTCTAATTTTTGACATTGGGTTGTGTGCAGATCTACTCCTTAACCATAGATACAAAACTGAAACCTTGACCAAAATGTAGACTTTGTAAAGATCTTGAATTGGCATATATTTTTATAGGTCGAATTTAATGCCGTTATAATCCGATGTTAGTTTTGTGATTTGTCGTATTTTAGCCCCATTTCCCGTAATGTAGCAAATAAACATTCTAACTTCGATCTATTTATACAAAATTCAAACATTATATATATCTATTTACGTTATTAAAACTTCAGACATTGCGAAACTAGCGGGAAAAAATCTTGATTGAAGAAATTTCTTTTTTCGTGTTTGATAAGCACCTGAAAAATGCTATGTTGATAATTTTTGCCGGATATTGATCCCAAGATGCAACACACAATTTTTCGGGGTTCTGCATGTTTTTCATGTTCATGTCATCATATGTTAACGTAATTAAACAGAGACACGAACGTCAATTAATACACAACACATATTAGTAACTATAACATCTATTGACATAGGATCTTCACTTTTAGTCATTATTGACCTCGACTTTAAAAGATGTCAGGGTCAATGTCCTCATGCTGATTTTCGAAATTATGTCGTATGGTCATATTCTAAACCATATAGAGCAGCAGAACTGAACCCTTGACCAAAATGTAGATCCCTTTAAGGTTTTCAAGTGTCATACATTTTGAATAACTCTATGAATCAATGCAAAAATTCTTGTAAATAGCAATATCCCAATAAATATATCAGATATTGACATAAGATATTCCCTGTTGTTCAATGTTAACCTTGGTGGTCAAGGTCATAATATAGATTTCAAGGTCCTATTGTTGCCTTGTTTTTATTTCCCATATAAATTAAGGGGTGCTTTAATAAAAAAATGCTTATTTTGTATTAGTAATTTATGCATAGATCAAAAGGTCAGTAGTAAAGTTCCTTTAAGTTCCTGAACGTCCTATTTAATGAACTTTTTTATTTGAAAAGTTATGTACACATTTTTTCTTTAATTTTTTTTAAATTTCTTAAGACAAATTACTAATGTTGTCTAGATGTTAAATTTCAGGGTCATTTTAGATGGGTGGTTTTTTTTTAAGACCCATATAATGGAAAGTCTATTACTATATTTTTTAGTAAACGATTTGTGTTTTATATTCGTCGTTTGGCCTCTCTAACATAAATTTGAAAACAATTTAATTTGTGGAAAGTGAACTGTACTCCCCATTGACATTTTTACATCTTAAGTGAAGAAATGGAGACATTAAATTTTCAGTAACTTTCTCTTATCTTGAACTCTAAATTACTATGCGACTCTTTTAAATTTACTTGACATTTCAGGTTTTTTTCCAATACTTGTAGATAAACACTTATCAATCTTTTACAAATAATGTGCTTTAATTAAGACTTAACAAACCGTCAACTTTAAAATCTTCAAACTATTTTATGCCAGTAACATATTGGTTAAATGTAAAATATATGTTAAACATCAATAAAAAAGTAATAAAATTCCTGCATGTAGGACTGGCATTTGTTAAGTATCCTTGAGTTCGTAAGATACATAGTAAATGAATTCTGCCATTAAATTAATGTACAAAAACATGACGGAAAGATGAAGACGTAAAGCACACTATATTCAATATTTTTGTAACAAGAACCTTCATGATATAATCACAAATGAAACAATTAATTAGCGAAAGCATACACTTGGGCAGTCCGGATTACAAGTTCACAGATACTTATTGGCATTCAATATGTGACGTCAAGAATATAGATTGAGCTGTCAGTCGTTCAATTATGGATAACATAGCTACAGTACTGATCGTAGCTAATGAAAATGTCACTCTGCATTCATTACATTTTCGATGCTTGTTTGTTTATTTGAATGATGTTTAACGCTTTTTTAAAGCAATTTTTAGCTATATAATGGCGTCCATTTTTATTGGGGGAGGAAGCCAGAGTACCAGGAGAAAACCGTTGACCTGCGGTAGGAAAACTGGCAATCCTTGTCAATTGAGATTGGATTCGAGTACACCCTGCTTGCAGTGAGAATCGAAACTGAAATCTCAGTGTTGACAGACTACGTGATCAATAGGAGACGAACAACCTTTTAAAACTCGGCTACCAATGCCCCTATGTTTTCGATGAAAAAGGTTACAAGTAAAAACAACTTATCGAAATGTCAAACTTTTTACTGTTACTGGACTACCTGTCGTACATAAGCTCCTCCTAATTCAGACTTCAATGGATTAATGCCTTATTGACCTTTAAACCTCCCGAAACCATTCATTAAAACACACGTACATTTACGGTATCAAATGAAGCATTACAACCGGTCTGAACTGCAATTCAGGTCGTTAAAATGTCATTACAATTTGTGTTCTAAGAAATGTTGATAACATAATGAACTTTTATGAAATAGAACGCTAGCCATGAATTTGTGTAGGAAGTTTGGAACCTTCCCTTAAAGAAAGTAACTAAAAAGTGTGTTTGCTGAAACGCTGTTCTGTACAGCAGACAGATCACAAACTGTCAAGAAAGTCTGAAATTGATCTGATTGCATACACGTTGTGCGTTTCAACTTATCAAAACACATCACTGGCGCCCTAACTGACAATTTCGGTGCTGACAGGCCACCCGATGCGTTAATGAGACCCTGATATTCGATAACAAAGACATTTTCAATCAAAATGTTAAATATCATGCACACAATGTCACTTTTTGATGAATATTCTGTGAAAGTTTGATCAATTTCCATTGAGAGATGTTTGTTGAGGTGGGTACCCGAAGTGTTACGAAGGGATGAAAGGGCGATCGGACTCCCCATCACTATACATTACACACAATTGTTTAGTAGTGATCGGTATAATAAAGATATATTTTGTTTAATTAGATGTTGCTGGACATCACCTAGTTACAGCAAATAACGTTATTGTCTGGAATTGTAAAATATAGGTTCATGTTTATCGATGTATCACAGACATTCTGTTTTATAAATAGTATTCACATATCTGGTGCATTTCAGTACAACAATATACTATTTCTGGTGTTTTGACGGGTTGAAGATGACTTCTTTTTGTAAATTTAGAATAATGCCTCGGTTTATATAACAACAAGTGTGGACACAGAAAAACGTCTCGCCTGCATTCCGCATCAGTAACGAAAATAAATTTCGTCATAAGCATTACGTAAATAGCATTAAATATCAGCAGCGGCCTGTATACAAAATATTGTCACCATACCCTGCATAGTTACAGGGGAACAGCCGTAACCCAAAAACTTTAACGTAGTCGCTGGACCGTGAAATTGAGGTCAAGGTCAGGTGGAACCTACCAGACAGTCATGTACTATTCATCAGCAACCTATACACCAAATATTGTCATCCTACCATGCATAGTTACAGAGGAACTGTCGTAACCCCAAAACTTTAACGTAGTCGCTGGACCGTGAAATTGAGGTCAAGGTCAGGTGACACCTACCAGACAGTCATGTACTAGTCATCAGCAACCTATACACCAAATATTGTCATCCTACCATGCATAGTTACAGAGGAACTGTCGTAACCCCAAAACTTTAACGTAGTCGCTGGACCGTGAAATTGAGGTCAAGGTCAGGTGACACCTACCAGACAGTCATGTACTAGTCATCAGCAACCTATACACCAAATATTGTCATCCTACCATGCGTAGTTACAGATGAACTGTCGTAACCCCAAAACTTTAACGTAGTCGCTGGACCGTGAAATTGAGGTCAAGGTCAGGTGGAACCTACCAGACAGTCATGTACTATTCATCAGCAACCTATACACCAAATATTGTTATCCTACCATGCATAGTTACAGAGGAACTGTCGTAACCCCAAAACTTTAACGTAGTCGCTGGACCGTGAAATTGAGGTCAAGGTCAGGTGACACCTACCAGACAGTCATGTACTAGTCATCAGCAACCTATACACCAAATATTGTCATCCTACCATGCATAGTTACAGAGGAACTGTCGTAACCCCAAAACTTTAACGTAGTCGCTGGACCGTGAAATTGAGGTCAAGGTCAGGTGACACCTACCAGACAGTCATGTACTAGTCATCAGCAACCTATACACCAAATATTGTCATCCTACCATGCGTAGTTACAGAGGAACTGTCGTAACCCCAAAACTTTAACGTAGTCGCTGGACTGTGAAATTGAGGTCAAGGTCAGGTGACACCTACCAGACAGTCATGTACTAGTCATCAGCAACCTATACACCAAATATTGTCATCCTACCATGCGTAGTTACAGAGGAACTGTCGTAAACCAAAAACTTTAACGTAGTCGCTGGACCGTGAAATTGAGGTCAAGGTCAGGTGACACCTACCAGACAGTCATGTACTAGTCATCAGCAACCTATACACCAAATATTGTCATCCTACCATGCGTAGTTACAGAGGAACTGTCGTAACCCAAAAACTTTAACGTAGTCACTGGACCGTGAAATTGAGGTCAAGGTCAGGTGACAGGTGACTGACTGGCAAGTACTCATCATAAGCTACCTCTGGACCAAATTTGATGGACCTAGGGCTTGGGCTTACAAAGATATGAAGCAAGATGTCAAGTGTTTACGCCGCCGCCGCCGGATTCCCATACATATGTCTCGCCTCCAGCGACTTTCGTCGCAAGCGAGACAAAAAGCAGTCTATTTGATTGTATGTCTCTGCACATAAGTAGTTAACGCAGTTGTATTGCCGAAAAATCAAAATACAACAAAGTTCCAGGTAATAAATTTTGGTACGCCTAACCGTGTGTTTTCGTCTATTCAAGTCTCGTCAGAGAAGCTCTACCCAAAACACTGAAAATGCCAAATAATATATGAATATAAAGAGCATAGAACAATAAAACCAAAATATGCCGAACTGGAAACCAAATTATGACAAAGATCAATCTATACCTGGGGTAGGAAGAACCTTAGGGTTTGTGACAATTTTGAAATTTCCACGGACAATTTCATAGCTTTGATGTTCTTCAACACAAAAGTGTTGATGCCGGAGCGGGCTTACCTCGAAGTTACACGAGACACTTATTTCACTTCCGTCGGTTAAATCACGGACGTGATGACTTTATTGAACAGAATATATGTTACAAATAAAAACAGCCCATGTCCCTGGGAATCAGCAATACCAGCTAAACATGGATTGTTTGTACTTAAAGTTGACATAAATAAAACGAGGCTAAGAATTCAACAAAGTAATTTAATGAAACATAAAAAAAGTCAACTGTGTAAAGTGATTAACTATTGATAAAAATTCCAATTTATTTGCAATTTGGTAAACCGATAAAGACCAATTATGCAATCAAAACCAAAGGGTTAACTAAAATAAAAACCAGACAAGTTACACGTACTAGTTTGTTCTATAAGGCTAAAGTAGGTATTGACAATGTTGCATAACATACGCAAATGTAATTACTACTAACCGTGTTCCTGACTTACTGTCCAACAGAGCTAAAACATTCTTTTTTATCAAAATCAGATTTTTAATTTCCGATAGCTATATTGGTTGGAATCTTTTTCTAAGTATTTTAATGCAACCAAAGACAAATTAATAAAGATACATAGGAGTCTAAAACTCATTTCCCTGGGTAATACTAAAATTAGTTTTATTTAGATTGCTGTATTAAATAGAGAATAAAAAGCAATAAAATTGCTAGCCTGCACAATCAAAATACGCCATTCTTACACCGACAAAAGGTTAAGTAATATGAGGTAATGAAATTCGTGTAGTTGCTAAAGGCAGCTGTAATCAGGTAGATATGTAGATCGATGTATACTGAAGTAAAATAAATGCAGTGGATTGCAACTAGGTAAACGTGGAAGTGCTACCTATATGTTTTTCTTACGAGTTACCAAACTTTGAAATTTTGTCTTGAAATAATCAAAAGCCAGCTACCAGTTGTCTGCTTTTTTCTATTGCGTTTTTTAATTAATTTTGTTAATCTTGGTATCACATGCTTTTCTTCTTCTTCGTTTGTGATACCTTTTTCTGGAAGTTTGGCCAACATCAATTCGTCCTAGTTGACAATATTTTTTGAGAAACAATCTGATCTAACAACATCTCATCTGTATGTTATTTATTTTATTATTCTGTAATTAACAGTTCTTCAGAGCTAGTTTAATTTTTTGGTATATTTCGAATTGTGTTGTTATGATGTTATTTGTTTCTTTATGTATTTGGGTGTGTTGCTTGGTGTGTTCGTTATGTTTTG
Source organism: Limnoperna fortunei (assembly GCA_944474755.1). Classification (NCBI taxonomy): domain Eukaryota; kingdom Metazoa; phylum Mollusca; class Bivalvia; order Mytilida; family Modiolidae; genus Limnoperna; species Limnoperna fortunei. Next base: position 34,950,280 of record OX104119.1, read on the forward strand.
TAAATCATTTCTTTGTAATTTCATAATTTAATATTTTGTTCTTTGGCGGAGTACCTCTCTGCCACTGTGATTAAATAAAGAAGAAAATGTAACCTATATATAATGAGGCACGCATAAATCAACGGTACTGGTCTAAAATAGAAGTGTGTTGTTTGTTTTTCAGACGATGCTCTACCTAAACCATGTGATGAATTATGAATTATTAAGCCATACAATCTTTAATCGTATTTTCAAATTTCATATCTTCATTATCAAGAATTAACTGAAACCAACGCTAAGCTCAACATTTACCTATAATTTCCATCGATTACATTTCAACTCACGTTTCAAATGTATCTTTTTAGTTCTTCGCAGACTACGTGGGCGAACAATGGTATAATTACTGAAGTAGCTAAGCAAAGTCGGATGTGATGTTAGTGAACAAAGATAAGTACTGAGATTGTTACATTATTGTGTATTTCTTTAAGAGGGCTCTCAAATTTCAGTAATTTTGAGAAATTAGTACATAAATCATGAAATTTGTTTAATTTGTGAAATTGGTAGACAATACTACGGCAACTTCCGTAATACTGTAATGTGCGACATTATAAAATGACAAATATATACTTGAGTTAGAAATAAGGCTTATAAACTCCCAGAACATTGCGAGAAACAAAAATCGATCAAAGATAGATATGGCCGGATTTCGTTAAACAGGAAGTAGGTGAGTGATAGATCTGAAATCGAATCCCACGTTATGGGATGCCATGCTGATGCTGCATACCAAATTTCAAGAGAATGTGATAAGTAGTTGCTAAGAAAACAGTCATGAAATTTTTTCCCCCGCCCGCCCGCCCAAGATTCATCATTTTAATACTCGGATTTTCACTCCGTGAAATGCAGCCAATAAACTTATATCTTTTTTTCTTTTTTTTTCTACTGTAAAACTGCAGAATCGCCGTCATCGCCACTTTTTACTGTTATTACCATCTCACACCAATTTTGAGCGGACAATGCCCGTTTTAAATCGTGAAAATAGGATAATGATTATTGCATTTAGAATTAATAAGATTTTAATGATTTTGAAGCCTTCTAGTCCATCCTAATCTTGTCTTAAAGTCTTAACTCAAAGGCTTCATTTAATAAATTTATAATATTAACACCAACTACGTTTTTCCTATAACATTGAGCTAATTTATTACAAGCTAACAAGACTTAACTTTCAATAACTACGCAATTCCCTAAACAAATGAGATTTCCAAACAACGAAGATAATTGCACCTCAAAGTCAATCAGGTGCTGATGACATTAATTTTCCATGGTTTAACCAGTATATATTCTATCAAATTATTCTATATTCAGTGTATTCAGCAGAATATATTCAGTAATTTCCGGAGTTCAAGCTCCATGAAACTAACTGGACAGAAACCCTGGGGTTATTCAGTACCAAAACTGTTTGTGATCTGTAGTGCAGACTTGTACATAAGATTCACCCTAAAATCGTACGAAGCGTGATGTACTTTAATGTTTCGGAATACTGTAAAAATACACATATGGAAACAATAATATGAAGGATGATCGCTGGTAACCGTTTTTGGTATTTTACGTTCACACTTTTCTAACTCCATGATTTGTTTCCCAGTTATATTGATAACCCAGTCAACCTGTAGAGAAGGCAATCAAGATAGTTTGAATAATTGATGCGAAGTATGGATATTCTTTCCCATCACGGGTTAGTTTAATCCCTCAGTTTAGACAGAAATGTTCTAAATATTCTAATTATTCACAACCCCAAAATAGTCGGTACAGGATGCTAAAAACTTAAAAGCCTTTAAAAAAAAATGAAAGTCAATTTCCAAGCCAATGTAAAAGGCAGGATAATTTTTTTTTTGAGAACTTACATTATCGATATTTCTAAATGTTCCATATAATATATCTCATTAGGACCATAATCTATTAACCGACGTCTTCCTGATTAGCTTACTACTAGCATTTTCGCATTTTCCACGTCGAAACCCTTCATCATTTTATGGATAAATAACACTACTGTAACAAAACACTCAGTAACTGCATTCAGCAATCAAACCGTAATGGTGAAATAAAGGAACAAAATAATACAGTGGATGACCGCACGACTTCTTCCTGATTAGCATACTACTAGCATAACATAGTAACTGCATGATGGATCTGACCAGATGGACTTGTGGCTTTCAGCAGTCAATGTGAAACAGTATTTTTTAAATCCATATTTTGAAGGACTATTTGATTCATTCAAAACAAGTCATTTTTACCGTGTACAGTTAACCTCTGAAAACAGTGGTAATCCGGGGGAACTAATTATCATTTTCATAAACATCGTATGACTATTTCAGAACGTAAAACTTTTGAAGAAGTTCAGTGTGTTCTGTTTTAAGGTGTCTGTTCGTTTTATCAACGAGTTAATATTGTATGCCACACCAATTCTATTAATTTACAATAACTTAAAGAAACAAAATTTACGTGCAGGACACTAGATTCCTGTATTATCAGACACTTTAAACCTGAAAAAGCGTTAAAAGCGAATTATGAACGCAGCTTTAAAAACACTATTCATACGTGCCCATCACCAAGCAGCTACCTAGAAAGGATAGATAAAAAAAAGAACTCTTAACGTACCAGTTCCATTATCGTTTATGCTATCGCTGTGTTCTAACAACAATGAATACGGGATATGATCAATATAAATGGTTTAGCACTGGTTAACCATAAGACTTTTATGAGGACTGCCTTTTTGATCATCAAGAAAATGAACAAGGCATACAACCCCAGAGTAATATATACTGCAGTCACGTTGAATCTTAAATGCACAGCATGAGCATGGATAAATTATCATTTCTGGTTATACACATAAAATAGAAAGTAGTGCTTATTGATGTTAATTACTTAATGTATAATTTCAAAGGAGACAATTTAAATAACGACATTGTTAATTGACGGTATACACTATTTTTAACAAGACAAAACTTCAGAATCAAGCAACAGAGTTCTAATCACCCACTTAGGTTCAGATTTTACAAAACGAAAGGTTATTGAGTATATTTTAGTAATATTTACAAATGGCTTAAGGCGTTTCCAAAAAGTTCGCTACAGCCTTTTATGTTAATATTAGTGTCTTAAAGATTTTTTTTTGGGTGAGTATTTAATTTAGCATGAGTAAATATGAAGTTGGGAAGAGTGTTTAAGTCTACATTGATGCGTTTTTGTGAGGGTGTGGATACAAAATTGTTGACATAAAATGTTTCATGCTCCTCCGGGTAAGATTATACGCAAAAATTTGTCCCCAAAACAGCAAATTGTTTAAAAGCCAATTAGCACACATACTTTATGAATTTTAAAACTGGTTTACATAATTACTGTAAAGTTTTTCAATTATTTTGACCCTATTAGTTTATAAGTACGTTATTCTTTTTGTACGGCCACACAATTTTTTTTTCAGATCATATGCATTTTGATGTAAAAGATTTCAGTCGTGGTGACGTTAAATTTATGTTTTAACACAGGAAAACATTTAAAACGGGTCAAAAATCAAAACTGCTTACACTAACCGCGTTTGGTCAAGTATATGCTCATTACATAGACCCAAAAACGTGCAAATTGAATCCAACATATTTTCCACAGTTAATCAGCGTTTTAAAGTGCGGCGGGTTTTTTATTTTGATACGGCGATTTTTCTATAGTTAATTTTAATCTTAATTAGAACGCAAGTATCAGCTAAGAGCAGTCGATTGCTGTGTTTTCGAAGCCGTTCGGGAAATGTCGTTTGCAGTTGAAGCAGGAAAAGGTTAGCGTTTGTCCGAATAACATTGAACGCGACGAAAGCAGACGAACTTGTGTAAACAACAAAAGGTCCTTGTATAAAACAAAAATGGCCTACTTACAAAGTAGAATTCCCGTAGCAAAACTCAAGGACGGTTTGTGACGTGTAAAGAACATATGCATAGTAAGACATATGCAATATTTTAGCAAAAGTTCTAGTATATTCCCATCACTTGTTTTAGATTTAATTATGAACAGGGACTTTACACTAGTCAACCAACAAATTTTAATTATTAAGCAGAGACAATAATTTATTCAAACTAACAAATGATCGCATTGAAGATGAGTTACACAAAAGTAAGCAATTATACTATGTGCGTTCTATTGTACCATGATTTGCTGATAATCGGATTGTTGTTATATGAATGAATTGGTTGTGACATTTTAGGCACTGTTTCTGTTACAGGGGACCATCTGGATTGTTTTTTACAGTTATCCAGCTGAATTTTGTTTTAAGCTGTTGATTCATTTTAGGCACTGTTTCGGTTTACAGGGGACCATCTGGATTGGTTTTAGGCACTGTTTCGGTTTACAGTGGTCTTCATGGCCTTTTAAATGCACTGTTTCAGTTTACAATGGTCCCAACTGATCTCCCTTTTTTAACCGCTGTTCCCGTTTACTATGGTTCAGCTGATCTCTCTTTATTAGCACGGTTTCAGTTTAAAATGGTCCAGCGGATCTCTCTTTTTATGAAGTGTTTCAGTTTACAATGGTCCATCTGTTCTCTTTTTTAGGCACTGTTTCAGTCTACAATAGTCCAGTTGGTCTCTTTTTAGGCATTATTTTCGGTCTATTACGCAATGTACAAATTAAAAACCTCTTTATCGTATCATGTACTTAAACTAATGCAACATAAGTATGCGATGGTACATATATTTCTTCTAATATTCACATTTAATTCAATAGGAATGTCCGGCTTTACTTTGCAGATATGATCATATTGGCTGAATATGCTTACGTAACGATATCTTTCATGTCTACTGACGCAACAACATAAATTTAAAACACGTTTTTACTATTATCAGATTCATAAAAAAACAACATTCTGCCAATGTTAGACTTTATCAACTTACTGTTTTAATAACATTGCAAATAAACTCATAAACTAATATAAATATGGCAAATTTTGGAATGCCGGAAGAAAACAGTAAATGCCAAAGTTGAAAAGAATTTGATGGCAATATAATGAGAAACATAATGAGAGATTTAATTTCTAATTTTACTTGTAAATAACAATTAGAATACGTTATATGAGGAAGTTGCAATAATCAAAGAAAGTGCATTGTGTCTGTCAAAAATAATCATGGAATTAAAGTGAATTACTACAATCGATTACTCCTTAATATAACCGTCAGCAGTATATTGTCTACAGTGGAGATAAAACAAAGATAACCATAACAAATGTGTCAATCAGTAAAAGACATGACAAAAACAAGTAACCAAAATGTAACAAATATTAATAGTAAGGCAATTTCAAGGGGAAACCAACTTAGATTGAACTAGTTAAGGGCAGCCCAACTCTGTTGTAAGATTGAACTAGTTAAGAGCAGTCCAACTCTGCGTATTGTAAGATTGAACTAGTTAAGGGTAGCCCAACTCTGTGTATTGTAAGATTGAACTAGTTAAGGGTAGCCCAACTCTGTGTATTGTAAGATTGAACTAGTTAAGAGCAGTACAACTCTGTTGTAAGATTAAACTAGTTAATGGCAGCCCAACTCTGTTGTAAGATTGAACTAGTTAAGGGCAGTAAAACTCTGCGTATTGTAAGATTGAACTAGTTAAGGGTAGCCCAACTCTGTGTATTGCAAGACTGAACCAGTTAAGGGTAGCCCAACTCTGCGTATTGTAAGATTGAACTAGTTAAGAGCAGTGACAGCCCAACTCTGCGTACTGTAATTCCAACACACTCCGACCATTTACATAGAACACAACAAGTAAATACAGATTCAAGAAAGAAATAAATGAAAGAAAACACAGAGAGAAATAAAACTTAGAATAGATTGTTGACACACATTGAAAATATTAAGTTCAGGTCAAAAGTAACAAGTATGTGAGATTGTGGTGCACACAATTACACTGACAATAAAACATTACGTGGGCTTTTAGAAAAAAAAAGTCAAAATATTATCCAAATTTAAACTTAACTCTATTGAAACAAAGATTTCAGGAATCTCGCGATTACTACCTGGATCCATTTTTTGTTTTCATAACAAAACGTAATGAAACATTTCACTAAAGAGAAATAACTTCTATAACTAGTCTGGCGTCGAGTCGGAATGATGTTTTTATTAGCATATCTTGTGTTGCTGATCATGCATGCTGTTTGCACTTTCGCTTAATACATAAATATTAAAATAATAACTTCCACTATTTCCACATTCATTTTGCTGTTTAGATTTTCTGCCTTATACAGTATTATAACTAATAACCATCAATGCAAAATAATTGGTGAAACAATAAAATAATTATTAAAGGACAAGCACAAATGTAGGACGTTAACAAACTAAAAGTTAGTGTACAAGTTCGGTGTGGAAGATAGATCTGTAGACATTATCTTGCTGGTAAAATTTGCTCTTAGCAATTTGTCTTTCTCTAATGATTTATTACCGAACGATTGTGTATTTTGTGTTATTGCACTCTGTAGGATGTGATATGACAAAAACGATATCAAAAATATATTCACCTGATTGGACGATCGATCATTGTGTATCACTAACGCTCTGATCGTTTTGTGTTCGAGTAACGCTGCAAAGTTTTTCACTTCTGACAACTGTTTACGTCAGAATGCAAGAAAAATCTCTGCACAAGCAGGCGTTTTTGCAGGTTTGATAAATATTCCGTACAGAATCATCAGAGAAACAGTTTCATAACTCGTGAGAGTTGAAAATCGCTAAATATCAACCATAGGCTGGTTTGTTATAACATTGAAACTACGTAACTCGAGTTGATATTTTGCGATTTTCAACCCTAGCTCATTAAAGCAACCTATAATTATCTTTTATATCTTTAAAGATTGAACCCAAGACACTTAACTACAATAATTGTGATCAATAACTAATTGATATCCCCGCTTCCATTATGTGAATGACAAAGTCCATGTTTTTCTATGGGAAACCCTATAAGAGAAAGTGAAAACCCCATAACTATATACTCCCCGCTCAAGCGGTGAAATTGTCAATATAATTAATAACTTGACGATTTTAGTATGGCATTGATCGGTAGATAATGATATGACAAATGCTTTGAAGCCTAAGCCAAAACATTTGCGAACTCCACTTGAAATGCAGTTCTTATTGTATATCGTTCCGACAATGAATGTATTATTTTTGAACTTGTACGATCTAATGTATTATATAAAAAACGTGCGCAACACCCACTCTCCATTATTCTTTTCACACCTTTCTGGTGTGACATAATTAATCATGGGTGTTTGTATAGAGCAATACCGTACTAGAGTGGGTAATTTTGTGATGACCCATAAACTTGGTCCGAAAGTTTTATTGAACATAAATGAAGTGTTGCTTGTGTATATAATATATTTTAGTGTAGATAAAAAACGTGCATTGAGATTGTTACTTTTGTTATATTGCAATGTATTGGTATACAGCGAGAAGAAAACAAATTGCACTTCGAAAAATAGTTTCTGTATTGATTATGGGAACATGTTCAATACTGTAAATATTTCTTTTGTGATTTTCATTATTCAAATGTTACTTATCATTTCGGGATTAGAAACTAATCCAGGTCCTTTAAATGATGGTAGTGAGACAAGCTCACAATGTGATATTTCTGAAAATTCAGATATTCCAAGCTTATTCGAGACATTTGCTACGTCCTTATCTTTTTTACATTTAAATATCCAAAGTATTGTACCGAAGTTAGGTTAGATGTGATAACTGCAGAATATTCTGATTTTGATATTTTATCATTTTCTGAAACTTGGTTAAACATATCTGTTACCGATGAAGAGTTATTTCTCTTAAATTACCACAGGCCATTCAGGAGGGATAGGGGCATCGATAAGAATGGGGGTGGAATTATTGTTTATGTTAAAGAAAATATTCATGCTATTAGACGTTTAGATCTAGAGCCAGCAGACTTAGAGGTCATTTGGCTTGAAGTTAGTATACACCAGAAAAAATTTCTATACGGGACATACTATATTCCTCCTGGTGGTCCTGTTGATATTTGGAGAAAGGTAGAGGACTCGGTGGAGTCTGCCAGAAATGTTATAAATTGTGATCATATTATTATTACTGGTGATTTTAATGATAATCATTTTTTAGCGAATCCCAAAATGAAAAGTATATGTACTAGGTTTAGTTTGCAGCAACTTATTGAAGAGCCTACAAATTTTACGGAACATTCGTCTTCATTGATTGATCTCATAATTACAGATGATCAGTTTTTTGTACCATATGTTACTGTTGGTCCACCACTTCTTGATCAAATTCGATATCATTGCCCTGTTATTGGCTTTGTTAATTCCCCTAAACCCTCTAATAAGTCATTTAAACGTAAAATTTGGCTTTATAACCAGGGCAACTACGATCTGTATAGGCAGATGTTGGCTAACGTCGATTGGGAAAATATCCTGAACACTAATGATATAGATAAAATTGTGAGCGATGTAACCGGTTGTATTTTACATGCAGCGGATTCTTGCATTCCGAATCGTTTTGTAACTATTCGGAAAAATAATCCTGTATGGCTCACAAGCGAGATAAAAAAACTTATCAGGTCGAAAAACCGTCTACATACTAAAGCAAAACGTTCTGGTAGACCCACTGATTGGGACAAATTTAAGAAAGTAAGAAATAATGTGACGTCACATGTGAGACTCGCTCATGAAAAACACCGCATAGAATTGATTAATCGATTGTCCATCGAGAAATGTTCATCAAAATCTTGGTGGACAATTTGTAATAAGATATCAGGAATTAAACCAGCACGTTTAGACGTACCAACACTTCTTATTGGCAATAGATTAGTTTTTGATGATGTCGACAGAGCAAACTGTCTTAATGACTTCTTTGCTTTGCAGACCGAATTAGATGAGACTAATGCTACACTCCCTGACATCACAACTAATCGAGAACATAAATTAGAAAATATTGTATTAGATGAACATGATGTAGAAGATGTTCTTTCTATTTTAAATATTAACAAAGCCTCCGGGCCTGACGCAATAAATCCTCGAATTTTGAAGGAAGCATTGTCTATTTTAAAATACCCTTTATGTAAACTTTTTAACATGTCGTTATCTTCGTCTTACTTCCCAACCGAATGGAAGAGGGAGAACGTAACACCAGTTTTCAAAAATGGATCACCGAGCGAAGTCAAAAACTATAGACCTATTTCATTACTAAGCGTTATTTCAAAATGTATGGAGAGATGTGTATATAAACATGTACATAATTTCTTATTACAAAATGAGATAATTACTCCTAGTCAGTCGGGGTTTACCAGAGGCGATTCTGCTATAAATCAGCTAGTGTGCATGTCCAATGATATCGGGAAAGCATTAGATATCGGGAAAGAAATAAGGGTTGTCTTTTGTGACATAAGCAAGGCATTTGACCGCGTATGGCACAGAGGCCTCTTATTCAAACTGCAAAACTACGGTGTTAGTGGGAATCTGTTAAACTGGTTCAAAAATTATCTTTCTGGGAGGGGGCAAAGGGTGGTATTCAGTGGTGGAAGTTCTAGTTGGAGATCTATTAAAGCAGGCGTTCCCCAGGGTTCTATACTGGGGCCCTTGCTATTTTTGCTATTCATTAATGATATAGTAGACGATTTAAAAGCATGTGTCAAACTGTTTGCAGACGACACTAGCATTTATATAACTGTAGACAATCTCATATCTGCTGCCGACATACTAAATAAAGATCTAGATAAGATTCACAACTGGTCAAAACAGTGGTTAGTAAAATTTAACCCAACTAAGACCGAAACAATAACTATATCCCGTAAAACCGTTAAGCCAATACATCCGTCTATCTCTATGGACGGCCATAATACTCAAGAGGTTGCTTCTCACAAACACCTAGGCATTTATTTTTCTAGTAATGGTTCTTGGCATGACCACATCGAATATATTGTTAAAAAGGCATATACTAGAGTAAATATATTTAAAGATGCGTTTCGTCCTTGACAGGTATGTTTTGGAAAAAATGTACTTTTCCTATATAAGACCTATTCTTGAGTATGGTGACGTCATATGGCATAATCAAACTCAACATCTTATCAATAAGTTAGAGAGCGTTCAAGTGGAAGCTATGCGGATTATAACGGGAGGGACAAGATTAACATCATTGGAAAAACTATATCAAGATACAGGGTGGGAGACACTTTCGGCCAGAAGGGACAAACATATTGTCTTATTTTGTTATATAAGATTATCAACAAGGAATCCCCTTGCTACTTATGGGACCTTGTACCTAACTCAGTTGGAGATAGACACGGTCATTTTACTCGTCAAGTAAACAACATTGTTAACGTCCGCACACGCACAAACCTATACTCCGATTACTTTCTACCTTATACTATCCGTCTGTGGAACAGTTTGCCTCTGGAGATACGAACGTCTGGTTCGTTGAGTATTTTTAGGCGCAGACTAGAGACACAGAAAAAGCCATGTCCAAAATATTATTATACAGGGACAAGAAAGGGACAAGTTCTACATGCAAGGCTTCGCATGAACAGCAGCTCACTAAACGAACATCTGTTCCTGCGAAACCTTGTTAACTCTCCAAACTGTTCATGTGGTCATGTGGAATCAACATACCATTTCCTTTTTAAATGTCAAAAGTACGATCAGCTACGTACTTTAACCTTACATACACTTAATCCTCCTATCGATATAAACTTATTATTGTATGGGTCAGATTCTTTATCCTTAGATGAAAATACTCATGTATTTAAACTTGTTCAAAAATACATTGTTCAGAGCAAACGCTTCTGATAAACTGCATTTCAACAATTATTTCATTTTTCTTCAATATCTTGTATCTTATTGTCATATTTAATACTATATACTTTACGAACTTAGTTTTATTTATATTCTTCACATATATTTTGATGGTTGAATGGATGTTATTTAATAAGCATGCATTATGTATGTTTAATGTTTAAATTGTTTGTATTATAACGGAGACGGATTAATATAAGCTAATTGCTTGTTTCCGAATCCCATTGTTATATTTTGTTCTAATTATTTGTAAACATGTTTGATACTATCAATAAAATATGTTTAAACTAACATTTGCGAATCTCTATGATCTACTATGTCATGTGTAGATTGGTCGGTATCAACGGTACTCGTCCATGTCGTCTGAACTTGTATAACAGACACCCTAAGGATCATTCAGCCTTGATGGTAATTTACAGTCAACAGTTTAAGTAGGGTTTTTTAACAGTTAACAATGACTGAAGCGAATGTCAAGATTGACAATAGCATATAATGTTAGCTAAAAGGAACTTTGTTAAAATTAATACAGTTTAACCATCACAAATATTTTCTTTATTTGGAATATCTACGACTGATTGATTGCTTGATGGCTGTTTAACTTCATACGAGCCATACACATGTAAGTTGAATACCACAAAGGTACATTTACTTTGGTAGTACGATACAAAAATAAAGCCAATGAGTTATGACAAGTTTTTGTGTGCCTTCTTATTTTAGATAATTAAGCTATACAGTCCGCCATAAGTTAAGCATCACCTACTTTTCCGGATCTAATGTTTTTTCAATAACATAAACAAATGAGAAACTGTTTAATTTGTATGAAAATGTATATATCATTAGGAAATTTGAACCTGTAAAATTCTTTATTTAAATCCTCAAATTGTAAAATTAAATTCTAGTGGTCTAATAATGATCACAAAAAATAGGCCAAAAAACAACAAAACAATAGGTGATTTTAAGTTTTAGTTTGACAAAAAAATTTCCATTGTTTACAAAATTACAGTCATTCAACAAGTCCTGAGGTGAAAGAGTAACAAATGGACTGTCGTTTGGCGTATTTTCCATCAATATCGGGTATAACCTCCACGCTTCCGGTGTAAATGTTCAACACGCCGCCTCATTCCAGCAACCAAACGCCAAAGTCTGTACTGTGGAAATCTCTGCCATTCTTCCACAAGTGCGACTTCTAATTCTCGAACATTTTGGCATCTTGGGTTCCGTTGATTGACTTTTCGCCCGATAAAGTCCCATACATGCGCAATCGGATTCATGTCCGGTGACATGGCTGACCATGGAAGTGTGTCAATGGCTAATGTTTCAATAAAGTCCCTCACAACACGGGCTCGATGAGCGTTGTCATCTTGAAACATTGGTCTGTCTGCAAGAGCATGGTTGTCAAAATGTGGCCTAACGTGACCATCCAAGATGTCATCGCGGTATTTCAGACCATTCAATGTACCGTTGAAAATCTGTAAAGGGAGCTTGCAGTCATGTGAAAAGCATCCCCATACGGTAACGCCGCCACCACCGAATGCAGTTGTTCCTACAATATGGTTTCTATCCAAAGTTGTATTCCTTTGCCGCCAAACACGTATCCGACCGTCAAAGGCTTCAACAGAAAGCGGCTTTCATCTGACCAATGAATACGTCTCCAGCTTCTTATATTCCAGTGACGATGATGTCTTGCCCACTCCATTCGTGCTTGGCGGTGCCTTCTTGTCAGTTCTGGTCGTTTCAAAGGCCTGCGGGCACGTAATCGAGATCTGTGAAGCCTCCGAATAACTGCTCGGTCACTGATTTGACCACCAGTAGGCCACATTCCTCGTAACTGGCTTGCTGTTGAAAAGGGGTGCAATCTGGCTTGACGAGCAAGGAAGCGGTCCTCTCTAGGGGTTGTTTTACGGGGTCTCCCAGATCTTGGGCGGTCCTCGATTGAACCTGTCTGTCTATGCCTCGCAACAAGTCTGCTAATAACAGTTGTTCACCCCAAAATTGGCTGCTATTTGGCGGTTACTCATTCCAGCATTTTTCATTCCAATTGCTTGCCAGCGTTCGGCGATACTTAATGTTCGTCTTACCATGTTGAAAAGTCTTTAAAAGATAATAACTAACCACAATATCCACGTGCAATCGGACAAGGCTATTTCATTCAAAGTCAGTCTGTTAATTAGAAGCGGGACAAGTTTTTGAAACCGGTTTTTACACTTTAAAACTCTAATTATTGACATCTGACCTGTATGTTATATAAAGGTATTGTTTGAAAGCATTGCATAAATGCATCAGATGCTGAATGAATCGTTTTGTAATAAAATTATTTAAGAAAATATATAGGTGATGCTTAACTTTTGGCGGACTGTATATTTTGAATTTTTTATGGTCTATTGTGTCGTACATGTAATAATTAACAATTTCACATGTTATACCCATTTAACATAAACCATAATGTATCAACGATTGCTAATGTTTTTGATGTTGTATAAATGGGGAGAACACATTATGATCTTTTTATAAAGGCACTGTGGTTCTGCCGTCAGCGATATGCAATGAACAACAAAGAGCCGTAACAATAGGCATCAATTAATTATTGGAAACATGATCAGAAACGTCATTAAACAGTCCCTATGAATGCGTTGACAATTTGTTGCGGTTTTTTTGGCAAATAATATAAAACACTGCCAGAGGTAAGATTATCGGTAATGTTTGATTGTATCTTTCTTATTACAAGATATTTTGATTTCGGTTACTACTGCGTATATCAGCTTGAAAACAATGTTCTAAATAGCAAACGTGTTTCCTTGACAAACGTCAAAATATGCCTCACTAATACCGACTGATGACACTTAATTCTCTCTGTCATTTGTTTGTACCTAGTGTTGAGTTTCAGCTTATGAAACAAGATCATAAATCAACTATATAACTTCAAACAGAGAGACACGTTTGTTGGTTTATATAAACTTATAAAAAATAAAATAGATATAGTACGTAAGACCACTTGATATTGTAGACATATAGACATATTTTGAAGGATTTAGCCCGTTTCTTTGCCTTAAGCCTGAACGCAGCTGGCTGTTTCTGTTAAAGACGAAAAGTAATATCTCATTACAAATATCTAGTTCAACAAAAGTGTTTCATTGGTTCGTAGGTGTTGAGCAATGTTGTAGCTATATTCTGGACGAAAACAGTAACCATTGGCGAGGCCAATAACTAATGCACGACGGAAGACAAAAAGGGCAAAAGTCTGACACAAAGCAAAACAAGTGACTTAATAAATAAGAATGGCTTACAATTTGTTGGAAGTAAGTTTTGGGTCATTGTCACAAAAACAAAAAAAACATCATGCACAAAATGTAATATAAAATGATTAAGTTCCTATGTATAGAAAAATGGGAAAATATTTATCGCACAATTTCATTGGATGGGGTACAAAACGTAAATAGATTTGCACTCTGTCTATAAAGTTCCAGGGATATGAATTGAATGCTGAAGAAGCTGATTACACACAAAACATACCAGCTTTAGTAAAATTTACTGACAAGTCTGGAAAATTAGGAAAAGAAATCCCCAAGCAATTCCATAATTGCAGATGTACAACTTCAATACATGTGCAATCTTTCTGTGAAGTTGGAGAGATCTGTGTTGAAAACTGCAGGAGTTGATTACACAAAATAGATACTATATCTTCCCCGCCCTCCTAACTTCACCATACAATATTGCACTACGAAATAATTCAGAATGCCCTCATTTTATCAAATCTATTCCGAAATTATGAACCACTGGAATTCACAAATTTTTGTCAACAATCCCATGGTTAATAATAAAATGGTGAAACTAATGAATTAGGTGTAGTAGAAATATCAATTTAACCTCGAAGACATAAAAAAGAATGTAGCAAAACGTAAAACAGTTATATTATGCGGAAAACCCAGTGTGTGAATCGCACCCGCGCTGCTCCATTATGAGTGATCTGGGTTCTTTTAGCGCCGCTAAGATAAGAAAACATGAAGGAGCTTCATTCAAGTATCTATAATTTTCCTCTTTCGAAAGAGACTTTTCAAGTTAGGAAAGAAAATCCATATCGTTATCATCATTCAGTGTAATTTTCTGAAGTTCAAGGTTTATGCAAAAAATTCTCAATAGCTGTGTCTAACATGGCTCTTGTACAAACATCTAATTAGACTTCCAGGATGCTAGTTAGTTTTTTTACACGACAGCGAAATCTTTGATAGATTCTTATTGACACACACAAAATTTCCTCATAATTGGTTCTTCATTGACCAATAACAAGAAGGAATTTCATATACCACGCAGATGACACTGAATAAATATCGGAATAAACATGTACCACAGACCTTGTCGTAGCATTAGATGTATCGCAATCGTAATATTACAAGATAAAGCAAACACGTTTGCCTACTTGTTCGCTGACTTAAAGAGCAACGAATAACAATTGTTTCTTACTCAAGTGAAAGCTAATACAATGTTTCATATATATTTCCAATATTCAGTAAAACGGTACTATGTGTAGTGTGTTAGATACTTATAATGCATTAAACTTCTGACTTAAATATTACGCATTTACTAAAGATTGTGGAACTGTGTGTTCATAATTATATATATATATATATATATATATATATATATATATAATTTTTCCCATAGAGTCCAGTGTTAAACAAAGTCCTGCTGTGGCACCCATTTGAATTCCCAATGGGAATAAAAAATATAAACTTTAAAGTGTACCATCAAAACACTAATGCTAGAAAGTTTTGCTTATATTGCTTTACCGGTTTCAGAGAAGAAGCCTTTTAACTTTTTCTCATACGGTTTTACGATGGCAGCCATTCTGAATTTCCAAGTGGCATAAAAACATAAACTTTATAGAGGATCATCCAAACACTATTAAGTAAGTTTTGTTTAAATTAGTTAACCGGTTTCAGGTTGTTTCGGAGATCAAAATGTAAAAGTTTACAGACGCCAACGACGACGAACGCAAAGTGATACCAATAGCTCACCTGACCCTTTGGGTCAAGTAAACTAAAAACTGACCAATGTTTACTAATGTATAACCCGGTTTCCTAATGTCAAAGAATATCCATGTATTGGTATGTAAAACCCTTAATTTAATCCCATTTAAAATGTTAAATATCAGATGCAAAATGGCACTATGTGACAATGATTCTGGCAAAGATTCATAACATTTTATCAGTGGTATATAATGAGTAGCAGATAAAAGGTGGGTAGAAACAAGTGTAACGGACGGACGGCCGGACATTTCCATCACTAAATACCTCAACCGTAACGTAAAGAAAACAACAAAGGGAAAGACAAATTTATTTTGAAAGAACATTATTTTAGTCATACATTTAACGCGCCCTTTCCTTTCGCAGTGAATGTGTATGACACATTTTAACTCATGTTTCATATGCACGAAATACACATGACCATATTTGCCTAGGACATAAGACATTTAACCTATGATATTATTCCCCTCATCAACATCAATAGTAGAAGTTAGGTATTAGGTTTACACATATCTCTTTATATATTAGGGTCTGTCTAGCCACCAGATAAAGACTGCAGCATTCCAGTATATTATTACACTTATTACATAACGCCAGGTATAAGGTACAAAAATCAATCATCAAAACGCCAATTGAACGTATTGTAACACCTATATTTGCCTTGAGATGCACGGACAAGCAGACGAAATAAAATACAATAACTTCAAAAATTTAACACTTACAGAAGCGAAAGATTTAACTGATAGTTCCAAAGAACAGATCACAATAAAATTAATTCTACGATAAGATAAAGCCGATTTCAAACAAATACTACAAAACGATAACAACTTACTGAATATAGTAAGTATGCAATGGTAACATCTGCAGCATGTAGATGACAAACATAAACAGATGACAGGCTTAATGTAAGTCCCAATTTATGAATAAAAAAGCTAAGTGGTTAAGGTAGTTTTTCATCTACTATTGATCACGTGATCCGTCAGCACTAAGGTTGCGGGTTCGAATCCGACTGCAGGTAAGGTGTAATTGAAAATGATTGCCAGTTTTTCTACGACAGTTCGGGGGTTTCTCGGGGTACTCCGGCTAACTCCCCAAATAAAAACTGGACGACATAATATAGCTGAAAAATTGCTTAAAGTGACAAGTTATTTGGCCGAACCATTTTGCATTATAAATATAATTGTAATGATTGCTGTAGTAGTAATCTACCTACATCTTAGATTCTTGTAAAACATTATGCTTCATTATTGATGAATTTTTTATTATCTTTGTTTTATGACGACAGAGAAGATCAAATAATGACAGAAAACATGACATTATAAAGGTCGATTTTGAAATTATATAAATTCACATCACTATGACTTTGATGGTATTTAAAAAAAAAACACTAATATTGAAGCCAATATACAAAGTTTTGTTGAAATGTTTTTTTTTTTTTTAAATTTCGACAGAACAATAATAGTTCGAATTGGCACATAAATTAACTTAAAGTTGCATTCAAAAGATAAAATTAGTTTTGGAAAACATACATTTTACCATTGTGCTATATAGGACGGAGTCTATGTAAAAAGTTATTTAAACCTTCATGATTGAGGAATCATGAAGGTTTAAATAACTTTTTACATAGACAAACGTAGTATAAATACATAAAGATAAGTCTTCACTGCATTATAAATAATAACAAATGAGATAAGTCTTCACTGCATTACAAATAATAACAAATGAGGATTTGTTATTATTTATAATGCAGTGAAGACTTATCTTTATGTATTTATACTACGTTTGTTCTTCATTTAACTCTAAGGATAAAATAAGGCTCTTCCTTTTTAACACTTCTGCAATTTCTGAAAATTTAATCTATTTTCAGTAACGATTTTTATACCATGAACAGAAACAGGTTATCAAAAAGGAGAGATGCTATAAAAATTGTCCTAATATTTCTCACATGTTATTAATAGATATTTATAGCTATAGAGAATGTCCAAAACGAGTCCTGGAAAAAAAACAGGCCCATTTTTTTCATTATTTGATCCTGTATAGCAAAAGAAACTAGAGGCTCCCAGGAGCCTGTAATCGCTCACCTGGAATCCAAATGACTTAAACTATATTAAAATTTTGAAATTAACAGTTTCAGTCTAGTTGTTATAGCTTTTAAGTTACTGTGCAAAAACTAAACATTTCTTCAAAAAATTTGTTAAATACAATAACTCCTATAAGGTGCCATCCACAATTTCTGAAAATTAAATGGTTTTTAGGCATTGTCCTTTAGGGTACTTTAGAAATTTACAGTTTTACTCTACTAATAGGTGTGTTATAGACTAATTTATAATTAAAAAACTGTTCATATGTCCAAATTCATAATGAAAGGGCAATAACTCCTATAAAGAGTCATCTTGCAATTTTTGGACTAAGCAATCATTTGTAGGGCTTCTATTGCTGATCATTTTTGCAATTTACAGTTTTAATCTAGCTACTATAGTTTTCAAGTTACAGGACAAAAATGGAAAATTTCTTAATAAAATTGTCATTTAAGGGCAATAACCCCTATAAGGAGTCATCTGACAATTTCAGACCAATTAAATGAATTGTAGGGCTCTTTTGCTGATCATTTTTGCAATTTATTATTTCACTCTAGCTGCTATGGTTTTTAAGTTACAGGACAAAAACGGAAAATTTCATAAAAAATTGCAATTTAAGGGCAATAACTCCTATAAGGAGTCATCTGACAATTTCAGACCAATCAAGTGAATTGTAGGGTCTTTATTGCTGATCATTTGTGCAATTTACAGTTTCAATCTAGCTGCTATAGTTTTCAAGTTACAGGACAAAAACGGAAAATTTCATAAAAAATTGCCATTTAAGGGCAATAACTCCTATAAGGAGTCATCTGACAATTTCAGACTAATACAGTGAATTGTAGGGCTTGTATTGTTGATCATTTTTGCTATTTACAGTTTTACTCTAGCTGTTATAGTTTTAAAGTTACAGGACGAAAACGGAAAATTTCATAAAAAATTACCATTTAAGGGCAATAACTCATATAAGGAGTCATCTGACAATTTCAGACCAATCAAGTGAATTGTAGGGTCTTTATTGCTGATCATTTGTGCAATTTACAGTTTCAATCTAGCTGCTATAGTTTTCAAGTTACAGGACAAAAACGAAAATTTCATAAAAAATTGCCATTTAAGGGCAATAACTCCTATAAGGAGTCATCTGACAATTTCAGACTAATACAGTGAATTGTAGGGCTTGTATTGTTGATCATTTTTGCTATTTACAGTTTTACTCTAGCTGTTATAGTTTTAAAGTTACAGGACAAAAACGGAAAATTTCATAAAAAATTACAATTTAAGGGCAATAACTCATATAAGGAGTCATCTGACAATTTCAGACCAATCAAGTGAATTGTAGGGTCTTTATTGCTGATCATTTGTGCAATTTACAGTTTCAATCTAGCTGCTATAGTTTTCAAGTTACAGGACAAAAACGGAAAATTTCATAAAAAATTGCCATTTAAGGGCAATAACTCCTATAAGGAGTCATCTGACAATTTCAGACTAATACAGTGAATTGTAGGGCTTGTATTGTTGATCATTTTTGCTATTTACAGTTTTACTCTAGCTGTTATAGTTTTAAAGTTACAGGACAAAAACGGAAAATTTCATAAAAAATTACCATTTAAGGGCAATAACTCATATAAAGAGTCATCTGACAATTTCAGACCAATCAAGTGAATTGTAGGGCTTTTATTGCTGATCATTTTTGCCATTTAAAGTTTCACTCTACCTCGTATATTTTTCAGGTTATATTGTAAATACCAAAAATTTTGTCAAAAATCGTCAAAAAAGGGCAATAACTCCTACAAGAAGCCAATACACAACTTCGCACTAATAGCAACTATTGTAGACCTTAATGTGCTGATCAATTTGAAGTAACGGTTTTCTCTATAGCTATTATAGTTTTTTAGATAATGATCAAAAACCTGTGTTGACCCCCATGTTCTATTTTTAGTAACAGCGGCCATATTTGTCTGTTGATCAACACCCTGGGTACAAACTTGAAACTAGGAACCCTAAGGATGATTGTGGCCAAGTTTGAAAAAAATTGGCCCAGTGGTTTCAGAGGAGAAGATTTTTGAAAAAGTTTACGACGGACGACGGACGACGGACGACGGACGACGGACGACGGACGCCAAGTGATAGCAATAGCTCACATGGACCTTCGGTCCAGGTGAGCTAAAAAAGAACTACACCCCTTTATCAGCCCTCGTCAAAAGGCAAAAATAACAAGCAAAAACATATTGTTTACATGCGCTCCTCTACGTGGTGAAAAGAAAAAGCAAACCCAACAACAAACGATGGGAGATAAAAAAGGTCTGAAGTAAACTTTAAAAAGCAGGCGTCATAGACATGCCTTTAATTTAAAAACTGGCTAAATGTCAGTAAGCTTAAACAGCATCGAGTGTCTAATAATCAAGACATTTAATATTCTCTAATATAGGGATCACAGACAACATAAAACACTGGTTCATCGAACATTCAAGATACCTGTTTAATGTAGCAATATGTCATACGATCAAAACAAGCATGTATCATGACACAATGTATTACCACGCATGCCTTTTCCTTGCAAATGGACATGAAAATGTACTGAAGTCTTTCAACTTAGTATATTGATTATCAAATTACGACATATTGATGAACACCTTAAGTTTCACGAATTATGTTAAACGACTGACTGATGTTAATGTCTTAATTAAGTCGCACATTTGTGGACCAAAGGCATTCACTACTATCGGAAGTAATGTTATGGTATCTCAACAGTAATATACAAGTGGTTCAGGCAATTAAAAATTTCAAAGCCTAACATTACCTCTGAAGGGGTACATTTAATAGCAATTTACAGTCTTTAAATGTCTAGCGATAACACCGATTGCCCTAATGTGCTTTATAAAATCATATTACTAGAAATTTATTCATATTCATGTAACTGATTAGACAAATCATTTATATAATATATTCCGATAACACAATTTATTCTGCTTAGTATTTTTATTAGCCCTAACAATCGTTAAGCACTAAATTAATGCAAATTGCACTAGTTGAACAATTCTGTAATACCCTTAAGACTGAATATCGCAACTACAGATGTTTAATCTGCATAAGTACATGTAGTGATTAAAACTATTAATAGCAATAAGCTTCGTGACAGGCGTAGCTTAACACTTAAACAGAAGATATATTATTGTTTCTAAAAACTTCACCTCAGTAATGAAGGTCTTAGAACTAAAATATGAGCGTTATTTACTTATCATGAATTATTACTACTTCTACCACCACTAATACTGTTGTTGTGGCTCTTGCTGCTGGTACTATTAAATAAATGTCCACGTACTTTTTACAATTACAATCTGTTGATATAATAACTTAAGGTCACAATATAAGATAGAAAATGTTCTTTTGAGAAGTAATTTGTACCATGTAATTACGCTCTCTTCAGAAACTGTCAATAATAATGATCAACTCTTATTTCTGTACGATGAAATTCTTTTCCTAATTAAAAACCTTTATGGTTTGTAGCAAATTAATGAGTTCTATTCTGCATAATGCGTCAATGGAAACGAACAAATACCGTTCCAATCCAAACAAAAATATTGAAATAACTTGTTTAAGTTCATGTTTTGAAATGCAATAAATGAAAGAAGACTGATACTGATGACATTTATGTAAGGGACTCCAAGCAGTTCACTGCCAACTAATGGCTGGTCAATGAAGGGTTTTATCAGATTAACGATTGCTGTCTCATTATTTAAATCATTATTCTATCATATCGGTCCAACTGAAAACCATTATTATCAATTTTCTTGCGATAAATCTAGGAAAAGAAATTACCTTAGCAGGAAAAGCAGCAGGTAGCAAGAAATTCAGTTTCTGTGGTTCAGGTGACAATAATGTAAACAAAGGCAGTATAACATTTGGAATAGTACAAACGTATGCGAATTGTGTCAACAAAGGGCAGTTTACAGGTTTGAAAAATATGAACGCGCCAAGTGTGTTAATAACGGTGGTATACAGGAATAGTACTAACACGAAAGGAAAATAGTAATAATATTAAAATAACTGGATAACAATATGGATTAGTACACTCAAAACAGGTGTGTTAACCAGGTTAGTATACAGTTTGGAATAGAACAACCCGAACAGGTGTGTTAATCTGGTTAGTATACAGTCTGGAATAGTACAACCCGAACAGGTGTGTTAACAAGAGTAGTTTGAAGTAGTATAAACCAGACATCTGCGCTAACAAAAGTCGTATACAGTTTGGAGTTGCATATACACGACGACTTTGTAAACTAATGTAATACAAAATTTAGAATATCACAAACAGGACAACTGTGTAAACAAAGGTAGTATACAGTTTTGAATAGTACAAACATGGAAACTTATTAAAAGTGGCAGTAAACAGTTCTGAAAAGTCCAAAAACGACAATTGTGTAAACAATGGTAGTATATGGTTGAAAAAGAACTGACAAATGTGTTAATATAGGAAGTATACAGTTTGGAATAGTAAGAATAAGAAATGCGTCTTAAACAGGTAGCATTCAGTTTGAGAAAAAAGATAAACGACCATTGTGTCAACAAAAGTAATGTGTACAGATTAGGCTAGAAAAAACAACTGTTGTATAACTGTCTATTTACAAATGCCTTAAGTTAACAATGCATTTTTAATTAAAATAGCAATTCGGAAGCATACATTCTAGCACATCTGCATATGTGACAATATGTTTATCGACCTCTTATTGGCAAAATCATCTTTACCAATAATTTCGGCAAAATGAATTATAGAAAGGACGTCTATATCATTTCAGGAAAAAAAACACCACTGAATTAGAAACTAAACGGTAAATTGGTCAACAAACATCTCAAGAAAGTGCTTTTGTAATCGTAGATTAATGCAAACAGAAATAAAAAGCAGCATTAAATGTTTTTGTTTATTACCATATATTGCTTAATTTGATGCGTTTCGTGCCTAGATGTCTACAATTACAAACAGAAATCTTGAAATTAATTACAAATAACGTATGTGACAACCAGAATCGAAAAAAGTTTAGCCGCCAACATCGCATGAAAACAATGTTAAGAGTTAAATTGACTGAACAATGAAAAGGAGTGAAAAGAACTATTTAACATTTCCGTAAAACTAAAACTTCGGTTAAAAGCTTGTTTAAAATATAATACATGTGAATCACCTCTAAAACCATGCGTTACTATACAATAAGAAAAAAAAGATTACTTGTAGAGATCAAGAGGATATTGGAGAAAATAAGTAATAAAGAATGCGACTGAATCTGATTCGACTTAGGAAACCAGTAAATGAAAACAATACTTAGCTGAGCAATCTACAGATCATTTCTCAGCGACCCAAGTAATTGAATTAGAGAGCCAATGATCACCTAAACCGTGTGACGAAAAAAGATTTGAACTGCGAAAATAGAATCAAATAATTTTTACTTTGCTGGACACGTAATAGAGATTATTAGCAATAATGACACAATATTCATACTAAGTATATTAATATAATGAAACTTGAAGGACAAAGACTTATGTTCACTGGAAATTCAAACTCATATTGATGTGTTCAAATTATAAAGTCAAATTTAAAGAATTTTTGTAAGAAATAGATGTTTAATGCATCGTCGTGTTAACGCTAGCTATGTAAAAGATGTATGCAACTATGGATTTAATTTCAACTAAATGAATCAATGATAGTTTCTTCAACATTTTCCGGAAACACGTAAAATCTATCAGTGAGTAAATTTAATATCATTTTTCAAATCTGACGACGCGTGAATATGTCTTAAATTTACATCTTATTTTACTGAATCATGTAATACGGAGTACTAGAAATGACATACAAACCGTAAATGTTCCAAAATTTTCATTCACCAGAAACCAATATACAATCATTTCATGTAACTAGCTAATTGGTTATTGTCATTGTTACTTTTCTGCTAGTGTTTAACAATGTGAAAACACAGGAAACGAGAAAATAACCAACAGGAAGTGTAACAAAAATCTCGAGAGTATTTCGTAAGATTGCTGGTTTAAACGAATCAAAAACGAAGGTCCTAACAGAACACTAAAAAATATTTACGAAGTAATATAAAAAAAAGATTTTTAAAGATTATACGGAGTTCCGTTCAGAATATGTGTAAATCTTTTATTTTTTTTCAAGATCAATAATACCACTCAAATCTGTTTTTCTTTGGTTGTGTGACACACGTGTACGTAAAGAAGAACAAGGCATGAGGATTTGAACATATAAAAGACATTTAAGTGTACATATGTGCAAAAAATTCTAGATTGAAAAGTCGTTCTTGCAACGGAAACAGCCCAAGAAAAAGGGTCACATTAAAGGAAGGAGATATGACCTGACCACTGGATGGAATACATACGTCAAATGAAACAGCACTAAAACAGTATATACATGATTTGCAACGTGAGCTTCCTCTAGGAAAATGATAAAATACTCTAATGGAATATATTGTGCATTTTTTAAGTGAATAATATAATAATAACTTGGACACATATATTTCGCGTACAAGTAATCAACCGAATGAATGAGTGGAATGGATCACAAAGTGTAAAAAATAAGCCCATAATTAATTTAGTGCATTATTCTAATTGAATATTTGTGTGACAGGAAATTAAAAAGAGTTCCTCATGCAACCACAAAATGCATAAGTGTTGCGGTTTTATGATATAATAGACCAGATAATAATAAAAGATGAAATAAAACATTATATAATCAAAGATGAAATAAAACATTAATTGTTTTCATCTTTTCTAGAACCTGCTTATTGACTGAGATGTCTGACATGACAACGAAACAAATGAATTTCCTCCAAAATACATCTGATGCCTTCATCGAAAATTTAGAAGTCATTGCTACAAGGAGGTCATCCATAGAAATATTGTGGAGAACTAGTTTCACAACTGCCGTTAATTTTTCAGGTTACCGTGTACATTATCAAAAAATTGCAAGCTCGTATATTCAGTATGGGCCTCGTTTATCACCAACCGTTCATTCATTTGAAGTGCAGAACCTTGTACCCGATACATACTATAACATTTGTCTCTCAATGCTCAGGAACAACACGTCGACGAGCGAAAAGTGTGTTATGGCATCAACACAAAGCTGGGAACTACCAGTTTCAGTCGGAAGCAGCATAGGAGCAGTTTTAGCCCTAGCAATGATCGTTATGCTTATCCTTGTGATAAGATGCAGACCTACGGCACTTTGCAAACGAAAACCGAAAATTAAAGCGAGTAAATACGACACAATGTCATCACACTGTGACGACGATGTGTTCGAATTCAGCCCGAGTGTAACACAGGCTGCCGAAAACAACACTAATGCCGAGGATCCAAATGATGTATTAGGATGTCAGAATAAACATTTGAATGCTGATGGGAAAGGCAATCGTACAAATATAAATGATCGGTCAAAGCAAAAACTCTATCACAGACATGCAAAATATGGAGTCGCTTACGATCAGACGAATGGGGTTTCGAAGCAACGAGAAAGGAGGGACACACATAAAACTAACAGTCATTATCATGACAATGCAATAATTCTTCATGTGAATGGTGATTCACATCAAATGCATGACGATGGTGTAAAAGGTGATAACTTTTCGGCGTCATGTTCAAACGTTGCGCCAATTCATAGAAAATATAAGATAGCAGATGACCACCAAAGTCTGGATAATAGTATTTCAGATACTAGTACCAATATACAAGGAGAATCTTTACAAAAAGAACACAATGACAGAATAAAAATGCTTTTATCACTTCCAAACGCCGATTCCAGTGCAGAGTCCTTGAACAATGAATACGAATTAACAAATAGGTTTGAAATTTCTGATAGCGCAGAAGGAAATGATATTAAACTTAAATATAACGAAACATCCTTCGAAGAGGCGATCGGTCAACCTAAATAAGAAAAGGGGCTTGAATATGCTCAATTGTAAATAAGTATTTTCAGAATAATATTGGATATTAAAATACTATTACATATCTGCAGTCCAGTAAAATTTATCACATTTGTCGCCGGAATAACTAGGATAAATGTGTAGAGAAATAGCATATATGAAAAAGACAAAACAATGTACAAATTAAAACCAGAAGGTGAAACTTTTCTCATTATTTTAAAAGGAGATATTATAATCTATAAGGGCTATTTTGACATGAAAGTGGTCAAAATAGTAAGTACAATTATAATAAAAATTTGATAAATTTCGCAAAAAAAAATTTTAATTTCAGTGATCCTTTTCGTAATTATTTTCATTCTGCAATAATTATGCGTGCTGTATAATAAAAGTGAGTTTTTTCTAGTACACACAATATCTATGTGCGTTTCACACTTTACTGTTTAAGTCCTCATTAAGGTTCGCGTGATGGTTTTCTTCTATTTTTTCAAAGAAATCAACAGATTTTGAAGAATAAACGCATACGTGTGCATTGTTTGTAAACATTAATTTTTAGTAGTCAAGAAACTAAAGGGAAAAGCTCAACCGAGACTCGGTTTTAGTCTATTCCTAATGCTCGAACAAATACGTTTGATAGTTTTCTAAAATGTACTATATTCAACGGTCAATTTATAAACTGTTAGTTATAATATTATCATATTATATTATATTAATATACATGTAAACAATATAATATATATATATATATTATATATATATATATGAGGTTTAATGTCTCAACTTTTCCTCCATAAATAGACTAGATATTACTTTAGATTTGTTTATGCGATAAAATATTAACAATTTTATAAACTGATTTCAGTCAAAGT
Source organism: Limnoperna fortunei (assembly GCA_944474755.1). Taxonomy (NCBI): domain Eukaryota; kingdom Metazoa; phylum Mollusca; class Bivalvia; order Mytilida; family Modiolidae; genus Limnoperna; species Limnoperna fortunei. The sequence goes on from OX104119.1 coordinate 34,976,968, forward strand.
CGATATATACAAAATGACACACAAACAGGTAAGATTGCCTACTTTTGGTAACAATTGTGTTTTTGTTTGAATGATGTTTACCGCCATTTTCAGCAATTTTTCAGCTATATCATGGCGTCCAGGTTTTATTGCGGTGGAAGCCGGAGTACCCGGAGAAAACCTCCGACCTGCAGTGGGAAAACTGGCAATCCTGGTCAATTAAGATTGGAGTCGGGTACACTCTGCCCACAGTGAGAATCGAACCCCCAATCTCAGTGTTGACAGACCACGTGATCAATAGTAGACGAACTACCTTAACCACTCGGCCACCGAGGTACCCCGGTAACAATTGTGTTCTAACTGACACTGCAAAAAAATGTAATCACATCAATCTGCAGATTAATGGTTTATTAGATTTAGATACATGCAGCTAGTTCTTTTTTCAGCCAAACAAGTAATTTTATTTTTACATTTAAATTGTTTTTAGTAACAACGTTCTTTTCACGAGTTTGCAAATCACAAGCAGTTTCAGATGATGTTTGATATTCTAAAAAGTACATCCATAATGTAATAGTTAAAACATTTGGAAGACAAAAACTGTGTTTATCCTTATCTTTACCTGCTGAAAGTTTGTTTTGTTAAATACACAAAAAGATAGTTTGTCTTTATCCGATGAGCGGGATTTTAACAGAAATGATATATGTAGGTCATTCTCATACCTCAACGTTATATCAATATACGTAACACCAAGGAAATCGTAAAAAAGACAATACACATATTTAAAAGACATGGTGGCTCAAACCAGGTTAAAAACGTTATTTTTTTCACATAAACATATTTGTAAGTCTTTCGAGAGTTCATGCAATACGAATTTTCAACGAAAAAGGGGCTGGTTTAAAACAAAATGTTGGGTTTCAATCTACAATGCATTGATCGTTTTATGAATGCTTCTTATACACATTTATCACAGAATATAACCCATTGATCTTTGTAATCTTTGCTGTGTGCAATTTAATCTTTATCTTTCACATAATATATTTTCATTTATCATCTTTTGAAATATGCCTCAATTACAGTTAAAGCTTCGTGAACGATAAGCAAAAGCTTTGACGTAATGTTCATTCTATTCCAATCTATATATCTTCGTTTTTCTGTAAAGATATTCAAAGCAATCAGATGTGTTATTCAAGAAATTGTAAATAATCAATTTTGTATTACACTGTATTTAACAGCTAGTCATAACGTCTGGTACGTGGATTACTTTATAAGTTGATACAAAATGTCAAATACAGCATATAAAAAATCAATGACTTTTATAGCAAAGTAATTATAGAAATTTGGACAATAATCAGAAAACGAATAACAAAAGCCCATCATCCAGCCATATAATTCGTTTGCTACAAGTACAAATATGTGAAATAGCCATGATGTCCTAGTACCAGCATTGTATTAAATCCGTTTGTTTTGTTTGTTTTAATGATGTTTAAAGCCACTTTCAGCAATTTTTCAGCTATATCATGGCATCCAGTTTTGATTGGGGGAGGAAGTCGGAGTATCTGTAGAAAACCCGATCTTCGATAGCAAACCTGGCAATCCTTGTCAATTAAGATTGGAGTCGAGGACACACTGCCCGCATTGAGACTCGAACCCGCAACCTCAGTGTTGACAGACCTCGTGTTCAATTTTTAAATATTTGAACGTTTACTTATCAATTTATAAAATTATTAACGTCCTAAATATAGCTGAAATATTCCTTGCTGGAAGTAAACAGCAGACACATTGAGCTAACAAGTATATAAGGAGAATTGATTTGACGAATTTGACACATATAAAACGCCAAATGTCTTTAAAAATTTGGAAATTAAACATTTTTATGTTAATATTTGAAGTCAATATCTGTTATCATTCGTACGACTTACACTTATTTAAACATGGTTTAACATTATATAGTACCGTAAGTGAGCGACATTTCGTTGTGGTTTTTACGAAATTTTAAAAATATTTCAGCTATATATTGGCGTCTAAAAGCAAAACATTCGCATGAAAGTATTGATCGATAAGCCAAAGGTCAACCAAAACATGTACATTGACCAATCGGTCACAATGACATACAAAACATAAAAACTTTTCCAATACTGAAAACAATATTATTAAAATATTTCAGCCCAGGTTATAATACACGGTAAATGTCTCAAGAATACTACGTGGTACAATATGTTACCCTGTTACAACATACAAATTCAACGTCATACGAAGTTTTGTCCCAATGAAATCACCCTTATTTCTCTGATAAAGAATTCGACTGTAAATAAAACAGATATTGGAACCCTGCTTCTACAATTAAAAGTTGTTGACGGCATTAGTCTGAATAGCAATCGATCTGCGGATATTGTTTTTTCGATTCAAAGATTACTGCAGTGATCCGTTGTTACAAAAATAATTCCGTCTAATATCAAGTTTATGAGTGCAATATTTAAATACAGTACCACGCATGAATTCGAATTAAATGATACATTACGACCGACTTTCTTCGTAAGTATGGATAGGGTAAGCTAGCAACGGATATACAGTTCGTCATTATTTAATTACCTCAAAAAACTTAAACAAATATGAAAAGATTAAATGAATAATTTATTTAACTTTGAATGGTTTTTTTCTACACGTGTGTCAGAAACCTATGTCGACAAAAAGATAAAGGTAAACAAGAGATTTTAGTTTAGAAGTCTGCCATAGCTTCATTATACAGATACCTCAGTGTTGACATGCACGTGATCAACAGCAAACTAACTACCTTAATCACTCGGTTATGGAGGCCCCGTAGTCAGTAATAGGGGTACATTTATCCAATAATCACCACAATCATAACGATACCAATCCTTGTGTACTAAATTCAAAAATTGGGAAAGTAAATATAATCATATTTTCAAACGAGATAAAATATTTTTCAACAAGGTTATGGTACCTATAAACTAATTTAAGGCGCGATCGACTCCTTTTTTATTTTTGTGTAACCTTGGTTTTTAAAAGAAAAATAGGAATCACGGTTAATGATTTTAACAGAAAGACCTAATGAGTATCAGCGAATATGATTATAAAAGCAATTTTCAAAAGAATCAGTTTAAAGACAAGTTCTGACGTTTTCTTGAGACATGACTATGTTATTCCAAGTTATGTAAATTTTTTGTTTCAATGTTGTTTAACGCAACTTTTAGCAATTGTTCAGCTACATTATGGCTGAGTTTTTATTAGGGAGGAAGCCGGAGTGCCCGGAGAGAACCCCCGACCTTCTGTAGGCAAGTTATGTAAATTTTTAATTAAGGTACCTTAAGGTTTTATTAATTAGATTTATTTTGCATATCTTTTAAGCATATTCACTGTAATACACGAATATATTTCTAAACAACCAGTATCGACCACAACATGTTAATATAGTTATTTTTTTTAAATCTAATTTAGTAATATCAATACGCCAATCAAACTTCGATATATCAGTTGCATGTTATCCTTTAAACCTTCATACAAACACTTTTCACGGCGACTATCAAATTAATATTCTACAATGAATGCCAGAATAGATCGTCTTTTTGAACTTGCAGCCATGGATAAATATAGTATTACACGAATTTAAGAACAAGATGTCAGACAAAATTTTGATAACATTTTACAGACGTTACTTGATATTAGGCTACGTATCAATTTGAAAAAAGGTCTCAGAATTAAAAATATTTAATCAAATATATTAAGAAACACACTGTTTGTCTAAATGCTGCAACTTTAATTGACTTCGATAAAACGACAGTATCCATACTTTCTGATCGCTGAATCAGATAAACTTCCGTCAACTTAATTATCCTTCCAACCAATCATATCTAGGAAAATGCTCACTTGAGACTAAGGTTTAGTAAAGATTTAGGTAAGGTTAACTTTTGGTTTAAAAGATAGCAAACATTAGACTACTTCTGGAGTTCGATGAAATTCAATTTAGGAAAAACATGTATTTATTGTTTTTATATTAGTGAAAGGTAAATTGACTTTCGTTTGTCTTTTAAATTAAAGGTAAATTTTAACTGTACACGTATTTTAACGATTTGTCTTTAATTGCATTTAAAAAGACAATGGATCAAAAGTTTTGCTTTAATTCCATGTTTTCTTTAAAAATATATCCTTGTGTGATGCTTGGGCGTTTACTTAAGTTTATAAAAGTTATTAGACGTTTTGATTGCGGGGTTGATTTCGGTTTAAATTTTTATGAAATTTTCAGTAATTTTGTTCAGTTTGCAGCATGCAGTTGCCCTCACTGAATTATTTTGAGCATATCTAAATAAAATATACAATAATAAGCATAATATCATCACCTGTAAGGATCAACTCAAATCTTGATTCAAATGGGATCGTGCTTTTTTGTCAGTTTGCAATTTTGTACTTTGATTTTGCTGTCCTGATTGACTTAACGTAGCATCTGTCCACATTTGTGTATACAACGTCACCTCAGCCGCTTTTCATTAAATGAAGAGACTTTTTAATACACATTGGCACGAACGCTCAAAGAAAGAACAAATAAATTATACACATCTATATTTCGTGTGAACGAAACCCGTCCAGCGTCTTAATGTACATATTTTAAATATGAATTACAGAAGGTAACGTAATAAGATACGAAATATTTTTAGTCTTCAATATTTCTCCATGATTTCGCGTTTCAATCATTCAATAGATTCCTGCTTGATGACAATCATTCAATAGATTCCTGCTTGATGACAAACAGATACACCAAGAGAAAAAATTCTAATCAATATTTTAGAAGGACATTTACAATCAAATTAAAAAGATATCAAGGATGAACCACTCAACACCATTCATTCCGAAGATTAATTAGTAGTAGGTTCAAACGCCAGAGAAAGTGATATTAGGCATAATTACCATGTGAAGAAGCCAATGTCAAGAAAGACCAAAGTTGAGACTAATTCTGTGTTTTAATTTAACTTACGATAATTCAAGGCTTTTGTATTGGTGGCTGAAAAGGATCTTGTTTATATTTGCAAAACATTTTTATAAACTTTAAAGTTGTGTTTGTATACATGTGAACAGTAAATATAAAAACGACGTTGTTATTGTATTGTTAAGAAAAGTAAAACAAGATTTCAAAGACTCTCGATTTTCAATTGCAAGTTCAGTTTTATGAAATTACATTATGAAAAGGTCAGACCCATCTAGTTCGAATTTTACTGCCATTATAATACGAAGTTAGTTTTGTGATGTGTCGGATTAACGGCAGAATTTCGTCTTATTGCCCGTAATGTAGCACATAAAAAATTCTACCTTTGGTCTATTTATACAAAATTCGAACATAATATTCATCTTCTTTACGTTATTAAGGCTTCAGACATTGCGAAAATAACGGGAAACGATCTTTATTGAAGAAATTTTCTTTTCGTCTTTAAAGATGCACGTGGAAAATGCTATGTTGGTCATTTTTCCGTATATGGATAAAGTTGCCTAAATTTAGTATAATCGTGCTAATTTGCATACTGTAACAACCAGTCTGTAGCAAGATTCCAGTAATTTACATATATTTTCCCCAAGATGCAACACACCATTCAGATTAGGGGTACTCAATGTTTTTCGTGTAGTAAACGTATTTAACATAGACACATCTTCTTTACGTTATTAACGCTTTAGACATTACAAAACTAACGGGAAACGATCTTTATTGAAGAAACTTCTTTTTTCTTTTTTGAAGATGCACGTGGAAAATGCTATGTTAATCAGTTTTCCGTACATGGATAATGTGACCTAATTTTGTTATAAACGTGCTAATTTGCATACTATAACAACCATTCCGTAGTAAGAATCCAATAATTTACATAAGTATTACCCAAGATGAAACACGCCATTAATTTTCGGGTTTCTCAATGTTTTTCGTGTAGTAAACGTACTTAAAAAGAGTCACGAATGTAAATTAATACACAACACACAGCTGGTTATTTAAAACTTCAATAACTATTATCTCGTAACAATAATTATTGGTATTAAACACGAAACCGATAAAAAAAATGAAAGAATGTGTCCATGGGACACGGATGCCCCCGCTAAATGAAGTCCCAAACAGGAAGTAGTTGTCCGACAGGTCTGAAAGTCGATTAGGACGTACAACTTGTGATACTGAACCAACCTGCAAAATTTCAAATTGTTCTCATGTACTGTTCATGAGAAAAGCTTGACGGAAATTTTCATATCGGTCCAGTCACAAACAGGAAGTAGTTGTCGGACATGTCTGAAAGTCGCTTAGGATGTACAACTTGTGATACTGAACCGTCCTGCTAAATTTCAAATTGTTCGAATGTACGATTCCTAGAAAAGCTTGACGGAAATTTTCATACACATTTTTATATCGGCCCAGTCGCAAACAGTAATACTGAACCACCCTGCCAAATTTGGCATGTACAGTTTCTGAGAAAAGCTTGACGGAAATTCGTACGGACGTACGTAAGTACCGACAGACGGACGGACATGAGTAAAACTTAATGCCCCCCGACATTTCGTCGCGGGGGCATAAAAATGGTGACCCTGATGAAAGATATCAAGATTGACTCACGGGGGAGGGATAACTAAGGATACTTATATGTTTTTTGATTGGTGTTTAACGGCACTTTCAGCAATTTTTCAGCTATATCATGGCGTCCAGTTTTTATTGAAGCTGGAGTACCCAGAGAAAACTCCCGACCCGCGGTAGGAAAACTGGTAATCCTTGTCAATTAAGATTGGAGTCGAGTACACCTTGCCCGCAGTGAGACTCGAACCCGCAACCTCAGTGTTATCATACCACGTGAACAATAGTAGTACCCATTGATACATTTTTCAATGAAAAAAGCTACAATTTCATATATTTTGGAGAGGTAAAAAGTGACCCATTCGGGCCGCATATCCGTATTACCCTAAGTGATTCACTCCCGCTCTGCTACATTACGAGTAATGGGACTAAATTTGTACCCTCGCCAATAAAACGCGAGGGTACGATTGTTCGTTCTAAGACCCATCCAGACCATAGAAGCAAAAACCTTGGAATCTATCGAAAAAACATATATCATTCCCCAAGTTTGAAAATTTCTTGAATCAACTTTCCCCGAGTAATTTGAAACTCTTTCTTACCAGCGGTGCAGATTATTTAGCTAGGCATTTCCTCAGTATGTTTGTTGCCGTGTGTATACATGGTATACGTAACTGTGAAGTTCATGACGTTATAATAAGTTATCTCAGCCGGTGAGACGGAGAGAATCTCATCAACAGAAAGGTGCGAGATATTTCTATACCTCAGGTGAGAAATAAAAAACTTATTAAATCGAAGAGCCTTTTATGTTCACTTGGTAATGTGAAAGAATAATAGTGTCCAAGACTAATAAATCACAAAATAACCGCTTCAAGTTATAGAAATTTATAATGTAATAAAATACAAAGAGAGTTTAAATTTTGTAATAAAATGTCAACAAAAGAAAACTGATTGACAATCACAAATATAAAAAGCAAATTATACACAGCACGCATGCAAATTTGGATGGATATACTTCCTAAAAACTCTTATTCACAATTTAACTTTATATTAGATGTCTAGATGTAATCAAACGCAAAGTATGAAATTAAAAGCGATGGCTAGAGGAAACCTCACGTACAGAACAAACACCAAACATTTAAGCAACATGAATCCTTCTGAACAAAGGGGTGATATTCTGTAACAATGACAAAGCAACTTCTAAGTTATTGTGACTGTGAATCGAGTAAATCCAGATCACACAAAAATATCTTCATCGATTTGGTAAATAGTACAGATGAATTTTAACGTTTTACTAAATCGACAGCATTTATGATTAAAACAGTTAGGTGGCCTACGAAAACAGATGTTCCATCAAATTCAATAAGAAACTCAAAACTTTACTGATCAGTTTCTTTATGCACACACACACACACATATATATATATATATATATATATATATATATATATATATATATATATATATATTATCGAACTTTGGTAAGTAATATTTGTCATTAAAATTGATTACAGGGGTGAGTTTTACCTGAAGTATATCATTCATCTCATTAGAAATCTGCTTAGTTCAATGATCTATAATTAATATGCGGAGAAAAGTAAAAACTAATGGATGACATTAATGAAATGAGACTGATTATACAATTATACATTAATGCCCGATATTAGATTGTGTGGTAGATAAAAAGAAAACAACTTTAGAAAACGCTTAGTTAAAAGAAGGCGTAAAAGCTAAATAGGTAAAAAGATTGATGAAAATAACTATTGCTCCAAAAGCAGGTCATTGTGCACGTATCTATGGATATGAACTAATTACTTTTAAAACACACTGTAAAAAAAACGTACATTTTTCACTTGGTTTATCTAAGTTGTAGTTTCACAATTTATTTCATGTGACTTTTATTGAATTTTTGTTAGAGAAACGTACCAATTCTACTCAAACTGATCTGTTACTAATCACAACACGGTAAAATCAATTTGTCACGTAATTTGTAATAAAACGTAGAACATTTTGGGATGGCAATATTATTCATCATAAGGATTCATCTGGCTAGCGTAATACGACGTTAATTAGGTAACTGTCAGTTGTATTTTATTATTTAATCCTCTCCTTTTATTGATGTAAAAATTGAGATGAAAGCTTACAATTTAGTTGCCGGTGATACATTAAACTCGCCCGTTATTTAATAAGATGAGATGAAATCAAGGCAAGTGATGAGTGCGCCATTGCTTAGCATGATATCACGCGATCACGATAACATGTTTATAACCAATATTATCGCAGAATCGCAAAATATTATTGAAAAAAAGTAGTTCACCAGGAGCATCCCTGCAATATAAAAACATTCTATGTTTACAGCCAGCTGTTCATATCATATATGAAGATGTACTATTAGCTTATATCAAATAAACACCGACTATTTACTAAGCTAGTGAAGAAAACATATGTGTAACTAAAGTAACGCGATAAAAAGTTAAAAAGGAACAAGCTTAGATTAGTATTTACAAATTGTTACTTAATTCAGGAGACTATAAATTGCAGCAGCATTATGAAATACATGTAAAAAATGCGAAAATGGAAGGATACTTATATTATGTCGTGGAGTTGTTTATCTTTAAGCAAAATATTTAACACAGTCTTATTATCACTTATAAATTTAACTAATTTCTTTATATAAGTAATTTTTGGTATTTTTCTAAATAAAATGAGATAAAGTTATTCAGTTTGAAACGTAAACACATTTCACTACAAATTACTACTAAATGAATCAGATGACACAAACTGCATTTGTGCAAATCTCATGGAGTAAGTATTATACCGGTATACTGAGAGTCAAACGAAAGGAATCAAAGTACGATCATTTACTGTTATGTTAAACTCTTCTTTTGAAAATGGAAAATAAAACCATTAGAACCTCTAATTCTGGGCTTGCGCTCAAAGTCTTTAATTACAAAAGGTAAATTGGATGCACAGGAAGAATTACTTCGGTGATGACAACAGTATCTTTGATTTTTCAGTTATATATAATCAATGCCATGAAATTTCGAAAATAGTTTGCCAAGGTTTTTCTTCTGTTAGCAAGGTGTAGATGGAAAATATCCGAATTTGGTATATTTAAGAAATAATTCACGGATGCTGTGGTTTATCATTGTTTTACCACGAGGTGACCATTTATGTCGTATTATTTTATCCCGAGCGAAAGCGAGTGATAAAATAACGATATAAATGGTCAGTCCGTGGTAAAACAATAATAAATCAAAGCCTCCGTGAATTATTTCTATTCTAATAAGACAATTAGAGTGCATTTATATTTTCGTACCTATAGAAAACATCATTTTCGCAATAAACTGGCTGTTCCGTCAATGTAACACACAATATATTGTAACGGATAATTATAGCGCGTGTCGCTGTTTATAAGATTTGTACGTCATATGCAATAGCTTTCCGGCGGGAGTTACAGTTTTGTAATTGGAACAGCCATTCAAAACACCCCCTTCTCAGCGCGTGTTGCTCATAGATAAATCATTTTTTTACCACAGTTGTGGTCTCAAGCCTTTAAAGCACGTCATATTAGAATTTTTTTTTTAATTTTGATAATAAAGCACTAAAACATCTGAATTATTTTGATTTTATATAAATTTGGGTTTGTGCGCCACTGATTAGTCTTGCTTAGACGAAAGACCCGACTGACGTAGTGAATTTTATAACCTTGCTATCTTTCATGACATTTTATTCGTAAATAATCGTAGATACTTTCTGATACTACGTAAATTTGTCCCTAGAGACTATGTCATTGCCAATTACAAGGAATTGAAAGTAGAGACTAAAAGATAAAATAACGATTTTTGTATCCGTCACGCAAGGAAGTACGCGAAAATTCTCTGCAAATCGTAACTACATCAATAAGTTAAAGTTAAGTTTTAGTCTGCAGATATTTTGTAATTTTGCATTATTCAGTTGTCTAGCTGACAAAACGGTAAATATTTTTTTCTTACAGACCTAGTTTCCTTTTGTTAATATAGCGGTGAATCAATCAAAACGAATGCTAACGAAATCAATACACAATGTATATTTCATGAAATGCCTTTACAAATAATGATTTAAACCGACAAACACTAAATTGGAGACAAGTTATGGATCCTTCCGCTTGACATGTACAATATTTCATTTAATTGGTCCTCAACTAAGCAAAATTAAATAATGATTGTTGCTGTATGTCCTTTCTGTCTATCGTTTTTCCACCTTTGTGCACATGCAATGCTTTAAACTGGACGATTAGCGCTTGTAACTCTATCCATCTCAATAACTAAATCTACCAAGTATGCAACGAAGTTTACGTTTTCAAAACAGTAATGTCTTTTTAAACCAGTAACCTGTGAGCTACAGCTCACTCAGTATATCCCCGCTATTCACATCATTGAATGGACTAAGTCGCTAAACAGAAAGTAGATATGCGACAGACCTGAAATCGGTACTCAATATAGGACCACATGGTAAGGTGACATATAAAATTTCATGTGGTTGCGATAAGTAGTTGCTGGGAAAACTGTTGCGGCCGGAAGGACAGACAGGGGTAAACCAGTACACCCTCCTATTCTTCGAAGCGGGTGTATAATAATGCAATTTTAAAACAAGTATGGTTATGACTGTCATTAGTACGCTTAGTTCCCCCCACCCCAAAAAAAAAGAAAAAAGAAAAAAAAAACATATTAATTGTTTATGAAGAATAGTATACAAGCCATTCAACGTAAGAAACCAGATAAAAATGAAAAAGACATTCGTTTAGGTGTGCTAAGGATTGATATGAGAAAAGAAAAAAATATAAATAACCTGTCAGTCGGACACATATTAAAATTTACAAAAGGCAAATATCAATAAAACGTCATTTCTTATAGACCTTTAAAATATAGAATCCTATACTTCATTGCAGCCATCGTTCATGTTCACGCTGATTAAAAACAAAAAAAAACCCTGATAAATAACTGTTTCATCTGTACTTAATTTTCTGAATTGCACGTCATATATTACAAACCCCATCGGCATTTTTATCTAGTATTATTTTATCCAACGTTATATATCATCAAACAAAACGCCAAGTCCAAGTGAGGCTATGCCGTTTATTGCTTACAGTCAAATCGATATTCGTCTTTACGTGTCATCCCTTTCTTACTATACATCAATTGAAGGCAAAATCCAAACGGTCATTAACCATAACAAATGTGTCCATTTCTGATTAGTAGTGTTTCACACACGACACACGACCTGTTGAAGCAAAGGATCGGTTAATCATACACTTTAGCAATCGCTGGCTTGTGAAGAGATTTCAAAAATATATTTCGAATGGAAGCATTTCAAAATAATTTTTCGCGCCTAACTTAAAAAAACGTAGAACACTTTACCCGCTGGACTAAAACATGATGTCACTATAAAATGAACTCGTCGAGTTAAGTTCTAAGTGCAAGTTGGCAATGAAATAATTACACAAATTCCTTAATTGAATAGCAGTTCCTGTAAATTTCTTTCGTATCAAAATTCATCATACAATATATGCGACTAAAACGAAAGCGACAAAGCTTAAGTTGTTAACTACTTTATTTGTACTGTCCAAGAAGAACCAATTGGATACTAAAAGCAATCGAATAAAGCAATATACGGTAAGTTGTGCTGGTGAAGCTTATTGCAGCCTGTCCTACGTGGACTGGTGGTTCTTCTACCTATATGCCTCAACTATTGGCCGACAAATGCTTTTATATTTTATATTCCTAACACAATTTATTTTTTTTCTGCTGACCTTATTGGATACGTTTAAGCATTAAGCTTGTTTGGCCCTTTTTTTATTTTTTTACGCAATCTATTATACTGCATATTAAATTCAGACCTCAACCCAATATCGCACTAGTATTAATTAAGTTTATAATAAATTTACAAGAAATATACCACATTAATGGCTATTGCCGTATGAAGTTACAGACAGACAAAAGTGAAATCTGTCAAACTCAACTCGGCCTGTGTTTAATGGTCTCTTTTAAGATATGGCCAGGGCTTTCTCAAGTTCTCATAGGAAATCCATATATTACACGTCGTGATAAAAAGCCGTAATTATGGAACTACAAAAGTGAAATCGGTCGAACTTCGAGCTTGATCTGTCGTTAGTGGTCATCAAAAAAATTATGACGAGGAAACTATCAATATGGCCCCTCATTTACTAATATCGGTTGATGCAAAAATATTTATTTTCTATGATGTATTTTTTTATTTACTTACTCACAGATGATAATTGCCTTTGAGACAGATGAATCAGGCTATCATGTATTGCAAACAAAATTGCCAGCGAAGTTCTATTGCGTAATACTATATTGTTGAAACAGATGATCACCCTAAAAACATGCTGCCAGAGGGTTGTCATATAGTATAACATAAACAAGATCTGTGATATAAACACAGAAATTATCATAACAGTCAACAGATGTGAAAGTTGCAGCCGTGGTTATTAATCTGAGCACTCAAAAATACTTCCAGGACATACATTAAATACGTGTATAACACTGGCCAATATAAGTGTATATTAATATTTCATGGAATGAGAAATGTGATTCGGTGTTGGGCTTACCGTCAATTGTACGTCATTTTAATGCAGCTAAAGAACAGATCAACTGTTTATTGGTTGAAGTGTGCATGAATGCATTTCAAGTCTAATATAAATACTTTGCATATTTCAAATAATGTGCATGCAAATTCGATACGAAACGAAGTATTTTCCTGTAAACCAGACATGAGTGTTTGCATACTGTTTACGTACTGAACTCAATGAAGATTTATTGCATTTATATATGCAAAGGCTAAACGAAAATTAAATATAATATTGAAATTTAGTGGGATTACTCATCAAAACATATAAATAATCAATTATTCTTTATCGTGATATACCCAAAAACAATAACAAGATATTTACAGTCTAACGTTACGAGGTGATTTGGTTCAGTTCTGCTGCTAATAATATCTTATTCCCCGCATGAGAAGAAAAGTAAATTAAGCATTTATCGACTCAGTATCATGTAAATGGTTGACATTACATTGCTGGTGACGAAGATATATATATATACACAACCATAAAATCGACAAGGTTTGATTAAGACTTAATTAACTGCAGTTTAACAAACACGCAGATTGATGAACATTGTATTGACAAACGTCTTTGACTAAAAGGAATTCTTTTTGTACAGTGAAGCGGGAAAATTTAGTTATTTCATCAACCTCGGTATTGTATCATGTGAAAAACGTCTTAAGTTGATTTATACGTTCAATAGGAACGATGCGTTGATATACAGCGGCATAGTTTTTCATGCAACTTAAACGGTGAATTGGGAGTAACAGAGATAAAAATATTATATTAATGTTTTAAATATAGTATGGGCACTTATTTTGCGTTCTGGATGCTTCAAATTTCTACAACAGTGTAAGTATTTGTTCATTTTTAATTGGTTTAACAAAAATATTTTAGAGAAATTAGATAAATTTCAAATAATTGCTTTTTTCCGAAATATAACTTCACAAATATTATACTTCAGTGTACTATATCAAGTTACTGAAATTATTTTCATACATCCGTCATCGATCGTGCACTTTGAGAGATGTAGGACAAAACATTGATTTTCAATATGGAAAATTTTTATTTTTTACAGGGAATAACTAAGTGAATATATCCGTAATGATAGCAGACAAAACACAAACTATGGAATCGACAGAAGCACCAATTTATATTGACGCTGTTGAGGTTTCCTCAACAACTACGTCTTCTGTGGAAATTCTATGGCGGATAAATACTCAGACTATGTCAAACGTTTTAGGGTACCGTGTTCATTATCAGAAAATTGCAAGCTCTTACATAAGATATGGACCACATCTATCGTCGAACACACACGAGTATAACGTGCAAAATCTGGTAGCAGATACGTATTACCGACTGTGTCTGATGATGTACCGTAATGACACATCGCCAATTCAAAAATGTGTTGACGCATCAACAAGGAGTTGGCATATACCTGTATCTATAGGAAGCAGTATAGGGGCAGTGTTAGCTCTTTCAATGATTGTGTTGGTAATTCTTTTACTAAGATGGCCGTCTGTGATAAACTGGACAGATAAGAAGAAAGGATCTGCAAGGAAGTATGACAGTATGTCGTCTCACTGTAACGATGACCTGTATGACTTCAGTGAGAGTATTACAATAACTGCTGGGCATGATGAACTGTTTTCAGATCAAAGCGAAGGATATGTTTTAGAACTTCCGCCTCATGCACATATACACCAATGTAACGGCAATACATTTATTTTGCATTCAGGAACACATCAAAAGAGTTCGCTTGTGTCGACTAGTAAACATTCCAACCAAAATTCCATTCAAAATGGCCACCACCATCATCATCATTGTCATGTTCCCTGTGGTCACCATAGTCAACTACATGAAAATCAGGTGAATGGAGATACACTTCACGGTGACCACCAGAACGGGGACACAATTCACCATAGCCACCAACAATCAAGCATTATGCAGGATTTAAATCACAACCATCACCATGGTGATCCCATTATTTTACAAGATAATGACGAATCCGACCCGGAAATGGATGTCAAACAAAAAAGTGGCTTACCGCATGCACACACTGAACCCATTTTACCATCGACAGACTTTTATGAATTTGAAATGCAGGATATAAGAGAAGTGAACAATATGCCGGAACCGATAGTAAAACGGAAATATTTAGAAACTTCTATAGACGACGATATTGTGTAAAATACTTAATTTTGCTCAACAATACAAAATAGTCGCTACGGAAAGTTAATTCCATAAGATTTAATTAGGAATCTACGTCAACATTACAATTAAGTGAATGTTTTTCTAATGCTGTAAAAGTTGTATGTAAGTTAAGATTTATTTTTGTAATTATTAACTTTTTCCATTTATTAAACGAAAAAATCCTCAACATGAAATGTTTTAATTTATAACAAACAATCTGCGTCTACATCCTATAAACGTGCTTCAACGTATTTTAGGATAGAACCTTGTTCAGATTTACAAGTTAATTGTTGCAAGTGAACTTTAGTTGAAAGAGATGCGTCAAATCAAGTGGGAAGAGGAATCTTAAAATTGGTGCTGCTTTTGTTGAAATTATTACTTACAAGTTTAAAATATGAACTTTGTTTACACACAAGTTTCCCAGTTTTACGTTCTCTGTTGTATACATACACTCGACTTCGTAATCATACAATGTCCATTGAGAGGTTTATTTTATTTCACATTTAAAATACAGGGGTCACTGTTTCTGGATGTTACATCATTTATTATATGTATATAAGTTCATTACAATGATGAAAAATCTCAAAAATTATCAACAATAATGTAAGGCTCATTTTACAACATCATATCCTGACAGACTTTCAGCCCTGCTTTTTCGATGATACTGTGAACATTTTTGCATGTTGGGCCAGGTTTATGCATGCCATGTTTTTCCTGCAATCTGTATCTTCGTATCGGTCACTTGAGTATATATAGAGCAAAGAATTATGTCTAACTGTTACAAACACACGCATATTTTTTTTTTGAAAAACCAAGAACAATTTCATTAAAGCCCACAAGACAGAGAGCGTCGGTTTAATTTCAGACCATATCTGTGTTAACTCCATACATCAGAAACTTACTGGCTGTGTCATGGGTTTAAGTACTCCGGTGAAGAGTTTTTAAAATTAAAAATAGGGCATTAAATGGGACATTAAATGATACCCCGCCACGTTGCATTGTTTTTAATATTCATAAACACATTTTACTGAATTACATTTCAGTCTACAGAAATAGCTGAGCATGATAACAGGCCATCTCAGAAGACCATTTTTAACTTGACCCTGGACCCGTAAAAATTATTTCAAATTAACACAACTCAAAAACTACAAATTGGATTGTACTGAAATTTCAACCCGATCTTCATTTTATAGTACTTAACGGCTGTGCAAAGTTAAAACAAAATCATATGTTGACGCGTTTTCAGGTTATGATATGGATACCGTCAATTGTTGACCACAAAAATCCTTAAATTGGACTACAAATTGGATTATGCTGAATATTGAACTTGATCTTCATTTAAAGTATTTAATAACTGTGCAAAGTTTAAATAAAATCTGTTGATGCGTTTCCAAGTAATAATCTGAAAACTGCCAATTGTTGACCAAGAAAAACCTTGAATTGACCTAATTCGAAAACTACAAATTTGAATGTGCTGAAAATCGAACTTGATCTTCATTTTATGGTATTTAATATCAGTGCAAAGTTTAAATAAATTCTGTCGACGCGTTTTCAAGTTATTATCTGGAAACCACGCACAAACGGACGGACTAACAGACGGACGGACACTAATATCTATACGGAGGGTATCACACAATTACCCTACCACTTTGTGAGGCGGGGTAAAAATTTTAAGGATTTCAATTTTATCAAACGTTCATGTTTGTAACAAACTGACAAATAATAAAATGAGTTGGCCATCGAGTACTGAATCATACTAAGCATAATTAGAAACAACAAGTGTATCTATGTGCTAATGCTCACTAGTGGTACCCCCGCTTTTACAAATAATATTCGGTTTTACCAGGAAGTAGACCGCGAAGGGGCATAAAATTCGCTATACACGATATGGTTCTATAGGATAAAGCAATATACAAAGTATCAGTCCTCTTCAAATGTTGAATTTAAATACAAGTGGATAATCGAATATAAACTTATGAACAATCATACGTATTGAAACAGTAGACCATCGTAAAAGACTCAAAGTATAATTAAGACTCATTGAACGTACAAGTCGCAGAGATTTCAATCGTAATGCAATGTTTATAGAATGCATTCGTTGTCAGAAATGGAAAACAAACGCAACAAATATGCTAAATATAACTTGTGCCGGGTGAAACAAAAAATATTTTCTTTGAGATCTATTATGTCTATGCAATGAAATATTATTTAGATACTGTTTTTACACAATGCTGATTCAATAATAAGAAGGAACCTACATCAAGTTGTTAAATAAATTATTATTTTCACATAAATTTCGGTAAGGTGTAAAATTGGCGCTTTTTAAAAATCAACAGTTGGACGAACAGTAATAAATTGTATAAAATTTCAACAACAATAAAAATCGTATGGAATAGTAGTTGTGGAAAACATCTTTACATAGCTTGAGATCACCAGCTGTTTAGTACAATAAAAATATCTAGTTCAAGAGCACTGCAATATCAGTAGGGGATTAATCTAACAAGTCTATTTGATGCATTCGTGTTTTGTCTGTCGTATATTAAACAACGTTTTCTAAATTAAATGCAACATAGAAAACGTCTACAACGTTAATTTCATTATCATACCATGGTTTTAAGATAGATTTAGCTAATGGCGAATCATTTGGCAAGTTGGTTATGCGGGAAAAAAGAGCCTAGGTAATTAGGGTGTATAAAATGTATAGGTCCCTGGGAATTTTATCTATCATTTTGTAAAAAAACTTATGAAGAATACATGTACCCCCGATATTTTAGTATTTTCATTATTTCCGTGTTTATTTAAGTGTTGATTTTTAAAAAGCGTCATTTAGTTACACCTTACCAAAATTTATTTGAAAAAATAACGTATTTAACAACTACATGTAACTTTTTTATCTGTGAATCTGCATGGTGTAAAAAGAATGCCCCAATAATATTTTATTGCATAGATCGCAAAGAAAATATTTTGTATATGTTCAAAATTGAAGGTTGAGAAGATTGCTTGATAGTTAATGATATCAAAAGGTTGAGATCAAAAGAAAAACAATTAAAAATCCATTCAAATTGCGATGATTGTCAAAAGAAAAAAATATATCCCTTTTCTTCTGTTTTACTACAAATTGTTGATAATGGAAAAAAACACATATCATAAATAATGGATAAGATGAAAATGAAAAACACATTAAATCCTACTGGGGTTCATAAATGAAATTTTATTGCAAATCATGTTTCATAAAAAAATGAAAGGATAAAAGTATTATGAGGATATACAAGGATTTTTAGTTTCTTTTTAAATCCATTTAAATCAATAAAAAGAAAAGCTTAAAAAAACAGATTGGTCAACAAAATTAATAATCATGGGATAACATTTAGATTGAGACAAAGACGCACTGCATGTACACGATTTCTCATAATACAAAAAAGCTTTTTAGGACAAGAGAAATCCGTTTGAACAAAGATCTGTATAAAACAAATGCGTCAGAACGAAGTATCACTACGCCTTCCTCTTAAACACGATTTTCTTTATTTCAACTAGCAAGAAAGATGAAGAATTTACTACCAGTTTTACGTTAACAATAACCAAACTACACAAAATACTCGATTACTAAGTTGTAGTTTAAAATTTGCACTTTTGAAAGTTACCAATTTATCATAGATCAATATATTTGGTACACTGTGGCGTAAGTGTCTAACTTTAATATGAAAGTCCTTCATGGAAGGCATTATCTTCTGCTAATGGAATGTCTCCCGGAACAAAATTAAAACAAAACAGTAAAGTTCTTACAGTATAAAACAGATTTCCCCTGTTTCATTGAAATAACGCTTGATCATTTTTTTCCACTGAAAATAAACACAAGAAGTTTTCCATTCAAACACGACAAATTATTACCATCAAGAAAGTATTCCAAGAACTAAATAAAACAGCTAGTGCACATTTATTCAGAGTTGTGCACATTTATTCAGAGTTAGAATCTGTGCAAGTCTGTTTTCTTTTAGCAGTTTTGAACAAAGCTGATGAAAAGCATGAAGTGCTATGAAGACTGAAGCCGACACACTGTGATCCTTCGGTGTCGGCTCGGACCTTGATGTCAAAGTTCAAGGTTAAAGGTCGTCAACCATGGACACATTGCCTTGATATTATTCATCCACATACCCAATATCAAAAGTCTACCACAAACGACAACAAAAAGTGACAAACGATTTAGAACGGAAAGACAGACGGACAGATTGATGACTTAAGGGTGTCCGCCACAAATTAGCGCGGTGCTGATCAACAAAAAGGATCTTAGATAAGACGCCTGTTACAAACGTCAACTGCTTATAGGCTGCATTTCCATCACTTAATACAGAAAACAAAATATTATCTGAAAATAGCTTCGCTGATGAACATTTGTTATTTTTTAGCGTTTATGTAGCCTATCGTTTGCTAAAATTAAATATGCCTAATTGCTTTGACAAAGGTAAATAATTGACGTTCATCTGCTGCGACAGACGATAAACGACATTAAAACTATCAATAATGTTGTGTTTTTACTCTGACAAGTTTCCACAAGCTACACAGGCAAATTACATATAAAATTATCTTTTCAACAGGAACGATCTGCGTTTAGATCATTAGAGGAATAAGAAACCATTCCTAATCCACAACTGGAATGAAAATATGTACAAGGGGCGCCCATGTTAAAATTCAAAACTAAAACAATATACCTAATATTAAATGCTTGTATGTCTGTTATGCTTAACTTAAACAAAATATTGTTTGCTCCTACGTATGAACAGCCAAACATTTGAGACTATAAGACGTCAAAACATAATTATATTGTTATCTGAACACTAAATCAATTGTGAAATTTGGTCTGTCGTTAACTGTCTTTCACTATCAAATTCAGCAATACTTACAACATAAAGATTTTATGTCAATTTCTAGGAAAATCAATACATTTATAATCAAAAGTACTGGTAACCCTTTTGAATGTTAAAAAAGTGCAATGCTCAACTTTATTCCAGTTTGCGCAATTTAAATGACATTGTCTGTAATTCTTGACGCATTGATATTGTCTATAATTCAGTGTACATTTGAATAGTTGATACAAAGTTTATTTGAAGAGCGAAGTACCTAGCGAGTAAATGATAAGACAAGTCCACGTAGTAATTGGATATGTAAAAGAACCGATTTTTTATTCAAAGGAATTGATTGTAAAACCAACAGGAAAAGAGAACTTTTAAGCTTGCAAGGTATGTTTTTGCCCTTAAAAGAAGCCTGCTTTTTTGTGGTGGTAAGGCGACACTTTCCAACTACATAAACACAAATGAGCAAAGTCTTTTCGTATATTTTTATATACTTTTGTAAAATCCTGCTGTCATTTGTTTCGACAAAAGGAGAAGTGAGCACTCCACAAAAGTAAACTAGACAAAGTCGATCTAGCGATCACTATTACCCCCGCATTTTGTAAAAATTTCTAACGTTTTTCATGGACTGTGACCTTGAAATTTGATAGATTTCCACCAAAATCAATAGGCTTCTTACCAACAAAATATATAACAATATTTTACAGTTTCATTAAAATCGGATGCAAACTTTTTGAGTTATTGTCCGGAAACAACTTTTTTGTAAAAATTCCTAACGTTTTTCGTGGACTGTGACCTTGAAATTTGACGTATTCCCCCCCCCCCCCAAATCAATAGGCTTATTACCAATCTGATATATAACAATATCCCAAAGTTTCATTCAAATCACATGCAAACTTTTTGAGTTATCGTCCGGAAACAACTTTTTTGTAAAAATTTCTAACGTTTTTCGTGGACTGTGACCTTGAAATTTAACCCATTTCTCCCAAAATCAAAAGGCATTTTACAAGCCTGATATATAACAATATCCCAAAGTTTCATTCAAATCGGATGTAAACTTTTTGAATTATCATCCGGAAACCAAATGGGACGGACGAACGGACGGACGGAAGGACGGACGGACGGACATGAGAACCACTATATACCCCCGACTCTGTCGAGCGGGGGTATAAAATAATGAACCACACACATGATTTAAGTTTTCAACTGGATGATAAAATATCTATGAGGAATTCTCTCTAGGGAACAGTCAACGACGTAAAATTTAAAATAAAACGGCGTTGAAACGGTCATGTGAAAATTTCATGCTATGGACATTGGCGTAACAGCTTTAGTCTTATTAATATCTTGATGTTTTATGCACTTTTTATTATCTATAAAATGTATTATAAACAAAGGTGTACGTAAAAGTCCTTTAGCTATAATATAAAATTAATAGAGAACTGCTTTATACAGATAACATAATCAAGTTGTATTTGGGCAATCTGCTATATATGAAGCTTTGTAATCGACATGGAATCTGTGCTGTTGTTGCTATTAAGAGCCACGATATAAACATATCTCCGCTCTCCTTCGGGATCAATTATATGGATGATAAAAATACGTTGCACCATATAAACACCAGGCAGTAACCTAGAAACATGCTGGAGAACTACACCAGTTGATGACGAAGTTTCTATGAAAACTATGTGACCTATTTTACTACTCATTAAGAAACGTTTACACAAAATATCCAATATCGAACATTAAGATATTAGGCGAGACATGCTGCTACAAAAAAATCCATTTAGGAATATGCATTGTTTTATCTCGATTTCGATCATATTCATCTAGTAAGAATTGGGACAGGCGTAAATTAAAATAGGGAGAATGTATGAAAGATGCGTTCAACTGTTCTTGTATTAACATTCAGAAAGTTTGCTGTTTTAAAGTTTCAAAACTTGCTGACTTAGACAGTTTAAAACAAAACCCCGAGGAACATTTATATCTATAAGCTAGATAAGTGATTTATACCACGTGATATACAAAACTTGTTATAATTATATCGCATATTTTCCACTTTAGAGTAATACCACAACATTGGGATACAGGGGAAATCAACAGAATACCAGCAAGATATTCTTAAGCCAAAGTGTATTATTGCTTTGTTTAAATGATGTTTAACGTCAATTTCAGCCATTTTTCAGCTATATCGTGGAGTCCAGTTTTTATTGGGGGAGGAAGCCGGAGTACCCGGAGAGAACACCCGGCCTTCGGTAGGCAGCCAAAGTGTAGGATATTCAATTTACAAACAGGGGAAACAAAACAATACGTTGCACGAACGCTATGGAAGAAGTAAGATCAGGAGTGTCGACAGGGTAACATATCCCTTTCTGCTAGAGACACTAGTGTTTAACCGATCACTAAATTTACTGGAAATAGTAACTCTGTGGCTCTATTAACAGACGACAAATTTTTTTAAAAACTCACACTGAAGGCAGTACATCTTAAAGATGCAAGACTTTGATTCATGCGCCTCATATCCTCATTTCAGATTTGACTCTAGCAGCAGCTTTCTTTTGTCCAAAAAATCAAATTAAATACAACAATTGTCATTTAAACATATAATAATTTTTGTGACAACAAAATGAATAATAATATAAAGAAAAGGAACAACAAGAACTTTATGCCACTTCTGCTCTCAGTTCTAATTTCTTTTTTTAAAGTTTTATTTCAACTAATTTCATATGTTCTATAAACATGAGATTCAAAGACTATACAGATTTTAGGTTTCTTTTTAACAACCTAATATATTAAATAAGTCTAATTTTTTGTGTTCTTAAAGTACAATGCAAGAAGATGTGTTCTTCATTTTCAAAGACATCGCAGTCATCTCTTAGATTTACCAGTTGGGACCTAAATATACCATAAACCTAAGCGGCTGCCGTCGATAGCGAGGCAAATGAAGGATAAAAAAAGAAGTGTCAATATTGGCATATCACATTTTAAATACAAAACAAAAATTATCCCTATAATAGTGGACACATTTTCTTTTGTCAACTTTTTTTGTTTTTCAGAAA
The DNA here is from genome assembly GCA_944474755.1 of Limnoperna fortunei. Lineage (NCBI taxonomy): Eukaryota > Metazoa > Mollusca > Bivalvia > Mytilida > Modiolidae > Limnoperna > Limnoperna fortunei. The sequence goes on from OX104119.1 coordinate 35,000,197, forward strand.
TTTCCAACAAAATTACAAAGTACTGAGGGCAAAAACAACGGGATCATAAAGTTATTCAAATGCATGTATTTAGACTAATGTTGTTGGGAATTAGTTACTTCTAGAATTCACAAGAAGACATCCAGATATCAGTACAAAATGAGTTTCCTTTGTTTAGTACGAAGTATGTTATCACTACATGATGTAGACGAATATATGACTTACAAAATTAATACAACTTCTGGGTGATCGGTTATTATCACGTATTCATTGTTAGGAATAGAAGGTAACTACAAAATGGTGGTAAGTATCAGACAGTTACAATACCTATGAGGTTAAAGTACAATTTATTTATTTTTAAACTTATTATTCCACTGGTATTTCCAATTATTTATCATTTACAGAATTTGTATCGAAAAGTCTTGTGTGACGTCAAATACCTCAAAAATAGAATTTATAGAAGGCGTTTAATAAGTAGCTATGATAAACAACAGACATAATGTGATATATTAAATTCGCTATTATATCTTGGATAATGCTAACATCGACGTGCTACAAGGAAACACTATATTACCTCTCAGAAGATGGAACACCCTACAACTTAAACAAATTTGCATTTTTTTTCAACTGGAATAGCACAAAAAATATTTTAAATTTTGACATCATATTTCAATACTATCATACTTATCTCCACATTTACATTTTAATCATTTTTCAATTTTCCTAATTATTTACTCTTTAGAGAGGGTGTGGTGATTCATTTGAACAATACTCTTGACCTGGAAAAACTGTCTGCCCAAGTTCACTTGCACAATAGTTACGGAATTGTTTTTAATCACACTATGTTTTTTAAGTTTCTTAAATATATCCCATCTGAAGGTGTGAAAAAGCTTTTAGGTTTGGCCAGGTGAGCTAAACCAAGAGAACATTTAATTTTCTTACGAATGTCATCTCGTCCAGTTTTTATTTGATTAGGTAATCCGTAGATTAATAATTCTTTTCATCAGGCACATCTTGGCTAAGTTATGGTACAAACTCACAACGTTAGTACTGACAACATCGATGAGCAATTACCTACCATGACTAGTAGAATATGATACATATCCTTTTAAATAAACTAAGCAACTCAAATACTATTCGTCTGAAATGCCTGTACAAAGTCTGGACCATTGCTGTAGTTACTATATTTTGCGTTATTGGATTGTCTTTTTTGAGTTTGATCAGTGTTTGGTATTTTGTTATTACCTTCATTGAACATTTTTTTTCTCACATTACTAGTACATGCAACATTTGTAATTTGTAGTAAAGTACATTTTGCCTTTTGAGTCCATGATTTTATATGGGAAACCCCACACATCATTCCCGTCAAAATTTTAAATATCAGGAACACAGTAAGAATGTGTGTAAGTTTCATCAAATTTCATACAGTATTGTAGGACGAGTTGCGCATACGAGAAAGTGTAACGGATGGAAGGACACCCAATCACTATATACCCACCGTTTGAGCTTGGGGTATAATAAATATCAAAGTGCTCAACGTACGTATTGAAATATACACTATATATACTAAAAATAAACGAGGCGATCTATATTTGCATTTTGTTACGAATGAAGAATATCACCGTGCCCACCGAAGTACAACTACAACTTAGTTTGTGTACTGAAATATATGTACCAAAGAATGACCCGATTTAGACTTGCACTTCGTTACAAATGAAGAATTTAGTCGGGGGTATGCAGCATATTAGGTTATACAAGTTCACCACACAGAACAATAAACAATCCGACAATCAATAGCAGATAAATTGAAATATTTCACGTAATTCTACAATAGAACACTAACAAATAAATAATTTATGCGATTTCTGCAAATCAGACATATGAATTTTAATACAATTCATCTTCGAAAAAAAAATCATTTATTTAATTGATTTATTGTTAGATACGTAACAGGAACAGAGTATAGAAGACGGGACAAATCCTAAGACATTCTTGTCCTGGGACCTATCCTATGACTATTTTGGGACAGCTTCGATGGCCTGTCAACTAGTTTATTATTTAATCTGTAATATAATAATGATGTAACACTGCGACCAGACTTGGGCTTTATCTGACGTACTCAGTAAGTTTAATAAAACTTGTTCTAGTTCTACATGTAAAAGCATGTAAATAACTGCTCACTAGGAGTGAATCCCTAGAGTTAAAATTGGATTTAACTCTTCCTTCATTATGAAAGGAATAAGAATCTTAACTTCAAAAAAACAAATTCTTGAAGACAAACATACATGTCACTCATTTAAACGAGAAAACCCTACAAAAAACACATATATCAAATTAACCCTTGGATAAGACGGATTCAACAAGAACTCTAAATACATAAAACTAGAAATAGAGAGCACAACCTTAAACAAAACCGAAAAATATAGTACTCCGGAAACAAGTCGTCTTACATTTTAGATTCAACGACGGGAAAATATGAGGTACTGTAAACTGACAAACTGAAAAAAAAACAAGTGCGGACTAGAAAAAAGTTCGCATGTACGTCAACTATGTGCAAAAATCGTATTCGCTTAAAAGGAAGTAGATGACCAAAGAGCATAAAATCGCTATACACCATATAGTTATATAGTATAAAGCAATATGCAAAATATCGTGCTTCTGCATCCTACAGTTGCTTAGAAAACTGCGACAGAAACTTTTGTTACGGACGAACGAACGAACGGAGAGAAAAGTGTATAACAGTATACCCCATCTTCTTCGAAGCGGAGGAATACTAAATAATAACCTGATCGCACTAATGGCGACGACTGTACATAAACGAATAGTATACGAGGGTTAAAATAACATATCATCAAAGTTACCAAGATTATTAGAATTTACCACACCAGACATGCATTTCGAAAACTCACATTGGCGCTCAAATCCAAACAATATTTAAAATCCAAATGATTAAGATGTTGTAAAGCTTTTATCATCAAAATTCAATTCCAAAACGTTATGCCAAATCCGGCTAAGGCTATCTGAACCTTAAAGAATTTAAATAATTTTTTTTTAGTTTAAGAGCAGAAAATTTAGACAATGACTATATCTCTGAAAGTATCAATGATGTTCTTGTCAACACCGAAGTGTGACAACTGGACTGGTGATACCCTAGGGGACTAACAGTTCAATAGCAGAAGCATCGACTCAGTGGTTGAAAAAAAATGTCATCCAAGATACTAAGATTAATAGAAGTAACTACGCCAGACGCGCGTTTCAGTAATGCATGTAGTTGGCAATATAGGATTGTGTTGCATAAGCAAAAGTTGTATATAATTTAATTAGCCTTGTAAATAAAATGTCATCAAAGATACCAAGGTTAATTAAGAATTGTTTTCAATTGCTAGTTAGAAAAATGGATTTAAACGACTTTGGGTCGATTTACGCTGAATAAACCGCGAAGCGGTTTATGTTGCAGCGTAAATCGATCCAAAGTCGTTTATATTCACGTGACTTATTCATATGCCGTTAAAATTTTAAAGTATTTTCTCTAAAATAAAATTACAAGGAATATTTCCAATTTCTGCAAGGGCTTTTCAAAAATTTTCTTAAACTAAATTTCTTGTTCTTGCTGTCTTGTGTTATTAATTTACACCTAACGGACGTATAAAGCATTATTAACGTCAAATAAACTCCTGGTTACACATCGATGTCGGAAACTGATGTTTTATTTGCAGCGTGATCTGAAAAATAACTCAGACTTGTCCAATGTTTGCAAGACGTAATTTATTTTATTCTGTATAGGAAGTTTTTCCGTTGGCCTTAGATCTAAAATTTAAAAAAACTGTACAATATAAGATAATTGGCGTCTGGCACATATTTCTTAATTTGTACTGAATATGATGTCAATTGCCGCATTTGTGTTTTATTGATTTCTTGCAATTTAATTTTCGAAAACCTATGCATGCTATCGGTCAATGAATCGTCATAAATTTGGCGCTGTCAAGATCATAAAACGTCAAAAAAATGTAATTTTTCTAATGAATTTAATATATAACTAATATTTATCTCCAGCTTGCAATGATATCCGATGAATTCATGGTGACTTTTGGACTTTTATGATGCTTTTTGGACTGGGAACACTTTTGGCTTCGAAACATTGTTTTACTTATGAGACATTATACTGGTCGGTCAAATGCGCGCCCAATGCAAGTAATAATGTCATTATGATGACGTTTAATTACTGTTAGTAACTATCAGAATAGTAGTTGCAGCACTTCAAAATTTTGGTTTGAGCGCGATTTGTGAGTTTAGCTCAGAAAAATAACTCTGTTTGCAGCAACAGGCTTGACTATGCGCTCGGTCACTAAATATACTGTTATCAATGTAGGTTTTGTTTGTTTGTTTGCATGATGTTTAACGCCATTTTCAGCAATTCTTTAGCTATATCATGGCGTCCAGTTTTTATTGGGGGAGGAGGCCGGAGTACCCGGAGAAAACCTCTGACCTGCGACAGGAAAACTGGCAATCCTTGTCAATTACGATTAGAGTCGAGTACACCCTGCCCGCAGTGAGAATCGAACCCGCAATCTCAGTTTTGACAGACCACGTGATCAATAGTAGACGAACTACCTTAACCACTCGGCCACCGAGGCCCCTTATCAACGTAGGATGCATTCAGTTACTCGAAAGTGGAGACAGTTACTTGGGCTGAAAGATAATTTAGTTAGGCACGATAAGAGATCACAATATTACGATCTTTGTCATTTTAAGTCACCATTTTTATATTCTTACTCTAGATTTGTACACTGTCGGCTTGGAAATATGAGGTACTCTATGTCATTGTAAGTCGCCATGGTTTATATAGCACGTTTGTTTATTGTCGGTATGGAAATATGACGGTTTCGCTTTAATCGGCAGACATAATACAAAAAGGGATACATGCAGTATTCTATATTCTTCTCTGTACATTGTCAGCATGGAAATTTGACGTACTCTGTGTCATTGTAAGTCGCCAAGTTTATGTAGTACGTTTGTTCATTGTCGGTATGGAAATGTGACGTTTTCACTTTAATCAGCAGAATTAATACAAAAAGGGATATATTTAATCTGTAAATGCCAAAGAACTACTGATAGAAAACGTTATCAGATAATATGAAATAACGCAAGCTGACACACAATACCTGTAAGGAAACTTATCACAATGCGTTCAGAATAGACACAAAGACGTGAAATACGTGACTCTGAGATCTTTAGACCAACGTTCAGGACGACATAAGCTGAATTTTATATCCGGAAACATGATAAGGACGTGTCAAAGTTGTTGGACGGATATGGTAGAATCATTAAGGAATGGATTGATTGATTGATTGATTGATTGATTGATTGATTGATTGATTGATTGATTGATTGATTGATTGAATGAATGATTGATTGATTGATCGATTTATAACTTTAGCAAAAACTTCAGAATTGAAGTTAGTAAAAAAAAATTACAAAATATTTAAAACAAAGCAGAACACGGCCAGAACGAAGCAGGTTTTTTTTATACTTACTAATATCTATATAAACGTACAACAAATAACTGCGACCTTGACATTTGACCTGCTGACCTTAACAAAATTTAAACTTTATAATATCTTTAAAGTAATTTAAAGTAACTTTGGTCGTCCATACAATACAATAAAAATTAATTTTTTTTGTTTTCCCACAATGACTAAAACCTTGTTTTTAGTTCTGTCCGCCTTCATAAATTATGTCAAGTCGTCAGACTAGTTTGTAAGTCTGCGAAAAGTAAATTAACACAAAGTGTAAATAACTGTTTCAACCAGAATGTCCATGGACTTAAGAGAATGCTTAATGATCGGTTACTTCCTTAATTAACACCTGCTGCGGCCCAAGATTTCTTTGTTGTCAAAGAATATCTGTAAATAACACAATAGATGGAAACTATTGATAATGTGTATTGAAGAAAGGTAGAATTTTACGATGCTATAAGATCCATATATAGACAAAACCAGGCGCTATAAATAGCACCATATAATCAACATGACTACTGTCGTGCGTATATATCTTGCTTTGTGTTATATGGTTAGTTTTGTGTGTGGGTCTATTGATGCTTTGTATTTATTTTCTTTAAACAATTTCGTTCGTTGTTCTTATTTTTTCTGATTAAATGATATAATTTTGTTTTCATGGGAACAACTCTTTTATTAAATGGCAAAATTTGTATAGGGTCTATCAATTAAAAAGTGTTTTGTTCAAAGGGTAAACATCCACTGATCAGGGTTCATCAGAATATTAATTTTGTTTTTACTATGTTTCGTGTTTACTGAGGAGACGTACTGACATAGCCCTCTTAGCTCGACATTACAAGTGCCCTTGTTTAGACAATCGGATTATTCTTGGCTATTTCCGCCGAACTTTGCTAAAAAGCCAATAAAAGTTCGCACACTTGTTTTATCTCTACTGACCATTGAACCACATACACCAATAACCGGAATTTACCGAATTGGACTTAAATGGCACTACTTCTATTTGTTACGCCCTTGCTTTGCCGTTTTTACATAGATATTTAGTACACGTTTGAACCAAACTAGACATTGCTTTTAATAACTAACTAAAATAGACCATAGCAACAATTTCTGACAACAATATATCTAAAACAAGATCCGATAATACCAACGGCTAAATATAGAATTTTCATTGTTCGTAAACAACATATTTGTCCGCAAAAAGAAATGAATTACCAAAAGGATTTATAGATTTATATCGCATGTCCACAAAATGAAATAAATTACTTAAAGGAAGTATTAATATCAAATACATACATTTGTAATCTATTAGTGCTAATCTGTATTTCTCCACATATTTATCTGTATATACTGAACTGAATACCAGAAAAGACTGTGTTAATGTCCATAAGTGTATTTGTAAATCTAAGTACAATTAAATCTTTTACTTTCTCCCACATTTTTTCTATGTTACGTACGCATCGACATAGCAAAAAGGGGGGAGCAAGTGAAAGATTTTATTTAATTAGATTGAACTTAACGTTTAATAATGCAGATCTTCTTCACAAAAGTTAAAAATTTGGTCAAGCATGCCTAGTCCAATTGATAGTAATCGTACTGTTTAAACGTTCCTCGATCTTTCTCGATCTATCGATGTGGAAGTTTGGCTCTCCCCAGTTACCGCCCGTCTACGCCAATTAGTGACAGTAAAACTGTTTTCGCCCTGAATATACATGTAGCTGTAAAATTGTTCCTTGGAGTTAAGCAACAATAAATGATAAATCAATCAATCAATCAATCACTTAATTATTACTGCATGATGCCAATTACCACAAACAACATCGTGATGAACTAAACTGTTTGAAAATACAAGTTAAAAACTTGTTCCATATTTTTTTCGTTGCGTCTAAAAAACAAGTATTTACATCAACAGACTGACCTGCTGTAGAATCGAGCAGTCGAGAATTAACAAAAACGTAAAACCACACATGTTTAATGGCTTCTTGCGAACTGATATCATGTTTTAACAAAAAGGGAAAAATTTTACTAAAACAGTAATTAAGGGGTTGCTTTCTATATTTCATCTTGAAGTTTGTTTTAACTCTTCAATGACTGACATGATTTAAACTTATTTCATTATTTATTTATTTGAACTTTGCGGGGAGTTCAGCAAAGAAACTGTTGTTTATTCATTTGGAGTATTGATCGCCGACTCACACCAGTTAGCGTGTATCGTACCACATAGGGCGGTACCGACAAAGCCAACAGGAGCTTTAAATAAACATAGACAACAGACAGGAAAAAAACAGAGCACAGCTTCCCAACCTAGACTCGATTAATTAAACTCGGATCACGGCGTCAGACGTGAATACTAATTCCGGATTTGATACTGTGACAGAAATTCCATTTAACTATGGATTGGATACAGAAGTATTGATGGGAACATAAACAATGTCAGGAAGGAAACAAGAATCAATGGCCTTTTCAAATCTAAGAAGGATTGAAAGATAAAAGATGAAGGCAAATGATTAACAAGATTGATTGCAAATAGGTTATATCTGTCTACTGTTTTCGTCGAATTGGTTTTAGTTTCGCTTTTGTGTTTGTTAAGCAAACTGTTATGACTGAAGAAATTTAAAGTGGCAAGTGCCTAAATCACTTACTTTAAACTGCAATCATCCCAAACCTAATAGATTTGAAAATTGTATACTGATATGTAAGACATATGTGTCTGGGTTTTTTCCCTATTGATCAAAGAAGAAGTATAATGTTTGTTTTTGTAACGACACTTTCAGCCTGTTTTAAGCTGTACTATGGCATCCATTTTATTGTTTGTTTGTTTGTTTGATTGGTTTTATTTTATTTTATTTTTTTTTTTTTTTTTTTGGGGGGGGGGGGGAGGAGACGGAGAACCAGGTTAGTGAAAACCCATGACCTAAGGGAGAAAAATTATGGTTAACCACTGGGCCCCCAAAGCCTGGCATTCAACATAGACTTTACAGAATAAATGCACCGATTTACTACCGACGACATACAGTGAAATATAAATTTTACAGTTTCCATTATGATGCGAAGAAGGAAAATGATACAATTAGATTACATTAACGACCTACATTTAATTTATTTATGCATTTATCTGTCCAATTAGTATTGGTTATATGACCCTACATTAGACCAATAGTTATACAAAATATTTGAAGACATTGTTCAATCTGACGATAGTTCTTGTTTCTTCGGAAATAACCGATGTATACAAAAGCTTTTAGTTGAATTTGATTATTTTATAAAGTTTTCATTATAGGTATGGAAAAAAAATTGCTGACAGCTGTAAACTGGATACATACATTTCACAGTTCAATCATAATGATAAAAATTAAGCCTATAAATTATTAAATAATAATTTTATTTATTCTACACACAAAATCGATGGTAGATGATGGAGGATTCCGATTAATTTGAACTGGAAACAAAAAAATATATGGAACCGGTAGCTGAAAAAGTTATGGGTTATCATAGGGTGGAACGAGACACAGACAAGGGATGGGTTTATGATGTGCATAAAACTGGACACACAAAATGTTGGGGTTCAATGCTATACAGCCGGACCAGATGGATGATCCCCATTTATATTTACAATAAACACTGATTAAACAATTTAGGAAACCTGGTATGGTTGGACACTAACTCCATTTTATAGTTGTTGGAGCAATACATGTACGTACTAAACATAACCAGAGGCTCTTAAGAGCCTGTATCGCTCACCTGATTTTACAGGCAATGAAGATGACATTTCCCTGATGTTAAAGTAAGTCCTGTAATTTTCAATAAACTTTAAATAGGACCATCCAAACAATATTACTAGAAAGCTTTGTTTCATTGGTTAATCCGTATAGAGAAGATTTTTTTTATTTGCCATTGGGTCCTATGTTAAACTAAGTCCTGCGGCGGTGGCGGCCATTTTGAATTTCCAATTGCCATAAAAAACATAAACTTTATAAAGGACCATCCAAACAATATTGCTAGTAAGTTTTTGTTTCCATTGATTAACCGGTTTCAGAGAAGAAGCCTTTAAAAGCTTTTTCCCATAGGGTCCTATGTTAAACTAAATCCTGCGGTAGCGGCCATTTTGAATTTCCAATCGCCATAAAAAACATAAACTTTATAGAGGACCATCCAAACAATATTGCTAGTAAGTTTTTGTTTCCATTGATTAACCGGTTTAAGAGAAAAAGCCTTTAAAAGCTTTTTTCCATAGGGTCCTATGTTAAACTAAGTCCTGCGGTAGCGGCCATTTTGAATTTCCAATTGTCATAAAAAACATAAACTTTATTGAGGACCATTCAAACAATATTGCTAGTAAGTTTTTGTTTCCATTGATTAACCGGTTTCAGAGAAAAAGCATTTAAAAACTTTTTCGCATAGGGTCCCATGTTAAACTAAGTCCTGCGGTAGCGGCCATTTTGAATTTCCAATTGCCATAAAAGACATAAACTTTATAGAGGACCATCCAAACAATATTGCTAGTAAGTTTTTGTTTCCATTGATTAACCGGTTTCAGAGAAAAAGCCTTTTTAAACTTTTTTCTCATAGGGTCGAATGTTAAAGCAAGTCCTAAAGTGGCGGCCATTTTGAATTTCCGATTGGGATAAAAAACATTAACTTTATAGAGGACCATCCAAACAATATTGCTAGTAAGTTTTCTTTCCATTGGTTGACCAGTTTCAGAAAAGAAGCCTTTCAAACTTTTTCCCATAGGGTCCTATGTTAAATTAAGTCCTGCGGTGGCAGCCATTTTGAATTTCCAATTGCCATAAAAAACACAAACTTTATAGAGGACCATCCAAACAATATTGCTAGTAAGTTTTTGTTTCCATTGATTAACCGGTTTCAGAGAAGAAGCCTTTTAAAACTTTTTCCCATAGGGTTCTATGTTAAACTAAGTTCTGCGGTGGCCGCCATTTTGAATTTCCAATTCCCATCAAAAACACAAACTTTATAGAGGACCATCCAAACAATATTGCTACTAAGTTTTGTTTTGATTGGTTAAACGGTTTCAGAGAAGAAGCCCTTTTAAACTTTTTTCCCATAGGGTCCTATGTTAAACTAAGTCTTGAGGTGGCGGCCATATTGGTTTATCAATCAAAATAAAAAACACAAACTTTGTAAAGGTCCATCCAATGAACATTATGGCCAAGTTTGGTTTCAATTGGCCAAGTGGTTTCAGAGAAGAAGATTAAAATGTAAAAAGTTTACAGACGCCGCCGCCGCCGACGCCGACGGACGCAAAGTGATAACAATAGCTCACATGACCCTTCGGGTCAGGTGAGCTTAAAACAGTTATGTTTTTGGCATGTTATTGCTGTCTTTCTGGTTCTTACATGTGTTATGAGAGACCGTGTGATCTTCTACGAGTTTTTTGTGTATGTTCTTTTCGCGATTGGAGCTTTTACATCGCGATATCCTATGGGCTACCCATTGTTTAATATCTGACATCCAGTCAAAACACCAGTAACAAGAACGTTGTTATTTCACTATAACAACGTTTTTGTTTCGGGCGTTGTGATTGGACGACGCAATGAGTGCAGATAAATGCGCCTGAGCTCATCTGTACTGGGCCATCTGTACCAGAAATCAGCCATTTTCAGAAGAATGATATAACCTTTTTCGGAAGATTGATATAACCTAACAGTTAAAATAGTGTACCTGAAAATGAATGGATTTCAGAGTTGCAGAGTTACATAGGTAAAAGTTATCTAGAATTCAACACTAAAATGAGTCACTTCGTTGAATTTATCCGTTATATCCAACATTTCACGTCTTCCAAACGTCAACCAAAAGTGTTAACCAAATTTCACAAAATCTTAAATACAACTCCATCAAATATACCGAGGTATAAAATTTTCTACCACAGATGCATGTGTTTCGTCTAATCAAGAAAAATGTACCGTTCCAAATTAGTTTTGCATATATACTACAACTTATCTTTATAACACTCAGCAAGACTAAGTCAAGACGATAAACAAGTTTACATGTTGACAGAAGATGAATAGAAGACATTTCCAAAGAAATCAGTAGGGAGCAGTTAATCTTTTGTTATCTGCCAGGGTCTTATTAAAAGTAGTTCCATGGGAATAATAGAAAAGTCTTGACAGAAAATTAAGTAAATAGCACTAAACTTGAAAACAACAAGACCATTACTGTGTAAAATCTACAGGCTTTTCATGACTTAAGTGCCAGACCATTCAAATTTAAGATTAAATGAACTAGCCAATCAGTCATGCTGATATGTCAAGGATAAACAACAAGATACCAACACAAGGCAATAACTGACATTTGAATAGATTCTTTGAGAAAAAAAATGCTTGATTATAAAGCTGTTTTACTTCGACAAAAAAGTGCTATCATACAGGTGTTTCTACAGGTAAACTGATGTCATAATAACAGCAGTGTTTAGATAAACATGTTTTCCTTTACCATTGTTACCAGTGCAATATTTAGGATGTAATTAGAACTGCAAGCATATGTATACAATTTTTTTTTTCTATTATGTTTTATGCTACTATAAGCTCTAGTTCATCTTCGCTAGCCAAGGGTTACGATCCGATACTCTTGTATCGGATCGTAACCCTTGGCTAGCGAAGATGGACATATTCAGCTTTCCAAAAACTATCTGATTTATTCTGTTATCTGTACATGTACAGTTGAAATTCTATAATAGTGAACAGTGAACAGATCTGTTCAATACATGTAGTACTACTTTGACCTACAACCTCTGGACTGGTTCCCAGTATTTGGTGGTCCTAAACCCTAAAGAGCCAGCCTGTGGTAAAATCAGTATACATTCGATAATGACCCCCAGCAAATTTCTATTTTAGTATAGCAAATACAGAAAAATGAAATAAACATGATTATAAATGAGATGCACGAATATCCACTCATTTTGGAATGGGATGTGTCACTACCACTTTCAGCAGGAAAACTGGCAATCCTTATCAGTTAAGGTTGGAGTCAAACACACCTTGCACGATGTCAGTTATTATTCCAACCTGTTGTTCCCTGTTGTAAGTACCATCATCCTATAAAATTTACTCATACATGAAATGCGACATTTCTGTGCCAATCGATGCTCGAATAATTTATTCATTACAATTACGACATCCTGCAATATCATACTTGACACATCGATACCTCAAACATCACAGAACTGGCTTACAAATTTATCGTCTTTTAATTGATAGTTCAAACAACTGTTGCCATTTAATTACACCTAGGTTCATTAGCTAATGTTGTGTATTGGAAAATCTGAATTTCTAATACAATAAAATTATTGAATGTTATGTTATTTTTAGTTCCAATATAAATGCAAATATGCATTTTGTGAGCTTCCATGTCAAAACAGAGCAAGTTAGATTAGGTTTACATAAAAGGGGAAGATTTAGACTTCAGAATAATACGGGAAAATATAAATTTCATCAAAAGCTAGCAATACAAATTAACTTGTATGGAGAAGTTTTCATCAAAATAAAAAGCTAAACAATGAAAAACAGCTAGTCAACTCAAACTGCCATATGTCAGTTCATACAAGCCATTAAGGAAATGTCTTAAGGGGATTCGTATACAAATTTTTATCTGACACTGTAAGTAGCTTTCAGTTCTTTAAATGTGTTAAATGTAGATACTAAGGATAGTTCCCAGGAATTGCCACACCCAGCTTACCTGTTCCTCCACAGGTGGTGGATAGGGGATATAGCTCTCTTTTGGTCTTGTCATAAACAGGAATGTCTAGTTCCAGAGTGCCTAATGCTATTTACATGTTAAAGGCCTATTTTGATGACGTAAGCACCTTGTAGCTATTACAAAAAGCCCAATTTTCTCTCCTTGACCTGCAAAATGTGACCATGTTTGACCATTGTCAACCATGGTTAACCTTGGTGGACCATGACCTAATAACCATGGTTAACCATGGTTTCAACAATTTTCGTTAAATGGAACACCATGGTTGACAATGGTTTAACCACGGTCAATAAACCATGCTTGACCATGGTCAATCAACACACCACACTTTTTCAGTCGTAGTGCTGCCCATTGGTCCATCCCATTCACCTAACTGCTTTTGTTTGTTAACAAGTTCTGGTTCTGAATATACCAGTACCTGAAAGACTGGCTCCCTGGACCTTAAGGAAACAATTAACTAATCAATGTTCTAATATGTTCTTTCTTTTACTTCTTTTATTTTGTCCAACATTCAGAAGCTAACATGTACCTAGAGAACTGTTTAAACTATATTTGAGCTCGACAAAAACTCGAAGCATATTTGACTTACAAGCAGCACATACAGTCCTTATCTGTCTCTATGATTCCTAAGAGGCTACCTGAACATGTGTGCCTATTTGTGTTAGACCAATCAGGGATTAACTAACCATCTCTGGCAAACCATATGAGAACAATTATAAAATACATGTCATTACATGACTTGTACCAGCATGTACTCCAGAAGTTACATTCCTCGCGGTGATCAATATATAATTTGTACATATTTACATGTAATGTAGATTATTTACTTTGGTTATAATTTTATTAACTACAGTTTAATCGCCCAATTTTCCAACACTTCGGCTATTAAGCACTATTTGCACCATTTTGACCCATTACGCCTTGTCAAGTAATAGCTTTATCAACTGTTTGTATTGTCAACAATATGTGACAATTCTAATTCTGTAGCCGATAATGTCAACCATCTGTTTTAATGGCTCCCATTAGCAGCAGTCAAGTCATCGGATAATTTTGATAAATGTAAACATGGTCAATATAGAAATACCCAAATATACTAGTCAGCTGTGTATATATACCACACATTGATGTAATAACTGCAAAAAATCAGATGCTTACAACAAGTGCTTCAAATTTATTCTCTTTGACTCTCTTTATATACTATCCGAGGCCAATAAGATTATATTTCAAGCAAAAAAGAGAGTAACAACTAATTGAAATAGCTGTGAGAAGTCATTTAAACAGTTTGCTAGAAGCTACTGAGGTACATGTACTAGTATGACAATGAAATCAGCCAGCAGATTTAAGCTACAGGTATGAAAATGAACTCGGCCAGCAGATGTAAGCTACATGTATAACAATGAACTCCGCCAGCAGATGTAAGCTACAGGTATAACAATGAACTCAGACAGCAGATGTAAGCTACAGGTATGACAATGAACTCTGCCAGCAGATGTAAGCTACAGGTATGAAAATGAACTCTGCCAGCAGATGTCAGCTACAGGTATGACAATGAACTCTGCCAGCAGATGTAAGCTACATGACAATGAACTCAGCCAGCAGATGTAAGCTACAGGTATGAAAATGAACTCTGCCAGCAGATGTAAGCTACATAACAATGAACTCAGCCTGCAGATGTAAGCTACAGGTATGACAAGGAACTCAAACAGCAGATGTAAGCTACATGTACAGGTATAACAATGAACTCAGCCAGCAGATGTAAGCTACAGGTATGACAAGGAACTCAGCCAGCAGATGTAAGCTATACAGGTATGACAATGAACTCAGCCAGCAGATGTAAGCTACAGGTATGACAAAGAACTCAGCCAGCAGATGTAAGCTACATGTATGATAATAAACACTAGCCAGCAGATGTAAGCTACAGGTATTACAAGGAACTCAGCCAGCAGGTATGAAAATGAACTTTGCCAGAGGATGTAAGCTACAGGTTTGACAATGAACTCAGCCAGCAGATGTAAGCTACAGGTATAACAATGAACTCAGCCAGCAGATGTAAGCTACATGTATGACAATGAACTCCGCAAGCAGATGTAAGCTACAGGTATGACAATGAACTCAGCCAGCAGATGTAAGCTACAGGTATGACAATGAACTCTGCCAGCAGATGTAAGCTACAGGTATGACAAAGAACTCAGCCAGCAGATGTAAGTTGCAGGTATGACAATGAACTCAGCCAGCAGGTGTAAGCTACAGGTATGACAAAGAACTCAGCCAGCAGATGTAAGCTACAGGTATGACAAAGAACTCGGCAAGCAGATGTAAGCTACAGGTATGACAATAAACTCTGCCAGCAGATGTAAGCTACAGGTATGACAAGGAACTCAGCCAGCAGATGTAAGCTACAGGTATGAAAATGAACTCAGCCAGCAGATGTTAGCTACAGGTATGACAATGAACTTGTAAGATGCTGTAAAATATAGTTTTGAATAACTCTTTATCCATCAAACCCCATTCATTCCACCTTCTCTTCTATTTATCGTTCAGTTAGAAATTCAGCCTAATTCTGGTTAAGTATAATTATTTCTCTGAACCATAAATGAATCTTAACCTAATTTTTGAATCAATACAAATAGCCACTTCCATAAACCACAAGAGTACTATAACAATGACAACAAATCAGTCTAACTATAACTAATGTTCACTGATATCTAAGAAGTATTATTTAATTGCCTTTTTCCACAGTAAGAGGATTCAAAGAACATTTGTCTACCACCTCAAGATGTGTGCTAAATCAATCTGTAACTGTTAACAAACTTGAAAGCTTTTTACAATGTGATCGATTGATGAAATATTTTTAAAAAGAATTTGCTTTGCTCTTGTAGCAGATTCTTATCACACTAGTTAGCAATAATGTTGTCAACGTGATTAGCATGTTGTAATTCAGAGCCAATTTTATAGATTGTTTTTCAAAAACATGATTTTTATGTCTGAAGAACAAAAACCAGCTGCAAAAACTTAAATTCTTGAATGTAATTCAATTTTACTTAGTTTTTTCTTACATTGTTTTCAAATCAGACAATCTTTTCACACAATATACATTTTTACCAGCTCAAATTGTATTTCCTGTTATTTTTATTGTTCTCAAATTAAAGTTCCTTTGATTTTTATCTCTTCCTCTTATTTCTTTTTGTATTTATCTCGTTTCCTTAGGTTACTTGTATCATCTATAACTGGGTAGTGTGGTCATTGTGTAGGCCGAATTTTAATGCTGTTATAATCGGAAGTTAGTTTTACATGTTTTATGATTTGTCAGATTAACGCAAAAAAAAAAAAACAAAAGAAAAAAACACGAGGGTACGATTATTCATTATAGTCATTGTGTATTTTTATGCTTTTGGCAGCTGACATTAACTTCAAAAATTTCAATATTCTGGAGTCATTAAACAGACTAAATAGAACAATGTCTGGCTAATGTAATTCAAATGCTCTTCTTTTAGCACCTATATGTAATTAAAGCTTCTATAACTAAAAATACAGACTGCAGACAACAATGTTTTTCCAACATGTGCAAAATCAACAAATATTCTGAAGTATGTTACAAGACAGAATGAAGGTTACAGATATATAATCAAAGAAATATTGCATGGTTTAACACTTATTTTTGACACTAGCAATTAAATATTAAAAAATAGGAGTGTTAGTGACTTTAAAATTTAACTGCTCCATTTGCTGATTTTGTTTACTGACCTGGCTGAAATTGTGACAATTTGGTATAAGTTTTTTGAATTTTTGTAATAAAAGCTCTTTAATTTCTTCTTTGTTTTGCTTCTTGGAATTGGAATGCCACTTTTATCAAATTTTTATCTACATTGTTTATCACGACCTCCAGTTTATAATGGGATAGGAAGCCAGAGTACCCAGGGAAAATCTCCAATGTTTGCCAGGAAAACCAGAATTCATCGTCTTAATTGATTATTGGTCTTCTAAAGTTTTTGTCTTGAGAACCACCAAAGAGTTTTGATTAGATGAAAAATGTCCCTCTGGCATAGTAATTTTCATAATATGGTATCTTTAATGACATTTGTATTCATGTCAATACACAATCTTTTCTTTAGGGATATCACTGTATGAAGATATCAATTTCAAGATGACAGGAAGTTTGAGTCTATTTCATTTCACTTAGCTAAAAATCAATTTCATAATCTGTTTGTTACATAATACGAAAATTATGCTTAAGAACCCCATGGGGAGCTAGGATTACACAAAAGGGATAGAAACAATTAACAGTAAATTAGTCAACACAATTATATTGCCTTTAACCAATTTAAAAATAAAATGAAATTTTTCATGTGAGTAATAAATGCATTACATTTACATTTAAAACGAATACTATTAAGATCAAAATTTAACAAGATACTAGTAATTAAGGCTCATACAGGGAATTTTTTTTCGAACTGGCTTCATAAGCCCTTCATACATGGCTGCTCTTATTTTAATACAAAAGCATGATTTTCTTTTACCTGTTTATTTTTAATCTTATATATTGGAGAAAAGTGAATACTTCATAATGTTGAAAAAATATTCACCAATTCTATATGATTTTCTACAAACTTATCTCAGGTGCTCTTTAATATTAGTGACCATGGTTTCCACCTTTAATGGATATTGTATATACACATACACGAACATAAGCGTAGCACCCAGAATAATAGTGGTAAGATCGGTTTAAATAGTGGTATGGTCAGGTTAAGGATTGACAACCCATTCACATTGAATGCTTAAAAATAGATATGGGTTTTCCATGTGCAATTATTTTGTCACTAATAAAATTGGTACTCAAGATTGTAACGGTAGCTGTTTTATATTGAAAGTTATTTTAAAAAATTAGATTTATGTTGAACCTTTAACAAATTAAAGAGTATATGTAATGAAATTCTAGTTCAACTTCACTTTAATTTCAATTTACAAAAAAATGGTACTGTTTTACATATCAGAAATTTAAAGTGGTGCAATACGAACTTAGTTAAGTTCAACTTTCAGCAATTTTTCAGCTATATCTTGGCATCAAGTTTTTTATTGGGGAATAACCAGAAGTACCAGGAAGAAAGCCCAAACCTTTGGTAGGAAAACTGGCAATCCTTGTCAATTAGGATTGGAGTCGAGCACACTCTGCCCGCAATGAGACTCTCTATATTTCTGTTACAGTGTATTCAACTATAAAAATGACATGACACTTCAATCAGAGATCCACCTGCTCATATTAAGTCAATTTATAATGTTGATTAATTTTTTTCATTTTCTTTTGTGGAGATTGGAATAAAATATTAATTCATTTCCGGTTCTATCAATTTTCATAATAGTACAAAACTAATTCCCAGCGGGCACAACAAAT
This sequence comes from Limnoperna fortunei, assembly GCA_944474755.1. Taxonomy (NCBI): domain Eukaryota; kingdom Metazoa; phylum Mollusca; class Bivalvia; order Mytilida; family Modiolidae; genus Limnoperna; species Limnoperna fortunei. The sequence continues at coordinate 35,018,791 of OX104119.1, forward strand.
TAGCTTTTGCCGTGTTGTGACAGGTAGAAAAGCCAAGATAATTAGCGTATATTACCTGTGTGCTATGACTACAAGGTACTGATATTATATATCTCATGTGATCTATATTGTCATACAGCGAGATTTGTCAAATATAATATCACAAAATTCATTAGTCAAAAGTTAAAGATAATGAAGCCTTTAATAAAAATCAACAGGTTTCCTGGATCAATTTCCATTTCAATATTTATCTGATGAAATAAGCTTCATAAAGATATTGCTTTAAGAATACGCCCACCTCTCACTGTGACTACAATCAAAGTTTTTTAATGAAAAGTTACTTTTTCTTAGGAAGATTGAATCTTAATTAGTCATAAACCATACTAGTATCTCTGGTCTGTAAGTTTAGAAGGATTGGCATTTCACCATAGGCAAATAAGAAATGAAAAATTCAACGAAATTAAAATAGCCTCAACCTAGAGTTTGTAGTCTCTAATGTTGTTTGTTTGTCTGGTGTCTAATGCCATTTTCAGGAATGGAGACCAAAATCTATAAAATTATTATTTTAAAATAAAATATTTTTCAAAACACTGCATGCAAAATTGATTGATTTTGGATTTCAGACGATAATATTTTATTTATAAATTTCAAGAATAATCTCTTTACGATTTTGAACATGTTTAGTCAAATAATTTTTAGTAACACTGAAATATATGTAAATGTACATACACTGTATGTACACTAATTAGGAACAGTCCTGCTATGTTTCAGGGTGTCTTAAATACTCAACATCTTGTCAAATACAACTTTATAAAAAAAAGACTAACAGAAAGCAGCGATATAAAGCATTTTCAACCCAAATCAAGGAAAAATATAGTCTAAGGGAGATAATCCAACTGTTAATTAAGAGAAAACAATTTAATCATGTCAGCAAGTTTCAGTTCTCAGTATATATGAACCACACTAATTCATTTATCATGTTTCAAAAGCATCTTAAATAATAAACATGTTTAATTTAGTGGAACTGTTAGTCACATATGCAAATATATTGCAATTTTAATTATTATCATTATTTACTCAAGTAACTGTGCATGAAATTAATTTTAAGTTACTGGTAAAATCAGGCATTGTTTTAAACAGGTTTTTGTTATAAATAGTTTTAGCATGATGACTAGAAAATGATTGACTTACAGATAGAAGATATCTGAGTTCAGCTCTGCACTTTTTCTCCAGTTTTCTGGCATCCTTAAGTTCTAGCTGTTGACACTGTGCGATGAGATCCTCTGCATTCTGTATATAAACACTCAACAGGCTGTCAATGTCTCGCGATGACGCTGGACTACTACAGGTAGCCATTTCTGTTAAAAATATTAAGTATGTTAATTAACTGAGGCAGTGATGACTACTATTACATGAAATTTGCCTTTAAACAACAGTCTATAAAATATTGTAGATTGTTTGTTCCAGCTGTCCATGGTAGGATTCACTATTGAGATTGTTTTTTTTTTTTTTATTTTCTTGATGATGTTTAATGCTACTTTAGGCAATTTTTCAGCTAAATCATCGCATCCAGTTTATATTGGAGGACAAAGCCATAGTACCCTGAGAAAACGTTAACCCGACCTTTGGTAGGAAAACTGGTAATCCTTGTCAATGAAGATTGGAGTGCACCCTGCTCCACATTTACGGGTAATCAACAGTCCTGCCAATCAGGAGTCAGAATTTACCAGGTCTGACAAACAGAGCCTTTGTGCAGGGACTAATGTCCAGCAGGTTTCTGGAGAGCCTCAAGTTATGACAGACCGGAGTAACTTGTGTCCATGGAATCCTTTTTTCTCTAATTATATGGTTAAATGAATCTGATTTAACAGGTAGCTATAGCCTTGGCCTGTAAACAATACTAAGTCAGGAACAGTTTGGGAACTGATTTTTTCACGTCCTTTCTGGTGAAAAACATTTTACAAAATTAAAATGTAGCTATAGGTCTTGCAAAAAGTTGATAGCATTGGAAAAACTGTGGACCTTGCAAGGCCCTGAAAAAAATTATTTAAAAACAAACTCAGTTCAAAGTTATTTTTTATTAATTTCTTCTAACCAAATATAATGGGACTTTCCACCATTATGTAACTGCATCATGACCACTGGTCCATATAATCCTGAGGAATTCAGAATTATTGCATTTTTTAAACATATAAAATTATAAAAAATAATTTCAATATAGATTATTAAATTTCTGGTGGATAGTACATTATTACATATCAGTAAAATTATGCTTGCTGTACATGCTGTAAATGAATATAGCAAAGTCGACCGGTATTAATCCATCTGCAGTAATTTGACACGAGGGCATTATCATGCCATGGTACTGCCCTCTCCAGTAACAAGCAACACAATTAATAAATAAGTATATCTACAACATGTCTTATAATGTTTAGCATGTTTAGAAGACTAACATAGCACAGCCTGAAAAATGCAGAAAAAAGATATAGCACAAAGCCACAATCACCAGACAGCTAACAGCTACAAATAAAATACTAGTACAAATTAAGTCAATGTCTGAAATGCATCTTTTCCAAATTCTTCAATTAAATAAATATAACAGGTGCTAAAATAGCTTGCTTTGTTATGGTACTTGACAACACCTGGGACATTGGGATTGACTTCAACACATCAATGAAGGCAATATCACTCTCCCTTGTGCAGTCAAGATACAATGACAATTACCTCTATATAAGCAACTATTGTATAGATAATCACAATACACCATGCCTTAAGATAAATGTTTTAGCATTAAATAAGTTTTAGATGGACATTCTAACAAACTGTACTAGGTCTGCATTTTAAAACAAGTCTAGTGTTTTAAGTATTGACAGAAGTTGAGCATTCTTACAAAATCGACTCAGAAACAGGGCTCACGCTGGGTCAAAATTATAGGGAGAAGTCACTTCTCTTTTGGGTGGCTGACAGGGAGAAGTGAGGATAGAACAGGGAGAAGTGGGTGGAAAACAGGGAGAAGTTGCAGTATATGTCGCGAAAGCGTCCTGTTTACTTTTTTTTTTAAAATTAGTGTTGGCATTTGCATTTTTATTATGTTTTTTTAGCAGTTTAATTTATTGAGGATAAAGTAAGATTTGATTAACTATTCAGTATACTTATTTCACACATTTTCAAAAATACATGTATTAAACATAACAATAAAAATAGAATCAACTGTCACAAAACTGTTCATTAAAATAAATGTTTCTTTGTCATTGATACACAATTTGATTGATTTATAATGAAGTACTATTAGAACTAGAAGAAGAAAATTACATCATTGTGACACATAATATATTATTTAAAATTGTAAAATTCACTATTAAAAAGTATTTAAACATATTTAACTTAAATTTGTTTTAAGTAACTGCCAAAATACTATTTTTACTACGTGTCTATCATTGCAAAACTCATTTCACCACTATCAGCGTAGTATATTTGCAATCTCCGGCACCAAATTCATATCCGCTCCGGAAATTTTCACAAATTCTTGTGCTCTGAACTGGTTTTCGGTTATATTGTAAACCTACGCTTTATATACCAAATAAAAGTTAAAAGGGTACCAGTTCAACTTTGGCGCGTAAACATAATAAACATGACGCGGTATCAAAAATATGAAGATTTCTTACCAAAATGGGAATAAAATTTGAAAGGCGACATTAGGCGATTCTACAAAATGAAAGGGCGACTTCACTTCGCTTTTGAAGATGATCGACGGCGAAGTGGGACCACGATAAGGCGACTTCTTCGCCCGAGTCGCCCTCCAACGCGAGCCCTGCAGAAATTATGCATTACCGGAATTCAAACTTTAAACAATGCCATGATTACGAATGAAATGTAAAAGTAATGAATTAGGTGTTGTAGAAATATCAGTTGCACTTCAAATACATTAAAAAGTATGCAGCAATTTAGGGAAACATTTTAATAGCTTATTATATGCATAAAACTCCTGGGTGTGAATCACAACATGAAAGCGTGACTTTTTGCTTATGATGATTATCGAGGGCGAAGTGTGACCAGGATAAGTTGCCCCCCCCCCCCCCTACAAGAGCCCTCCCCCTACGAGAGCCCTACTAGCTCCGTAGGAATATGTGAACACACACAATGTAATAATTTACTTATACCATTAAAATTTTCTGGTTTTCAACTGTCCCATGACTTCCAATTCTAGTTAGTCATAGCTACAATAATGTAACTTTGTTGCTCCTTTTTTCTCTTCTTTTTTTAATGGACGGAGCTACAAAGAGGTGCCATTTTATTCGTAATGGAGCAAAAACACTCATGACATTTATACATATTTTCCGCTATTAAACTGCTATTTTTTTTTTAATTTATATTTTTTCCTTTCTCCGCTGTTCAGCTGACATTTCTACAATGTCCAATTAAATAATTTTAACAATTTCATAATCATGGCATTGTTGATCAAATTTAAAATGTGGAGTGTAGAATTGTAGAATCATATCGTTAAAAATTTGATACCAGCTAATGCAATAAATTGGGAAAAAACTTGATCTGGATGATCATTTTAGCAAATCGATTCAGAAATTATGCACTTCTGGAATTCAAATTTTGACAACAATGCCATGATTACGAATAAAGTGTGAAACTAACGAATAAGGTGTTGTAGAAATATCAGTTAAACTTCAAAGACATTAAAAAGTAAGTAGCAATTTAGGGAAAAAGTTTAATAGCTTATGATATGCATAAAACCCCCGGGTGTGAATCACTCCCGGCTTGCTCCATTGCCAGTAATGGGACCTCTTTGTAGCTCTGTCCATTAAAAAAAAAGGAGCTACATTTTTGTAGCTTAGTTAGTCGGTGTATTATAGGATAATCAATTGCGTAAAGTGAATATTAAAAATATGATCATGAGTGCCGCAGAACACATCAGATAAAACACTACTTAAATCTGAGTGCATTTTGGCATGCGTTATCAGTGATACTTGTATGATTTTTTTATGGTGAGTCCTGGACTCATCACTTTTGAAAGTGGCGAGTCTCAAAAAATTTTCATGAGTCCCACATATCGCAGATGAGTCCAGCTAAGTGCTTGCATATACAACCGTTTTCTTTGATGACCGACCCATTAAATGTCTTTTCATAAAAATATAATAATATGGCTTGTAGAATGTTTATCCCATGCTATTTTATATCATCATGATCATTAGTAGCTGAGTTTATAAGTATTTTGCAGTATGATTGAACTGCACTCATTACTTTAAACATGCTGATGTTTGCTCATTAAAGAGAGACTTTTGTCTTACCTCAATATTTCTTCCAAACAACTATTACCCACCCACCCCCCTTTTTTCAGATCCTAGTCTATAGCAGATCTTATTGATATATACAACAAATAACTTTGGTTTATTAGATAACTAGTTAATGTTTATATTGAAGATATCTTTGTACCGGTCAAGAATTCTTACTTTAAAAAAAAATCGTAAGGATTGCAACTGCAAGTGCAAGGTTCCGACAGTGTTTAAAATTTGAAACGAGTTTTTGTCAACGCTTAATTTTAACCATAAAAAGTGTCCATCCACACTGCATGTTTATTATTCAATAAACATCTGAATTAAAGCATATTTGCCGCCCGAGTGATTGCTACCTGCTGAGAATCGGATGAAACAGATAAAAATCGATCGCCACTTGTAAGAATATGTAATCACGCATCGGAGACGGAACTGACATGACGAAAATGTGTACGCGTCTAACAACCATGACAACGACACGGACGCGTACTGGGATGCATTAGATGTTGAAAAGGGGCATCCAGAACTGAAAAGACGCGTACAATACGCATCTAGACGCGTTGCGAGGATCCCTGCGTTATCATATTTTCAACATTCATGATAGATTACCCTGTTTATTACACTGACGAGTTTTTATTATATTGCCAATACTTAGAGGAACTTAATTTTTTCTGGATGTCCTTGAGTGTCAATGTTTGCCAGTGTCATCATTGAGGATATACACTGTGATGTCATTTCCATGGAGTGAAGGAACTGAATGTATTTCACATGTGATTTACTGAAATTTATTTCACTGGGAAATCTCGATATTTCATCACTGTCAATGTAATAACATGTTATTTTTCACGTTTAATCTACTAGTGATAATCGTCATTGTTTGGGTAATGCTATTAATAACGTGCATGTCAGCACTGAGTTTGCTGGTTAGAGAACATATTCTCACTGCAGTGCAGAGTACAGTTTGCAATCTCCATGAACAAGGACGTCAAGTACTGTAGTATCATGAGTATTGACAGTTTTCATACCAAAGGTCGGTGGTATTGTCCGGCACTATATCTTTCTACCCCAATAAAAACTGGACTCCACGATAAAGCTGAAATATTGCTGAAAGTGGTGTTTTAAGCTTTCAAACGTCTTTACATGTCCTGA